>JANAVB010008400.1:7555757-7828257 GCA_029216955.1 Iris pallida
TTCACCTGGTGCAACATGCAAGAAGGTACTCGAAGGCAATACTCTCACCTTGACCATGCCCTCATCAACTCGAAGTGGTCGGATTTGGAGATCATTTCCAATCACTCGCACCTCAACGCTACCAGTTGGACCACTCACCTCTCCTCATGGAAATTAGCAGCAAATCAAACAAAATCAAGAAAAGGTTCTGCTACCTCGACTTCTAGAGCCACCACCCCTAGTTCAGAGACATCGTCATTTCCGCTTGGCGCGATGTGGACACCCTTGACCCGCTTGTTCGAGTTTCAAACAAGCTTAAAGCTACCTCAATGCTACCGAGTCGGACACCTTCTTGCATGTTGGAGTAAGGAAGCATTTGGGGACATTTTCCAAGCTATCCGTACAGCTAAGGATGATGTTACCTCCGCGAAAGCTCTATTCGCTATCGAGAGATCCCTCGCCGCCCGCGTTTCCCTCAACCTTATATGAGCATTTTTGAAATTTCGTCTGAAAGCTAGACTGACCTGGGATAGTGAGGGAGATAAAAACACTAGCTACTTCCACTCCTGTGTGAAGGGGCACAGACAGTAGCTCTGTTGGGAAAGAAGCACGGAAACCTTTCCCCAAACCGGAGAGTACCTGCGAGAGGACCGAGCAATACAACGCACGAACCCAAAAATAGCTACACAAAAACAATCACGCAGACACAGAGAATTTTTGACGTGGAAACCCTTGCGGGAAAAAACCACGGGACGATCGGAGTCCAACCCTGAGAAGCCTCCACTAATGGAATAGAAGAATTACACCCTCTACAAACTCCTCCCGATCCAAATCGGATCCCCACAACACTCAGAGATAAGAACAATGATTGCAAGGCTACGAAGAGCGAGAACGACAAGTAGAGATTACCCGAACACGATCTCCTTCGAAAACGACCTTCAATCCTCCGCCTTCTTCTCCGAAGTTGTAATGGCACTCTTGCCTCCTTCCTCTCTCAAACTTGTGTTGTCCAATGCGATAATGTTGCATACCAGAATTAGGGTTGAGAAAACTCAATATATCTTACTAATCCCGCAACCAACCTGGACCGTTGGATTAGATCCAACGATGAAAACTCATCCAGAAATCCGCTTCAGCCCCCCGACACACAGAGTTCGGCCAGAACTCTGTGTGGGGCAACCAGCACTGGGTGGCCAAACCCTGGAACGGCCAGACTGAGTTCGGCTAGAACTTGGCCTGGGACCGAGTTCGGCCCGAACTCGGCAGACTTGGTCCAGAACCCCCTTTGGGGCAGCAGCAGCAGCAACAACTACTCCCGAGCTTCTCCGACATCGGACGGCGCTCGTCGCACTCCGGGATCTTCTCCACATAGGTTGGGAACCCCACCCACTCCAACAAATCTCCCCCTTCACAACTATGGGGAGGACGTCGTCATCCCGACGATCTGCCTGCAGTACTCAAACTTCCCCCTTGGTAGAATCTTCGTGAACATATCAGCTCCGTTGTCATCTGTATGCACCTTCTCAAGCTCCGCGTCCTTCTTTTCAACCACATCCCGTATCCAATGATACCGAGTCTCGATGTGCTTGGACCGGCTATGAAACGTCTGATTCTTCACAAGATGGATAGCACTCTGACTGTCGCAAAGCAAAGTATACTGCTCTTGCTTCAGTCCCATTTCCTGCAACAGCTTCTTCATCCACAACAGCTCCTTGCAAGCCTCCGTCGCCGCAATGTATTCCGCCTCCGTCGTCGACAAGGCAACACACTTCTGCAACCGCGACTGCCACGACACTGCTCCTCCCTTAAACATCATCACGTAGCCTGAAGTCGATCGCCTCGTGTCTACATCTCCAGCCATATCAGCGTCGGTATACCCAACCAGCTTCGGCTCGTCACCACCAAAGGAAAGTCTCCAACCAGCAGTGCCCTGAAGATATCGTAGAATCCACTTGACCGCACTCCAGTGTACCCTTCCAGGATTCGAAAGATACCTGCTGACCGTACCAACTGCATGAGCAATATCTGGCCTCGTACACACCATGGCATACATAAGGCTTCCCACAGCTGAGGCATATGGAACCCGCTCAATATCTTCCTTTTCGTCCTCGGTAGATGGACACTGCTCCTCAGTGAACTTAAAGTGAGCCGCGAGGGGGGAACTCACTTTCTTCGACCCGTCCATCCCGAAACGCTGAAGTACCCGGTGAATGTACTTCTTTTGGGACAAGTGTAGCAGCTTGGACTCTCTCTCTCGGCTGATCTTCATCCCAAGAATAGTCTTCGCTGCGCCCAAATCCTTCATAGAGAAGGCCGCGCCCAGTTGGCGCTTCAACTCCGCTATCCTAGTGGCATTCCGACCCACTAATAGCATATCATCAACATAGAGCAATAAGATGATAAAATCATCATCGGCAAAGTACCTCACAAATGCACAATGGTCCGACGTCGTCCGTGCATAACCATACTCCCCCATAAATGACTCGAACTTTCTGTACCACTGCCTCGGAGCCTACTTCAGACCATACAAGCTCTTCCTCAACCGGCAGACCAAATGTGACTTGCCCTTCTCACAGAATCCCTCCGGCTGCTCCATGTACAACTCCTCCTCAAGATCACCGTGGAGGAACTTCGTTTTCACGTCCATCTGCTCGACCTCCAAGTCAAAACTGGCTGCTAATGCTAGCACCACCCGAATAGACGAATGCTTGACGACAGGCGAAAAGATTTCATCATAATCCACGCCTTTCCGCTGATCGTAGCCCTTGACTACCAGCCTCGCTTTGTATCGAGGGCGAGTAGCATCATCCGTCTGCTTCACTCTGAACACCCATCGATTCTTCAAAGCCTTCTTGTCCTTTGGCAACCGTACCAGATCATAAGTAGAATTGGTGTACAAGGAACTCATCTCCTCCTGCATAGCTACCATCCACTCCTGCCTGTGTTCGTCTTCCATAGCCTCTGTAAAACTTTCGGGCTCTCCCCCGTCAGTCAATAGCACATACTCATCCGGCGAGTATCTCGTAGATGGTCGACGATCCCTGTTGCTCCTTCTCAGTGGAGCCACTGGTGCTGGCTGTATACCGACAGCCTCCTCCCCTTCAGAAACTGCCTCCCCGGCATGCTCATCCTCCTGATGGACACCCTGACCACCATCAGCAGGCTGATGATCAAGGTTGGGAGCAACTCCATGTACCGGCTCCCCCATAACTGGATCCTCTGCGATGTCCTCTGGAAACTGCTCGAAGCGAAATAACTCTAACTCAGGCAATTCCTCAGCCTCAGAAGGCGTCTCGGAATCCTGAGTGTTGGTCATGGTCTGATCCTCGACGAACACCACGTCCCTGCTTCTCTAGAGCTTTCCTTCCACTGGGTCGTAGAGTCTATAGCCAAACTCATCCCGACCGTAGCCGACAAAGACGCATCGCCTCGTCTTCGGCTCAAGTTTGGTCCTCTCATCCTTCGGTACATGCACGAAGGCCTTACAACCAAACGCCCGCAGGTGACTGTATGACGGCTCCTTGCCGTACCATACTTTGTCAGGCACATCACCCTGCAAAGGAGCACTAGGAGACAAATTAATAATATAAGCAGCTGTGAGAAGAGCCTCACCCCAATAACTGCCCGGCAAGTTTGCTTCTGACAGCAAACACCGCACCCTCTCCATCAGTGTCCTGTTCATGCGCTCCGCTACACCATTGAGCTGAGGTGTCTTTGGCGGAGTCTTCTGGGGTCGTATCCCTTGCTCTCTGTAATACGCATCAAAGGGACCGATGTATTCGCCGCCATTGTCGGACCGAACACACAACAACTTCTTGCCCGTCTCCCTTTCAACGGAGGCCTGAAACTCCTTGAAAGTAGGCAGCACCTGATCCTTGGTCTTTAAGGCATAGACCCAAACCTTCCTGGAACAGTCATCAATAAAAGTCACAAAGTAAGAAGCACCACCAAGAGATTTTACCTTCATAGGACCGCAGACATCCGAGTGAATCAACTCGATTAACGTCGGCTTCCTCGTACTTGGGTGACTCTGGAAAGACACCCTACTTTGCTTCCCAGCCAAACAGTGCGTGCATTTCTCCAACTTTGTAGACTTGAGCCCCGGAATCACTTTCCTGTTCACCAAGTAGCTCATCCCCTTCTCGCTGATATGGCCGAGCCGCCTGTGCCACAACTCGGTAGACGCGTCACTGACTGCGTTCACCTCCTGTGCCCCCTCTGCGCTCCCCTCCATATAGTAGAGACCGGACTTCTTACTTCCTCTGGCAATCACCATCGAACCTCTGGAAAGCTTCCACTGACTATTCCCGAAGAGACTGAAGAATCCTTCGTCATCCAACCTTCCAACCGATACCAGGTTGAAACGGATATCAGAGACATGATGAACATCCTTGAGAACAAGAACCGCACCCGTCTTCGTTCTCAAATGCACATCTCCAACGGCAACCGCCTTCGACACATCTCCGTTGCCCATCTTCAACATGCCACAGTCGTCTGTCGTGTAAGTGGCAAACAATGCCCTATTGTGAGATACATGTGCTGAAGCCCCTGAGTCCACCAGCCAAGAATTGTCATCGCAGGCGAGGTTAGTAATGACCTCATCACCTACAACGATCACATCGCCTCCATGCATCGAGGCTGCCGCTGTAGTGTTCTCTTCTTGCTTCCCCTTGTCGCCCTTCTTCTCTCTCTTCCAAGCGAAACAATTCCGCTTGATATGGCCCTTCTTACCGCAATGATAACACTCTGAGTCCTCGTAACGACCCTTGGACTTCCCCCTGCTCTTGTCTCTGCCACCACCTGGACCCCTGCTTTTGCCCCTTCTGCGGCTCTCTGAAACAAGTGCCTCTGAGTGTTGGGATGTGGATGAAGTGCCCTGAGAACGTCTCCGCATCTCTTCATTCAACACCCCGCTCTTGGCAAACTCCAGACTGACCACGCCCTCTGGAGCAGAAGCGATCATAGATACTCGTATGGTCTCCCACGAGTCTGGCAATGTACACAGCAGCCACAGTCCCTGAACTTCGTCGTCGAACTTGACTCCCATAGAAGAACTCAAGTGATCCGAAATAGACGCCCCATCCTTGTACCGCAGACCCATCATCGTTCGGATCAGGAACAACTTGTTTACCCCCGGTCTTCTTCGCATACAAGGATTCCAGCTTATCCCACAACGTCTTCGCGTGCTCAATATTGGCAACGTGATTGTACACGTTCTCATCAACAAACTACCGTATGTACCCACACACCTGTATGTGCTCGAACGTCCAGTCCTCCTCGGATTTATCACTGGGCCTCTCGGTTGCAAACACGGGTAGATGCAGCTTCTTAACAAATAGCAAATCCTTCATCTTGCTCCGCCAATAATGATAGTTTGTGCCATTAAGGTTCACCATGCGCACCGGCTTCGCATCCATCTCTCCTCTCTGGTTCCTCTGTCAACTCCTGACACCCTTTGAACCCAAGCTCTGATACCACTCTGTTGGGAAAGAAGCGCGGAAACCTTTCCCCAAACCGGAGAGTACCTGCGAGAGGACCGAGCAATACAACGCACGAACCCAAAAATAGCCACACAAAAATAATCACGCAGACACAGAATTTTTGACGTGGAAACCCTTGCGGGAAAAAACTACGGGACGATCGGAGTCCAACCCTGAGAAGCCTCCACTAATGGAATAGAAGAATTATACCCTCTACAAACTCCTCCCGATCCAAATCGGATCCCCACAACACTCAGAGATAAGAACAATGATTGCAAGGCTACGAAGAGCGAGAACGACGAGTAGAGATTACCTTAACACGATCTCCTTCGAAAACTACCTTCAATCCTCCGCTTTCTTCTCCGAAGTTGTAATGGCACTCTTGCCTCCTTCCTCTCTCAAACTTGTGTTGTCCAATACGATAATGTTGCACACCAGAATTAGGGTTGAGAAAACTCAATATATCTCCCTAATCCCGCAACCAACCTGGACCGTTGGATTAGATCCAATGATGAAAACTCATCCAGAAATCCGCTTCAGCCCCCCGACACACAGAGTTCGGCCAGAACTCTGTGTAGGGCAACCAGCACTGGGTGGCTAAACCCTGGAACGGCCAGACCGAGTTCGGCCAGAACTCGGCGTGGGACCGAGTTCGGCCCGAACTCGGCAGACTTGGTCCAGAACCCCCTTTGGGGCAGCAGCAGCAGCAACAACTACTCCCGAGCTTCTCCGACATCGGACGGTGCTCGTCGCACTCCGGGATCTTCTCCACATAGGTTGGGAACCCCACCCACTCCAACAAGCTCAACCTCTACCAGATCACAGACGACAACGGATACATTATCAAAGGTCAACGGGGTATCCAATTGGCTGCTGCTAATTTTTACTTCCAGTTGTTCACTAAAGATGCCATCACCAGGGACGAGGAATTACTAGCGGAGATCCCTTGCCTGATTGATGACAGAGACAATACCCAGCTGAAGCTCTTTTCGTCTGAATGTGAAGTCAAAGATGTTGTTTGGGCCCTAGACGAGCACAGCGCACCTGGACCCGATGGCTTCACTAGAGTATTCTTCAGATCATGCTGGGACATAATCAGGTCGGACATCCACGAGGCGGTCATCGCCTTTTCTAAGGAGCTAGGTACCCCAGATCAATTTTTTGTGCTAACCTGATTCTTATCCCGAAACAGGAAAACCCGAAGACCTTTAAAGACTTCCGTCCTATAAGTCTGTGCAACTTCACTAACAAAATCATATCCAAGATTATTGCCAACCGCATGACCGAGATCCTCACCAAAATTATTTTTGATGAGCAGAGTGGCTTTGTTCGTGGCAAGAACATCTTAGACAACATTCTGATGGTCCAGGAAATGATCACTTGCATGAAATTACCAGCTAGGGGTGGGAATATTGCAATCAAATTGACATAGAGAAGCCATACGACAGGATGGACTGACAATTCATGATTTGGGTCTTTAGGGCCTTCGTGTTTTCGAAAATCTCGACCAACATCGTGTGGAGATTGATCAGTAATGTGTGGTTCTCCACGGTTATTAACGGACAAGATGAAGGCTTCTTCAAATCTAGTCGCGGTATCAGACAAGGAGATCTTTTATCTTCTACCATCTTCATCATCGCCGCTGAAGGTCTGAGCAGAAATGTGAACAAAATGGTAGGCACCCCAAATTTCCAACACTTTCATACCACCAGCGGTTGCCCGATCATCACCCACTGGCATACGCTGATGATATCCTCATATTATCTTCTAGGAACGTCAGGTCTGTGGAGGTGGTTCACAACACGCTACAGAGATACGCCAGATGCTCTGGTCAGTGAGTCAGTTCCAGCAAGAGTGTCATCTACGTCCACCATAAGACCAACAGAGACCACGCTTTACTTTTACAAATATTACTTTCTTCTCTTTTGCGTGCCCTCCTTTCCAATAGTTAGGGTGCCCATTGGTATAGGGAAGATCTAACGCGGGCATCTTTGAAGGGCTGGTGGGCAAAATCAGGAAAAAACATGACGGGTGGCACAATGCTACATTATCGCCTGGAGGGAAGATGATTCTGATTCAACATGTGCTCTCCTCTATCTTCATATACACCTTAGCTGCCTGCTCCCGCCTAAGAAGGTCTGCACATCCATTGAAATCCCCTTTGCCAACTTCTTTTGGGGCCACTACAACGATAAGGATAAACATCATTGGGCAAGTTAGGACACCATAGCCAGACCCACCGATGAGGGCAGACTTGGATTTTGCAAGCTGTCATACGTCGTCGATGCCTACTCCATGAAGATGTGGTGGAAGCTCCGAATGAGCCAAAACCTGTGGGCACGGTTCATGAAGGCTAGATATTTCAAGCACATTCATCCATCCACCACGGGTTTCAACTGTAGATCCTCTGCATCATGGCGGCACATCCTTCATGGACGAACCCTCGCTGAGCCTGTGATCCACCTCTAGCTGGGTTCGGGCGAATCATCTTTATTATTCGAACGCTGGGCTGGGGATGATCTCCTTCCCCAGTTATCGACTGCCCCCACCTACAGTACGCTCAGTGAGTTGTGGGATTCCTTGGGCGACTAAAACTGGGAAAGTGTTCGAGACTGGTTGGAGAAGAGGCCATAGCTTTGCTCCTCGATGCTTGGCTGAAGATCAAAATAGAACATGACGTTCTGCAGTGGTCTATTGCGGACAACGGATCCTTCTTGGTCACATTGGCTAGAAGTATCGATCGAGGTGTTGGGGTGCCTTCCCCATCATTGGATCTTTCTGGCAGCCTTGCATCCCTAAAAAAATGGTCCTTTCTGATGTGGAGAGCATTTCGCAAGAAGCTCCCCACTGACGACGCTCTCAATACCATCGGCTTCAGTCTAGCATTCGCGTGTCATTGCTGCACGGTAAGACAATCAGAAACGGTTGACCACATCTTCTACTCTGGAGATTTACCTATAAGGGTTTGGACTGTTATCTTCCACTATTACAGACAGGACCAGGACGGTGGGAGCTTCAACGATCTTCTGGCCACTTGGGCTAACGCCTCTCATGGCCACCAGATCGTTGCACATGCCATTACGTGGGTCATCTAGAAGAACAACAATAAATTCAGATACGATGGACACCAATATTGGTCCAACCAACTAATTCGGGAGGCTCTCTGTTAATCTTGTAAAGTCAGTAAACATTACAAACACGGCCAAGAGGACTTCTGGCAGTCCTTGCTCTCCTGAGTCCCAGGAGTGGGTTCTTGCCTGCTGTCTTGTCTTTTTCAGTCTTACTTTGGCGCTTACTTGTAAAGGCTTCGGCATTTTGCGCCTTGATATGAATAAAATGGGGGGGGTTGATTGTAATATATATATATATATATACTTATATATATATATATATATATATATATATATATATATATATATATATATATATATATATATATATATAAATTTTGGAAAAAAAACCCTATATCATTTATTCATTCCAAAGGCACAAAATACCAAAGCCTTTGCAAGAAAAAACCAAAAAAGACCAGAAAAGTAAAAGGAGCAGGAAGTCTAACTCCTTCTTAACGAGAATAACGTCAGACTAAAAGCTAGGTCCTCTGGTTAGAGAGTCATCTGATTGGAGAGTTCCAAAATCCCTTTCGCATGTGCTTGCAGTTACTACTGACCTTGTGAATCTGTCAGTGGACTTCCCGAATGAGTTGGTTAGGGGCAAATTAGGGCCTCTAATATCTTAATTTGTTGTGGTTCTTCCAAATAAACCACGTGATGGCAGCTACGACGATATGGTGGTCGTGCGAGGCACCGCTCCAAGTGGCCAGCAGATCGTTTAAGCCCCCGACAACCTAGATCTGGCTGCAACAATTAATGTATTAAAGTAGTCCACACCTGCCTAGCTAGGTCTTCAGACGCAAGAATGAGCTCGGCTGTTTTGGACTGGCGAGCCGCGCAACAATGACATGCTGATGCTAAGTTGAAGATAATATTGGTGAGGGCATCGTCTGTGGGAAGCTTCTTGTGGGATGCTCTCCAAATCAGAAAGGACCATTTTTTAAGGATGCAAGACTGCCAGAAGTGCCCGATGATGTGGGATGGCGCTCCTGTGCCGCAAACCTCTTGTCTCGCAAAAGCTAGTGAGAATAATCCGTTAGCCGTCATAGACCACTTCAGAGTGTCGGGTTCCGTCCCAACCGCCAAGCCGAAAGTGGATAAAGCTACGGCAGCCTCCTTCCATATCCTATTCTGAACCATTTCACGATTCTATTTTCCCTTTCTTTTCGACAGATCTCTGATGGCATTGTTAGAAGGGACATCCCGGTTAGGGGGAGTAGGGCCTCCCCTAACCATCTTTCATGAAATAGGGACGATTGACCCAAACCCAGCTGGAGATAGATAAATGGCTCAGCGAGACGACGGTCGAACAGGATGCGCCGCCAAGAAGCGGGGGATCTGCTATTAAAGGAAGCGACAGTCGGGTGAATGTACTTAAAGTATCTGGCCTTCATGAACCAGGCCCAAATAGATTGGCTCTCACAGAGCTTCTGCCATATCTTCATCGAGCAAGCGTTGACAACATGTGTCAGTCTATAGAATCCTAGTCCACCCTCTGTCGTAGGTCTGGCCATGGTGTCCAAACTGGCCCAGTGATGTCTATCCTTTCCGTCGTAGTGTCCCCAGAAGAAGAAGGAGAATAGGTTTTTTATGGAGGTGAGGACCTTCTTAGGAGGGAGCAAACGGCCAGAGGGTAAATCGGGATGGAAGAAAGCATGTGCTGGATCAGAATCGTCTTTCTGCCAGCTAATAAGATAGCAAGGACCTTCTTAGGAGGGGAGCAAGCAGCCATAGGGTAAATCGGGATGGAAGAAAGCATGTGCTGGATCGGAATCGTCTTTCTGCCAGCTAATAAGATAGCATTGTGCCATCCCTCGATCTTTTTTGATCTTCCTCACCAGCCCTTCAAAAATGCCTGTATTGGATCATCCGTACATCTACGGACATCCTAAATATGAAAAAGGGGGGTACACCACTAAAAATGACGTAATATTCATGATAATGATAGAGTTTGCTCTTTATGTCGAGTGATGAACATAGATAACACTCTTGTTGGGGTTGACACGCTGACCAGAGCATCTAGTGTATCTCGATAGTATTTTGTTAACCACCTCAAAGGACCCGGTATCCCCGAAAGAGAACATAAGAATGTCATCGACGTAGGCCAGGTGAGTGATGATCGGGCAGCCGCTAGAGGTACGAAAGTACTGGAAACGAGGGGTAAATACCATTCTGTTCAGGCTCAGCGCTTCAACGACAATAATGAAGATGGTAGATGATAAAGGGTCTCCTTGTCTGACTCCAAGACTAGATTTGAAAATTTTCCTCTGTTTGAAAGTTAAGGACGGTGGAGAACCACGAGTTACTGATAGATCTCCACACAATGTCAATCCAGGTTTCCGAAAACCCTCACGCCCTGAACACCCAGATCATGAAATGCTAGTCTAGCCTGTCATACGCCTTTTTTATGTCCAGATTGATTGCAATGTTCCATCCCCTAGACAAGAACTTCATGTAGGTGATCATCTTCTGGGCTAGTAGGATGTTGTCTGAGATATTATGACCACGGACAAATATCGCTTTGTTCTTCAGAAATAATCTTGGGGTAAAGCTCGGTCATGCGATTGGCAATAATCTTCGAGATGATTTTGTTAGTGATGGTGCACAAACTCAGGGGCAGAAGTCTTTGAAGGTCTCCAGGTTATCCTTTTTAGGGATGAGGATCAGGTTGGCTCTGGATATCGATTTGGGATACCTGGCTCCTTGAAAGAAGGAAATCACCGCCTCGTAGATATCCCCTGTGATGTCCCAGCAAGATCTGAAGAAGACCCCTGTGAATCCATTCGGCCCAGGAGCACTAGGCTCGTTCAGTGCCCACATGACTTCTTTGACTTCTATTTCGGTGGGCATGAGCTGTAGCTGGAGGTTGTCTCTCTACTCTATCAAGCTAGGGATTGCCGTAAGAAATTCTACGTCCTTGATGATGGCTTCTTTGGTGAAAAACTGACAGTAAAATGTCTCCGTAGCCTCATCAATATCCTATTGGACTTTGATAATGCGTCCATTCTGGTTAGTGATCTGGTGGAGGTTGAGTTGTTGACTACGTCCCTTAATACAAGAGTGGAAGTATCTAGTGTTCTTGTCTCCTTCAATATTCCAGGTCATCCTGGCTTTCTGTTTCCAGAATTGTACATCGACTTTAAGTCAAAACTTTAGGAGCGCTCTGGTAAGGTTTAGGGAGGCCCGGGCCGCTAGGATCTATCTCGAGCGAATAGGATCTCTGCGCAGGTGACATCATCCTCAACGGTGCGAATAGCTTGGAAAATGTCACCAAAAGCTTCCTTACTCCAAAGTGTGAGAGATTTTCTGGTGGCTTTGAGTTTGGCCGCAACACGAACTAGAGGGTCTAGGGCCTCGAGGCCTCTCCAAACGGTTTCCATCGTGTTCCTGGACTAGGGGTGATGGCACCAAAAGTCGAGGAAGCAGAAACTTTTCATAATCTTGTTCGAGTTTCTACTGACTTCCATTAGGAGGGGGAGTGGTCCGATTCGGTCGCATTGAGGTCCGAAAGACTGGAGGAAATCTCCATGTCTGACTACTGTACGTTAATGAGGGCACGATCCAGGCAGAAATATTGCCTCCGGGTGCCTTCCTGCATGTTACACCACGTGAAAATGCTGTCGGAGAACTGAAGGGGAGACAAGTGGGCATTGAAAATAAAGTTGGCAAAGTCGTACATGGCCGAAGAGGGTGGAGGCTGGTCACCTGACTTCTCCTCCCTGCAAGTAACTATGTTAAAGTCACCAATGCAGAGCTAAGGGAGGTTCATGTGGTTATTGTGGATGTCATTTAAGGAATCCCAAAGCTGTTTACGTTCATTGATGTCACAGCTGCTATGGACGGCCGATAAGAAAGATCGCAACTGAAGCATGGGGTGTTCCATCCAACACGTGAGCGCCTGTCTCCAGTCTTGGATGATACAGAGTTTCATGTCGGCCACGGAGAGGTATCATGGCAGCCAACAATAGCGTGAGAAAAACCTAAATGCATCTGGATGGACTTGAGTTTCTTGTGGGGGATTTTGGGTTAAATGATCACTAGGATATCAATTCTGTGGATTTTCTTGAGACAATTTAATCTTCTCAAGGTGGGTTTGATCGCGAGGCCTCTAACATTCCAAGATAGCATGTTAAGCATTAGGGTTGCTAGATAGAGGGGATTTTGTAAGTTTCGTGGCTGATCGAGTGATCAATGTCCTGTTTCATCCTTGCCACTAGTGCTCTGCCGATGTTGGCTAGAGTATCCGCATGAATGTCGGCCTCAATGTGAGGTATAGCGAGGGCTTCCGGGTCTGAATGTAGAGGATAGCTGCTCACATCCGGCAGGTTCTCCTGAGTCTGGAGCTCTACATAGACTACCTTCCTTCCCCGAACACCGCCGTTCTCTGTGTCCTCTTCCTCAATGTGGACCTCCTGTGTAGTGAGGGTTGCCGCCTGTGATGCATCTGGGAGTTCTAAGGTGAGTGTGTCAAATTTGTTGGAAAGGTTTAGGGTTGGTGGTCTGTAGGGACAATAGCCCTTTCCGGGGAAGCTTGGGCTTGGGTAGACTTTCTTGCGCTAGCTTCAAATTGGATGTGGGAATTGGGTAAAGGTAGGAGAGGGGATTGATGATTATTCCTGGTCGGTTGAGTGGGGGCGACATTCTGGATCACTTTCTTCTTCAACTCGGTATGTACTCGAAAATAGTATGCGGTGGAGTGACCTCTCATGTGGCAGTGTTTACAGTAAATGATATTATTGTCAAATAGAACTTGTTGGGTGTGCGACTTATTGTCGAGCACGATTTGTATATGGATGGAGAGGTCCTTCGATAAGTCGAGTTGCACCCATATTTTTGCGTAGTTTGCTTTAGAGAGGTCGCGAGATTCTTCTTCCATGGCCACAAACATTCTGAAAGAGTTGGCGATCCTCTTCATCACTGCCGGCACAAAATAAATGAGGTCTAGATTAGGGAGGGTGATCCAGACAGAAACGGTCGCTAAATCTTCTTTTGTGCTGAATTCAGGGGACCATTTGACGATTCTCATAATATGGGAGTCAATTCTGCCCAAGCCTCTAGACCAGACGTTCTTGTGATCTTAATCTGAGTTTAGGAGCAAGATGATGTGTTTAGTATCCATGGGTGCCACCCTGTAAGCCGATGAAAGCCTCCAGCTGGCAATCTCTTCCTTAACACACGGGAGTTTCGGGCAACCAGAGGAAAATTTGAGGACAAAAGTGTGCTGAAAGGTTGCTGACAGAGAAGTTATTTCTAGGTTAGAAAAGGGCACTAAAATATCCTGAAAGACTGATGAAGTGGCAGGAACAAGTTCCGGGAGGTCAACGTCAGCGATGATCGGTAGGTGCCCGACAAATCTGTCAGGCCTTAACTTATCTGTATAAGACACGGCAGGGGATGAGAGGTAGACGGAAGAGAACCCGCTGGAGACAGGGGTCCCAACCGATGCAGCACGGGTGTGCGCACGGGGGGGTGGAAGGCCATACCCCAAGGGTGCCAGGGAGGAGCAAGCGGGGTGAGGGGGTATAGCAGAAGATCCGAGTGGCGTCGGCATAATGGGCGAAGGGGGGCTACCCGCCCAAGGAGATGTGCGTAGGAACGGTGAAGGAAGAAGGATGTACGGCCCCAAGGGTAGCCGCAGGAAACGCAGGTGCCTGGGTGCCCCAAGAGAAGGAAGATCGGGGCCGTCCGAGCGCCGAACGCTCGACGGTCGACGGCAGAGAGGGTGCTTCCATGGAGAGCACACTGGAACGGTGGAGGCAGAATGAAGTACGGTGCCAAGAGGGGAGCCCCAGGAGGCGCTGGCGCTAGGGTGCTCCCGAAAGTGGAAGAGCTAGGCCGACTAAGCGACGAACTCTCGACGCAGAAGGTGCGGGAACAGCGCAAGCCCCTTCCAAAGCGGAGAGGGGGAAAGGAGCCGCAAGGAGAGTGCCAAGGAAGAATGGTGCAGGAGTCCCCACGCCATCCAATGATGGCGCAGGGGGGGCATAGACAAATTCTAATTCAAAATAGGGTGTAGACAAGCGAGCAGATTTGATAGACGAGAAAGGAAGGGCATGAGGCCCGAGGAAAGTGCGGTATGAGGCCTAAGGAATGGGGGTGCGTGAGGCCCGAAGGATGGGCCAGCAGCCCTTGAGGCAGCTTCGATGGCTGATCGGATGACGCCGCGGACAACTAAGCTCGCTCGGCCAGAGAGGGCTCACGGGGAGCGCTGGACACGGGAGGCCAACGAAGGGGAGGAAAGAATACCGGAGAGAAGAGGCCGACGAGGGAGAGCTGGGTGAGCGTCCAGGGGGTCGCCACCAGGGAAGCTGGGGGAGGCCCAAGGGAGGCCGCACCTCCGGAAGGGAAGCCGGCCATGAAATCGAAAGAGAACCTAGGGGACGCCAAGGGGGAAGTGTTAGAAATTTTATTGTGCCCTGTCGATTCATGAGATGAAGAACATAAATTAAATTGATTACGGAAGCGTACCTGAATCCATTGCTTGGCTTGATGGATGTTGAAGCGATCGTCTCTTTATTGGGTTCGATCTTTCAACTTGCTACGACCCTTAATGACAAAGGTGAATCCGAATCCTTTGTCCCTCTCTTTCTGTTGATAGGGATACAGAAGAGAAAAAGAGAGAACCTTCTCTTTGGTGGCCGTATGAGTTGAGGACCATAACCCTAATGAATACACATATATATATATATACATGTGTTTTGATATTTCTAATTTGGTCCCTCAT
Source organism: Iris pallida (assembly GCA_029216955.1). NCBI lineage: Eukaryota > Viridiplantae > Streptophyta > Magnoliopsida > Asparagales > Iridaceae > Iris > Iris pallida. The sequence goes on from JANAVB010008400.1 coordinate 7,571,054, forward strand.
CAAATTAGAATTATCTCCAGTATCTACACATTAATTCCATGACAATTATACCCTTAAGCCAATTTCCAAATAGACCACTTTAATTTGGCTTAATTATTTAGATAGCCCAACACAATTAATTTTACATCTGTGGCCCCATATTATTGAATAATCTAACAATCTCCCACTGGGCCACATATGTAACCTTATAATTGTGTTAACCTTAGTGAGCTCATAAATTGCTATCTTAATCCTTAGGGTATATCCGGACAATCTCGTCCATTAACCATATCAACATAGGATCAAAGCGGCATTCGTCACATATAGCGTAACTAAACCATCAATGGTCACATATACCAATATAGCTAAACGACATAGATCAATCATGGATGTGTAGCATGGAAATTATACGCAATGTGATCAATACATGTCTATTTCCAACTGGTCCTCTTTAACTTTAATGAGATCAATACTTTAACATAATGAAAACAGAATGAACTGAATTTCCATATATCTGATCAGATAAATATCCAAAATACTTTAATACATAAATGTGTCCAAAACCAAATAGCACCCAAATACATAAAATACAAACTCCCACTATATTGTCATATTCTTAATTAACACCCATATGAGCAGTATGCTCATGAAAGACCCTGGGTGATAATATTTTTGTGAGCGGATCCGCTAACATGGAGTTTGTCCTAATGTGCTATATGAACACTATAACCATTCTGAATTCTTTTCTTCACAACTAGAAACTTTATGTCAATATCCTTTGATTTATACAAGTTTCTGTTGTTATTGGAATACAGTACTGCTGATTTATTGTCACACCATAATTTTATGTGGTCTTTCAACACCGTACTGTACGCGCAGCCTTATGACAATTTTGTAACCACATTTCCTGAATAGATACCCCACAGCATGTTATAAACCTTGCTTTCATGATGGAAGAAATTATGAGTGCATGTTTGACACTCATCCAAAATATATCTCCATTAGTCAGCATAACCTGATGTGGATCTTCTGCTGTGTTAGCATCCAACAAAATCGGAGTCGGAATACCTTATGATCTCCAGAATTATTCTATCTCCTACAAAGAGCATATAATTCTTTGTTCTCTATTAATTACTTAAATAGTTTGGCTGCTACCCAATGATCCATCCATATTTGCTTAAAATATCTGTCTAACATCTGAATATGTACGCAATATCATAACTCGTACATACTTGAGCATACATTAGACTTCCTACAACTGGTCATGTATGGAAAATCTATTGTATTTTCTTAATTTTAAGGCTAATCTTAGGGCACTGATTGAGACTGAACTGGTCTCCTTTAGCGACTGGGGTGTCACCTAGTTTGCATTCTTGTATGCCAAATCTTTTAAACACTTTATCGATATAGCTCTTTTGTGATAATCCAATAATACCTCGAGAACGATCTCGATGTATTTGAATTCCTAATACAAAAGAGGCGTCACCAAGATCTTTCATCTCAAAGATATTTGATTGAAATTTCTTAGTGTCATACAATATGCCTATATCATTTGTGGCAAGCAGTATGTCATCAACATACAAAACTAGAAAAATAATTTTACTCCCACTGAATTTGTGATACACATAATCTTCAACAACGTTAACCTCAAAACCAAACGAGGTAACAACTTGGTAAAATTTATAGTACCACTGACGAGAAGCTTGCTTGAGTCTATAAATGAATTTTGTCAATTTGCAAACCATATTCTTTGGATCTTCCGACACAAAGTTTTCTGGCCGTACCATATAAATAGTTTTATCAATGTTACCATTGAGAAACGCCATTTTGACATCCATTTGATGTAACTCACGATCAAAATGTGCAACAAGTGCCATGATTGTTCTAAAAGAGTCTTTCGAAGAAACCAGAGAGAAAGTCTCTTTAAAATCAATCCTTTCCTTTTGAGTAAAGCCTTTAGCTACAAGACGTGCTTTATACTTATCCACATTACCCTTCGAATCCTTCTTGGTTTTAAATATCCATTTATAACCAATGGGCTTCACATCTTTTGGTAATGGGACAAGTTCTTAAACTTTATTGTCTTACATGAACTTATACTCCTTATTTATTGTATCAATCCACTTTGAGAACTAAATCTTTTCATGGCCTAACGGAAGTTGATTAGATCATCTTCCAGTATCCACAGTCTTTCTCACGTTCCTAGAGAAGTATGACAATATTATCCAAAATTATATTTTTCCATTCTCTGGTGGACCATCTTAATATTACCGGTTCTTGAGGTTGTTGAGTTTGTTCCTTAGAAATAATTACCTTATCTTGAATGGGGTGCCGCTACGTTGTCGTTGTTAAGGTATCTCAACAACGACTTATAGAGGTAATTTGACATTGTCTTATTGAGACTCCGAATTTACTTCTTGATCATGACAGGTATAGAATCCTGCACATCGTCAAAAGTGATAGTAGGAATCGTAATTGATTCCTTCTCAAAGACAATGATCCTGACTTTATTTCTCCCCCAAACTCAATATCCTCAAAAAATATTACGCTTCTCTTCTCAAAAAAATTCTTAGTGTGGGATTGTATAATTATCAACCCCTTGATCTGTAGCATAACCAATAAAGTAGCTGCTTATAATTTAACTTTGGTCTGTCTTTCCATTACACATTCAATATAAACATTAAAGTCTATAAAGTCAATGGAATATAAATCTCATCAGACACAAATCGTTCAACTCTATTTCTAGAGAAGTGACCTAATACCTATGTCATAATGAGGCTAAAAAAATATTGTTAATTTTGCGTTTAGTTCCACATGACTTCACTTGCAAGGTTTCATTATAAGATGCAATAGTTTCAACTGAATATAGGTTATCATAAACCTTAAGGGAACCGTTACCAATAATATTTAAATTTAAAGATAGACTAAACTTATTATTTCCAAATAAACAATGATAACCAGATTTGTCCATTAAGGAAACTGAAACTGAATTTTGTCTAAAAGACGGTACAATAAAAGTATCTATCAAATCCAAATAATAATTGGTTCCCAAAAAATAACCTAAAATGTCATATTGCTTTCACTTCTACCGATTTGCCGTCACCCATATAGATGTATCTTTCACCATCAATTGGTTTCGGTAGCTCAGACAACCTTGTCTATAAACACTAATGTGGGTAGTAGCACCAGAATCTAACCACCACGTATTTTTTGATACTAAATCTAAATTAACCTCAGAATAGACCAAATTTAGAAATGTACTTCTTTTTATACGCCATGCGTGATACTTTGTATATTTTTTCTTTATGTGTCCTGGCTTGTCACAAAAGAAATAACACTTAGTTTTATATTGTTGTTTCTTTTGATCTGAAACCTTAGCAGCTACTGTATTCATTTTCTTTTTGCCCTTAAAATTTATCCCACTAAGCATGGAAATTGAATTCGTATTGGCAGATATTATAGCAACATTAACTAAAAAGAGAACAAAAATAAATAAACAAATATGCTCTAATTAATAACTAAAGAATAAAAGATAGTCAAACAAATTCAAATAATGGTGAACCCCATCTCACGATACCTAGTGCATCATTAATATCAAGTCTTTGGATAGTGATACTAACTGCAAGTGGTACTCTTGGTGTAGTGATCAAACGTTGATAATAAGTCATGTCAAATAATAAGCCTATCTTTGGATCGGATTATTATTCACATGTAAACCGTATAATTGTCACACATGTATCACCACAAGTATATGTGCAATTCGACCAAGTATTAACCTTCCTTTAGGCCGACTAATACCCGCATGAATATACACACACAAACATACACTATCCCTCATAGGCTATCTACGCAAGAGAGGTCACTTTGGCGACATCTTGTTTTAATGAGCCTACTTAGAATATTAGACAACTATTGCTAGTCACAAAAGGTACCAAATTTTTTGAATGTTAACTAAATTTTACAAAACTGAATCATGTCTAAAACTTTATGTACATGTATATTTAAAAAATATAAATAATCAATAATCAACAGGAAGACCACCGCAAAAAGCCAGAGGAGGGCAGGGGAAAGGTGGGGTAGCGAGCGGAACCGATCGGAGAGCAGCTCTGCCATAGGAGGAAGCCGGAGCGGCCCTACTTGAGGGGGGACAGAGTCGCCCAGGAATCGCCAATGCAGAGCTCCCTAAACATATATATATATATATATATATATATATATATATATATATATATTACTTTAATTTATATAATGGTTCTTATATATTTTTCCACTTGATCATAATATAGATTTTTCTGTAGCTTTGATTTTTAGAGCACAAGAAATGCCAATCTCTAGAAACGTCCTTCATGAGTTTTGGTATGGATTAGTTTATCTTCATTTTGGTATATCATGTCCCAATCAAACATATTCCCTTGTATTCTATTTTTGTCGCACAACTTTCAGGTCAATTTAGACGAATTTGCTATCTATCATAAAACTTGTTGTACTTTCCAATTTAATTTCGGGACTTGACATCGATCAAACATAAATTATCCAATATATGATTGTGACCTATTTTGAGCCTACTATACACATGCCAATGGTGTCCTACTCAATTGAGTTCCCATGTGCTACTTATTTTAAAATGGCACATGAGACCTATTTATTGCCTTTTCGGTGTTCAATTCAATTCGAATAATTGTTTGGACCATAACCTAGCCTAACCAACTTAGTTAATCCTATCTAGGGTTGGAAAAATCAATTAGTGATATATTTAATTAATCATTAGCTATTTAATAGCAGCCTACATGCAGCAAACCCTTGCATCTTACCATAGTTAGAGATTGGAGATTGGAGGAAACCTAAACCAAACCCTTACCATAGTTGGAGATTGAATGCCCAAACCACAACCAAATCAATCCAAACAAGAGCCAAACAAAGCCTAACACATGGGCGAACCAAACCTTATATATTGTAATACCCATTTACAGCCACCTCTCTCCCAAATTCTAAAAACCCGACCACCCTTCCGCTTTTGGCCGACGACTCCAAGAGCACTTGGACGACCACCTTTTGCCCCGTCCATTCGTGCACTTCTCCACCACTTCCACAACTCCAAGGACTTCATCTTCCATCCTAGCATCTCTAGGGTTCATCTCATGGACTTCGGAAAGGTGTATAACCCACCCAAGTGGGTGAAACTTTGTCAAAATTATTCTAAATTTCAGTAGCCGGTTCATCGATTTCATTATGATTTTTGACTACTTTTTCTCATTCATTAGACCTAAAAACAAAACTAATCAATATTCTCATGTGTCTAATTTGATGTCCAATTTCTAACTCACATGGTTTCACTCGGTTTGGCCGTGGTGTCCGTTGCACTAAAATTGGTCCAAGCTGAACCAATTTTGACCGACGACTTATAAACCCTTTCTCCATCAAACAACTCATTGGTAATGACCTTAACATCCTCTTTTATCATCTATTAATGTCCATATTCAGATTTGCAAGTTATTCTTGCGTTTGTGCTATCGTTTCCACGATGCTAGCTTTTCGGACACCGAAAAGACACCAAACTTGTCTATTTGATCCCTAAACTTCGTATAACTTTTCTATAATTTTTGTCAAGTAATTTATCATGAAAATTATATTTTTCTCTGATTAATTCTTATTTTTCCAAAATACTAAATTTTTATATTTTTTGTGTCGTTCGTTTCCAATCGGATTCAATATGTGGCATAATTGTGTACTAGTTAAGTATGATATTTTAATGCTAGTTTTTCTTCAAATAAATATATATATAATATGTCCAGAAATTATTTATTTACTTTCCAAAAATATTATTATATATTTTGTGGTATAAAAATATAATCTTTATATGGTAATTTAGTGTCATGTATGGTAGATATGGTTAGATATAATCTTGACAGCTAGTAGACAAGTTAACAACTAGTTTGGCTGTGTCTATGGTAGATATAAAAATGATATTTCATGAGTTGGTACTTATTTTAGTTTATTTATATTTCTAGGAGTTTTTTAGCATTCAACTGTGGAGGTTGGAACTGGACCGATATTTTATATTGTTTCTGCTATTCCAGGTAAGATACCTTTCCACTCTTACACTGTTTAAATTTATGATATTGTGCTTGTGTTGTTAGTGTTATACTTAGTGGGTGCGTCCAACTATGACTTAGGTGCCATCGATGGAGTCATTGATGTATGTGTGCATGTGAATGAATTAGTGAGTAGGAGACGTTCTTGATAGTTGTAAAATTATTCTCAATAACTTCTACGCCTTATGACATATCATACACAACACTTTGAGTGAGATTAATTATGTTGGCATGAGCTTACACAACTGAGTCGCTATCGGTGTGGGCGGTTCATGTGTCGGTACATATATTGATTAGAGTTAGTCTAGTTAGTGACCTGCATTGAGATATGTATTATTCGAGTTATGGATATGACTAGTGCAAGACATGGGTGGGAAGGCTATTAGTAGATGTATGAGACAACCATCCATTTGCTTTATGGTTGCCACTAGACATTGACTTTTGAGATAGATCTTTGTATTGGATTTTCAGACATATTTCTATTTCATTTAGATATTTTATTATATATTTTTGTCTTTGTATCGTTGTTATCCTGTGGATGAGATTATAGTGGTTACGATTTTATTGTGGAGATATTAGATTACTTGTGACTGTTATATTGTAGATGTAGGATTTCTATTTACTACGATTACGATAAGTCTATTAAAATATTGGAATACTTGTTCTAGCCATACATTTGTAAACCCCCTATATATGGGTATATCTATACATAGCATATATTATGTAATTATGTATAAATGTATGCATATATATAAATAGATATATGTATACACATGTGTATATAGGTTTATATAAAAGTGTATAAAGAGTGGTATAAATATATACATATACATGTAATGAAAGATATATATATATATATATATATATATATATATATATATATATATATATAAAAAAAAAAAAAAAAAAATATATATATATATATATATATATATATATATATATATATATAATATAAATATATATATATATATATATATATATATATATATATATATATGTATATATGTATACTAAGTTATACATGTTAGAAATAATATATATATACTTTTTTTTCAGAAAACCACTATTTTATTCAGAGAGAAAATAAAATGTCGTGTACAAAGCCATTGGCCACACTTCATATACTATAGTCGCCCAACTAATGCGAACACTTAATCGAAGCTTTATCGATTTGTCTATGAATCTCCAACACCAGAAGCTCCTTCGAAAACTTGTATCCTTCATATCGCCATTTGTTTCGGTTTTTTCACAGTACCCATATAATCGCACCGACTTCTAAGAAAACTTGTATCCTTCATACCACATTGTGTCGATCAGAAAATTGACTCAAAACTCGGGGAAATCTGTTCGAAAACATAACAGAACCTTAGCCCCAAACCCTATACTGGAAGGCTCTACTCTGTCAAAATAATAATTGTTTTCAAAATCTAATTAAACTCGATTATAGCCAACATAACCAAGTTCGAAACCCATCAATTAGTTTTATTTATTCTATTTTTATTTCCATGTTATATCATTTCAAAAATTAGCAAAAATAGCGTTAAAAACTGTAAAAATTTTATAAAACTTTTCGATACGGCGTACGCTCCGACAAACCGGGTGACATAATCATAAATTATATATATCAAAAGGCACGTATAGATGTTGTCGACGTGTGGGAACTGACGGAACACGATTTTGTTGCGTGTGCGCGACGAAATCAGGGTGTATCCGTCAAGAAACCGCTTTATCGATCTTTTGCAAACTTGACCATAACTTCGTGTACATTCATCGTATCGAGAAAAACTTACGTCAACAGGACCGTATCGAAATTCTTGTCCTGTGTGCCAACTTTGGTCCGATTCTGAGAAGGTCGACCGGAACACATATTTGGCAGGCCCGTGACCCGATCTAACGAGCAAAATTTGTATACGGCCCACCGGAATCTAACTTTGAACATATGGTTAGGTTCGTCTTCTCAAACTGGACCCGTAGACAGGTAGTTTTACTACAAAGTTATGGTAATTTAGCGACTAATTTAGTGACTAACCATTTTAAGTCGCAAATTTGCGACTGACTACCGACTAAATTTTGACTAAAGGACAAATCAATTTTATGAATAAAATAGTTAATCGCCATTCCGTCGGTAGAATGTTGCTACTTTTATGAAATTATTTAGCGACTAAACCTAGTTAGTCGCTAAGAAGTCGGAAGTACCTAAAAGCTAATTACTTCTATTCAGCGATTAAAAAATTAGTGGCTATATTCCAAAAACTTTCCCTCTCTTTCCAAAACCCTTCCCCCCATAAAATTAACTAAATCCCTCTATTCCTCAATTCTAACCCCAAATCCCTCCTTTTAACCCGCAGGCCTAGTCCTCCTCCAGGATGCCTCTCCCTCTTTAACCCCCGTCGTCGTCGCCGCTTTAAACCACCCCGGTCTTCTCCAGGCCGCGTCTCCCCCAGGCCGCCTCCACCTCTTTAACCCCCGCCGCCTTCCCCAAGCCGACTGACGACAGGCGGAACCCCCTCCGCCTCCTTTCAAGAGCCCCCGCCGGCGCCTCCTTTGGACGTCGATCTCCACCGGAGTTTCCAAGGCCCCGCCGCCTCCTACGAAGAGCCCTCGCAGACTCACGACAGGCAGAGCCCCCGCCACCTCCTTTGAAGAGCCCCAGTCGTCTCCTTTGAGGAGCCCTAAGCCGTCTTCCTCGGACGTCGATCTCTACCGGAGTTCCCAAGGCCGTCGATCTCCTTGTGGATCAGGTATAAAAATTTCTATTGTTTAAATTTAATTGGTATGCATTGATTTATAATTTTATGACCAAAATATGGATCTCCTCCTTCTGGAAGGGTTTTGGTAGTTCCCTGGTCTTTGTTTCCGTAACCCAGACTTCATCAGAATTTCAGTTCCTACACGCTAGATAAATAATAGACTGTAAATTATTTTATGGAATGTAAATTATTATGTGGACTGTAAATAATAGACTATAAATTATTATGTAGACTCTACAAAAAGTAATCTTCTCCAGATGGTCATTGTGACTCTACAATCCTGGTTACATATTATGTGGACTCTAGTGTCTTCAGTTGTATTGAAACATGGTTAATTTTGCACACAAGAAAAAATAAGCAAACATGGCTTTATTGGTAAAAATTTAGATGTTGTTTCAGTTCAAAAATTGCTTATTTGCTTTACAAATATGGATTTTACCAATATGGATTTTACCAATATGGATTTATAGACATCTTGATCATTGCAAATATTAGTTCCTATTCTTCAAAACATGTAGTTTGGTTGTAATTTTATATATTCATGATACCTTTATATATACAGGAGGCCTACGAGAAATTGGAGAGTCATGCCTCTCAGATCCCTGATCAGGAAGCGGCGACGACTATTACTAGAATGCCACGTATGCCCACTGCGAGGAATGACTTGTGGGTACAGGCTGTTGGAAGAGGAAAGGGTGGTACTGTGTACGGTACCGGGTCGTTAGCATCGCAACCTTCGATATATTCTAGAGACCTTCCACCTGCACATGCTACTCCCACTGGCGTTCTTACTATGGAGCAGATGACTACCATGTTGTTCGATTTTCAGAGACAGTTAAGACATATTACTGAGTTGGTGTCTCCTAACAGTGCTCCTAACGGTACCACTGCTCCTTCTGGTACTCCGGTTGTTCCTCCTCCTGCTGCTACTCATTCTTTTATTCCGGCTACTATTTTATCTGTTGCTCCTCCGACTACGTCTCCATATGTTGCTCCTTCGGCTACGTCTCCATCTGTTGCTCCTCCTGCTACGTCTCCTTCTGTTGCTTCTTCGGCTACTTCTGTTCTAGCCCCAGTTTTTACGGCAAGCCAGCAGCAGGCATTTGTTACACTTATGACGGAGTTTATGGGCATCATGCAACCACCATCGTCTTGATTTTCTATGCTTTTGTATCGCTAGAGACATATTAGTTTATACTTGTTGCATTAGATTATCTTTTTGTATGGATGGTTGAACATGTTTGGACATCACTATATATGATATATATATATCTTAGTTTTTTGTTTGTTTACTTTGTGTTATATTATTTTTGGTTATATCTTTGGTAATTATTGTGGTGCTAAAATTTGCCCTATATTTAAGTGCGTTGTGAATTGGTTTATATTACTGTTACAGCATTTACAGGATGTGTATAGTTGGTCTTTACAGGATGTGTATAGCAGGGATTTACAGGATGTGTATAACATGGTTTTTGTAAATATAAAAAACCGACTAACTGTCGATGCATCAGCAACTAAAAACTTGAAAAAACAAACTATTCAGTGACAAACTCGCGACTATTCAGCGACTAACCTTCGACTATCCAGCGACTAAAACATATTGCCAACTAAACTTGATAAAACCAACAAGTCGTCAAAAGTTAGTCGCCATTTGGTCGCTAAGTAAGCGACAAAAATATTAGTCGCCGGTTAGTCGCTAAGTTTAGTCGCTAGTTCGTCGGTGCAGCGATGAATCAGCGACTAAAAAGGAACAACGACTACGCATTCAGCGACGGAAAATCGCAGTCGCCAGTTAGTCGCTATTTACCTTTAGCGACTAATAAATCAATTTTAGCAACTAAAAAGTCAGTCGCTATTTGGCTGTGTTTTTGTAGTGTTTGATGACTTTAGAGACCATAGATATTGGCACGTATTTCGGTACAAAACGGGTCCAATGACGGACATCGTTTTGACCCAAAATTATGGTTTTGCCCCTCTTCCAGAATTTTACTTTTGGACAGGCGTTTCCTAGATATATATCTATTATACCGGGAACATTCTTGATGTTTGTTTCAGCATTCGGAGCCATTCGTGGATTTTGAGATTTATTGCTGACGTGATTGATTGTTTGGAGTTGTCATTCCCGCACCACCAGGCAAGATACCTTGCCACCTTACACTATGATTTACTTATTCTTTTTTTCAGTTATTTATATTCAGTATTACTTATCTGCTGTTAGTATTATATTACTGTGCGTCCAAGTCACACTTGGGTGCAAGCGACTATATCGGTCGTTTTACTTGCTTTTGTTTTATTCTCTTGCATTGACATAGCGTAGTGACCACCCACTGATGATGAGGTATTGGTATATCTCATATGGCCTTGACACGTGATCATCACGAGTTGTGAGTCACATGTAGGACACGTATCCATGTAGTCGGTTGGCCACCGATACGTATGGAGCGTACGACGGATAGGAGTAACTGCCAATAGAATTGCATATTAGAAGACTTGGCGGTTACTAGAGGTTCTTATCAGTCATAGAGATGATGATACTAGGCATTGGGTGGGGAGAACAATACCTGACGTATGGGCTTCTTTGCACTTCCCTGATTACTTGTCCGCTCCTCCGGAGACGCAGGCCCTTGGTACCCTCTGATGTTTTCCAGAGCGTTATAGACGTACCCCCTTACATATGATGCCCTCTGACGATCTTCGGACGTTACAGACGTCGGCCCCTGGTGCCCTATACGGGAACTATGTCGATCCCATCTATAGCCAGAGCTCATACGTCGAAGGATTGTATCTCAACTGCATATTCACAGTAGAATGGTTAGGAACCCTATTGCATGCATCCCCTTTTACTCTCTATTATATATCATAGTTTATATGGCACGATATTTTTTTGTATTTTGTTACGTCCCTCTAAGGACCAGGTTATCTCTCTAGGGTTAGACGATTTCCCGCAGGAGTACAGAGCGGTACTGGATCCTTCATACATCGATGGCGAGGCATCTCCTGCTGATTTCTAGTTTATTATTCATTGAGACAATTAGTGAACATCTTTATTTCTCTTTTCTTTCTATTTACAAAGTTTGGACTCCGATCATTTGAGACTATTTTTCATAACTGTTTGGAGTGGGTATGTCCACCTAGCTATCTCTTTGATAAATTATTTATTTAGACTCTTATATCTTCTGTGTTGAGCGGTGATGAGATTATATTATTATATTCTGGCCTGTGATTACATTATATATAAACAGCTTATGTACGTATACGAGGATTCCATATATTAAAGTATTCATCATATATGTGTAGCTGGCATGTCCACGTACTTGGTCCTAAGTATTTTGGGACTGGGCATTACATGTTTTTGTGGTGGCCTATACAGGTCCAAAAATATTGTTGCGTTACATGACTGTGCCCAACATGCCTACATATAGGAATAGAAATAGTATCTCATCCAGAACTACTACCTCATTTGACTTCCAAGCTTTTCAAATTTCTTTTGACTACTTGAATTACATCATATCTAACCTTTCCTAATGTCATCCTCTTTCTTCGTGCCAACAGTAAGAATCTAAGAAGCGGACGCACTTTTGCCTTGGCCCTCACATCTGGTGAAAAGGCTACCCCGGAGGGACAGAATCCTTCGATGACTCCAGTGACACCATATCAGCCTGGACAATTGCAGCCTACTACGAATCTGACGATGGTGTACCCAAAGATCGAAGCACCCCCAGTCATCCAGGCTGGGCAGACCACTACTGTGCCACCAGAAGGGAATCTACCATTAGCTCCACCACCACCATTTCCTCAGCAGTTTCCACCATAGTCAGGCCCTCAGATGCCTCCACCACCGACTGATGGGAGCCCTTCTTTCCAATTTATGTATGCCATGATGCAGGCTGAGTGGCAGCAGACTGAGCTATGAGACAGACTATGATGGCAGCATTGGCTAGACCTCCGCCTCTATCCCCGATTACCACTACCCGCACCAGCACCGGCTCTGCATCCTTATGAAGGCTCTATCAAGAACTTCACAGACATGAACCCCAAGCCCTTTAGAGGAACGGAGAAGCTACTAGAGGTGTCTCAATAGCTTATTAGTATGGAGAAGCTATTAAAGGTATCCCAGTTGCCAGCTCGAGATTGGATGACAGCAGTAGACCTACTATTAGAGGATAATGCCCACCACTGGTGGAGGCAAAAGAGAGACGATTAGGCGCTGGGATTACCTGGAAGCAGTTCTATGTTCTATTCTATGAGAGATTCTTCTCCATCCATGTTTGAGACGGTCTATACGACCAGTTCCTCCATATAAAGCAATAAAATATGATAGTTGATGAGTTTGACTCAGAGTTCAATCACCTGATTAGATTTGGTGCGGAACTGATCCCGACCGAGTTAGAGAAGACGAGGAGATTCCATCAGGAGCTTGCACTAGAGCTCAAGTCTTATACGATTACACAGTCTCGAGCCTCCCATTCAGCTTTCTTGGGAGAAGCTCGTGCTCAGAAGATTTTTTGCAAGGAGCAGCAGCAGACATTGAGATGCCACACACCAGCAGTTACACTAGCCCGAGCTACTCAGGGAGGACCTATCAGGAGGCCCATATGACAATTCCAATAGAGGACCTCGCCTTATCTGAAGCATGTTTGCCACTACTGCGGAAAGCAAGGACACCTTCAGAATAAATGCAGGACTCGCCTTGGGTTGTGCTTGAGATGTGGATCCAACCAACACATGCTCAAGGACTGTCCGAAGCAACAGGCGATAGTACATGCATGGCAGAACCCAAGGCCTACAGCCCAGTACTTCCAGCACCACGGCCTGCAGCAGGAGCACCTTGCCCACCATTGCCTCCTCACGGCGTACAGTACAACAAGGCCAGAGCTCAGGGCCCGGGACAGAAGTATCAGCATGCATTCTCGCTTACCGTTGAAGATATAGAGAAAAAGGTAGATGTCATAGCAGGTATGGTTTTAGTTACTTCATTTTCTGCCATTACTTTGTTTGACACTAGAGCCACTCTTTCATTCATAGCCACTAGTTTTGCCACTAGACACAGCATTTCCATTATACCCTTATCTAAGAACACTAGAATCCTCACTGGAGAAGGAGTTGTACATGTTAGTGGTGTTTGTAGACTTTGTCCTGTAGTGATATGTGGTAGAAAGATGAGAGCATGACTCCTTGTATTTTCTATGCCTACGTTCGAAGTGGTTCTTGGAATGGACTGGTTGAGCCAGTATTTTGCTCTTATAGACTGTCTTAGGGGCAGTATCGTCTTTAGAGCACCGAATGCGACGGAGTTCGAGTTCACCAAGGAAGAAGGAGAGAGTATTGAGGCACCCACATTAGGGACGGTAAAGAACAAGTACCCCTTGCCGCATATAGACGATCTGTTCGATCAACTGGGTGGAGCAAAAGTATTCTCCAAGATTGATTTACGATCGGGCTATCATCAACAGAAGGTTCGGAAAGAAGATATTATGAAGATGGCATTTCGATCGAGGTAAGGACACTACGAGTTCTTGGTCAAGCCTTTCGGTTTGACCAATGGTTCCGTTGTCTTTATGAACTTAATGAATACGATTTTCCACCAGTACATGGACAAATTTGCAGTCGTCTTCATAGATGATATCTTGATTTACTCCAAGAATCAAGAGGAGCATGAGTAGCATCTACAGATTGTCTTGGGGACCTTGAGGAATGAGCGACTTTTTACGAAGCTTAGCAAGTGTGATTTCTTTCTCAAGGAGGTATCATTTCTTGGGCATATTGTTACTGGAGATGACATATCAGTAGATCCTGAGAAGATTACAGCAGTTAAGGCATGGCCCGCTTCCATATCAGCTTTCGAGGTGAAAAGTTTTTTTGGACTTGCGGGTTATTATCGAAGGTTCGTAGAAGATTTCTCTCGAATAGTGAGGCCCATGACTTGACTAACTTACAGGGATCATGAATTTGTATGGACAGATGAGTGTCAAGCCGCTTTTGACGAGTTGAAGAAGCGCTTGACCACGACACCTATCTTGATATTACCATCGGGCCCGGAAGGATTTATGATCTACAGCGATGCATCCATGAAAGGATTATGATGCGTATTGATGCAATATGATCATGTAGTAGCTTATGCAATTAGACAGTTTAGGGTGCACGATAAGAATTACCCAACCCACGATCTAGAGCTCGCAGCGGTTATCTTTACTTTGAAGCTATGTAGACACTACTTGTACGATGAGAAGGTAGATATCTATATTGATCATAAGAGCCTCAAGAACATGTTCACACAAAAAGAGTTGAATATGCGACAACGACGCTGGTTGGAGTTGATGAAGGATTACGAGATCGAGCTACATTATCATCCGGGCAAGGCTAATGTTGTGGTAGACGCATTAAGCCGTAAGCCAATCGCTCACTTCTTGACCACAAAGCGGGAGCTGATTGGAGACTTGTAGCAGCTGGGTATTAAAGTAGTATTGCCTGAAGCGGATGGCGTATTAGCCAATCTCTAAGGGCAATCATCGCTAGTATAGAGGATCAAGGCAGTATTACCCACGGATGCTAGATTTTGATGACTTAGACAGAGGACTAAAGTAGGAGAGCAGACGGGATTGAGGATTCATTTCGATGGGACATTACGATGTGGTGATCGTATTTATGTTCCTAATAGAGAGCTACGGCAGGAGTTGAGGACGGAAGCACACAGTTCGACTTAGTCTATTTATCCTGGAGGAACTAAGATGTACCGGGACTTGCAGCGGTATTATTAGTGGCACGGAATGAAGTTGTAGATAGCTCGTTTCGTGGCCAAGTGTTTGGTATGCCAACAAGTGAAGGCAGAGCACCAGAGGACGGCCGAATTATTGCCGTCGCTACCCATTCCCGAGTGGAAGTGGGAGCACATTACGATGGATACTTCGTTACGGGATTTTTACGGAGTCCTAGTGGATGAGATGTGGTATGGGTGATTGTTGATAGGCTTACCAAGTCAGCCCATTTCTTATCTTTTAGAGTGGGACAGTCCATGGAAGTTTTGGTAGATATGTACTTGAAGCAAATAGTAAAGCTACACGGTGTGCCAGTTAGCATCGTGTCGGACCGTGACTCGATATTTATCTCGCACTTTTAAAGAACTATGCAAGACAGTTTGGGTACGTGTTTAAAGTTTAGCACGATGTACCATCCGCAGACAGACGGCCAGTCAGAGCGTACTATTCAGTCGCTAGAGGATATGTTGAGAGCGTGTATGCTTGACTTTGATGGATCTTAGGAAGACCACCTTCATCTTGTAGAGTTTTTTTACAACAATAGCTATCAAGTAAGCATACAGATGGCTCTGTTTGAAGCGTTGTACGGGAGGAAGTATCGATCTCCTGTTTGTTGGAGCGACATAGGAGAGGGACAGATATTGAGTTTCGAGTTAGTTTTAAGCATGGTAGAGAAGGTGAAGAAGATCCAGGACCACCTGCGAGCAGCGCATGATCGACAGAAGCAGTGGGCAGATAATTGTCGTCGATGTTTGGAGTTCAAGGAAGGTGACCATGTTTTCTTGAAGATATCTCCCACTAGAGGCACGATTCGATTCGATGGACATGGCAAGTTGAGTCCAAGATACATTGGCCATTTCGATTTCTTAGAACGTTTTGGAGAGGTTGCCTATAGATTGGCATTGCCACCATCACTAGAGGGATTACATGACGTATTTCATTTGTCATAGCTGAGAAGATACGTGGCAGACATCAGTCATGTGCTTGATCACTCTGAAATTACTGTTGGTCCGAGCTTGTCGTACCAAGAGCAACTGGCAGGTATCCTTGATCGCCAAGTGAAGGTGTTGCGGAATCAATCTATGCCATTGGTTCGCGTGGCATAGAAGCATCACTCGACAGAAGAGTCTACTTGGGAGCGCGAGGACGACATTAAGCATCGCTACCCTCATTTGTTCGAAAACCAAGGTATGACTTTCATACTTAGTTTCTTCTTTTTGTATTACATTGCGTACCCCCATGTTGGTTTTAATTTCGAGGACAAAATTTCATTAAGTTGGGTAGGATGTAAACCCCCTATATATGGGTATATCTATGCATAGCATATATTATGTAATTATGTATAAATGTATGCATATATATAAATAGATATATGTATACACATGTGTATATAGGTTTATATAAAAGTGTATAAAGAGTGGTATAAATATGTACATGTAACACCCACTTTTCTAAAATAAGGATAATTTTGAACTTTTGTAAAAGTTTATTATTTAATAATAGAATTTATGATTTATAGAAATTTTTTAATTAATTTAATACTAATTTAAAATTGGTGAATTATAATTTTGATATGTTAGCTAGTGAACCCTAGAACTGTTGAGCCTAGAGACTAAACATGACCATAGGGACCTAACCATGTGATTAGAATGACTATTTACAACTTTTTAGGCTAAAGGTATTTTGGTCATTTTGTGACTTTTAAATTATTTAGGATTTTAATTAATTGGTGAATTTTAGATTATTTTAATAATATTTAAATTGATGTATTGTGATTTTGGTCATTTTTTATATTTTAATATTTTGGGAATTTTTATATTTTAATATTAATTTTACGGGATTTGTTTAGTCGGATTTGAGTTTCGTTTCGTTCCGACTTGTGTTAGTGACCCGGGTAGCTTAGACTGTAGACGGGATCCGAAGATTAGTTAGTTATGGCCCACAAATCCCACTAATTGAGTGAGTTTAGACTAATCTCACTTGTTAGATTGGTTAAGTTAGAGGCTTAAATTTAACCATTTTGATCCCAAACTTGAACCTAAATTAAAATTAACCAAGAGGACAAGTTGAGGCTTTATTGAGCTTTCCTCCAAGGCCCAAATAGGGTTTAATGGCAGCCACTGTAGCTACGTTAGCCTCCCTTCCTTTTATTTCATTCCATCTTACCTCTTTTCCTTCACAAAGTGTTTCTTCCCAAATTAGAGAGCTTCCCTCTTTGATTTGATCTCCAAATCCTTATATCCCTCCAACAAAACTTCCATCCAACCTTCTCATACTACCAAGGGAGGGTGCTAGAAAAGATTTAGAGCAAAGTGCAAGGAATAGTGTCCATTTTGGAAGATCTTCGTATCGGAGCCGTGTCTTTGGGAGTATCATTGGAATTCCACTCCCAATAGGTAAAACCAACCCTCTAAATTGATTTCCTATGCAAATTAGTTTATTTTGAATCCATAGGATCCACCACCATAAAATGCGATCCGTTTGAAGTTTTGGAAAGCTAACATGAAGGGCTATGACATACTTTAATCCTAAAATTTAATGAAGGCCCAATTGGTACAGTATTAATTTTATATAGAAGAGTGACTATACGACATAGGCATTTTGTGTAACCTATGAGCCTATGTAGGATAGATATTAAATAAATGTAGAGTATGTAATGCATGATATGTTAGATGAATAAAATGATATATATATATGATATGTATCCTCTTTACATTAATGTATATATATGGTTGAATGCAAGCATGTAGGAATGCAATCAATGTAATGTATGTAAGCAATGCATAAATGCATGAATGAAAGAATGATATATAATGTATGCATGAAAGTATATAATGAATACTAGATATGAATGCAAGGTATACATGTAATGATAGATATGAAAGCATAATGTATACATAATGTAATGCAATATATAATGATAGCATGTATGGTAATGTAGAATATATGATGCAAGCATGTATATGTCCACTGTTTTTCCCTTTTCTTACATTTTTCCTTCCCTTTCTTTTCTATTTCAGTTTTTCCCCCTTTTTTTTCTCTTCTATTTTTACATGTTGTATACATTGTATATAATTTATATATGCATGTAAGTATGTAATATGCATGAACGACATGTATGTAATAAAAATAAGTATATGTATGCAACTTAATGATATGTGAATGGATATAATGCCTGAACTGAAGTATGCATGTATATGAAATATGAATGAATGATATATGTATGTGTGTTATGGTAATGTAATATATGTATTCACATATATTTTGAGTTAAATATATGCATTTGTATGCATATATTATATGTATGCAGGATTGAATGTAATATAATGTAGAGTATACATATATGAATATAATGTATGCAAGTATATAATATATTCAAATATGTATGTATGCATCTATGTATGTATGTATAGGTGCATGAATGAATGCAAGTAAGCATATGTGATACGTATGTAGGCACGTATGCAATGTATGTATGTATACATGTATGCAATGTAAGTATGTATGTATGTATTTCTATAAACTTAGTTAACCTATAACCTTTTACACACATGCATTCATACACCCTTTGACACCATGTATCCCATGTCACATACACCTACCTATCACTAAATTTGAGAACATTAACACATATCCTTTCACACACATGCCAAACACACACACACACACACACACACACACACACGCACACACACACACACACACACACACACACACGCGCGCACACTTACTCTTTTACCTCTCCTTCTCTCTCTCTCTCTCTCTCTATATATATATATATATATATATATATATTTTCTTTTAATATATATATATATATATGTATGTGACTATATATTATAGCTTTCCTATATATATCTATGTATATGAATATGTGAATGTGAATAATATATATATATATATATTATATGACTAAGTTTGTGTGCCTTGTTAGCTTATGGTTTAGTTTTGTGTTTGGTTTAGCAAGTGGCTTAGGCTATGAGTTAGTAGCTATCTTGGATACTTGATTTGTATAGACTTAGTTTGTTTAGACCTAGAATTGACTAACCTAGACTTGTTGACCATTGTTGACCCAACCCTAGGTAGTTTGACCACAGTTGACTAGAGTTGACCTAGTTTGACTTTATAGTTGACCAAAGTTAACCAAGAGTTGACTTTGACCTAGATTGACTTAGACTCATGTAGATTGCATTATAATTTCAATTACCAAATAAATTGAACTCTTTATAACCTGTGTTGCTCTAACTAGGACTCTGTGACTCCAGTTGGCCATCTTTTCATATCAGTTTTCAGGGTATCAGACGAGTACATTCTCAGACCATTTCATACTTTATAGGATTTATATTTATGCTCTAGATTACTTTACTTGATGCTGTCACGTTGTAATTAACACGGATTGGTACTATATGGATCCCTTCATGAGATGTTATCCCCCTCGGAAGCATCGGGTTACAGTATGTCATGTGCGTTTCACTTTCATTATGTACTCCAGTGCTTTCACTATTCATGTGCACTCTTGTGATCCATATACGCTCATGTTCACAGAGCCCCCGTGTATACATTCATGTACACCCATTTATGGGCCTTCATATGATATCATGTGCAATAACGTAACCTTTCTGGATCCTTGTGCATGGATTGGGGTACGGGGGAGTATAAATGGTCATGTGAACAATTCCAAAGTAGGATACTCATGTGCAAACTCTTAGATTACACATGTGTAATTTCAAGCCGTTCATATGTCTATCTTGTACTTTGCATCACTAGCCACTGTTAGTTCTTTACTTATAGTAGATATTTTTTACAGTCATCTTTTTTACTTCATATATTTTCCAGTGTTTCATGTATCTTACTCTATAGCATATTTTCATATACTGTCATATTATGAACTGCGTGAGATGTATTGTGCTCGCTTCCGTCCTGACTGGACCTGTTGATAAATTTTACAGATAGCTTGGAGGTTATCTGCTAGCCTAGAGGAGACACAGTAGAGGTTGGAGTAGATGGCTAGAGTTTTTCTTATTTTCTTTTCAGTTGTCTTGAGTTGTATTTATTTTATGCTTGTTTGAGTTGGTGTTGATAACACCGAGATTTATTTCTCTGTTGTACTTTTCTTGTGGATTTATAGTTGTCTTATCGTGCTACTTCTAGTTTTGGTGATTGAGTTGTATCCTGCTGTGATTGTCCTCCATACATAGAGTATATCATATTGTATTTAGTTTTTAATTGTGACCTAGAATAGCGTTCTACCGATGATATTGCGACGTAGGGTGGACCTACCCACTTCTCGTGCCCTACACTGGGTGCGGATCGTGACACGTTTTTAGTGGTGGCCCATGCAGGTCAAGATTCGCATTTGTACGAAGTAGTGGTAGTACGACGATTAGTTGTACTACTGCGCACCTATGATTAGAGATAAGGAGTAGGTGTTAGAATGAGAGGATAATCACTGTTAGAATTCCTTGAGAGATTTCTGGGATGACCCTTGAGAATCTCATCTTAGCTTCGATTTGAAACCTTTCTCCCTTGATTTGATTCACCCATTACCCATTGTTATTGAATTTGATTTTGATGAATTCATTATTGAATTTTGAATCTTGATTTTAGTTGTTGACTTTGAGTTTGTATTTATATATGTATATATTTATTTTATTTTTGGAATTTAGAGTATAACCTGATAACGTACTCGATAAGGACATCGAGAAAGGTAAATGTCTGCCTTATTTATGGAGTTTAGAATTTATCGCATTCATATTGGCTAGCATGACAAGGACATAGAGCCTGATTTTAGATATACTATCCTAGTTATGGAATTTAGATTCTCTTGCAGCCATACCGGTTGGCGTGGTAAGAACTCTAGGTAACATGATTATAGGGTGTATACCTTAGTTACGGACTCTATCATTTATTGCAGCTATGCTTACTGGAGTGGCAAAATTCTGACAATTTGATTTCAGGTAGACGTGTATGGTATCAGATTATATTTTAAGTTGGTTCATTTCTTTTAAACAGATGAGCAAGAACAGGATTTATCATTATTTCCTTCTTGCCATTATTTTTTGTATTACCATTTTTTTATCTTAAAGAAAACTATCCTAATTACATCAATCATCTATCTCGTATCTAATTCTGTCAGCTATACTTTGGTACCTTTGAATCTTCATATCTTTTTACCTTGGAAAGGTCGAGAAGTAACGTATATCATCCAGCTCGGAAAGGATGTAATTTGTTAACTTATGATAATCTAGGTAGGAATATAATATGATGGACCTGATAGAGAATTTTAAGATAGAGACGTGGTAAAGATTGGGAATGAAATCAAGAGAGTTATATTATCAATTTAAGAACAATCATACTTAGAGAAATCGTTTGGATATGAATAATTCATAGATGTATTTCATAACTGATGAGGATATTTGAGGTCAACTTAGTTTCGAAAACTTGGATAAATTTTGGTTATTGATTCTTGAGACGTTACACTTTAAGGCTGTGATGTTAAATTTAGGAATTTAGTAATAGAGAAGTAATTTTAACTATATGCAATGATGATACGAAATTGAATAAGATATTGTAAGAAATAGCTAGAAACAGAAAGAATGCAAGGATTTTGAGTTATATAAAATATAGAGATTTTGTGAAAGTTTTGAATTTCAGGAGAATAATATTGAAGGTGTACGTTGAAGGAAATATGAAGGTTGAATTTATAATGAAGAATAAGTTTTGTAAGGCCTAGTGGCCGGTTTAGATTTAAATAGTACCAGGAGAGTAAATTGAATAAGTTCAAGGATTACATAAATCTTTATTTAGAGGCTTCGGATCCAATTTAGGACAAGGTGGAAGAATTTAGATTTATGATGATTAAGTGGTCAGTTTTGATTCCTAGTAAGAAGGGTATGCTTCATGAATAATGTTTCGGAACTTAGAAATTTTGCCTATGGTGATCATGGAAAGGTCAAATCTTTATGACGGAAGGATATAATTTTGATGGTAGTCATATAAAGGTTGATTTTTATATTGGGACTTGTGAGATAAAAATATGATTAGCAAATGATAAACTTGATAGTATCAGAGAGAGATAATTGTCACGACCCGCTCCCGAATAATCGGATGCGAGTCGGACATGCCCAGCCTTCATCGCTAGACACGATAAAGTAAGTTGTACCAATCTCTAGAAAATCTAACCAGATAATCATGAATATATACAATCACAGCATCTAAAAAACGTTCCCAGAATGATCATCAAAATCCACCAATCATAATGTCATAAAAGTACTAGAGACAACAAGAATGAACTACACTATGAATTCTAAGAACAATATTTAGGAGTAAGCAAAACAGTCTAAACCTGAAGCCTCAAGCTAAGTCTCATCCTGCTTGGCTAATATCTCGGACTCTGGCCCATAAAGTAGAACAATACCCTGCAAGTACATCTGCAACATATCCTAGTCAGGAGCGGAGCTAAGTATATCCAAGGAAATGAACATGAACATCATGGTATGAACAAGAACATGAAATATATATAAAGTTCAAGAAATGAGACAAGACATGAAACTGAACCGAAAATACTGAAAGTAAATACACGGAACATGATATGAGTCCTGAACATGAAATACAACCTGAACATGAAATACAACCTGAATCCTGAAATGTGCAAGATTGAAATATCCAGATTGTGTGATCTGCTTGGGTAGATTCAATGAACATGAAATGGTACGGCTTTGGTCCCGCGTACACGATGCGGGACCTAAGCTATTCACATGAATAGTAACAGGGTTTGATCACACAACTGTAGTATTTCCCCTCCCAGACACAAGTAACTCATGAAACATGAAACCAGACAATCCCGTGATACATCGTATCAACAAAGAGATACAGGAATAAATATACAAGACATGAGAAATGAACAAGTCCGAGGAGTATACTTGTCTTGCTCCTGGTGATCAAGTATGGAATAGTAAAGCTTTATGTCCTCCTGTTTTAATAGGTATATTTTGGTTAGCTTTAAAAACTAGTTATTTATGATTAACTAGCTAACCTACCCACGAGTTAATTTCTTATATAGACATTAGCTTGTAAACTTTATGGAAAATTAAGACATATAGCAAGGTGGGCTATATAGCCTAACTTAGTTAAACAATACTATAACTATATATTCCAGTTGACTAACTACACATATATACACCTAGAATCTGTAAGAAAATAATATGCTAATAACTAGCTATCAATTAGGAACCCAACACTCCATAGAAAATGCTTTCTATCATACAAGTGACAAAAAAATACTGAATAAAAATTAGTCAGCCAAATACATCTATTAGGACAAGGGTCTACATATGACATTTAGAATTTATTAATGTCAAATTGATTAGCAACACTGCTACTAAACTAATTAGGCTCGGCCCATATCCACATAGAGACAGGCATGGTTAAGATGTAATTGGCTTGATATCCCCACATAAGCAACCCTCATTGGTCCCTCAATTAGCTAAATTTGTAAGGACCAAAATTTACCATTTATATGCAACCTAACTTGCCATACATTGCTACAGAACTTCAATTCTTCATAATTGAATCTAAGTTAACTCATAGCTTGTAAAATTCTCCTTTTAAAGCTATTCATGCCAGAACCCAACGACACTACACCTCCCAGCATACATCACCATCTATACATATACAGAACTCATAATTTAGAATTACTCATCATCAGGATATCTAGGCAACTCAATATAACACAGGTCACAATCTGAACTCAAAATGCATGCACAATTAGAAGCTAGTCCAACTACACATAGTTTAACCCATCAACATTCAAAAATACTAATACTTCACATCTTTGAACATGAAGGTCCTTCCACCTATCTAGCTATAGCTCAGTAACTTCTCCAACATCATTAAAATGAATTATATACAACTCTATTGCAATAATTATTTCAACAAAGCTAACTAATAAAACACACACAAGGAAATTTCTACTGTATAGACTTCCTGGTTCAAATCCCTTCCCGCCATTTCCAACTTGGACACACATAAAGATGGTCAAACCAAAGCTGGACACAATTCAACTGGACACGAACAGCACCGACACGTACATGGAACACAACTCAACTTGGACACAGGTCCATACTGGACACGAACACAATACTCAGATCCGGTCCTGTCCAACGCCCTTATCAGCTTAGATCGAAAGGATACATTACTCGACAATATGAAAATTAGAAAGTTACCTGAGAAATAGTCCGATCTGGAGCGCGGATATGACTTCCAAGTGTCGGATATGATTCCCCGAGTGTCCAGCAGAAAATCAAATCTCTATTGAGACAATCTAACAAATAATTTCAGAGCACGGGAAGATCAATAGATGTCGGACGAATTGAGACACAGGTATCAATGAATTTACAGAAATCAACAAGAATCATCAAGAAAACAATTAAATTGTCCCAGATCTAAATATTCATCCGAATGGAAACTCACAAGTCGTAGAGGTTCGTCGGAAGTGAGTCGACAGGCTCAGGACGAACGGATCAGCTCTGAGCTAAACCGTCGAGGACGAACCCCCGGTGGACTTGCCGGTGGAGATGGAAGAACCTCGCCGAAGGAACGATCGGCGTAGTCGTTGGGAGAGGATCGCCACTGGAGAAAGTCGACGATCGCAGGAGAGACAAAGAAGCGCTGTCGATGAAGACTCATGGTCGTTGAGAACGGTCGTGCCCCCAGAGTAGTCGCACGCCGCAGATGAAGGCCGACACCTAGTCATCGGTGACGAGCTTGTGTCGAGGTCGACGATCTCCACGCCACCACCACAAAAAAAGGAGGAAACGTCGGATTAGGGAGTCTTCGACGTCGCCGTCGCCATCGATCTCGCCGTGAGTTACCTGAGAACTCGCCGTCGCCAGAAGATGATCAGCCCGCCGTCGCTGTAGTGGAGGAAAGCCTCATCATGGCTGGCTTCCTCGAAGACTAGGGTTAGGGTTTGGTTGGATTTGGAAAATAAATGAAGAAGAGGGGAAGGAGCTTCGGCTCTGTTGGAATTTGATGAGTGATTGAAATAAGTTTTCTCTCTCCTCGTGGAGTTATATATGTAGTGAAGAATAAATGTTTATTTGCAACTAACCCTTTGAAATTTGATTAATTACAAAATATCCCCAAAAGTTGTTAGAAGTTGGTTATTTTTGTTAGGAAGGTTGTTAGGATTCTGGGGACCACTCCTAGTTAGTTAGAAAAGTTATTACAATTCTTGAAGAACACTCCACAATTGTTGCTAGAGTCTCAAATAAAGATTTCTTTCATAGAACATAGTGATAAAGGAAATTAGTATTCAATTAATATTAAAGTAGTTATTTTCTAAAATTTCTAATACTAGGTAATTGCCAAAATTCAATAAATCGGAAAAGCGGGGTTACAAATCTACCCCCTTAGAAAAATTCCGTCCTCAAAATTTCAAGAAGTACGACACGATACAGAAATGACACGAAGTTCAAAATTGGTTAGGTACGAGTGTAAATATGCTCGATGACCAGGTACAAAATTCATAACAATTTGAAACGATTTAGCATGACAAAATAAATAGATAAAATGGCACGATTGAAAATGATTAAAATTGGTCAGGCACGAAGTGAAACGAAGTTTAATTAAGACCATGTACAATAATTTCATACAGGGAGTTGAAATAACATAATCTAACAATGATCAAGAATAAAACAAGCACGAGGTGGGATGAAATTTTAATTACAACTTAGAAGAGTAAAACCATGAAAGCACGATCTTCTAAGCACGATCAAAATTGAAAGTTTATCACAATAAGAAAATCACTGCTAGTTAGACATGATCAAGATCGAAGTTTTAGATAAAACACGATCAAAATATAGGTACAATTAAAATCTAGTGATACGGAATTAAAATCTAGCAATGTGTATTTGAGAAAGTCAGCTGATCTAACGATAAAATACAAGAAGGGAATTGCAAGGGTTGATTGAGAAAGCGTATGGAAACTACCCAGAAAGTATTAGTACCAATTCACAGTGAAAGTGTAAGGATTTGTGACTCACGAAATCATTAATCATATGAAAAGGGAATATAGTCTCTATGGTATCCAAGAACATATAGATATTTGAAGTCACTTTACTTATAATCCCTGCCTCGCCAGTGTTTATCTGGATGCAGTGAACTTTTGGCTCCGTGACTCGAATAACGATATGTTACCGAACACTATATCAACTTTATCCATTTTTAGACAATTATTAACGAAGCAACCCAAAAGATCAAACTATGAAGAATTTAGGACAAGGTCTCAATAATACCCAAAAACCTATGAATGTCTGAAATTACTTCAACTTTGAGTTCATGTCTCGCCAGTGCGCAACTGGCTCCAGTAAACCCTCAGTCTCTATAATCCAGATAATGACTGCAGCGTGTAACTGCCAAGCCCTAGTAGGTCATCGAATAGTCTCTCAACCTTATCCATAAAAATTACATAAGGGTTTCAGAGATTTCAAAATAAGTTCCAATAGTCCAAGTCACGATAAAAGGTAAGGTTATCTATCTGTTAGAATACAAGGATTATAGGTACTAAGAAGCAACACGGGATCCAATCAAAGAGTAGTGAGTAAAAAAAAAGAAGCAAACATGGAGATTTTAGAATCTCGAACAGGGAATCGAAGTTTCAATTAGTAACCGAAATCTCAAATGAAATTCGGGGTGGTAGTAAGTTACCGTATATGAAACATAATCCTGGATAGGTAACAAAGTCCCAAAGATGGCACAGAAGCAAGGTATTCAGATAGAGGACAAAGTCCCAAAATAAGGAAATAAAATCTCGTATTGGAAACAAGGTTCAACAACATCTCAATAACAACGAAATCTCAGACAAAATCTTGAAGGAAAAACAACCTCCAATAGGATACAAGGTCTCAAATAGAGAACCAATACCAACAAAGTCGTGATTAGGAAATAAAATTCCAAATAGAAAATCTTGACGAGGAAACAAGGTATCGAATAGGGAACAAGGTTTTATCGAGTCGCGAGTAGGAACCGAAGTTTCAAAGTCTAAAAAATCTTGAATATGAGACAAAATCACAAACGAAAGCAACGTCTCGAAATAGGAAACAGGGTCTTAAAATCTCGAATGAGATCAAAGTAATGAGTGGAAAAAGAAAATCAATGGGTGGATAGAAAACAAGCATCGAATTGTGGATACGAATCTTAAATAAGAAACGAAATCTTCACAAACCTCAAAGGAATCCTTAACAATGTGCTGCATAGGACGGAGCTTAAACAAGTTTCGAATGAGGAACATCGTTTCGAAATGAAATCTCGAAAAGCGATTAAAATCTCAATTAATAGGAAATTTGATAAAGGAACAAAATTTACAAATATGAGACATCACTAGGAAACAAGGTCAGGAATGATGAATATACAAACGGTATCGAATAATGGATTTCAAACAATTATCAAATTATGAATCTGAAACAAGTTTACCGAAATAGGAAACAATATCTCGAAGTAAGTTTCGACATCAACCAAGGTTTCAAACAAGAAGTTTCAAGAAATGATCTAGGTGCTTTAAGGAATTTTAAGGGAAGGCTAGATTGCGAACCAAGATATATGGTTTTTTCAACCATGCAAAAGAAGCCTTCTGTCTTTAGTCTATCTTCAGTATTCTTCCGGAACTAGAATCACTTCAATTTTTTCAACTGTCCTGACGTAGACTGGTCCCTACGGTAGTGCTCCATGTGGTTGCTAAATCTGGAGAGGTGGGCCCCTTTGTTGTAGTCCTGATGCTCCTCGTGCTTGGGCAGTGTGATCAACGGTCTCTGGACAATCCTTGACTTGATGGGCAGACGATCCGTAGTACAAGCATAACCTCCATCTTTTGCGGCACTTGTTGTAGTGGTGTCCTAGGCGGCGGCAGAAATTGTAATTGGTTGCTGGCTGGATTTGAGTCTGAATCTGATGATGCAGCTGAAGAAGCAATGTCTGAGTATGCCAACGCTTTGCGGGTCCCAGGTAATTGATGTCTTCGTCATAAGTCTTCATGTCTCTCCTAGGCTTCAGCTTTCCGTCTTGTTCTATTGTCTATGCTACATTCTGGATTCCTGGCTGGTGGCTCCAATCTTCAGAGGTGTCGGGTTCTCAAAGACTTGGATGGTCTTCAGTGGCGGCTCCAGATTCTCGATCTGCTTCTCGGTGCGAGATATGCGCTCGGTGTCGGTGAAGCCCAAAGATCCGAGAGTCTGGAAAAATCCTTCCTGGTTCGGAGAGTGCATCAACAAGTCTGGCTTGGAAAAGAATGGCATGCTCCCTCTGGGTATCAATGAATCCTTCAAACATCTCCGTCAACTGCGTACTACCCATGAGGATAGTAGAATAATAGAAGGTAGTGTGAGCTCGAAACCTTCAAGTATAGATGGATCGACTGTTCCGGTGTTGCGTGCTTGAACTATCTGAAAAACAGAAAAGTGTTAAAATATCCTAATCCTAAAACAACAAGTGTTTATAGAATATCAATATACCTGATATACCTGATATACCCTTATTTTCCGATTTTTTCCTATGTTGTGATCAAGTTTTCCTAGTTTAGTCAAGTCCCCTAATAGTACGCTAAGACCTAGGTACCATTAGGACAGACCTGCATGGGCCACTACTAAAAACATGTCAAGACCCGCTCCCGAATAATCGGACACGGGTCGGACACGCCAAGCCTTCATCGCTAGACACGATGAAGTAAGCCGCACCAATCTCTAGGAAATCAAACCAGATAATCATGAATATATACAATCACAGCATCTATAAAATATTTCCATAATGATCACCGTAATCTACCGATCATAATGTCATAAAAGTACTAGAGACAACAAGAATGAACTACACTATGAATTCTAAGAACAATATCTAGGAGTAAGCAAAGCAATCTAAACCTGAAGCCTCAAGCTAAGTCTCATCCTGCTCGGCTAATATCTCGGGCTCTGGCCCATAAAGTAGAACAATACCCTGCAAGTACACCTACAGCATATCTTAGTCAGGAGCTGAGCTAAGTATATCCATGGAAATGAACATGAACATCATGGTATGAACAAGAACAGAAAATATATATAAAGTACAAGACATGAAACTGAACATGAAATACTGAAATTAAATACATGGAACATGATATAAGTCCTGAACATGAAATACAACCTGAACATGAACTACAACCTGATCATGAAATAAAACCTGAATGCTGAAATGTACAAGATTGAAATACATCCAGATTGTGTGATCGGCTTGGGTAGATTCAATGAACAAGAAATGGTACGGCTTTGGTCCCGTGTACACGATGCGGGACCTAAGCTATTCACATGAATAGTAACAGGGTTTGATCACACAACTGTAGTATTTCCCCTCCCAGACACAAGTAACTCATGAAACATGAAACCAGACAATCCCGTGATACATCGTGTCAACAAAGAGATACAGGAATGAATATACAAGACATGAGAAATGAACAAGTCCGAGGAGTATACTTGTCTTGCTCCTGGTGATCAAGTATGGAATAGTAAAGCTTTATGTCCTCCTGTTTTAATAGGTATATTTTGGTTAGCTTTAAAAACTAGTTATTTATGATTAACTAGCTAACCTACCCACGAGTTAATTTCTTATATAGACATTAGCTTGTAAACTTTATGGAAAATTAAGACATATAGCAAGGTGGGCTATATAGCCTAACATAGTTAAACAATACTATAACTATATATTCCAGTTGACTAACTACACATATATACACCTAGAATCTGTAAGAAAATAATATGCTAATAACTAGCTATCAATTAGGAACCCAACACTCCATAGAAAATGCTTCCTATCAAACAAGTGACAACAAAATACTGGATAAAAATTAGTCAGACAAATACATCTATTTGGACAAGGGTCTACATATGACATTTAGAATTTATTAATGTCAAATTGATTAGCAACACTGCTACTAAACTAATTAGGCTCGGCCCATATCCACATAGAGGCAGGCATGGTTAAGATGTAATTGCCTTTATATCCCCACATAAGCAACCCTTATTGGTCCTTCAATTAGCTAAATTTGCAAGGACCAAAATTTACCATTTATATGCAACCTAACTTGCAATGTATTGCTACAGAACTTCAATTCTTCATAATTGAATCTAAGTTAATTCATAGCTTGTAAAATTCTCCTTTTTAAAGCTATTCATGCCAGAACCCAACGACACTACACCTCCTAGCATACATCACCATCTATACATATACAGAACTCATAATTTAGATTACACATCATCAGGATATCTAGGCAACTCAATATAACACAGGTCACAATCTGAACTCAAAATGCATGCACAATAAGAAGCTACTCCAACTACATATAGCTTAACCCATCAACATTCAAAAATACTAATACTTCACATTTTGAACATGAAGGTCCTTCTATCTATCTAGCTATAGTTCAGTAACCTCTCTAACAGCATTGAAATGAATTATATACAACTTTATTGCAATAATTATTTACACAAAGCTAACTAATAAAACACACACAAGGAAATTTCTACTGTATCGACTTCCTAGTTCAAATCCCTTCCCGCCATTTCCCACTTGGACACACACAAAGATGGTTAAGCCAAAGCTGGACACAACTCAACTGGACACGAACAACACCGACATGTACACGGAACACAACTCAACTTGGACACAGGTCCACACTGGAAACGAACACAATACTCAGATCCGGTCCTGTCTAAAGCCCTTATCAGCTAGGATCGAAAGGATACATTATTCGACAATATGAAAATTAGAACGTTACCTGAGAAATAGTCTGATCAGGAGTGCGAATACGACTCCCAAGTGTCGGATACGATTCCCTGAGTGTCCAACAGTAAATCAAATCTCTATTGAGATAATCTAACAAATAATTTCAGAGCACGGGTGTCACACCCCAGAACCAGAATACTGGAGAGCGGGGGAATGACTTAGCCAGCTACGTATTACCGGTAGATGAATACCGTATAATATGATCAATGCTGTCTAAATAAGACGAGGGGGTGCATACTACATAAAAGTCTCGCTACAGTCCCTTCACATCTATTGTCTCAATCATTCAAACAAGAAACAGAAATAGAGAACATGTGAGATAAAGTAGTAAGACGTCCCAAACGCTCAGTCAAAATGTTCTTGATATCTGGCTTTACAAAATACAGCTAGATGATGTAGTAAGTATACACAATTGTTATCAGCTGCAGCCTGACTTTATTTACAATCATGTCAAAGTAAGTACGAGACAACCCGACTAACATGTCGGTGCCAAACGGCAAAGTATAAAGTATTTAACAAAACGAGCGGTGAAGTAAGAAACCCACTCGAGTCCTCCTGCAATCATCCCTCTAGTATTAACCATCTTGGAGGTAGAAATAAGCTGGATCCTCGGGGACCGGCTCTAAATCTGGCCATGCAAAACCAGAGAGGTTAGACCTCTAATAACAAGTACCGCAAGGGAGCACGATATGAGAAATGAAGCCAGTAAGAAGAGATTATGATAATAGATCTCTGTTATCTACTAGGATTCACATAACATCATGACACTTCGAACCAACCTCCCAACTAAACAAGGACAGAAGTTGGCCCGTCATGTCCTGACATTCTGATCATCTCAGTTAGGTAACAGAGTAGATACAGTACACAAATAAATCAATTTAAATGGCCATGCAACTACTACGGCTTGCTACTGTGAGTTCCAAGTTATCTTGGGATTTATGCAATAAAGATTTCTCAGTTCTTACTATGTGCAAGTAAGGCTAGTCTACCCAGTCAATCAATTGTGCCAATCATGAATTAGACGAGTTCCAGCGGGACGCCCGTCGTCAATATACAATATACAATAAATAATATAAGCAGATACCGCTCCCTGCCCGTGTGGCAGATTTGCAGTATTTGTGGGAACCAGCCGGCCTGTCGGGCACTTAATAGTTCCCAAGAGGGCTGCCATGTAAGAACTCGGGAATCCATTCTCCCTATGTAATCATTATTTTATTTAACTTAATAGTCTCTACCTTGAGTGAAATCCCATGCCGTGGATCATGGTCATTCAGAATGAGTACTTTCGTACGGCGTACGATATGCACAACTCTATAACGATACCCGTGCGGTTAGGTTGTAGGTCTTATATAGCGTAATGCAACAATCAAAACTAACCACGGAAAAATCATGCCATGACCATAGAGTACACATACTGTTTTGGTAAGATAAATAAATAAATAAATAAATAAATAAATAAATAAATAAATAAATAAATAAATAAAATGGAGCCTGCATGTGCCTGTATGCCAATATTCGGGATCAGCCAGTCAATTTTAATAGTTCATAATTAATATGAACGTGTCTCATTCATTCATTCAATAAGACGACTAGCCAGTCTCTTAGTTCCAACTAGGAAGCATGATCAATAATTTCAATTAAGATATCAATCCTTGTTTATTAATGCCAAGATAACAATCAATATAAATTAATATAAAGATGCCAACTAATGCTAATAAATGCCAAGACAATTAATCAATGTCGATTCAGGACAAAAATCAACCAAAAAGGCATTAGAGCCAGAGTTCATGCGGCTCGCGAGACTTGGGTTTCATACGGCCGAAAATGAATAAGTTACATGCGGCTGGACAAGGGTGATTCCATGTGGCCAAGTTAGCAAGCCTTATGCGGCTAGAAACTTATGCGGCTAATTAAGTCAGGGTCCCTTATGCCGCTAGGGTAAGTCATACAGCTCATGCGGCTGAGAATGGCCAGCGTCATGCGGCTGAGAAGGCACACAGCTCATGCGGCTGAGAATGGTCAGCGCCATGTGGCTGAGTAAGTCTCATGCGGCTGCAGGTGAACTAAATCCATGCGGCTGGAACTGACCAAGCCTATGCGGCCCAAATGACGAGCCTCATGCGACTGAACAGTGCCATGCAGACAGAGTTAAGTCATGGACGGCCAGAAGGACTCGGGTCCCTTTACGGCCAGGATGTAATTACTCATGTGGCTACAATTGGACTGGACATATGCGGTTGGGAATCATCGGGTTATGCGGCCCAGAATTATATGCGGCCGGAACTCTTCATGCGGCAGCTCCTCTTCATGCGGCTCAAGAAGACTTGCCGTATGAAAAACTCATGTGGTCAAGTCTGTCATACGGCCGGGATCTGTTCTTCTTCTCCGAATTTTCTAAGGATAGAACCATGAAAACCTATTGCTTCCAAGCTCTCTAAATCCTTCATTCCAAGCCCGAATCTGAACTTCCATAGGTCAAAATGGGGTACAACAAAATTCTCTACAAAATGGAACCATCAAAACTTAAAGATTACAAAGTTTACTAGATCAAAACTTAAAAAATCCGAAAATGATTTAAACTTAGATCTACAAGAAATGAACCATGGAAATTGAAAACGATAAGTACTAAAGAGGCTTAAGATCAAGTAAGGAAGATGATGGAACAATAAAATTGGGATTCCATCACGAAGCAAGTTTGGCACTTGCTTTGGTGGCTGGTAGGTGGGGGAGGAGTTATGAGAAAGAAGATTAATGGAGAAGTAATGAAGAGAGAGAAAGGGGAGGGCTTTAAATGGAAGGGGTGGTAGTAGATGGAGATTTGTTTCGGTTCATGATGAACCAACTTAACTAAACCAATCCAAGCCGAACCCAAAGTAAATTTAAAGCAGAGTATGAAAGCAGAAAATAAAATACGAAAATAAAATTGCAGAAAATTAATTAACATAGAATTAAAGGGATTTTAATTACAGAATAATACATGATAAATAGCAAATAAATATATTAAAGCAATACATGTATTAAAAATACGTATTCTGGGAACGGAAAGTGACATCTCTACGCTCCTTAGAAAAATTCCGTTCTCGGAATTTCAAATCCAAGCAGGATAGAAATATCAAAACTAAACTAATCTAGGTACAAAAAACTTGAGTAAGCAATCATTCTTCAATGTTAACTAGCAGATAACATATCTATATTAACATTCTACGATATCGCGTAGTTCTACGCATAGGGTGACAAGCATGAGGGGTTAAGACAATCAAGGTACACGGGAAGAAATATACCTTGTGAGTCAAACAAATATGGATACCGTGATCGGATATCATCCTCACGTTCCCATGTCGACTCTCCTAATGAGTGATGAACCCAAGCAACCCAGACAAGGCTAATTGTTTGGTTCTTGAGTATCTTCTCTCTTCGGTCCAAGATGGACACAGGCTGTTCCTCGTAAGACAAGTTGGTACCAACAACCAACTCAGAATGATCAAGGATATGGCTTGGATCCGATATATACCTTCGCAGCTGAGATACATGAAACACGTCATGTACCTTTCGTAACGAAGATGGAAGGGACAGACGATAAGTAACATCGCCTACCCGATCAAGGATAACGAATGGTCCTACGTATCGTGGACTCAACTTCCCGCGAACGCCAAATCTAATGACCCCACAGGTAGGAGAGATCCGCAAGAATACGTGGTCCCCAACAGAAAACTCTAGCGGCCTACGATGCTGGTCCGTCCAATGACGATGTCGATCCTGCGTAACTCGAAGTCGCTCTCTAATCCCCTTAACCACTTCAACCGTCTGAACAATCAACTCCGGGCCTAGCATCTTCCTCTCCCCGATATCATTCCATGCTAGTGGCAACCTACACTTCTTACCATATAGGGCTTCGAATGGCGCCATCTGGATACTGGCTTGATAACTGTTGTTATATGAAAACTCAACTAAGTGCAGGTGTCTCTTCCAAGATACTCCAAAATCTAGGGTGCACGCTCGCAACATATCTTCCAAAGTCTGAATCATCCTTTCTGATTGCCCGTCCGTCTGTGGATGGTAAGCCGTGCTAAATCTTAACTTGGTGCCCAGACTATAATGTAAGCTCTTCCAGAAATGTGATGTAAAATGGGTATCTCTGTCTGACACAATACTGACAGGGACTCCATGCTGCCTGACTATCTATTGCATATATAACTCTGCCAACTTTTCTGTAGATTGTCCTACTCTAAAAGGAAGAAAATGTGCCACCTTCGTAAGCCGGTCCACTATCACCCAAATAGCATCCTTACTACTTGGTGACCTCGGTAAACCGGTCACAAAGTCAATTGTGATATGTTTCCATTTCCATTCCGGGATAGGAAGCGGTTGCAATAACCCAGCTGGCCTCTGCTGTTCTGCCTTTACTTGCTGACATATCAAGCAACGGGAAACAAATCTAGCTATCTCCCTCTTCATTCTATTCCACCAGAAGTATTGCTTGATATCTTGGTACATCTTGGTCCCTCCAGGATGTATAAAATACTGAGAACTGTGAGCTTCTGCCATAACTTTCTGTCTGATATCTCCACTAGGCACACATAGGCGCGATCCAAACCTAAGTGTACCATCTTCATGAATTCTCATCTCCTTTCTGAGTCCTGACTCACATTCTGCTCTAAGCTTCTGAATCCTTGGGTCCTGTGCCTGAGCTGCCTTGGTCCTGTCTACCAAGTCAGATTGAACTTGTAGACTTGTCAGAACTCCTACATCACTAGGAAGTATAACTTTTATGCCCATCTCCTGAAGATCTTCTAAAATGTGCTTCTGCGTTGTCAACATAAATGTGCCGCCTCTCCTGCTGAGAGCGTCTGCTACCACATTAGCCTTGCCTGGATGATACTGAAGCTCCACGTCATAATCCTTGATCAGCTCTAACCATCTTCTCTGTCACATGTTCAGCTCCTTCTGATTAAAGATGTACTTCAGACTTTTATGGTCTGTGTACATGTCTACTCGATCACCATATAAGTAACGCCGCCATAGTTTCAAAGCAAATACTACTGCCGCCAACACCAAGTCATGAGTTGGGTAATTCTTCTCGTGGTCTCGAAGTTGCCTAGATGCATATGCTATTACCTTCCTGTGCTGCATGAGGACACATCCAAGTCCTTTACCTGACGCATCACAATATACAGTGAAACCTTCGGGTCCAACTGGCAATGTAAGAATGGGCGCTGATATCAACTTCTGCTTCAGATTCTCAAATGATGTCTGGTATTCTGCCGACCAGACGAATGGTACATCCTTCCGTGTCAAGCGGGTCATGGGTGTTGAAAGTCTTGTAAAATTTGATACAAACCTTCTGTAATAACCTGCCAATCCCAAGAAACTCCGTATATCAGCTACGGTCTTGGGTACTGGCCAACTCTCTACTACTTCTATCTTCTT
Organism: Iris pallida; assembly: GCA_029216955.1. Taxonomy (NCBI): domain Eukaryota; kingdom Viridiplantae; phylum Streptophyta; class Magnoliopsida; order Asparagales; family Iridaceae; genus Iris; species Iris pallida. The sequence continues at coordinate 7,607,867 of JANAVB010008400.1, forward strand.
GGGATCTACTGCTACTCCAGCTCCTGATATGATGTGATCCAAAAATGAAATATGGTTCATCCCGAACTCACACTTACTGAGCTTGGCATACAACTGGTTCTCTCTCAGAACCTGTAACACTTTCCTGAGGTGGTCTTCATGCTCCTCTTCACTGGCAGAGTATATGAGAATGTCGTCAAGAAACACCACGACAAACTGATCTAAGTATGGCATAAAGATGCGGTTCATCAAATCTATGAATATTGTTGGAGCATTGGTCAAACCAAACGACATTACTAAGAATTCATAATGCCCGTACTTCGACCTGAACGCTGTCTTGGGAATGTCTTCCTTTCGAACCCTCACCTGATGGTACCCTGAACGAAGATCTATCTTGGAGAAAACTCTAGCCCTGCTCAACTGATCAAACAAGTCATCGATCCTTGGTAGTGGGTACTTGTTCTTTACTGTTGCCGTGTTAAGTTTCCTGTAATCGATACATAATCTAGATGATCCATCCTTCTTCCCCACAAGTACCACTGGTGCTGCCAATGGTGATATGCTAGCTTGGATGAACTTCTTCTCCTTTAATTCCTCTATGTGCTGATATACCTTGACCTGCTCCGAATCCGCCATTCTGTAAACCCGATCTGATATTGGTTTAGTTCCAGGTACCAATTCTATGCTGAACTCAATATCTCTAGCCGGTGGTAGACCTGGAAGTTCTTCGGGAAATACATCAAAAAACTCTTCAACTACCTTCGGAACTTGAACTTCTTCCATTGCCGTTATTACTCCCTGCTCTCGCTGAGTTGCCTCTGATCTGACTAAGGTGAATCTCTTCATGCCTGGAATATCAAAAGATACACTCCTCTACGACAATCTATTATCGCATGACTGTCTTTCAGCCAGTTCATGCCTAAGATAACGTCAAAATTTCCAACAGGAAATTATATCAACTGGGCGGGTAAGGAATGCCCGCAAACTATAACGCTATATGCTAGAATAACTTTACTAACTCCTACGAGCCCATTACCAGTGAGTATATTCAACCTCTCTGGCAATGCCTCGAACTCCATTCCTAGTCGTGTCGCAAATTGTGCAGATATAAATGAGTGTGATGCTCCCGAATCAAACAATGCTACTGTTGGATATGAGGCGACAAGAATATTATCTGCCACAACATCTTCCGATGCTAATGCCTCTTCCAAGGACAGTGTGAATGCCTGCCCTCGACCTCCTTGTTGGTTCCCATGCGGTGGCCTAGCCTGGTGCTGCTGCTGGCCCCTTCCTTGATGATGCTGGGGTGGTCTATGCTGGTGTTGCTGTATCGGCGGTCCCTGCTGCCGAAACATCTGAGCCGGTGGCATTAACGGACGCTGGGCCAATGGTCTCACTGCTTCCGCTGGTCCTCGATACTGTCCTGCCCCTGGTGTTGGCAGAGCAGGAAACTGCTGCAGTGGTCCTCCTGACCTCGAATTCATGGGACATGTGGTAACCCGATGATCTGGATTTCTATATATCAAACACAGTCCATTCAATGCCTGACACACATCTCTAGTGTGCCCTACCTTCCCATAATAAGTACAGCCCACAGGGGGTTGCTGATTCTTCTTCTGTTGCTGATGCTGCTGCCTGGGTGGTGGTGCTGGCCCTCGTATTGCCACATCGTGAATGCGAATGCCAAGGGATGGTACTGTTGTTCAGGGGTGCTGCTCCCCCTCCTCCTTCAATTTGACTGTGAGATCTCTTCTGACCTCCAGTCCTTGTCGTGATCCTCTGAATGGTGATCTCATGCCTTCGGGTTGCCGTCAACACTTCATCAAAAGTCTGGTAATTGTAACCCTCTATCAATTGCAAGAGTTCAAGATGAAATCCTTGCTGAAACCTCACAGCCCTCTGGCTCTCCGTTGTTACCATCTCTGGGGCGAACCTACTCAATCTGCAGAACTCTGCTGCATAAGCATCTACCATCTTGCCGGCCTGCTTGAGGTTGATGAACTTCTGTTGTAGCTCGAACTGCGCCACAACTCCATAGTATTTTGTCTTGAATCTTGCTGTAAAATCGTCCTAAGCAATAGGACGTCTGATGCCTACTTCTTCTGATTCCCACCAATCACGTGCGAGATCCTGAAGTAGCAACTTCACCTGATCCAGGCGTTCTTCTGCCGGTACCTTAGCGGCTGTCAGAATAGCCTCGATATCCTTAAGCCATGCATCTGCTAAAATAGCATCCTCCGTGCCCTCGAAACAGCGGGGGTTGTACTTGTAAAACCTGGTTGATGCTCCTGAATCTGGCTTTGCCCCTCTTTCCAATGCCGTCTGCAACCCTTGGTTGAGTAGTATGTTCTGTTCCTGCAACTGAGCATGCATGTGCTGCTGGGCTAACATCTGGTGTTGCTGAGTGGCCATCATCCCTCTCATGATCTCCAGAAGAGCCGGTGTGTCCATTTCCACGGGGGTAGGTGGAACTGTTGGTGGTGGTGGAACCTCTAGATACTGCGATCCAGCGGCTGCTTCCACTATCACTTCTTCCTGGATAGTCTCCTGAGTTAGTACCGGCCCTTGTTGCTGACCAACCTGGTCATGTTGTCTATGTTGCTGTCCATGCTGTTGCTGTCCAGCTCTGACAGGTGCGGACGAGGTGTCCCTAAGAAAAGGGATAAGAGAACAATCAAACGACCGGACAGAAAAGATCAATGAAGTCAAGGGATACTGGAGTGTCAAGCTGGAGATGAAAATCAACGAATTATGAGATCAAGGGGAAACATGTGTGATTGAGACATCCTATTAAAATACCCCACAAGTCTGAAATCAGACCTGCATGGGCCACCACTAAAACCTTGTCACACCCAAGAACCAGAATACTGGAAAGCGGGGGAATGACTCAGCCAGCTACGTATTACGGGTAGATGAATACCGTATAATACGATCAATGCTGTCTAAATAAGACGAGGGGGTACAAACTACATAAAAGTCTTGCTATGGTCCCTTCACATCTATTGTCTCAATCATTCAAACAAGAAAAAAAATAGAGAACATGTGAGATAAAGCAGTAAGGCGTCCCAAATGCTCAGTCAAAATATTCTTGATATCTGGCTTTACAAAATACAGCCAGATGATGTAGTAAGTATACACAATTGTTATCAGCCGCAGCCTGACTTTAGTTATAATCATGTCAAAGTAAGTACGAGACAACCCGACTAACATGTCGGTGCCAAACGGCAAAGTATAAAGTATTTAACAAAACGAATGGTGAAGTAAGAAACCCACTCGAGTCCTCCTGCAATCATCCCTCTAGTATTGACCATCTTGGAGGTAGAAGTAAGCTGGATCCTCGGGGACCGGCTCTAAATCTGGCCATACAAAACCAGAGAGGTTGGACCTCTAATAGCAAGTACCGCAAGGGAGCACGATATGAGAAATGAAGCCAGTAAGAAGAGATTATGATAATAGATCTCTGTTACCTACTAGGATTCACATAACATCAAGACACTTCGAACCAACCTCCCAACCAAATAAGGACAGAAGTTGGCCTGTCATGTCCTGACATTCTGATCATCTCAGTTAGGTAATAGAGTAGGTACAGTACACAAACAAATCAATTTAAACGGCCATGCAACTACTACAGCTTGCTACTGTGAGTTCCAAGTTATCCTGGGATTTATGCAATAAAAATTCCTCAGTTCTTACTATGTGCAAGCAATGCTAGTCTACCCAGTCAATCAATTGTGCCAATCATAAATTAGACGAGTCCCAACGGGACGCCAGTCGTCAATATACAATATACAATAAATAATATAAGCAGATACCGCTCCCTGCCCGTGTGGCAGATTTGCAGTATCTGTGGGAACCAGCCGGCCTGTCGGACACTTAAGAGTTCCCGAGAGGGCTGCCATGTAAGAACTCGAGAATCCATTCTCCCCATGCAATTATTATTTTATTTAACTTAATAGTCTCTACGTTGAGTGAAATCCCATGCCGTGGATCATGGTCATTCAGAATGAGTACTTTCGTACGGCGTACGATATACACAACTCTACAACGATACCCGTGCGGTTAGGTTGTAGGTCTTACATAGCGTAATACAACAATCAAAACTAACCACGGAAAAATCATGCCTTGACCATAGAGTACACATGCTGCTTTGGCAAGATAAATAAATAAATAAATAAATAAATAAATTGGAGCCTGCATGTGCCTGTATGCCAATATTCGGGATCAGCCAGTCGATTTCAATAGTTCATAATTAATATGAACGTGTCTCATTTATTCATTCAATAAGACGACTAGCCAGTCTCTTAGTTCCAACTAGGAAGCATGTTCAATTATTTCAATTAAGATATCAATCATTGTTTATTAATACCAAGATAACAATTAATGTAAATTAATATAAAGATGCCAACTAATGCTAATAAATGCCAAGATAATTAATCAATGTCGATTCAGGACAAGAATCAACCAAAAAGGCATTAGAGCCAGAGTTCATGCGGCTCGCGAGACTTGGGTTTCATACGGCCGGAAATGAATAAGTTATATGCGGCTGGACAAGGGTGATTCTATGCAGCCAAGTTAGCAAGCCTTATGCGGCTAGAAACTTATGCGGCTAATTAAGTCAGGGTCCCTTATGCGGCTAGGGTAAGTCATGCAGCTCATGCGGCTGAGAATGGCCAGCGCCATGCGGCTGAGAAGGCACGCAACTCATGCGGCTGAGAATGGTCAGCGCCATGCGGCTGAGTAAGTCTCATACGACTGCAGGTGAACTAAATCCATACGGCTGGAACTAACCAAGCCTATGCGGCCCAAATGACGAGCCTCATGCGGCTGAACAGTGCCATACAGACAGAGTTAAGTCATGGGCGGCCAGAAGGACTCGGGCCCCTATACGGCCAGGATGTAATTACTTATGCGGCTACAATTGGACTGGACATATGCTGTTGGGAATTATCGGGTTATGTGGCTCAGAATTATATGCGACCGGAACTCTTCATGCGGCCAGCTCCTCTTCATGCGGCTCAAGAAGACTTGCCTTATGAAAAACTCATGCGATCAAGTCTTTCATGCGGCCAGGATATGTTCTTCTTCTCCGAATTTTCTAAGGATAGAACCATGGAAACCTATTGCTTCCAAGCTCTCTAAATCCTTCATTCCAAGCCCGAATCTGAACTTCCATAGGTCAAAATAGGGTAGAACAAAATTCTCTACAATATGGAACCATCAAAACTTAAAGATAATAAAGTTTACTAGATAAAAACTTAAGAAATCCGAAAATGCTTTAAACTTAGATCTACAAGAAATAAACCATGGAAATTGAAAACGCTAAGTACTAAAGAGGCTTAAGATCAAGTAAGGAAGATGATGGAACAATAAAACTGGGATTCGATTACGAAGTAAGTTTGGCACTTGCCTTGGTGGCTGGTAGGTGGGGGAGGAGTTATGAGGAAGAAGATTAATGGTGAAGTAATGAAGAGAGAGAAAGGAGAGGACTTTAAATGGAAGGGATGGTAGTAGGTGGGGATTTGTTTCGGTTCATGATGAACCAACTTAACTAAACCAATCCAAACCGAACCCAAAGTAAAGTTAAAGTAGAGTATGAAAGCAGAAAATAAAATGAGGAAATAAAATTACAGAAAATTAATTAACATAGAATTAAAGGAGTTTTAATTACAGAACAATACATGATAAATAGCAAATAAATATATTAAAGTAATACATGTATTAAAATACGTATTCTGGGAACGGAAAGTGACAACGGAAAGATCAATAGATGTCGGACGAATTGAGACACAGGTATCAAAGAATTTACAGAAATCAACAAGAATCATCAAGAACATAATTAAATTGTCCCAGATCTAAATATTCATCCGAATGGAAACTCACAGGTCGTAAAGGTTCGTCGGAAGTGAGTCGACAGGCTCAGGACGAACGGATGAACTCCAAGCTAAACCGTCGATGATGAACCCCCGATGGACTTGCCGGTGGAGATGGAAGAACGCGACTGAAGGAACGATCGGCCTAGTCATTGGGAGTGGATCGCCACTGGAGAAAGTCGACGATAGCAGGAGAGACGAAGAAGCGATGTCGATGAAGCCTGGTGGTCGTTGAGAACGGTCGTGCCCCCGGAGTAGTCGCACGTCGCAGATGAAGGCCGACGCCTAGTTGTCGGTGACAAGCTTGTGTCGAGGTCGACGATCTCCACGCCACCACCACAAGAAAAGGAGGAAAAGCTGAATTAGGGAGTCTTCGACGTCGCCGTCGCCATCGATCTCGCCGTGAGTTACCTGAGAACTCGCCGTCGCCAGAAGATGATCAACCCGCCGTCGCTATGGTGGAGGAAAGCCTGGTCATGGCTGGCTTCCTCTAAGACTAGGGTTAGGGTTTGGTTGGATTTGGAAAATAAGTGAAGGAGAGGCGAAGGAGCTTCGGCTCTGTTGGAATTTGATTAGTGAATGAAATAAGTTTTCTCTCTCCTCTTGGAGTTATATATGCAGTGAAGAATAAATATTTATTTGCAACTAACCCTTTGAAATTTGATTAATTACAAAATATCCCCAAAAGTTGTTAGAAATTGGTTATATTTGTTAGGAAGGTTGTTAGGATTCTGGGGACCACTCCTAGTTAGTTAGAAAAGTTATTACAATTCTTGAAGAACACTCCACAATTGTTGCTAGAGTCTCAAACAAGGATTTCTTTCATAGAACATAGTAATAAAGGAAATTAGTACTCAATTAGTATTAAAGTAATTATTTTCTAAAATTTCTAAAATACTAGAAAATTCCCAAAATTCAATAAATCGGAAAAGCGGGGTTATAATGATTAACTTGACTTTCTTATGAAATCTTTTCTCTTGTTTTCCCTTTAAAAGGTGAAATTTGACTTATTCTATATCTTTGAATCACCCTTTAAAAGTTTTCAATATCATTGAATCCTAGCTCCCTTAATCACGACCAATCGACTTTGATCATCTTTTCTTATCATATTAATATCTTGGATCGTACTCAATTGAATTAAATTAAATTGTGACCTGAATCTCCATCCTTGTATGCTCGTGCTCAGACTTCGATGACCTTGTCCTCCATATTGCCCAAATCTTGATTACCCAGAATTGATCAACTTAGATCGTATCGAGACTAAATTTTGTTAATATATATTGTGATTGGATTTCAATGCTATTGACTTTCGTTCTTTAAACTTCTGATTTTGATTTATCTTTGAATAGTACCCTTTTATAGATAATTACTAGTTATCTTTATTTTATTTTTGATAATTACCAGTTTTTATATAGGATGGTAGACTGCCTTACAGCCTTGGTGATTTGTTGTTTCTGTAACTTTTCCAGTTTAGCACCCTAGATTGCTTGTATGTTTTGATACACTATGACCGTTTTGGCTTAGCATGACTAGTATACCTAGATGAGACTTTCAACTGCCACCGTATGCCATGACCCTGTATGCCATTCTTTTAAATTGTATGATTTAGGTAAGTTCTGAGACTTTGATTGTTGGGGACGAGACTCTAGAAGAAGTACGACCATCTTAATTTCGAGGACAAAATTTTGTAAGGATGGTAGACTTTTAACACCCACTTTTCTAAACTTTTGTAAAAGTTTATTATTTAATAATAGGATTTATAATTTATGGGAATTTTTTAATTAATTTAATACTAATTTAAAATTAGTGAATTATAATTTTGATGTGTTAGCTAGTGAACCATAGAACTGTTGAGCCTAGAGACTAACCATGACCATGGGGACCTAGCCATGTGATTAGAATAAATATTTACAACTTTTTAGGCTAAGGGTATTTTGGTCATTTTATGACTTTTGAATTATCTAGGATTTTGATTAATTGGTGAATTTTAGATTATTTTAATAATATTTAAATTGATGTATTATAATTTTGGTCATTTATTCATATTTAATATTTTAGAAATTTTTATATTTTAATATTGATTTTACGGGATTTGTTTACTCGGGTTTGAGTTTTGTTTCATTCCGACTTGTGTTAGTGACCCGGGTAGCTTAGACTGTAGACGGGATCCCAAGATTAGTTAGTTATGGCCTACAAATCCTACTAATTAAGTTAGTAAGTTTAGACTAATCCCACTTGTTAGATTGGTTAAGTTAGAGGCTTAAATTTAAGGATTTTTTGAGCAAATAACCCTGTCAATAACTTGTATTTGAGTGGTAACCCCACTTTATTTATAATTTAGGAAATAACCCTATTTTGGACGGATGTTAACATTCTGTTAACAAAATATTTGTTAATATATGTATTAACTTTAACGGATGTTATCATTCCGTCCAAAACAGGGTTATTTCCTAAATTATAAAAAAAAGTAGGGTTACCACTCAAATACAAGTTATTGACAGGGTTATTTGCTCAAAAAACCCTAAATTTAACCATTTTAATCCCAAACTTGAACCTAACTTAAAATTAACCAAGAGGACTAATTGAGGCCTTATTGGGCTTTCCTCCAGGGCCCAAATAGGGTTTAATGGCAGCCACTATAGCTAGGTTTGCCTCCTTTCCTTTCATTTGATTCCATCTTGCCTCTTCTCCTTCACAAAGTGTTCTTCCCCAAATTAGAGAGCTTTCCTCTTTGATTTGATCTCCAAATCCTTACATCCCTCCACCAAAACTTCCATCCAACCTTCTCATACCACCAAGGGAGGGTACTAGCAAAGATTTGGAGCAAAGTGCAAGGAGGAGTGTCCTTTTTGGAAGATCTTCGTATCGGAGCCGTGTCCTTGGGAGTATCATTGGGATTCCACTCCCAATATGTAAATCAACCCTCTAAATTGATTTCCTATGAAAATTAGTTTGTTTTAAATCCATAGGATCCGCCCCCAAACATTTACCCCATTTAGATACAAATTTGAGGCCATTTGGAGCTCTCTTGAGGATTTTAGATATGTGTCTTGTGTCTTACTTGATAGATCCCAAATTAGGATACCTCATGTGTATGTATGTATGATGATAGTTTAAATAGATATTTAAATTCAGTTTTAGAATGGTTAGAGAGTGGATTGATCTTAGTTAGGATGGTTAGAATGTGTTTCATTTGGATACCTATGTTGGTATCCAAGTATCTTGGCCTACATGTATTTCTTTTGTCCAAAACAACTCAAATTCGTCATAATATTCATCCACGTTTTTATTAACCAAAGCAACTTAGAAATGTCATAACTTTTAGCTTAGAACTTTGATTAATCTCCCTTTTTTGAAAAGAACCGTATCAAAGTTTGCTTTCTAAATATATATTTTAATAAGCCAAAATCGTTCTGAAACTTTCTGTAAAACTATTTGAGTGTCAGTTGTCCGAAAGACAAACGCGTTTCGGTATTTTCGCAATTTCGGAAGCTTTCGGACACAAAAATACAATCCGTTTGAAGTTTTGGAAAGCTAACATGAAGGCTATGACATACTTTAATCCTAGAATTTAGTGAAGGCCCAATTGGTATAGTATTGATTTTATATAGAAGAGGGACTATACGACATAGGCATTTTGTGTAACCTATGAGCCTATGTAGTATGGATATTAAATGAATGTAGAGTATGCAATGCATGATATTTTAGATGAATGAAATGATATATATATATATATATATATATATATATATATATATATATATATATATATATATATATATATATATATATTTTTTTTTAATATATATATATATATATATATATATATATATATATTAAAAAAAAATATATATATATATATATATATATATATATATATATATATATATATATATATATATATATATATATATATATATATATATATATATATATATGATATGTATCCTCTTTACATTAATGTATATATATGGTTGAATGCAAGAATGTAGGAATGCAATCAATGTAATGTATATAAGCAATGCATAAATGCATGAATGAAAGAATGATATACAATGTATGCATGAAAGTATATAATGAATGCCAGATATGAATGCAAGGTATATATGTAATGATATATATGAATGCATAATGTATACACAATGTAATACAATATATAATGATAGCATGTATGGTAATGTAGAATGTATGATGCAAGCATGTATATGTTAACTGTTTTTTCTTTTTCTTACATTTTTCCTTCCCTTCCCTTTCCAGTTCAGTTTTCTTACCTTTTTTCTCTTCTATTTTTACATGTTGTATACAATGTATATAATGTATAGATGCACGTAATAATGTAATATGCATGAATGACATGTATGTAATGAAAATAAGTATATGTATGCAACTTAATGATATGTGAATAGATATAATGCCTGAACTGAAGAATGCATGTATATGGGATATGAATGAATGATATATATGTGTTAAGGTAATGTAATGTATGTATTCACATATATTTTAAGTTAAATATATACGTTTGCATGCATATATTATATGTATGCATGTATGCAGGAATGAATGTAATATAATATAGAGTATGCATATATGAATATAATGTATGCAACTATATAATGTATTCAAATATATATGTATGCATCTATGTATGTATGTATAGATGCATGAATGAATGCAAGTATAAATATATGATATGTATGTAGGCATGTATGCAATGTATGTATGTATACATGATATGTATGTATGCAATATAAGTATATATGTATACATTTCTATAAACTGGGTTAACCTATAACCTTTTACACACATGCATTAATATATCCTTTGACACCATATATCCCATGTCACATACACCTACCTATCACTAAAGCTGATAATATTAACACATATCCTTTCATACACATGCCAAACACACACACACACACACACACACACACACACACACACACACACACACACTTACTCTTTTACCTCTCCTTCTATAATTTATATATATATATATATATATATATATATATATATATATATATATATTTATATGTATATATATATATATATATATACATATAAATATATATATATATATATATATATATATGTATGTGCCTATATATTATAGTTTTCCTATATATATCTATGTATATGAATATTTGAATGTGAATAATATATATACATTATATGACTAAGTTTGTGTGCCTTGTTAGCTTATGGTTTAATTTTGTGCTTGGTTTAGCAAGTGACTTAGGCTATGAGTTAGTAGCTATCTTGGATACTTGATTTGCATAGACTTAGTTTGTTTAGACCTAGAATTGACTAACCTTGACTAGTTGACCATTGTTGACCCAACCCTAGGTAGTTTGACCACAGTTAACTAGAGTTGACCTAGTTTGACTTTATAGTTGACCAGAGTTAACCAAGAGTTAACTTTGACCTAGATTGACTTAGACTCATGTAGATTGCATTATAATTTCAATTATCATATAAATTAAACTCTTTATAAAAAAAATAAAAAAAATAAACTCTTTATAACCTGTGTTGCTCTAACTAGAACTCTGTGAATCCAGTTGGCCATCATTTTATATCAGCTATTCAGGGTATCAGACGAGTACATTCTCCGACCATCTCATACTTGATAGGATTTATATTTATGCTCTAGATTACTTTACTTGATGCTGTCATATTGTTAACACGGAATGGTACTATATGGATCCCTTCATGAGTTGTTATCCTCCTCGGGAGCATCGGGTTACAGTATGTCATGTGCATTTCACTTTCATCATGTACTCCGGTGCTTTTACTATTCATGTGCACTCTTGTGATTCATGTACTCTTATGTTCACAGAGCCCCCATGTATACATTTATGTGCACCTATTTATGGGCCTTCATGTGATATCATGTGCAATAACATAACCTGTTTGGATCCTTGTGTATTGATTGGGGTACGAGGGAGTATAAATGGTCATGTGAACAATTCTAAAGTAGTATACTCATGAGCAAACTTTTAGATTACTCATGTGCAAATTCAAGACGTTTACATGTCTATTTTGTACTCTGCATCACTAGCCACTGTTAGTTCTTTACTTATAGTAGATATTTCTTTACAGTCATCTCTTTTACTTCATATATTTTCCAACGTTTTATGTATCTTACTCTATAGCATATTTTTATATCCTGTCATATTATAAACTGTATGAGATGTATTGTGCTCGCTCCCGTCCTGACTGGACCTGTTGACAAATTTCACAGATAGCTTGGAGGTTACCTGCTAGCCTAGAGGAGACGCAGTAGAGGTTGGAGTAGATGGCTAGAGTTTTTCTTATTTTATTTTCAGTTGTCTTAAGTTGTATTTATTTTATGCTTGTTTGAGTTGGTGTTGATAACACCGATATTTATTTCTCTCTGTTGTACTTCTCTTGCGGATTCATAGTTGTCTTATCGTGCTTTTTCTAGTTTTGGTGATTGAGTTGTATCTTACTGTGATTGTCCTCCATATGGAGAGTATATCATATTGTATTTAGTTTTTAATTGTGACCTAGAACAGCGTTCTACCGCCGACACTGCGGCGTAGGCTGGACGTACCCACTTCTCGTGCCCTACACTAGGTGCGGGTCATGACAGTATATATATATATATATATATATATATATATATATATATATATATATATATATATATATAATGAGATATATATATATATATATATGAATATATACTAAGTTATACATGTTAGAAAAAATATATATGTATTTATACAAAGACCTCTGTTGTACTGTTCCCAAAAGGAACAATACTCTTCAAATCCCGCGGGGAGAGGGAGAACACTTCCTCTTATGATTCGGGAAAGGATTTAAAGAGAACAAAATCTTATGCAAAGATTCTCTTCACCAATCCCTTCTAATCCAAATCCTCAACGAATTGACAAAATCCTAATCCAAAACCTGATAGAAACCCGATTGGAAAACACAGATTAAAACTCGAGATATATATACGAGTGGATACTCGAGTTTCATCACAAATTCCTATCGTAACACCATGCGAAACCCTAACTGTCCCCCCCAAAGCAACCATAACATCCCCATACCCCGCCTCGACCGCCTGTACGGTCGCCAGTTCGCCGGAGGATCGCTGGAACAGTCGCCAACCGAAGGCATCCGCAAGAGAACAGAGCAACTCTATTCTGAGTAATCAACCCAGTTACCTAAGTTTTGACCCATATACTTTTCTTTGCTCGATCGTTTCTGAATCTTCAATGTCTTATATAAAGCCTACATGATCACCTTCGAACCCTTCAAAGGGATTCAGTTTCACCACATTGTGTTGATCAGAAAATCGACTCAAAACTCGGGGAAATCTGTTCAAAAACAGAACAGAACCTTAGCACCAAACCCTATACTGGAAGGCTCTACTCTGTCAAAATAATAATTGTTTTCAAAATATGATTAAACACGATTATAGCCAACATAACCAAGTTTGAAACCCAAAAATTAGTTTTATTTATTCTGTTTCTATTTCCATGTTATATCAGTTAAAAAATTAGCAAAAATAGCGTTCAAAACTGTGAAAATTTTATAAAACTTCCCGATATGGCGTGCGCCACGATAAATCGGGCGACGTAGTTGCAAACTATACGCATCGAAAGGCGCGTATAGATGTTGGCGACGTGTGGGAACTGACAGAACTCGATTTCGTTGCATGTGTACGTCGAAATCAGTGCATATCCGTCAAGATACAGTTGTATCAACCTTTTGCAAACTTGACCATAACTTCGTGTACGTTCGTCGTATCGAGACGAAACTTGTGCCATCTGGCATGTCTACATACTTGGCCCTAAGTATTTTGTTCTGGTTTTCTGCTTCCTGCTAATTGCTTTCCTGTGTATCCTAAGCCATGTTTCCTTGCTATGTACTACCATGCATGTCTAGATTTCTCGTACATGTCTAGCTTATCCGATATAATGGCCCAATGTGGTGCACTATTCATTCTTGTTATGTCTAGCTCGATATAGTGGTCCGTCGTGGCACACTCTTGATTCTTGTCTTGTTTTGCTTCATATAGTAGCTTGTCGTAGCGCACTCTGTATAATACTTGTATTTTCTGCTGTGGCTTGTTATAGTTCACTCTTGCTGTCTTGTCCAGTCGTGCGTGTCTCATGTCTAGGATGGATTGTGCAAAATTTCACACCCGAAATCCTGAATGAAAGTGTTAAGGACTAAACAACTAGCTTGATTATCTAGATGCACTACAAAAAATTAGGTTTGTAGCAGCGAAAGTTTTCGTTGCGAAAAGTAACAAAGTCATTGCCAAAACTGTTAGCAACAAAATATTATCGTTCCTAGACCCGTTGTTTTATGTGTGTCACCTAAATTATTGGCAACGAAATCCTGAAATCGTTGCTACGTCCTTACCTTTAAGAAACGTGACCAACTTTTCTTTGCTACTTTCACGGATCTAAGCTTTCGTCGCTAAAGGTTGTATCTTTTACAAAGCGTATTTGTCGTTTTTATATACTACATTTGGCAACGACATTAATGCGTTACCAAACATAATAATTTTACAACATACAAAACTTGTTGTTATATGCTGAATTTAGCAAAGACATTGATGCATTACCAAATATAATTCTCAAATATCTAATTTATTTGCAACACACAATAGTCGTTGCTATATGTTAAATTTAGCAACAACATTAATGTGTTGTAAAACAATCCCAGCATTTATCATAATATTTGGTAAAGACTCATCTTTGTTGTTAAAGAATTTTTAATTTATATATATATATATATATATATATATATATATATATATATATGTCCGGCGGGCCTAGCTCTTGTGGTTAGGTGGAGTGGCTCTCCTAGGGGAGGGCTGGGTTCGAGCCTCCCCTCCCGCACCTGGGGTGGCTGGGCGGCCTAGGCCGCGGCCCCGGGTGGGGACCCTTTGCCGGACACCCCCCCCCCCCCCTCCCCCCTCCCCCCGGGCCCCCCCCCCCCTCCCCCGGGCCCCCCCCCCCCCCTCCCCCCGGACCCCCCCCCCCCCCCCCCCCCCCCCCAAAAAAAAAAAAATATATATATATATATATATTAATTTATATATATATATATATATATATATATATATATATATATATATATATATAAAATATATATATATATAACAAAAAATATATAAAAATATATATATAAATATATATATATATATATATATATATATATATATATATATATATATATATATATATATATATATATATATAATCTATTTATATATAAATAAAAAAATAAAAAATAAAAAATAAATCGAGGCACTAGGCTTTCCACATGCAAGCTGAACTGTATGCTGATCCATTTTCATTTCTCTAACATTTTGTTCAATTTATTTTTTCAGTTTTTACTGAATTTATGCTATTTTAAGATCCAGATTTTTTACCTCCTCTGTAATATTTGGATTTTGTTACCCAAACTTTTGCGACATGGCGCTTATAACTATGGCAATCTCTATTCAAACCATCTGAAGTTTCTATAATATCGCACATTTCCACTACAAATAGTTAGTGGCAATGTGCTAAACTACTAGTTATGATGTTAGAAGAAGGCAAAAAAGAATGGTTATCCGTGCTACAAACTACTGCATGGAAAAGTACAGGAAATTAAGAAGCCCACACTATACAAGCAAACAAAATATAGTAGTCAACATTTGGAATTCTAGGTTCTACCTGCCATCCGTGCTGCCGTGCAAGTTCCTTCTAATTTTCTGGCTTGAGTGCACTGTTTAGACTTAAAAGCCTTGAACTCTATGCCTTGAGGTGGGCATGCAGAGCAATGTTGCTTTGCTCATATTTAAATGTAACTTTGCATCAATTTACATTCTTGAGGAGGAGATGGTTGAGAACATAATTTGAAGTGAAGGTAGTGAAGAAGCAATATCTATTAGGCGTCTTGCAGTTACAGTTATTTCTAAATATCTTTCGGTTTCCTGGTATAGAATGGCTTACAGATTCAACGTGGAGCAATTTTTATAGGCTAGAAGGATTGAAAGAAGAACTTATTTTGAGCTAGCACCAAATAAAAACTTCAAATATTAAATTGTGAAGGAACCTACCGTCCTACCCTGATCTGAATCATAATCAACAAATTCCATTCCTTAATCATTTTTATCTTCAAAAGGACACTCACGGTTCCACGTGGTAACTCAGGCTCTCAATCTCAAAGTAGTTTATTCATGTCTTTATGCGTGTCTTTTAAGTGATAATAAAAGCGAAGAATTCGATAATTATTTGAAATACCTGACTTATCATGATCCAAATATCCCAAAACTATCACTAGTTGTATGGAATCCAAGTGCTCAAGTATCAAAATATCACGAATAGTAGTAATAATAGTCATAGACAGAAACAAGAAGCCTTTACTATCCTTTTCCATATAAAATTAGGTTTTGAGTGACAAATAAATGGAAATTAGCATTTGGGTCTTAAAAATGTCCATCTTAGGTTTGTGTATGTTGACTTGTGATCCTTGTGCATTTCATGCTCAATATTTTCCATACCTGTCGCGTTGACTAATTTTAAAGGGTTTCTTTTTAGGTTAAAAGAAAAGTAACTTACATTGTTAACCCAAATTCCATTACAATGATGACTTCCTAAAAAAACTTTCCTCGAGTTAGATACTTAAATATTCCTTGACAGCATTGTCGTAGTTCCACTATATCATTGAAAGAGTGACGAATTTTGGTTAGAGATATTTGAGCCAACTCAAATGTTACTATGTTAGACATGGATAAGTCATGAGTTAAGAAAATCCAAACCTAAACAATTTAATAAATGGATCAGGCTGAATAAACTCTTGATTAGGAAACAAATTAGCTCATCAACTATATAGATAAATAAGCTGTAGGATGGAATAGGATTGGACAGGAGCTGGACAATAACATTACCAAGGAAAGTGGTTTACATGATTTTAAACATACATTTCACATTTCATAATAGTTGATGGTCGAGTTACATGATTTTCTTGTGACTGTGGACTAACTCAAGTTTGAGTCTTCTAACGAAAATGAGTATCCTTGTAAAAGTCCACCCTTTCAGGAAGCACCTCCTTGTCCGGATCATGCTACATTTAAAAAATTGTAATAATAGAGTAAGGTAAAAAAAATTCAAAATTTATAATTTTAAGATACACCTAAAGAGGTTAGAGTTACGTACACCATATACCAACTCATAGCGACGTCGAGCAAATGACTTGGGACCTGAGACACGATTGACTAATGACTTAGCCTTGTTTTGAGATATAACTGACTGATGACTTGGGACCAGAGACATCTCACCACTTTTTTGTCTTTGACATCCATCATAATTCCCCTCCTCACGGTTATATCATGTCGCAACCACATTGTTTCGACACAAAAAGTCCACTAGGACTGAATCTTTTCTGTTGTTGTAAAGAAAAGAGTATAACAAGAATCTTTAACAAAAATTTCGAGTACAATAATATCTGGGGATTTGGGCGATGGAAATTAAGGCTACTTCGACTTCTTTACTCCGTTAACGATCTGATGCAAAAGTTGATCAAGCTTGTCTGTTGATGAACTTTTGACAGCAAAAGAAACTATACCACTGAAAGATCTATCTCTCTTTGGAAGTTCTTAACAAAGATGTAGCATACATAGTCTTCTATTTATAGCTGTTCTTCACTGGAACAACTATGTGAGTATGTACAGAAAATACACTGTCTTCTGTTTCAGAGACACATGAGAATGGATAGGCATATAGGCCTTAGGGGTAAGTGGTGAGTGGACGTATTCGAGAATCTCATATAGTTTGCCACGTATTTTAAGACGCGCTGTACGAAACACTGTCATATCAGCACACGATTTTTTTTACTACAGATTAGATATGCGTCAAATAATTTTAGACGCAAAGTCTTTAACTGCTTACTGCAGATCATATCTCTACAACATCATAGAAGTAGCCACATGACACTGTTACAGCTATAGAAGTAATAATGACAATGACGTAAGCTGTCACGACCCGCACCCGTTTTTTGGGATACGAGTGTGTGTCCAAGCCAGCCTACGCCGCAGTGTCGACGGTAGAACGCTGTCTAGCCACAATAATCTAAAATTACATGAAGAATAACTTTTTTGCTCATTCACAAGATTAAATCAATTTTACAAAATTTACAAGTTTTATATTTTGAAAAAAGAATATAAACTTTTACAATTATAGAAAACTACCATATATCTAACTAGTCTTTTATGGTTGACCTCAACATGTACTAGTATCTTTCATTGCTAAGAGAAGCCACGGCTAACCTGAAAAATGTTAGTTTCCAGTCAGAAATGGAACAAGCACACAGACTAACAGGCAATTCGCAACATAATAGTATTTGCAATACATGAAAACAACATATGTGAAAGAAAACTAGAAAATAAACTGATGTCATGGTATAACTAGGATGAAAGTAGGAATATATAACAGAGTATATCAACTAGAAGAAAATATAATCAGGGTGACATGGCAAGTGGTGAAGAAATAAGGAGAATCAAGTAAATGATAACTATCTACGTGTATTGAAATATCGGGTTCGATATGTGAACGACTAGGGGTAAATTCGGTACCTAGCACGTGTCGTATGCGGCTGCTATCAGTCACGATCTGACATAATGGACATGAATGGATAGTTCACACATCTACTAAGATATTTTCCCGCGCGACTAATATTCATGGAATTCAACAAGTCTGAAGCATGGTAATCATGTGAACAATAGTCAAGAAATAAAATAAAGATCCATGATACTAATCCGTGTGTCCAGCGTGTCAACAGGAAAGACTATTTGAATTGAAAGTAAATAAGAAAGTGTACTTGCATGTGGTCCTTTGCTTGTGAAATCTATAATCCCATTGGGTCCACGTTAGTCCATATGTCTCGGGTCAGAGTTTGGGTTTGCAAGAAAATAGGAATGATCGGTTACCTACTATTAAAGTTAATCTAAGGGAGATTTCTACCTTAGAAGAAAGGTAATTATTTTCTTAGAAAAATATATCTATTTATTTAGAACAATATTTATAAATTAGTTAGAAAATATATATCATACTCTAACTATATCTTACTAGTCAAAAATATTTTTTTTGGTAACTACTTGAAAATATAGAAAATATATAGAGGCACAATAGTTCAAGTGCCAATTTAACTTTTTTTGAAAAGAAACCATTATATAATCCATTATAAATAACTGGTATAGAACTCAACTATAAAATATGTATAACTATTTAGAAAACTTACATGTTTGGAGAAAAACCTATATTAGTCAAAATTTTGTAAAGATAAATACATAAAATCATAATTTTGTTAAGCCTTAGTTTTAACTCAAAAACTATATAAGAATATATTAGAAATATTCTAATATATTAATAATAAATAACAATATTGATATCATTGAAACCGCTGGAATAATAATAATCGAATATTACTAGTAGTAAATAATCATAGTATTTACTATGCACAAACATATAAGTCCAAAACTATTTATATGAATCTTTATCTATAATAACAGTAATAATAAAGATAATACTAATAATACTTAAAAGATAATATTACTTATAAAAAAATAATGATTTCCATGATAGTAAGTTTTAATAATACTTTAACATATATACTTGTATATTTATCCTGTCACTAGTCTACCTTAGTTGTAAAAACAATAATAAAGCAATCATTACATATTAAATATAATATATTATACATTATGACTAAAATAAGTAAATTAGTAAACTATTAAGGGTAAGGACAAAGACAACACAACTGTTTTCTCTCTTTCCCATATAGCTTAGCCTTTTTATTAACAAAATGAAGAGTAAAACAAAGAAAGTAAAGTGAAGAAGGAAGAGTGAAAGAGAGAGCTGAGTGAGAGTGAGACATGGTGAGAGTTTGCTTACTGAACTTTTGGGGAAATCAACCACGTGGAGGAGGCTTCGGGCACGGTGGCTACCTGCTCGGCCAGGCGAGCAGGGCTGGGTGGAGCGATCTTGAGCTCTCCGGGGACTTTCGTTGGACGGACAGCGCTGGTGAGCCCGAGCTCGACGAGGCGACTGACGGGTGCGTGGGGAGGAAAGGTCGGAGTTCGATCGCCGGCACAAATTTACACTTACGGTGCGATTATTTATGGGAAACGCGACCCGGTGGCGTCGGATCTCGGATTCGAAGGAGGCGTATGCTTGGAGTAGCGCGAGGAGGAGCTAGTGGCATGGACTGTCAGATGGCACCTTGCTCACGCTGCGCTCGCAACTGATCGATGCGGGAGGAATCGTCGGGGTCACGCCTCTCCTGGGCGGCATGCTGACCTGGAAGGGATCGCGCGGAGGGGTACGAGCGGTTGGTGATGGTGGTGGTTATGGCTTTGGATGGCCGGGAGTGGGGAGTTGTATGGTGGAGGCTATTCTAATGGTGGTGTCGGCAAATGTCACCGGCCGCTAACTTGGTCATGGTGGTAGTACAGCAATTTTCGTCCAGTCGGGATCCCTCGGTGTGGTGCAGTGCTCGGGTCGTGCGACAGGACAGGTTCCCATGAACGCTATGATGGTGATGGTTTTGGAAGGAAATGAGGAGTCGGTGGTTGCGGGGATGATGGTGAGGCGCTACTGTGTTCGGGGTCAACGCCATGTGCGCCTAACACGGCGGAGAGGTAGGGTGTGGGTGTTTAATGGTGGTGGCGATGGTCGTTTATTGGTGGCATGGGAGCGGTGTGGTCTAGTGGTTATCGTGGGGCGATTGGTGTCGGGGTGCTTGTTTGGTGTCTGTGGATGGCGGGGCGGATATAGGAGGTGTATGGTTATGTTGATGCTGGTGTGGATGGCAGAGTTTGGGTTAGCCGGGTGGCTGGTTGTGGAAATGGTGATGAAAGGTGGACGATGGGTGGTCGCTGCAATGGGGCAAGGGTGTTCTAGTGGCATATTTATGTAACACACATGGGGGACCGTAGGGATAAGGTTTGGGTTAGAGGAGTTCTATCCATATTAGATCTTAAGGAGAATAAAGTGTACATAATTATTTAAAAATAGGGATTTTTTGACTTTCATCCCACTTGCTAATATGAATTTGTACTTACATCCCTCTTTTTAATTTTTTTAGACTTACATCCCACTTTTCGTCACTAAAAGTATTTTTAGTGACAAAACAAATACTTTTTGTGACAAAATGAATGTTTTTCGTGACGAAAAGTGGGATGTAAGTCTAAAAAAATTAAAAAGAGGGATGTAAGTACAAATTCATATTAGCAAGTGGGATGAAAGTCAAAAAATCCCTTAAAAATAACTAGCATATTTGTTTAAAATATATAATTTGTAAGAGTCTTATCGTTTTGAAATCTTATTCATAATTGTTCCAACAAAATAATTTTAAGATCACATTAAATCACATATTTTAATGCTATCAAATAATTTTAAAATAATAATTGATTAATTCATAACCCATGAACAGATAATTATAATTTATTTAATTAATATTGATAATATCTAGAATTTTAAACATATTCAAATCATAAGGATATAGATTAATACGATTTAAATGATTAACATAATATAAAATAATATTTAGATCACGAATTCTCAAATCAAATCAATAATTGGTTTTCACAATGTTAATAATATTCTACGTCATCGAATATTTTTAATACGTGTTTTTATCAACCCAAGTATTCTGTAAAATATTTATAATTTGTTTTATGAACATTTTTTATAATTTGTTTTATGGTACTACCCCGAGTTCACACTATTTGCGAAAATAGACCTGCATGGGCCAACACAAAAACTTATCATGACCCACACCTGCTTTTTAGGATACGAGTGCATGTCCAAGCTAGCCTACGCCACAGTGTCGGCGGTAGAGCGTTGTCTAGCCACAATACTCTAAAATTACATGAAGAATAACTTTATTGCTCATTCACATGATTAAATCAACTTTAAAATTTTTACAAGTTTTACATTTTGAAAAAAGAATATAAAATTTTACAATTATAGAAAACTACTATACATCTAACTAGTCTTATATGGTTGACCTCAGCATATACCCGTATCTCCCAAAGCTAAGAGAAGTCACGGCTAACCTAAAAAATGTTGGTTTTCAGTCAGGAATGGAACAAGCACACAGATTAACATGCTATTTGTCACCACCCGCACCCGCTAAAAGGGCACGTGCACGAGACAACGCCCAGCCCTCACTGTAAAAACGGCGTGGAACGCTGTAGGTTTTTCTACTCTAAACAGTTTATATATATATCAAAAACCTGTCGAGAATATGGTCAACTCCGAACGGAGGACAAGCAATGAATATATATGAGTACTCAATCACAACTCTAAGATAACAAAGTAAAGACTGTAAGATAAAGACAACAAGACGATAATAAAATAATAACCTGTCAAGTCCAACACAAGAATATATACAAGTCCAAGTCTCTAAATACAATCCATAATAATAACAGTCTCAAAAGTAGCTGGCGAGAAAGTCCAGTAAAAACACCTACTCTAACTAAGCAAATGGTAAGGTCTCCTCAGGCGGAGCTAAGCCCTGCTGGACCAAAGTCTCCAAGTCTACGCCCACTACGTCATCCGGACCGTAGTAGGTACAATAATCTCCCTCGTCAGCATCTGTAATATTTTTAACATATCCTGTCAGGATGGAACGAGTACAATCTATTAATAACAGTTCACAAGATATGACAAAAGCTATAAAACTGTAAATAGAGAGTATATACAAGAAAATCATGAAATGTACATGTGAGTATCATGGCAAGGTAACTGTAAAACTAGAGCTAGAACAAGACAAGTAAACTGATCATGGCATGTACAAGAATCAAGAATCATATATCTAGATGTGTGAGTACTAGTTTCAACATGTGGCCGGCTTGGGTCTGCACAAGGTCTACTGGCCTGGTTAATCATATGTGGAGTGTATGATTAACACTCACAAGGTCTACAAGAATAACAAGGTGGATAATGACCACATGTCTACACTAGTGCTCCCCGTCCCCGACTGGTAGGGTGGATCCAAGCAAGACACGTTATGACACAGGATTCTACGAGAAGGGAGCAAGTCTCCTCGAGAATCGGTATCCATATACTGCACAAGAACTACAAGGGAGCTTGCACAAGATATACCAAGATAACGAGGAATAATATCTCATATCGGGATCCATAAATACCAAACCGTGTGACCAATGTGTCGAGAATAAGCATATCTACACTAATTACATGAATTATAACAATCATCGTAAATTGGAAAAGTATCAGAGAATGTACTCGCCTGTAATATGGTATGATATGTCAACTGGAGCAAATGCAGCGTCTCGAGGACCTATAGAGAACAAGACGTATCAATACTACGTTTAGGAATTAAAGTCAAGACAATTTAAATCCTATTTAGTCATTCTAGGTTAAGACACATCAAACTAGACTGTACGAGGTCAACCTAAGTCATATTAGGTCTAGCTAGGTCATATTGGGTCAATGCAAGTCAAACGAAATTAATCTAGGTCGATTTGAGTCAACGGTTGACTTACAGTTGACTTTTGGTCAACTGGTCAACTCTGGTCAACTCTAGGTCAATCCTAGGTCAATGGTGACTAATAGTTGACTTTTGGTCAACTACACAAGTCTAATAGAATTTGGGACTAAATTAGGTAAAGTGTTGACCCATAGTTGACTTTTGGTCTAAAAAGTCAACCGTGGTCAACCAGGGTCAAGATTAGGTCTAGGCGACTATTTCTAACTATTACCAACCTCTACAACCCATATTCAAGTCCATCTTGGACTTCGAAACTCAAATCTTGGCCGTAGGCCAATTCCCTATATTACCTTTTATAAGGTAAATTCCTAACCTAGGTGGAAACCTAGTTAGCCTACCTACGCTTGTTATTTTGACCCGTGCTCCCTAGGGTAGTAAGGTACTAGCCTATAGATATATTACCTACCAAAATACCTAGGTAAAGTGGACGTCTAGTCCATGATACGGCCCATTGCCGATATCTTGAATATTTCAAGATACGCAATGGTACGACGCGATACCGGCGCCCTACGACCACGATTTTCACTCGGGAGCCTACCCGCAAAATCTAATTCACGTATTCTAGGCCTACGCAAAGTTTCATCGCGTTCCGATACTCGGAGCTCAAATTCACTCTCCAACTCAATCCCCTCCCTAATGATTTCCTATTTTCTACTCCTCATTCCCCTTCTAATTCTAATTCTTCTTCTTCTTAACTTCGTCTCCTAATTTCCTTCTCTTTCTCCCCTTTCTAATTCCTAATCTCTTTTCTTCCTAACTCCTTCTCATTCTCTTTCTATTCTTTCTTCTATTCTTCCTTTCATTCTTCTTCTAATCTCTTCCTCTTATTCTTTTTTTCTAACTTCCTCTTCTTCTAACTATCCAATTATCTAACTACATATATATATATATATATATATATATATATATATATATATATATATATATATATATATATATATATATATATATATATATATATATAAAGGGGGGGTTTATAGGCTTAAGGGGGTAAAATAGGGGGGGGGGGGGGTAGCTGCTGCTACAGCAGCTACCTGCTGCTGCTACTGTATGTTCTGCTGCTGCTGCAGCTTATACTGCCACTGCTGCTGCAGCTTCCTATTCTTCTTCTACTTCTTCTCCTCCTATTCCTCCTCTACACTCTCTCTCTCTATATATATCTATATATATATATATATATATATATATATATATATATATATATATATATACTTATCTATCTTACCACATATATATATATATTTTATATATATATATATATATATATATATATATATATATATATATATATATATATATATATATATATATATATATATATATATAAACTCACAAACACACACATATCTATATATATATAAATACATACACACACATGCCTATATGTATATAAATACATACACACATACATGCCTATATATATATAAATACATACACACACACCCTCCCACAAACACAAACACACACTCACACTCTCACACACTCACACAAGCACACTCACATTCTCACCACCACTCTCATGACACAAACACCACCACCACCATTTCTCTACACACACACAAATACATATATACAAATACTTACATACATACATATATATATATATATATATATATATATATATATATATATATATATATATATATATATATATATATATATATATGCTCTAAATAGAAAACCCCCAATAATTTCTTAACCTAGATTTCTAGGAAAAACCTACAAATTTATGGACAAAATGTAGAGAACTCTCTTCTCTACAATTAATGTGAAGGAATTAAATGCCAAGGAGAATTAAATTGGGAATTAAAAGCTCACCTAGAATGGGTTTTGCTTGAGGAAGAAAAGGCTTGAGAAAGAAATGAATTTTGAGAGAGAGAGGGAGAGTTTACTTAGAGGAGAAGAAAGGGGGGCTCTCCTCTTGTGGCCGGCCAAGGGGCTAATGGGTTTGGGTTGGGGATCCAATAAGCCCCCAACCCATTAGACTTGGTTTAGGTTCAAATTGAATTCGGTTTGGTTCGGTTTGTTTCTAATGAACTAATTAAGCCTCTAAAATGACTAATTAAGCCATGAAAGTTGGGTTTAAGATTTCTAACCTAATTATGATGGTATGTGAGCCAAGTCCAGCTAGTATGTGGGTCCCGCTAGGGTCCAGGCTACCCGGGTCTCCAATTTGAGTCCGAATTGGATAAAATCCAAACCAAACCAAATAAATCCCAAAAAATCACATAAAATAAATAAAATTCCTAAAAATTATAAAACTTGAAAAATGACAAAAATACCCCTAATTTGAAAACTGGGGGTGACACTATTAGCAACATAATAGAATTTGCAATACATGAAAATAACATATGTGAAAGAAAACTAGAAAGTAAACTGATGTTATGGTATAACTAGGATGAAAGCAGGAATATATAACAGAGTATATCAGCTAGAAGAAAATATAATTAGGGTGACATGGCAAGTGGTGAAGAAACAAGAAGAATCAAGTAATGGACAACTATCTATGTGTTTTGAAATATTGGGTTCGACATGTGAACGACTAGGAGGTAAATCTGGCACCCCGCACATGTCATGTACGACTGCTATCAGTCACGATCAGACATATTGGAATAGAATGGATAGTTCACACGTCTACTAAGATATTTTCTCGTCCGACTAATATTTATGGAATTCAACAGTCTCATGCATGGTAATCATGTGAACAATAGTCAAAAAATAAAATAAGGATCCATGATACTAATCTATGTGGCCAGCGTGTCAATAGGCAAGAGATCATATGTATGATATCTACTAGAAAGACTATTATAAGTGAAAACAAATCAGAAAGTGTACTTGCCTGTGGTCCTTTGCTGGTGAAACCGATAATCCCACTGGGTCCAAGTTAGTCCACTTGTCTTGGGTCAGAGTTTGGGTTTGCAAAAAAATATGAATGATCGGTTAGCTACTATTAAGTTTAATCTAAGGGAGATTTCTAACTTAGAGGAAAGGTAATTATTTTATCAGAAAAATATATCTATTTATTTAGAACAATGTTTATAAATTAGTTAGAATATATGTATCATACTCTAACTATATCTTACTAGTCAAAAATGTTTTTTTGGTAACTACTTGAAAAAATATAGAAAATATATAGAGGCACAATAGTTCAAGTGCCAATTTAACATAATTCTTTAAAAGAAACCATTATATATAATCCATTATAAATAACCGGTATATAACTCAACTATAAAATATGTATAACTATTTAGGAAACTTACATGTTTGGAAAAAACCTATATTAGTCAAAATATTGTAATGGTAAATACATAAAATCATAATTTCGTTAAGCCTTAGTTTTAACTCAAAAACTACATAAGAATATATTAGAAATATTCTAGTATATTAATAATAATAACAATATTGATATCATTAAAACCGCTAGAATAATAATAATCAAATATTACTAATAGTAAATAATCATAGTATTTGTTATGCACACACATATAGGTCCAAAACTATTTATATAAATATTTATCTATAATAACAGTAATAATAAAGATGATCCTAATAATAATTAAAAGATGATATTACTTATATAAAATAATGATTTCCATGATAGTAAGTTTTAAACATATATACTTGTATATTTATCCTGACACTAGTCTACCTTAGTTAGTAAAAACAATAATAAAGCAATCTCGACCTCTCCGAGCACGGTGGCTGCATGCTCGGCCAGGCGAGTGGGGCTGGATGGAGCGATCTCGAGCTCTTCGGGGACTCTCGCTGGACGGAGCCGCCGGGGGGTCGACGTTGCACTAGTGAGCGCGAGCTCGACGAGGCGATTGACGAAAGCGTGGAGAGGAAAGGTCGGAGTTCGATCGCCGGCACAGATTTGTACTTACGGTGCGATTGTGCATGGGAAATGCGACCCGACGGCGGATCTCAGATTCGAAGGGGGCTCACGCTTGGAGTAGCGCGAGGAGGAGCTGGTGGCGGAGACTGTCAGATGGCATCGCGCTCACGCTATGCTTGCCACTGATCGGTGAGGGAGGAATAGCCGGGGTCACGCCTCTGCTGTGCGGCACAACGACCTGGGAGCTGTCGCCCGGAGGGGTACGAGCGGTTGATGATGGTGGTGGTCGTGGCTTAGGATGGCCGGGAGTGGGGAGTTGTATGATGGAGGCGATTCTAGTGGTGGTGTCGACGGATGTCGTCGGCCGCTGACTTGGACATGGTGGTGGTACAACAGTTTTCGTCCAGTCAGGATCCCCCGGTGTGGTGCAATGCTCGGGTCGTGTGACGGGATAGGGTCCGATGAATGCTGGGATGATGATGGTTTGGAAGGGAAATAAGGAGTTGGTGGTTGCGGGGATGATGGTGAGGCCCTACTGCGGTCGGGTCGACGCCCTGCACGCGTAACGCGGTGGAGAGGTAGAGTGTGGGTGTTTCATGGTGGTGGCAATGGTGGTTTATTGGTGTCGTAGAAGCGGTATGGTTTGGTAGCTGTGGCAGGGCAATTTATATCAGGGTGCTTGTTTGGTGTCTGCGGATGGCGGGGCAGATGTAGGCGGTGTGTGGTTTTGTTGATGTTGGTGTAGATGGCAGAGTTTGGGTTGGCCGGGGATATGCTGGCTGGGGTGGCTGGTTGTGGAGATGGTGACGAAAGGTGGACGATGGGTGGTTATTGCAATGTGGCGAAGGTGTTTTGGTGGCATATTGATGTAACACGCATAGGGAACGTAGGGATAAGGGTTGGGTTAGAGGAGTTCTATCCATATTAGTTCTTAAGGAGAATAAAGTGTACTTGATTATTTAAAAATAACTAGCATATTTGTTTAAAATATATAATTTTTAAGAATCTTATCGTTTTGAAATCTTAATCATAATTGTTCCAAAAAAATAATTTTAAGATCACATTAAATCACATATTTTAATGCTATCAAATAAATTTAAAATAAGAATTGATTAAATCATAACCGATGAATAGATAATAGTAATTTATTTAAATAATATTGATAATATCTAGAATTTCAAACATATTCAAATCATAAGGATATAGATTAATACGATTTAAATGACTAACATAATTTAAAATAATATTTAGATCACGAATTCTCAAATCCAATCAATAATTGGTTTTCACTATGTTAATAATATTCTACGTCATCGAATATTTTTAATACGTGCTTTTATCAACCCAAGTATTCTATAAAATATTTATAATTTGTTTTTAAATCAATTTGAAATTACTGTTTAATAAATTCCAAGGTAGTAATCAAACCTCTTTTGTAATTCTAACAATATCATTAACATATATATAGCAATTATTTATGACACTAGATATTAGGCATTGAAAAAGAAAGTACCATTAGCTAGATAATATACATCTGCATGGTCGTATTTGGACCCACTACATGACTACCTGGGCCTGTGTTTGATTCGGGTCAAGTTCGGGCCAAATTGGTACAAACGAATTTCCTAAAAGCCAAAATATTATTAAATAATTAAATTATTTATAGAGGTTAAGTCGCAACTTGGCATGGTTTTCCTAGTTAGAACATATTTATGGCTGGCCCTTCCCTACCATAACTAAAACACTAATCCAAGCACACGACTACACTATCCATGCCAAAATTCTTAGTCATCTTGCACTCCAAATCTTAACAATGACTAAGACCTTCTATCGTAATAACTATAAATTAAATATTTATAAACATTCAGAAACTCACCATTTAATTCAAATAAATAAAAATAAAAAAATATTTTTAAATTTTTTGGAAGAGGGGTTACATAAGCACTGACATCCTCCTCGGAATCTGTGAACTGCATACTACCCACGGTTTATCTTCTCTTTCCATAAGACAAAGTCATGCGTCAGAATAGTCTATGCGTCTTTCTGACCCTTCTTGAAGCTATGCGTCCCTTTGACTAGTACTCAAGTCTTCAAAACCTCGTCAGCTCTAGGAACTACTTCAATTTTGAAACTTCAGATTTTAGGCGCATAGAGGCTATACGCCCTATTTTTGTATTTTTATGCTTCTACAAGACCCCTTTCAAAGTTTTTAAAACTTGAATAAGTTTTGAAATACTTTGAACAAGAAGCATGAGAGGGGACTTTATTGCATAAAGCTTAGACGCATAAGGTCACTTGACATGCTGTTGTTGCTTTGACTCTATCCCTTGAAGTCTGAACCGTCTTTGAAATTAGTAGCGGTCGTTTCTCACAATCACTTGGATCGAGGCTAAGTCAACTGTCATCCGTGATCTCAGGAACAGAAAATTACGTAACAGTTAACGATGATTTGATCTCTTCACCGAAAATCATGCCGCATGATGGGTTTTCATCCGTATAAATAGGGAATGTCATGAAAGAACTTATCATCACCACTTTTGATCATGCATTTGCAAGTTCGAGTTCTAGCAGACTTATGCAAACTTATGAGGAGATCCAGCATCATTTTGCCAAGAACATTGCTCTTTGGTAATGCTAGAAGTCGAAAGAAGGATCGATCATAAGAAGGTAATGCTTCTTGAAGTATTCTTCCTTTCTTCCCTTTTAATTTTCTATCAATCACATCTTTTACACAAGGTAGATGGCAGAAAGCTTCACTCAAATCATGTTTGAACACATCACATTACTAGAGTACACAATTGTACAAGCAAAATTTGAACAGAACATAGACTATCAATGAGAAATTCTATCATAAAAATAAATGTAGTTGCCACCAAACTTCATCAAAGAAATGTGTTGCTGGAAAACATTGTTGTCATATAGCACATAGGCACATGAGGCTATCATTTTTATCTATGCGCCTTTCTCTGCTTTGCGGTAAAATTGTATGATTCTTCAGAAGAAGAACTGAATTTCATGCGCCTAACTCCTTTGAACTTTGTTATACTTTTCAGGATACTCCTTGGATGACTGGAGATCAGATGGAGCTTGGAAGGACATCATAATATGTCTTATTCAACATGATCAAGCACATTACGCAGAGGACATTCGCTGTCCTCCGACCCAGCTATGTGTCTGCACTTATCTGACGTGGCTTGCAACAGGCTGGTTTGTAAGCTCCCAGGATTTTTAGAGTTATTTTATTTATTTCTTTTTATTATTTTGTTTAATATAGTTATTGATATATATATATTCTTCCACTTTTACTCATGATCATAACATGTACTCTTCCGTAGCTTTAATTTTTTAGCACAAGAAATACCAAACCCTAGAAACTTCCTTTATGAGTTTTGACCTAGAAAAGTTTATCTTCGATTGGCTATATCATGTCCAACTCAAATATGTCATTATGTATTCTATTTGCTTCACACAACTTCGACGTCAATTTAGGCCAAGAAGTTGTCTACCGTGAGACTTGTCGTAACTTCCAACTAAAATTTCGGACTCGACATCGATCCAACCTAAACGACCCATATATAATTTCAACTATTTTTGAGCCTACTACACATATGCCTATGGCGTCCCACTCAGTTGAGTTCTCATGTGCTAATAATTTTCAAATGGCACATAAGACCCGTTTTTAGCCATTTAGGTGTTTATTTTCCTTAGAAATAATTTTGGAACTTAATCCTATTCACCCTAACCTAGTGGAGATCACTCTTGGGTACCAACTCATGGAAGAACACTATATTAAATTAATTTAAATCAATTTATGAGCTGCCATGTGCTCAAATCTCCACTACTTTGACCAAAGTCAAACAACCAACTCAAATTAGGAAACCCTTTCATACTCTAATTTAAATTGATTGATTGGAGGACCAAATAAACTCAAAATCTAATCAAACCAAATACTATATTTCCATAAATCAAAGTGAAAACAAACCCTTATATAAAGAACCTCTCCATAGCAGCCCACTTTTCTTCTCCATCACCAAATCCGCCTACCTCCGTCAATAAGCCGATGCTCATCAAGCCAAGGCCGACAACCACATCCATTAACTATTCTTCGACTTATAACCCATCTAGGGCCAGCCACCTCATACCCGATGTAGCCAAGTCCCTCCTCTACCTTTCCGAGGTCGGCCACCACCAAGAGCAGCTCCTCAAAGCTGCTACAGCCGCCAAAGCCAAGCCGAACCTTGCTGCCAGAACATCACAACAGGTATGCCATATTGCGACTGCGATATCTCCACTTCTAGACATCAAACTTCATGGGACCAAAAATGCTGGGTTCTACTATGTGTCTACTACCTTCATATATAATTTTATTCTGAAATTCTTTTTAGATTTTTCGAGACACACATTTTACCAAAGTGTGTCTAAAATCAACACTATTCATTGTGGGACAGATTTGAACTGTATAACTCCACTTTTACAATTGATATCACATATGAAAATGATCATATTTCGATTACCTACAATTTCGTTCAATGATTTTTTCATAATTTTACTGTTTTAATGCATGAATCATTCGATCTTTGAAGGACAAAATTCTGTCGTAAAACAAACTATTGACATACCATCTTGTGAGTCCCAAATAATTTTGTATGCATCCAATGCTCTATTTTATCAATCCCCGACTCATGATCATGAATATTTGATAATTTAAATAATTTTTTACCATTTACTTTAGAATATTAAAGTGATATTATTTATGGTTAAACAAGTTCTAATAATATTGATTTATCAATGTGGATACTAGTTTGAGCATGAGATAATTTTTAATTTTTTTTTATACAATAATAATTATATGATTTATAATTCCAGAATATTTTATGATTATTTCAAAATTAATACTGAATATTTTATACATATATTTTTGTGAGATTTGTTAGTCTTCGAATGAATATTATGACTAGTTTTTTAGTTATGACTAGTATATAGATTAGCTACCCTATTTATTATAAATATATAAATATGGTATATTGTAGTAATAATGTAGTGTGGTTATTAATGTTCGTTATTATTATTTATAGGAGTTCGTGAGACCATGACTATGGAGGTTGAAGCCGGACCGGTACTTTATTCCTTCGCGGCGTTTCCAGGCAAGATACCGTGCCACTGTGATCTTATTTTATTTTTTGCTACACATGTGGACGTGTTGTTGCGTGTTCGAATTAGATGTGTTAGGAAAGCGTCCAAGTCTAAATAGGGTGTAGTCGATGTGACGATCGATGACTGATAGTGGGTGTACGAGTGACCTAGCGTGTTAGTAGACTTCCTTGTATTGAAGTTATTTTTTAATGACTTCTATGACTTGGACACAACTCATGACACGACATTTGGAGCGAGAGTTACATTATTATTGGCACACATCCTGTACTTGGCCGGTACAAGGGATTCGAGTGATGGATCATATATGACTAGTTGTGTTAGTTAGAGGACTTGCATGTGAGATACGAATCATGCGAGTCATGGACATGACCTTGTACTACTCCTAGGTGGAGAAGATTATTAGTAGGCGTACGGGATTATCCTATCCTTAGCCTCACTTTTGACCTGGTATAGGCTATACTAGTGGATATTCCATTATCGTCTACGGACTAGTCTCCGGATTGGATGGGAGTATGCTAGTATATTTACGATATTAGTTGACGATAATATAACTCGTTACCTAACTATACGTTCCCAAGGTAGTCTTCAAGTGCATTACAATTAGATGGATAGTTTACCTTGTCAGTTATGTTCATGTTCATGTATATTACTTTTACAGTTCATATTGTGTCTAGTTTTTATATCTTGTTACGTCCTTCTGAGGACGTGGTGATCTCTCCAGGTTGTTACTAGCTTATAGTATAGACAGGTGGATGGTATAATTTTTGCTGCAGATTCAGGTGTTGCTTGTAGTGATAGTTTATCATTTTATCGTGCTTTCTATTTCCTTTCCTGTTATATCTTGCTTATTTAGCCAAGTTTTACTAGGCCTCTATTATTCTTCTGGTCTATTAATCCAAACATATATGCTAATGGGCTGAAGACCATGACATATATCTTTTGTTCTTGATTTTATTCATTATTGTGGATCGAGACATAGTTGAGATATAGATTAGTTAGCATACATTAGTATAATATTCAGCATACTACGATTAGGATAAGTTCATTAAATTGGGAATACTTATTCTAGCCGTACAACTGACATGCTCATGTCCTGGGTTCCAATATATTTTGGAACTAGGGCGTGACATATTTTTGTCGTGGCTCATGCTGGTCGAGTTAGCCGTTTCAGTTACGTTACTGTACCGAACGGGCCTGCGATAGGATAATATAATCGGATTTCAATCCACAACTGTCTTGAAGACTCTATTGAATTTATCCATCGTCTTCGGAACAAGAATTTGAAGTCGATCAACTTCTTTGACCTCCTTGTAGAAGCTAAAAATTCCCAACAGAATGTACCGTGCCATTAAAGATAGCGTGAAGTGTTATTTATTAAGTAGCGCCATTCATAAGATAGCGCCAGGCCACCACGTGGCAATCTTTCTCAAGAATTTAAATCATCAATCATGATGACTGACAGCACGACATTCGAGAAAATGTTTCTTTGAGTTCTGTGCGCGTACAGCTCAAGGAGGATTTTTGTCAAGTACTCTGTGCCAAGGCTGTACCGCACAAATCAAACAAAACTCTAATAGCGCCATGTAATAAAAATGCCACCACATGGCAATCTTCCTCGAGAAGTCAAATCTCATGTCTTTTTAGAAAGATCTGTCATGATGACTGTCAGCCACTTTCTCAGCGCCATTCCCCAAATAGCGTGAAGTGATAAATTCTATACAAACTCAACACACCGTGCCATTCATAGTTGGGGCCAATCAACTGAACATGCCATTCAATAAACTGGCGCCGATTATCTTCAAGAAGTAGTTAAAGATGACATGGTGCGCATGGCACTAATTTCGAAGAACGTGTACATGATACTTCCCATGACCAAGCGTCTTTCTCTCACAGAAAGCCACTCATCCCATACAGTAAAGTTAACTGTTCACGCCAATGGATGAACCAATACATGGTGCACAAAACAATGTACAATTAGTGTATATTTGCATTGTGCGCCAATCACTATAACTATCTGACAGTTATCCCAAACACTACAAAAAGCGTTCCAAAATCACTTCTCATTGAACATACACTTATCCTCGACACCTGGCAAGAATTCTCGAAAATTTTCTATCGCTTTCGCAGCAAGTTTAAGGGCTTTTCTTCTCCGACATTGCATCGTCCGAGGGAGAAAAAGAATTCTGATTAGATTCCTACAGTTGGACTTCCCCAGAATCAAAATTGAACTTTGTAGTTTCATTCTTAGTTTGTATTTAAGTTTTCTTTAGGAAACTTTTGGTTTTGCAAACAAATGGTGACTCTGCTGGGGATGTCTTTCTTCTCCGACGAGAAAGTGACAACTCAATACGATGTTGCGTCGGTCGACATAACGTAGAAGACTTTGGTCGTAGAATTCGACTAAATAGCTTACGAAGAAATGATTGGCGCCAATGGTGCCAAGTGCGCCACTACTGCTGCCAAGAAAAGGAAGGGGCACAGTATCTGGACTCCGAAGTCTACATTCACACCAACTACTGTCGATGCTCAAAACAAGGGAAAGCGCACAATGGCCATTCCCCACTCTTCCCCAGTCTTCAACTTGGCAGAAAAAAAATACTAGATTGTACCTCTGTATCGATCAGTGCTCAAATACTTCTGAACAGAAACTCAAGATCTCTTTGCAGAGAAAATCAAAATGATGACAAAAATGTAAGTCATGTTCAAAGTTTAACTTTCTCTGCCCATAGGAGCCACTTCAAACGTGTCGTGCCAATATGCGCAGAGCAACAAGGCATTCTACCTACTCCGTGCCAAATTGGTTCGCGCCATGTAGCTCTATCCCAATTAGGTCCGCGCTATAATCTCCCCATCCTGCACATATCAAGAACTAAATAGGGTAAACTGAAGATGTTACAGACTGACAACCATATGACTCCAGACACTAACATGCGTGCCTATCTCAATAGGCGTAGAGCAGAACTTCATCAACCAAGTCATATGGCACACCAGAAGACTTTGATGCAGTCTGCGCTAGCCACCAATTCATGCACAATAAAGGCATCTAAGAACAAGAACCCGCTCACTTACGCCAATGAACTCAGTACTTTCTTGTACACGCAGGGAACAAAAGTTTAGGAATAAAAATCATATTCCTAATGTAATCAGGCAGAGTCTGCCTTCTTCTTTTTCTTCTTCTCCTTCTAATGTAATAGATCTTCGCGAGCTTACCTTACAAGAGCGAAAGATCTAAGACTCACCTCGTGCAACAGTGACTGCATATAACGAACATCATTGTCATTCACATGAGGTAGTAATCAAAAGTTGCTGTAAGTTATTAAAATGGTCTATGTTTGACCGTTTGAATTACTCGCGCTCTCCTAATGTGATCCTGATAGATGAGGAAGAGTTGATGTTAGCCTCTGTCAATATGACATCTCGTATCGTTGGGGGTGGGAGACGCCCGTGGCGTAACTCATCAAGGCCTCTTAGTCGACAATTCCGCAATCAAATCCTTGACTCTTTTGAAGGAGTCTATCAAAATACATGATCGAGAAGACGAGACCTCATCAGTCAGGAGAATCTTCCCGATTCCAATCCTGGGGTAGCAGCTTACTAGACTTCGATACTGAAAGCGAGGATTTTGATCGGACTATCATGTCCACTAGCTCGTCCTCAATATCAAAATAGGTATCTATTTACATGACTAACGAAGAACATGATGCTTCCAGTTCTGCTAATTAAGAACAAAGGATCGCTGACCATAGCCGATATAGTTACAGGTATGCATGCGGTGATCATAGCACCATATGCGGTTTCACCAGTTGTGAACCCAGTTCCAACTCAAGAACATGTAGCAGTTTCTGTGCTTGTCCACACTGGCCCTAGAGTACAGCCTCCTTTAAATACCACCATCCCATAAGTCATACACCTTCAAGCACTGGCTACTCCAAGTCACTTCGGTACTAGGGGTGGTATTACCACACGATTCCACATCCCAATCCATCAAATCAATTTGTGGCTCCTCAAACATCAAGGGACCCTCTTGAAGCAGTCAAGCTTCTGTAAAATCAGTTTGAAGCTTTCAAGCAGAAAAAGGGATTACATAAATTAGGAATCAAACAAACCTACTCTGCAGAGTAGAAGAAAGTCCCGTTCCTACCCAAATATAAACCGCAGACCATAATGTTATTCGAAGGCAACACATCTCCGAGTCAATATATCAATTACTTCGAGATAATGACTGATCACCTCCAAAAGAATGTTGCTCTACTCACTGGAGTATTCGTTGGGTGCTTAGCAGGTATTGCTTATGATTGATATCGGAGCCTACCGGATGATTGTATAATATCCTTTGCACGCTTGAAATGGATGTTACTGGGACGATTTAATAAAGGGACGAACGACATGACTATGTCTGCCCTTACCAAAATCAAACAGAAGCCTAATGAAATGGCCGAACGTTTCAGAGAGTGCTTCCGACGAGAGGCACTGAAAATGTCTCTTGGTACCCCTGACGCATTGACTATTGATACTTGCAAATCAAACCTGTTACCTATAATCAACATGTGGACGGGACCGATGCAATTTCAAGATTGGGGTTCCTTTTTCGTAAGATTC
Organism: Iris pallida; assembly: GCA_029216955.1. Lineage (NCBI taxonomy): Eukaryota > Viridiplantae > Streptophyta > Magnoliopsida > Asparagales > Iridaceae > Iris > Iris pallida. The sequence continues at coordinate 7,644,851 of JANAVB010008400.1, forward strand.
TTGAACTAATCATTGCCAAAGTGACCACTCTCCGATAGGACAAGAAACATTGACTGGTAATGTCGTCTCTCTACAATTTCGAGACTTCTCTGCTCAGCTAGTCCTTGACGGTGTCGTCCCGATACCGAAAGAACTATAGAGATTGTCAACCTTCCGTCGGCACGAAACGTCGATTTGTACCACGGTCGACAACTAAAGGAAAAATCATGTGGGTTCATCCAGACTTAGTCGCCGACTTCGAGCAGAAGACATCCATCTCTTCTACCAAGTCGAAGAAGTCGGCCAAATACAAATCATGCAACATGACTTCGAGTGAGCCCACTGTACTTGATGACCGTGTTCCCCCTTTTAGGGTCACCTTTATTCCAACAGGATCCACACCTTCCTTTTTCAGAGGCTGCTTCGTCGACGTCAGAAGTCGACTACCAACTAGAATTTTATCGATATAGTCAGCAATCTCGTGAGCTGATGCTAAAGATGGTATATGACTTTCAGAAAGCACAAGGTTTGAATGCTAGAAATATTCTCTAGTACCTTTATCTCGGCAAATACAAGACAATAAGTCTCGTGCAGGTCTAGGATTCGGGATAGATCATATGTTACCTTCGAAAGACAAGGCATAAGTGAAGACCTGTAACATGGTTTCTTTTTCACCCGCTTCAGAAGAGGAAGTCTTGGCCAGTACTAGGTCTGGAAGACTCTATTTTAGAGACTACCCGAAAGGTCAAGAGAACGAAGTTGTCACTCCTCCTCCTGCTCCTAATTCTCTTCCAATATTAACTCCACCAGCTGATTTGTGCCTTTCCAAGCCGACGACAACTGATAATAGCAAACAACATGTTTATTTTGACAAGAAACTAAAATGACTCCACTGCAAGGTCTCAAAAAGCCGTATAACTTTGACATATTGGCTCAACTAACCAACACTTCAACAAGATTATCAATTTTTGAACTCCTTCGTCTCTCGAAGAAAACCTGAGAAACATTAAGTGAAGCCTTGATGCAAGACGATGTTTGTCTTGCACATCTTATGAAGACGGATGAAGAGTCTGTGACATGCCCTCAATGTCATAGTGTGATGGAAATAATTCCAAATATTACCTTTTACCTAAGATGATATGCTGCTGGAAGACAATCGTCACGACCGACCTCTTTACTTTGCTGGATATGTCGACAAAATGAAGGTAGATCGCGTTCTTGTTGATCTTGGATTTGTACTCAGCATAATCCCAAAAACTCTATTGGATTCTTTGATGATTCCAGTCCATAGCCTCTCAGCGATGGTTACAACTATTCTTGGGTTCAATTTTGGGAAGAGTAAACCTCTGGGCGCTTAAGTGTCCAAATTGGCGATCTTTGGACGAAAGTTACCTACTATGTAATTGACCATCATGTTTCCTATAACATATTGTTAGGGAGGTCATGGTTGCATGAGCATAATATTGTTTTGTGGACGACAATGGAGAGATCAAGAAAGAAGTTGCTGACCTCAATTCTTTTCGAGGCATCGAAGCCTATTATACAAATTTTAGAATGTACAAGGAAGAATACATGAAGGTCATATCAGCTATGGTCACAGAAGAAGACCAAAAAGATGAACCACACGAGACTTTGGTGATTCCAGTCAAAGGGCATACTTTCCGTCCTTCATCTTTTCAAATGTCGACTTTTAGTCTCGCCTCTCCTACTGAAAAATGGAACAAAAGGAGCTCACCTCTTCTGAGCCTCTTCTTATCGACCTTCGTTGTAACAAGCCTACTACTTCTCTTTCTCCTCCTCTTGTTATCTACTTAGGGATGCCTTCAGCCAAGGTCAAAAATGCTGTTGTAACCGTTGAAGCAAGAAAAAGTATCAATAAAGTAGTATCTCCTTCACAGTATATCGATGTCAATTTTTACGCATGTTACTTAGAAATTTTGGATAATTTCGAACCTATCACCTTGGGAGCAATTCAACCCTTTCAAGATGAGATAACATTTGAACCTTTGTAAAGCTCGTTCTTTGCTGTTCCTCCTTGGAACGATGATGAGCATCCAATTCTCTTCAACAGAGAACGTAACCAAAGGGCTATACTCGATAAAGATTCTAAAAATGACGATTGAGGAAGAATACAACTACATCATTATAGTCAAAAATCTAAGAACATTATTCAAAAAAAGGGTTACAATTTCAGGTCTGGACTTAGGAGATAAAGGTAGACGAACTCCTATTCGACTACCTACTCCAAAAGGAAGGTCATCACAGTATTATAATAAGACTGAACATGGGTTAGGTTATACTATGCCGATCACAACCCCAGACGGATCTGAGTCAGTCGAAGAGACACGGTCTTACGCTTTCGATTCCTCCTCATGGGACTCAGACACCAGCATAGAGGATGTCTATCAACTGACTCTGTCAGTCTATATGGTGACAAATGAATTTCTAGAAGACGATAACTTTATTGAAACTTATGAGAATGAGCCTTGGGCATAATGGATAGATACTCAACGGAAACTTCTCTTCGAACAACGTGAACCACCCGCTGAAGATGAATTGATCCAGATCGACGTCGGAGACAAAGCTTCTCCAAGTCCTATATTCATCAGTAAAAGCCTTTGTGAGGTAGACAAATAAGAACTGATCTAGCTCATTAAAGAGTATATTGGTGTGTTCACCTGGAGCTATGAAGATATGTTGGGACTAGAACCTTATATTGCTACTCATAAGCTCAACATTATGCCAAATGCTAAGCCTATTAAACAACAATAGCGACAATTCTGACCTGATATGATGGACGCTATAGATGCTGAAGTCAAGAAGATCATTGCCTACGATTTCGTTAGGAAGGAACAACATCCCGACTAGATAGCTAATGTCGTCCCGGTTATTAAAAAAATAGAAAAAGATCGAGTCTGCATCGACTTCATTGACCTCAACGTAGCTTGTCCCAAAAATGAGTTTTCTCTCCCAATCACCGATGTCATGATAGACAATACCTGAGGGTTCGAATGAATGTCTTTCATGGACGAATTCTTGGGTTATAATCAGATAAAGATGAATCTTGAAGATAAAAAGCATATGTCCTTCCGTACTCCTCTTGGAGTCTACTGTTATACAGTCATACCGTTTGGTCTTAAGAATGCTGGTGCCACCTATCAGCGGGACACGAGTACTATTTTTTGTGAACATTTATGGATAACAATCGAATGTTATGTCGATAATATTGTTGTCAAGGGTCATTTAAAGGAAGTTCACATCCAAGACCTGAAGACTATGTTTGATCTAATGCGTCCGCATCAAATCAAAATGAATCATACTAAGTCACTTCTAGGTGTCTCTAGTGGCAAAATTCTTGGATTTGTTATTACCTCTAAGGGTATACACGTTGACCCCGAGAAAGTCAAAGCTATTCAAGAGATGCGTCCTCCATGCAACCTAAAAAAGCTATGAGGATTCCAAGGACGACTTGCCTATATCAGGAGATTTATCTCAAAATCTTTTTGATGCTGCAGACCATTCACTTAATTAATAAAGAAAGGTGTACCTTTCATTTGGACTGATGAATATTAACAAGCATTTGAGGACATTAAGCGGTAGTTTATGAACTCTCCAGTCCTAGTCCCTCCAATCAGAGGAATATCCTTCCTGATGTATGTTCGAGCAATGGATCATTCTCTTAGTGCCCACTTAGCCCAAAAGAACAATGAAGGCCATAAGCAAGAAATTTACGACCTTAGTTGCACAATGATCGGTGCTGAACACCGATATTGTCTAGTAGAAAAAGAATGCTTAGCCTTTATGTTTGCTGTCCAGAAGATGCGTCATTACATCATGGGCCAAACCATCCATGTTATCTCCAAAGTCAATCCTCTGCGAGTCCTGATAAAAAAGCCTAGTATACTCAATTCTAGACTTGCTACCTGGGCGATGCTATTAACGCATTATGATATGCTCTATGTCCCACAGAAGTCTGTCAAGGGTCATGCCATAGCTGATTTCTTGGCTACTCATCTAATTACGAAAACTTCAAAACTCTATGACGAGATTTCCGACGAAACCTTAGAGTCTAATACGTCTTCAAAGGAAATACTCGTTTGGCGTCTATTCTTTGATAGTGTATCCAGAATAAGACATAATGGTATTATTATTGCTGGAGTAGGAATCATCCTTGTATCTTTAAAAGGGCTAGTCATTCAGAGAGCCTATTCTCTAGACGAGCCATGTTCTAACAATGTTGCCGAATACAATGCTTTTCTCATCGATCTTCAGTTAGCTAAATAGCTGGATATTGATTATCTTGAAGTATACGGAGACTCTAAACTGATTGTCAACTAGGTTAGAGGTACGTATGAGCTCCGGCACCAAGGTCTCATCTCATCCCCTACCAAGAAGCAGCGGTTAAACTTGCTATATCATTCAAAGGTTTCTTTATTCAACATGTATGCCTAGCATGCAATATGGAAGCCGATGCACTCGCTAATCTAACAACAGTACTAGTTGTTACTTTGAAATGGCAACGTTTAATCGTCATCGCTAATCAAGAATTATTCTGTGTCGAGAATAATTTGTATATAGAATTCAGTAATGCGATCAAAATTTGCACTACTAGTGAAGATTGGAGGACTCTCTTCATCGACTTTGCTGTACATGACATCTTGCCAGAAGTCCCTAAAGAAGTAACGATAATTTGTCATCGGTCACTCCGATTCTATTGCAATTACTCGTCCAAGATACTCTACCATCGATCTTTTGACGGTATGCTTCTGTACTGTCTTACAGGTGATGAGGCCAAATGGATACTATGTAAAGCTTACGATGGTGTCTGTAGTGCACATCAGCTTGGTCCTAAGCTACAGGACCATATTAGACGCATATGATATTATTGGCCTATTATAGTGGCAGATGCAATTGAGTATGCAAAGAAAAGCAAAGCATGTCAAATCTACACAGATTTCTTCCACCAACCATCAAAATTCTTACATCCAACTACAACATCTTGGCCCTTTGAAGCTTGGGGCATGGATGTCATTGGTCCTATTAATCCACCATCATTCCGAAGATATCGGTTTATCTTGGCTATAACGATTATTTCTCAAAATGGGCAGAAGCTATTCCCCTCGCTGAAGTCAAGACAAGCAATGTCATCAACTTCATCAAGCATCATGTGATTTATTGATTCGGTATTCCTCGAAGAATCATTCATGACAACTGGACCTCCTTTCGTTAGTCAAGCATTTACTCAACTCAGTAATGACACTCGAATCAATAATATTGCTTTTACAACTTATAATCCTGCAGCAAACTGTTTAGCAGAAGCATTCAATAAGACAATCATCAAGCTTCTTAAAAAGTTTGTTTCTGCTAATAAACGCAATTGGAGCAAAAAGCTTGAAGAGTGTCTATAGGCGTACCGTACTACTGTACGTACCCCGACTGGTTATACACCATTCTCTCTAGTATACGGATGGGAAGCGATCTTATCATTGGAGATTCAAATTCCATCTCTGAGAATAGATATCGCCAATGAACTAACAGTAGAAAATAATGATCGCCTTCGACTTCAGGAGCTTGAAGCACTCGAAGAGAAAGAGTTGCTAGCTCAACAGCACATTGAGCTATATCAAGTCCGCATCTCAAAAGCTTTTAACCGCAAAGTCAAAGTACGGGTCGTTCAAAAGGGTGAACTAATACTTACTGTTAGACGTCCTATGAGTATGATGCACATGAGCAAAGGAAAATTTGAGCTAAAGTGGGAAGTTCCTACGTCATAAGCAAAGTCTTCTCTAATGGAGCTTCCCAATTGACCGAGATGGATGGCCGAATAGCTATAATACCTATCAACGTCAAATTTCTAAAGAAATACCATGTTTGAAAGCATTATTATATTTTTTAGCAAAATATTGTACGTATACAATCTTTGAATTATTATCTTTTATTCATTCTTTCGTGAATAAATCCATATATAATAAGCCCTCAAATATTTCTAGTAGAGTCTAACCAAGATCTTACGGGACATCCTAAAAGCTTAATCCATAACATCCACCATAACATGTCATCACAACATCATCTTTTGAAACCCAGTCATTTTGAAAGAAATCTTATTATTGAGCCGCGGTTGGATTAAGAATAATTAACAGATATAAGAATTCACGTCCACATTACCTCTTAATTCTGTTGTCTGTATCAACCACTTGTCACGTCCATATTTCCTCTGATAACTGTAGAAGCATAAAAAATCTCAGCTGAAGACATCCCTTCGCCAAAGCGCAGAAGATGAAAAAGACTCAGGCTCAGTGCTAAAAAGATAAAACAGAAGATATGGAGAGGAGTCCCTTCATTGTCATGTCTACAAAAGTCAAATACAAATGCATCAAGGCCATACATAAGGGACTAATTCTGTTCTTCTACAAAGGATATAGTATAAATTCGACAGAAGCCTAGAGGGATCTACAAGGGATGCAGTCTTCATTGAAGCGCAGCCTTCCTTCTTATCGATACACACGCTGGAGGATTGACCTCCACCGAAGCATGTTCCGATATTCTTGTGGGTGCAGCCTCTCAGAAGCATATCAACAACCTGGTACCTTGAAGAAGCTAGAGCCTTCGAGCCAGAGGCACATCCACCTTCCTGCGCCAACCTCAGGAACAAGATGGTGGTTGGCACCCCTCTCCTTCTTTTATTCCAAAAGCCAGTATCTGCACTCCAGAGGCGTAGCTATCTGCCTGAGCCAATCTCAGATGCACAAGGGTGTCATACCCTTCCCTTCGTAGCCAACGCCTTCACTGTTCAGAGGTGTAGCTACTTATCTGCGTTCGTATGAGGTGCAGGATGGTGATATGCTCTCACTATCACCATTCCTATGTCGCAGTCATCTGCTCCGGATTAGAACCTTTAGTCACTTCTCTACAAGAGACTCGGGAACTCCCATTGCAACCAATACAAGTCAACCTGACGCTCCAAAAGCACAATAACCTCGCCAACCAGAAGCACAAGCCTACTTGTCGCCTATGACACAGTGACTCTGGTAGCCCAAAACACAGGTTCGTAAGTTTCTCTATACGTACAGAAGTCTCGTCGTCATTCGAAGCCAAGTCCACTCGTCGTCTGAAAGCACAGAGGTTCCGTCGTCTCCAGAAGGACGGTCTACTCATCGCTATTGACCCAAACTGGATCGCAATCAACGTAATCTTGATAACTAACAAATCGATATTTGACATGATCTAATTTGACACATAAATTGTCATTAAGCTACAAATCAGACGACTATCAAATATCAAGTCAGACAATCATCATCGACGACTGCTCAACGAATACTGCTGGAACTTGTCATCGGAAGTCTGTATTTTATATATTTTATTTAGTCTAGGCTAATGTATGTTGAGTCGCACTTAGTATCTCAACCGTAGACTAGATAACCAACAAGCTCCATAAACAAAAAACCAAACTGCCAAAGCCCAACAAGCCCATGAGAATTCTGTCTCCAAGGAGGCAAAGTTCGGGCTGAACTCTGCCCCCACACAGAGTTCGGGCCGAACTCTGTCTCCTAATTTCCAGGAGCTAATTTTTAGGGATTGCTCATTGTAAGTTGTCCAACGGCCAATTTTTTTAAATTTTTGGACAGAGTTCTGGCAGAACTCTGCCTCCCAGAACTAGTATATATAGGCACCCTTTTCTCCCATTTCAATTCATCCAATCTTCTCTTCTCTTTTACTCATATAGACTATGCATCCTAAAGAGCTATACTCTTCCCATCTACTAGCCACAAAACTTTCCAAGCCTACAAGGTGCTCGGTGCGAGTCAATTAGAAGTTTGTATGCAAGAGTCTTGATGAAATCACTTGGAAAATTCCAAGTTTCGCCTCAGCGATCTTTCAAGAAGTTGGCGTGCTCTTCTGAGTAAAGGCACGTGGTTGTAAAGCTATTTCACAAATATTGGATTTCAATCCTGAGCTAGAGTTCTCCGGCATGGAGTAGTCCTCCACGAGGAAAACCAGGTTAAAAATTGCTGTGTCTGCGTATGCTCTCTGATCTTCATTTAATTTTCGCACTTATAATCTAATTAAATTTTTGCTAGTTGGGATTGAATAAGAGTTATTTTTAATTGTTTATTATTGTCACGAGTACTCTATCACCCCTCTCTAGAGTTACGTACAGGTACTTCAATTGGTATCAGAGACCTGTTCTCTTGATATAGGATTTATATCCTAGAGTTGATCCATGGCAACCACACAACCCATCTCTACCAACTATGGTGAGGGTCAATCCACAAATAGGCCATCCCTATTTGATGGGACCAACTACACATATTGGAAGACTAGAATGAGTTTTTATGTTAAGTCTCTAGACTTTGACCTGTGGACTGTAGTCACTGATGGCTATAAGAAACCTCCCAGAATAACTGTCGAGGGGAGTCTTGTTGAGAAACCCCATGACAAGTATACTGATCAGGAGAAAAACAGACAAGTCTAGATGCTAGGGCTATTAATGCTCTATTCTTTGCCATAGATATGACTAAATTCAACAGGGTCTCCACATGCACCATCTCATACGAAGTATGAAAGCTTTTGGAGGTGACTCATGAAGGGACCACACAAGTCAAAGAATCAAAGTCAGTCGTTTGACACAAGAGTGCAAGGCTTTCAAGATGAAGCCAAATGAGACGATCACTCAAATGTTCACCAGATTCCTCAACATCGTCAATCCACTATTTTTCCTTGGAAAAGATTATTCCAACCATGAGAAGATACGCAAAGTGATACGAGGATTGCCGAAGGTATAGAATCTCGAAGTCACGGTAATTATCGAAGGCAATGATCTCACGACAATGTCACTAAAAACGTTGATGGGCAAGTTGACGACGCATGAGATCGATCTAAAAGATTTCGAAAAAATAGCTCCAAAAGAGACGAAGATTGCATTGAGAGCTCATCGCCGAAGAACCAGCTCAGAAAACACTAATGACGATAACTACGAAGGTGACGATCAAGCTCTCTTAGTTCGAAACTTCAAAAAGTTTCTATTCTTCAACAAAAAGAAGAGAGAATAAAGAGATGATGAGGAAGAACCCCTGCTTCGGATGCAAAAAAACGGAACATGTCAAGAAAGATTGTCCCTTAGCAAAGAAGAAAAGTAGATATGAGAAGCCGTACAAGAAGCCAACTACAAGAAAGTATGCAAATACTTGCATCTGGCATGAAAGCGAGGCTAGTGATTCAGACGAGAAAGAGGACTCTCCGCAAAACACGACTAACGTCTGTTTAATGACGACTTCAAAAAAAGTAAAAGATTCTTTTGATGATTTCTCATTTGATGAACTTGGTGATGCTTTTAGTGATCTACTTGAAGATCTCAAAAAGGTAATCAATAAATATAAATATGCAAAGGATAAGATCAAGGACAACGAAACCGAGATCCATAGACTTTTATGTTTACTAGAAGATGTTAGAAACACTACACCCACGAAAAATACTGAAGAGATATCCAAGCTTAAATTAAGATTACATGATGCCGAAACAATTATTAAGAAATAAATACTTCATATCACGTCTTTAAACAAAGAACTTGATGAAGAGAAAAACAAGTTAAAATTGCTACAGGTAGAATACACGATCTTACTGCTAAATGTGATGAGTTAAATGCTGTCTCTAAGAAATTAGAGATTAAACTGGGCAATCAGGTTATTCAACCACAAGTTCAGTCTCATAGTCACAACACGTACAAATACGTACCAACTCAGCACAAAAAGGCACGTCACCATAAGAACACTCATCCACATGCTACATAAAATCATGATTTCATATACACCAATTCACATACAGCACGTAAGACACATACACATAAACATCATTATCATCATCATCATCCCACTGCACTCAATCACTATCATCATCATGCTGCTGCACACAGTCATTATAATCACCCTACTAGCTATCATCACCCTACTTATAGATATCACTATCAATATGCTCGTAGCATAAATATGCATGCTAGATATACATATTGTAACCTACATGGACACATTTCTCCGTAATATAGGATTAGGAGATTAGTTGATAGAAATATATATGCATGGGTACCAAAGTCTAACCTCTCCGGACCCACAAGAATCTGCGTACCAAAGGTCACATCTACTCGTGGTGTAGGTGGACCTTCCCTCTTCAACTAGACGCAAGTGGATTCTCGATAGTGGGTGCTCGTGACATATGACTGGTAATGCAAAACGATTCGCAACACTATCGATGAAAAAGGAAGGATAAGTTTCCTTTGGCAATAACCTTAAAGGCTACATCATAGGTAAGGTACAATTGGTTATCCTCCCTCTCCTGCCATTACTGATATCTGTTTAGTGATCGAGTTAAAGCATAACTTGCTCAGCATTAGTCATCTTGCTGATCATGGTTATGATATTAACTTCGGAAAAACTAAATGCTTTATCTATGATAGATCACCTAGAGACATCGTCTTTGAGGAAATAAAGGAAGATAACATTTACATTTTCTATCTATCTAGTGATACTAATAGTGCAGGAAGATACCTTTACGCTCACAAAGACGAAAATCTTCTATGGCATCAGTATCTTGGTCATGCCAACATGGATACTATATCTAGACTATCCACCAAGAAGCTAGTCAGAGGACTGCCGGATATCACATTCAGGAAAGACACGGTATGTGCCGAATATGAAAAGAATAAGGCTACAAAATCTTCCTTTAAATCTATAAACACTGTAAGTACTATCCGACCATTGTAATTACTTCATATGAACTTATTTGGTCCTAGTAGAGTAGCCAGTCTTGGTGGAAAACTCTACGCTTTTGTTATTGTAGATGATTTTTCAAGATTTACTTGGGTTTTCTTTCTTACAAACAAAAGTGATACAATTTCTGTTTTCAAAGTATTTGCTAAAAAGGTCCAAAATGAAAAAGGCTACATGATTACTCGTATCCGAAGTGATCATGGTGGCGAATTCAAAAATTCTGAGTTTGAAAAGTTTTGTGATTCAAATGGTTTTAGTCATGAATTTTCGTGTCAAAGAACTCCTCAACAAAATGGTGATGTGGAGCGGAAGAATAGAACTCTTGGCAATATGGCTAGAGTTATGCTAAATCAATTCTCTCTTCCGTAATACTTTTAGGCAGAAGCTGTCAGCACAGCGTGCCATGTTTTGAATAGGGTGTTGATTCGACCCATTTCGAAGAAGATACCCTATGAGCTTTGGTTTGGTAGGGCTCCTAATATTTCTTACTTTAGAATGTTCGATTGTCACTGCTTTATCCTGAATACCAAAGACAACTTAGGCAAATTTGATGCTAAAGCTGACGAAGGAATTCTTCTTAGCTACGCGGCCAAGAGTAAGGGATATAGAGTGTTCAACAAAAGCTCCATGATTGTTGAAGAGTCTACTTATGTAAATTTTGATGAGAATAATAGTACAGCTGTCATTCTCGATGACGATGATGAACCATCAACTTCTACACCTATAAATGCAACGTCTGAAACCAGCTCTCCGAAGGAATTACCAAAGAAGTTCCAATTCACACCCTCTCATCCAAATGACTTGGTAATAGGTAAAATATCAAAAGGGGTAACTACTCAATCCTCTGTAAGAGGCACTATAGCTAGCACTGCATTCATTTCTCAAATAGGACCTAAAAACATTTTAGAAGCTTTTAATGATGAATTTTGGATTTTCACGATCCAAGAGGAACTCAACCAATTTGAAAGAAGCCAAGTTTGGGAACTTATTCCTAAACCTACTGGCCACCCAATAATTGGCACTAAATGGGTTTTTTGTAACAAAGTAAACGAGGACGGTTCAGTCACTCGCAACAAAGCTCGTCTCGTAGCCCAAGGATACAACCAAGAGGAGGGCATCGACTATGATGAGACGTATGCTCCTGTTGCCCAACTTGAATACATTCAAAGGCTTTGCACATTTGCAAATTTTTAAAACTTTAAACTTTTCCAAATGAATGTGAAAAGTGCTTTTCTAAACGGTTTTATTAAAGAAGAGATTTTTGTCAAACAACCACCTGGTTTCGAAAATCATAAATTTCTCGGCCATGTTTTTAAACTTAGGAAAGCTCTCTATGGCCTCAAACAAGCTCCTCGAGCTTAGTATGATCGTCTTAGTACTTTCTTACTAGATAAAGGTTTTTCAAAAGGGAAAGTCGATACTATACTGTTTATAAAATCTCTTGATGACACAATTCTTTTAGTACAAATATATATTGATGATATTATTTTTGGGTCTACTAATGAGGGTCTATGCAAGGAATTTGCCAAGTGTATGCAGAATGAGTTCGAGATGAGCATGATGGGGGAGTTCAACTACTTCCTTGGACTACAAATCAAACAACTCTCGCAAGGCGTCTTCATCAGTCAGTCTAAATATGTAAATGGCATGCTGAAAACATTGAGCTTGACAGCATCAAACTGATCAGCACCCCTATGGCTACTACCACAAAGCTGGAACCTGATGAAAGCAGTAAACCGGTCGATCAATGTAAGTATCGAGGTATGATTGATATTTTATTATATTTAACTACTAGTCGCCCCGATATTATGTTCAGTGTTTGCTTATGTGCTAGATACCAAGCCAATCCTAAGGAATCACACATGACCGCAGTTAAGCGTATCTTTAGATTCCTTAAAGGAACTATTACGGCAGGCTTGTGGTATTCCAAAACTACTTCCTTCGACTTAATCGGATATTCTGATGCTGATTTTGCAGGATGTAAAGTCGACCGTAAGAGTACCAGCGGTACGTATCATTTGCTAGGAAAGGCGTTAGTCTCATGGTTTAGCAAGAAGAACTCTGTCGCACTATCCACAACAGAAGCTGAATACATCGCAGCTGGTCGTTGTTGTGCACAGATTTTGTGGATAAGGCAAACCCTTGAAGACTATAACTTATGTTTCAAGCACATACCTATTTTCTGCGATAACACTAGTGCCATTAATCTGACCAAGAACCCAGTTTGTCACTCACCCACTAAACACATAGAGATTAGACATCACTTTTTGCGTGATCATCAACAACAAGGCACGATTAATTTAGAATTCATTGATACTAAACATCAGCTAGCAGACTTCTTCACCAAACCACTGGCCGAAGAGTGCTTCAACTTTCTTTGTCGTGAGTTAGGAATTTTGGATGAAACAGTCATTAAATAAATTGGCTTGCGTAAATAACGATTATGACATATATCTTTATGGGGACTTTGCTATGGATACAAGCCGAAAGGATCCTTCTGACAACAAGGCGTAAAAGCCTAAGCCACTGGTGCACTAGTCTTCGAACTACCGCTAGCTGGGATCCGGCCCCTGCAACTACCCCATGGCAGCTTCATCGTAATGGTCGCTGTCTTAAATCATTATTTATATTATGGTTTAATTACGTTTATGACTTATTTAATTCAAACTTTCAAATTCTATTCATTTTCCATCAAAACTTAGCCATTTTCAAAATTTCCAGTATTCTGTGCACTTGGAGGCAGAGTTCGGGCCGAACTCTACCCCACACAGAGTTTAGGCCGAACTCTGTGTCCTTGGTCACATAACCTTCTCTGCTTCTCAGCCACTCATTGTTTTGATCCGACGGTCCAGATTTAACCCGACTTGCTGCTTCCAAACTTCTTAAACACGAGAGAAAACCCTCTCTCCTCACTTTGTTCTTCTTCTACCTTCCTCGGAACACAATTTTGTCAAACCCTAACCCTAGGAGCTCTACTTTTAGGTCTCTTTTTCTTTCCAAACTCAAGATCTAAAGCTTTTGGAAGGATCTCTACCATCTTTTCTCATTTGTGTGTGGTATAATTTCATATTCTTCTCTATTTCCTTTTCAATTTTTCAAATTATCCATGGCTCCAAGACTCTTTGGAAGAGGCAAGAGAAGAAGAAGTGATGGCGCATCGTCTTCCAATCCTCCTCCTCCTCTTGCTCCTCCAATTCATTATCTTTTTAATCCTCCACCACCACAAGACCCAATACATTCAATGAACAAATTTTTGTATTATTGGAGGCTTCCAATGAATGGTTTGCTGATTTCCGTTCACGGAGTGTGTATGCGGGTCATCCAATTAATTTCACTATTTTTTTGGCTTATGACTCATTATTCCATCATCTTTATTTAGATGAGTTAGTTACTACCTCATCTATAGTCTATTTAAATGTTATCCAAATGTTCTATTGTAACCTAACCTTTGATGACACACGGATCTACTCTCGTGTCGCTGATATCGACATTACTTTTGATGACTTTGAGCTTGCGAAAAATCTTAAGATCCCGAAACCCAACTCTTGGGAGAAACATGTCGATGCCCGACCGTTTCAATTTCCCAATGGATCGTCACTTGAAGGCTTCAAGGATGACTTGTGTACTCCCAACACTCGTCCCCGCAAGCTACGGGCTAAATATCTTAACCCGTATTTTTATGAACTTCATCGCATTATTTTCTCCATGATCTTGCCCAAAGCGGGATCGGTCGATGAAGTATCTTATCTTGAGATCTTTGCTCTTTACCATCTCCACTTCTATGTCCCTTTTAACTTTCCACGTACGATGATGGACTGGATGATTCGTGCACGGACGAGACCCCGATCATTGGTCTACGCCCTGTATCTGCCGATGATCTTTCGTGTGTTCTATATTCCACTTGAAGAGTATCAGTTTCTTTCCTGCCCCTGCCTATCTGCCTATGGCACGGCGGCTTCTAGCAGCTTTTGAGTCCCCTGCTGAGTCTGAGCACTCCGAGTCTGATGCTCATGCTGATCCTCCTCCTCTTGGCCAACCTGTGCCCGAGCCTTCTGCTACCCTTGAGACCATTCAGACTATACTGCAAGATCGTTTTCTCTTGGAGGACGATCGCTGGACTCAGATGGATTTTCGTACCACCTTATAGATGACGGCCATCAGCAACACCATGCATGACATCCAGTACTCCTTGGCTACTCATCCTATGGTGTCTTACCCCATGGTATGGGACCCTTCTCGCAAAGGTTACCGTATCGACGACACTTGGGTCAG
Source organism: Iris pallida (assembly GCA_029216955.1). Classification (NCBI taxonomy): domain Eukaryota; kingdom Viridiplantae; phylum Streptophyta; class Magnoliopsida; order Asparagales; family Iridaceae; genus Iris; species Iris pallida. The sequence continues at coordinate 7,659,862 of JANAVB010008400.1, forward strand.
AAGGTATTTGGATCCAGATACAGCATTTGTTGATCCTCGTCGCTCTGCCAACGGCCCATCAGACTCTCCTGGACCTTCCCGTGCTTCACGACGGCTGTTGTCCCTTTTTATGATGATGCTGTTGATACTTAGGATTTATTTTGTTTATGCACTTTGTCATTTTCATTCTGTGGTTATGTAGTTGAAACTCTTTGCTTTGTACTACTTTATGCTTATATAGCTTCTATTTGGATTATTTGCTAGTTATCTCTTACTTTGAATTTGAGTCTTGGTTGTATGATTGCATATTTTCTCCATGGTTATTTTTTTATGGGGGAGCTTATATTTCATTTTGATAAATGCCAAAGGGGGAGATTATGTGATATTTGCTTAACCATTTTGGATAAATACTTGTGCTATGCAATATTTGGACTAGTACTTGTATCAGGACTTCTATATTTACGGTGGAGCCGAAATGTCCATCTACGGTGGAGCTATATATGTGTCCAGGTATGAATGTTGCGATACGCAAATATTATAATTTGGTCAATTATCAAAATGGGGGAGATTGTTGACCAAAACTGGATCGCAGTCAGCCTAATCTTGATAATTAACATATCAATATTTGACTTGATCCAACTCGACACATAAATCGTCATAAAGCTACAAATCAGACGAGTATCAAATATCAAGTCAGATAATCATCATCGACGACTGCTCGACGAATATTGCGGGAACCTGTCATCGGAAGTTTGTATTTTTTACACTTTTATTGAGTCTAGCCTAATGTACGTTGAGTTGCACTGAATACCTTAACCATAGACTAGATAACCAACAAGCTCCACAAACAAAAAGCCAAACTGCCAAAGCCCAACAAGCCCATGAGCATTATGTCTCCAAGGAGGCAGAGTTCGGGCCGAACTATGCCCCCACACAGAGTTCGGGCCAAACTCTGTCTCCTAATTTCCATGAGCTAATTTTTAGGGATTGCTCATTACAAGTTGTCCAACGGCCAATTTTTTTGAATTTTTGGACAGAGTTCTGGCCTAACTTTGCCTCCCAGAACTAGTATTTATAGGCTCCCTTTTCTTCCATTTCAATTCATCCAATCTTCTCTTCTCTTCTACTCCTATAGCCTATACATCCTAAAGAGCTATACTCTTCCCACCTACTGGCCACAAAACTTCCAAAGCCTACACGGTGCTCGGTGCGAGTCAATTACAAGTTTGTATGCAAGAGTCTTGAAGAAGTCACTTAGAAAATTCCAAGTTTCGCCTCAACGATCTTTCAAGAAGTCGGCGTGCTCTTCTGAGTGAAGGCAGTGGTTGTAAAGCTATTTCACAAATAGTGGATTTCAGTCCTGAACTAGAGTTCTCAGGCCTGGACTAGTCCTCCACGAGGAAAACCAGGTTAAAAATTGTTGTGTCTACGTATGCTCTCTGATCTTCATTTAATTTCTGCACTTATACTCTGATTAATTATTTGCTAGTTGGGATTGAATAAGAGTTATTTTTAATTTTTTATTATTGACATAAGTACTCTATTCACCCCCCTCTAGAGTTGCCTACACGTACTTCAGTTACCACAGAAGCACATCAGCACTCAGTCCTCACCAGACGCACAAGAAGCATGGGTCCACCCCAATTGGTTTGTTTAAACTGCCTCTTGCATAGAAGATTGTGATTAAATCATGATTGATATCATATTAGATTGATTTAAATCTTTTACGAGGATCAATTAGACTCCAAATCTATGATAAAATCCCAAGATTTACTCAGCTGTATCCAAGTAAGCAAATTGGCACGCGCCAAGTGTCACCTCCTTTGGTTATGTTTATAACCACCAGAGATCTCATTTGAGGAGAATCTCGATGTCCGCTACGTGTCAGCACCGCAGAAGCCTACACCGTACAATGACGGCAGATTCTTTCATATCTCAGGAACCCTAATGCACATCGCATATGTTCTTGGTTCTCTATAAATAAAAGGAGTTCTTCTTCCACCAAAGCATCGATCGAAAAGACAGAGGGAATATTGACAATCGACAATCTTCAAAGGAGCAACAATCTCCATCCACGAAGAGTCAGCCACCCTCATTCACCTATCAACCAAAGAACAAACCAACCAACCATCTTCAAGGGATATTCTCATTCAGACAACCTCTTGATCGGTGACCCCAGGGTCCCATCAAAGGCGCCTGAGAGCCATAGCAAGATTGATTCGTCGTCAGATCGTCAACGGAGTAAAGGAGCCGCTGTAGTACTGGATCTCCATCATCACACTTTCCTAGAAACCGCTTCTCCCTGTACTTAGAATATCCTATTTAGTACTTTCTTCTTTGTACACAGATACCTTATATGTTCAATAAAGCAAAAAGTTTGTTCTACCTTTTGTTACGTCGAACAAAATGGTGACTCTGCTGGGGACTACCTTCTCCTCAAACGAGAAGGCGATGATGCAATCTGATGACAACTTGCTGGGAGCTTCTCAAGACATGTTGTTCATATTCTTCGACCATCAGAATTTTGAAGATCTTCTCTCTTATGAAAAGTTAAAGACTTCGAAGCGGTTCGTACAACCGAAGAAGACTCGACATGTCTGGAGGCCTAAGGCTGCTGCAGCTAGTAGCACGATAGCGGGAACTGCGTCTCAGGACCCCCTTAACTTCAAGACCACAGAGAAGATCTCGGCTACTACGGACTTATCCCCTCGCCCGATTCCCGTCCTAGGAAAGCATGGCGAAGAAGATGGTGGTTTTATCGTTGATCGGACGAAGAACGATGCCAACAGAAGCACACACTAGTCCAACCCCTTATGACGGGAGTATTGTCGGCAAGGAGATCTGTCTTCGACAGAATTTGTTTCCATTTAGGTAAACCTTTGACGGACTCTGAATACTACTCACTCGCCGGGGGTAGTAGGAAGAGATCGGAGGCGGCTCGCGCTTCGTACAACATGCGTGCGACACCAGTGGCAGACCAGAGGCCCGTGTTGACAGTAACACGCGCAGCAGACGGAAAGCTATACATGGCTGGCTCCTATGCTTCGATGCCTCAACCAGTCGAATCTTCTTCCCACTGGGGTAATCCTGTGCGTAAGCCAAGCCAAGGGGTACGTCCCACGGAGAGAAAGGTACATGAGCAGTATTCCCACAGGAGCGACATGAGGCTTCCTCGCTAGACCCGCTCTGACCGTACTTACATGCAGCTTCCCTGCATATATAATGGGAGTGCTACGACAGAAGAGCCAAACTTCTTCCAAGCGGAAGAAGAATCTATGGCGCAAGACGTGCCTAAATTAAGGCACCTTTGTACCTAGATTACCATCAACTGCCATTATCAGCAAACGGCTGCGCCATCGTCGAGAAGGCGCTCCGTCTTTCAGAGACTCTACTCTACGTCGACTCCACGTCATAGGCCTAACAGGGGGTCGGTGAGCCATAGAGAAGACGAGCCCTGCATCGCCAAATGCTACGCGAAGCAAGGTTCCAGAGCTTTCAAGGAGCCTTCGCAGAATCCTGTCATATCGGTTGCTAAATCGAAGAGGAGGTCAGAGAACAACAAAGCTAAGGTACCCGATGCAGGTGTGTTCCAAGGCACTCGTTCCAAATCTGCATTGGGTGCCTTGTCAAAAATTGGAGGTAGCCAGCCTCCTACCATGCACAACAAACCTGTATTCCAATCTGATGTGGCACAATATGATACGGATGTCTCCATTGTTGAGCCAGCCACCAGACCAGGGTAGCAACCATACTGAATCCGAAGAAGATCATAATTTTACGGTATATCCTTAGGCATCAGAGCCAGATAGTGAAGGATCCCTGGCTCTCTCGAGTTACCGTTACACTCGGTCTGTGTTCATGGCCGATGGCAATGAGAAAGACAACAACGAAGCTCTCAGACGTATCGAAGTCCTCAAGACGAAGTTAGATACGCTGATGGACACAATAAAGACCCTGTCTTCGGTCATAATCGAGCTCAAGAGTAGCATGGCTCCTGCTGCCTCTACACCTGTGCGTGATCAGCAAACCAATGACGAATCCAGCAGGTTGCCTACTGCCAACCAGGCAGGACCATCCTCGTCTACTCCATCGGCTACAAGCTATGCAATGCCGACCGAGATACTGCATGCCATCAAGGAGCTGTATGCTCGTCATGATGCCAAAGAAAAGCAAGAAACGCTCCGGAAGATGGGGATCCGGTAGCCATACCCTATCGAGTTGGAAAACGCCATTTATCCTTCCAAATACAATCCGTAGACACTTACACCTTATGAAGGGAAGGGCTCTCCCCGATAATACTTGAGTTACATTACCTCAGTAAAGGGGCACCTGCCAAAGGAAGATGCCTTCCTATCCAACTTATTCATAGGAGCCCTGCATGGGGTAGCCTATGAGTAGTTTTGCAGTCTTTCGGACGATTGTATATCGTCATTTGAAGACCTGAAGACTCAATTCGTGATCGATTCTACGAAGGCGGCATGGACATGACCAAGTCGACCCTCATAAAAATTATCCAGAAGAAGAAAGAGCATGTCCGTACATACATCGAGCGCTTCTACTAGGCAGCCCTCAGATTACCACCCGGCATGCCCGAGCCCATGCTTATGGACTCCTACCGTAAGAACATGCTGTCTGCTATAAAATTGTGGCACAGTGCACCGTGCGCGGAAGAGATGCCTTTCATTATAGAGGCGAATGCCGCACAAAGGAAAGCTCAGGATGCGCAATTCCTGGGCTATACTTTCTTGCACCCGAAGACAAGGCAGACGCTCGTACAACAACTACCCCAAAGATGGAAAAGGCAAGCAAGCCATGACCGTCAACATCTCTAAAGGTTCAGCAGCTACGAACTCCAAGTCTGCGTAGACATAGAGGACGAGGAAGACTTACTCCTTCAATGACGAGGATACGTTGGAGGTTCTTCGAGATGCATACGAAAAGTAGCGAACTATCCATCCCGCCACCTAGGCGTCCTGATGAAGTAGGAAAGGTGGACCATCCCAAGTACTGCCATTATTACCAGTACGTCCATCACTCAACACAGGATTGCTATGTGTTGAAGGGGCAAATTTAGTGCCTTATTAAGGCCAACGTCATATTGTTGGATTACGAAGAGAAGACCGTCACGGCCAACATGGTTACTCTCTAGTCTGAGAGTAGTTCGGCCGTAGAGGTACAGCATGACATCATTCATGTCCCTAATATGTTAGTGGAAGTGGTCAATCATCTAACAACATCGGGTTACGAGCAAGCGGACACGCTGTACTCTGATGACAGAGCCGTTCGGGGCTTCATGGAAATGCTATCCGCCAACATGGCCTCTCTAAACCTCTCAATCGAGTTCGAAGACCAAGCATTCAAATACTTCAAAGACGAACCCTGGATGCAGCGCTTAGGATCCCAATAGGAGTGGTGTTTCGAGCAGTACGAACCCCCTACGGAAGATGAAGTCGTCCAGTTCGAATTAGGAGATGAGGCCTCAATTAAGCCTATCTTTATCAGTAAAAGTCTGACAGAAGATGACAGACAGTCCCTGATACTGCTCATCTACGAATATATCGACATCTTCGCCTAGAGCTACGATGATGTGCCAGGGCTAAACCTGCAAGCGACCATGTACCGCCTCAATATCCTGTCCTATGTTAAACTGGTCAAGCAGCAACAGCGTCGGTTCCAACCCAATATCATGGATGCTATTGAGGAGGAGGTCGACAAACTCATCGAGAGCGGTTTCATCCACGAAGAGCAGCACCCAGATTGGGTCACAAATGTCGTCCCTGTCAATAAGAAGAACGGGAAGATACGAATTTGTATAGACTTCAGAGATCTCAATTCGGCCTGTCCTAAAGATGAGTTCCCTCTCCCGATCACTGACGTGATGATTGACAACATCTGTGGCTTCGAGCGTATGTCCTTTATGGATGGGTTCTCCGGCTACAACCAGATCCAGATTGTAGAAGCATGGAAATAAACAGGAAATCCTATGCGGCTCAAGACTAGGAGAGTTTCATGCGGCTCAAAAGTTCATTAGAGTGCCATGCGGCTCAAAAGTTCATTAGAGTGCCATGCGGTTCAAAAGTTCATTAGAGTTTCATGCGGCTCAGAAACCCCCCTAGCTCCATACGGTTCTATGTAGCGGCCTCATTCAATGCCACGTACGGCTGGCCATCAAGCAGCAGCCTCATTTAATGCTCTGACACAACAAAGCGGCTCTGACATAAAGAAGAACTGACAGCTCTGACATAAAGCTGCAATGATGACTCTGACATGAAGGCGTGCTCCTAGGAAAACGAAGAAAATCTCTAGAGCTGGCCCAAATCCACCAATTCTAAAACTCATTATGCGGCTACCATCTCCATGCGACCTTTACCCCCATGCGGCTGCTACTCCTATACGGCTCGGATCATGGGGGCCATCTTCATGCGGCTCAAATCCTGAGAAGCCACCCCCATGCGGCCTCTACTTTCATGCGGCTTGAATTATGGGGACCATCTCCATGCGGCTAAAATACTGAGAGGCCTCGCCCATACAGCCTTGACACGTGGTCAGCCTTATGCGGTTCAGTTTGAAACTACCCTCATGCGGCTCAGATTTTGGAGGCCATACCTATACGGCTGCCACCTTCATGCGGTTCAAATCCTGAGAAGCCACCCTCATACGGCTCTGTCAAGACACCCTCTCCCTGTGGCTCGCGGTTAGGACACGTTGCAGAAGATCAGTTCCCCCCGCGTCCCTACGGCTCCCAGAATAATGATGGTTGGACACGTGGCACCAAATCAATCAAGATTTATCCATCCATATTTAGTGCAATCATCATAATTACCCGGATCAAATCAGATTTATTATAATCAAGCAGATTGAACACGTGGCGAGAGATCCGAGCTTGTCATAACAAATCATAAAGATTCGTGACAATCAACATTAATTGCCCATACGAATTTGGCGCAATCAACATTAACTGCCCAGATTTGTTGCAATCAAGATTAACGGCCCAAATTAATTGCCAAAAAAACAGGATCAAGGAAAATGATAATTAATCCCAAACTGCCGACTTTTCAACAGGGCAATCATTGCAAACCCTAATGATCACACCCCACTTCTATAAATAGCAAGGTGCCATTCCCTTGCAGAAAAAAAAGAGAGGACAGAGAGAGAAGAACTCGGCTGGATACACAGAGAGAAAAAGGCACGCACAGAAGAGTCTTCCCACACATTCCGAGAGCATTTCTTCATCAGAGCTAAGGCTACGTCCGATCGTCCAAGAAGAAGGCAGAGCTGCCGTCGCTTTCCCGAGCCTCTACCGTCACCCCCCAGAATCAAAAATAAACAATCATACTTAGATTGCTGTACCTAGGTTTTCGTCCCTAGGATTTCTTTGTACGAGCGAGTTTGTATTGTGAGTCTAAGTTCAGTCCTCCTATAAAATTGCTCTGTACTTTTACAATTAATAGCAAACACGATGGCGACTCTGCTGGGGACTAACTTCTCCACGGCTGAGAAGTTGGTGACGTAATCGAACGCAGCCAAACTTGGCTCCACTCAACAAATGCTGGTCGCCCGGTTCGACCAGCAGGCGTTTGAAGAAATACTCTCCGACGGAAGTGCTGGCCCAGTCCAGCGACGAGTCCGTACGAAGAAGGCCTGCAGGAAGAGGAGGCCCAAATCATTCGCTCCTCCCCAAGCTCTCGAAGGAGTAATCTCTGTTGCCCAAGACGGCGGAGAAGACCCTCTTACGGCCCCACTTCAGACCATAGAGGACTCTGCTATCCCCAAGTTCGGCAGAGGAAAACACTATGATGCTGGACTTGCAGGGACAGAAGGTAACTCTACACGGTCCAGAAAGAAGCCGCAGAAGGGCGCTAGCCTCATGAAGATTCATGCGGCCATAAAAGCCAGCCGCAGACAGAAGGCTCATGCGGCCAGTATTGCCAGCCGCATAGAGGATGCTCATGCGGCCACTATGTCTTCCAGCCGCATGGAAGAGGCCCACGAGGCCACTACAGCTCCTAGCCGCATGTAAATCGCCAACTGCATACGGGCTGCTTATGCGGCCACAAATGCCAGCCGCACGTAGGTAGGCTATGCGGATAAAAATATCAGCCGCAGGCCATCTGTTTCATGTGGCTCGGGCTCAGTCTTCGACTGTCTCTCAAGTGATCCTGATCCCAGATACTCTCATGTGCCAGTCTCTGTGGACTCTTCCTACTATGCACTCTCAGGTGCTAGAAGAAAGAAGTCTCGGGCAGCACGGGCTCATCGAGCTCAGACAGCTGTCCTAACTTCTGACTATCAGGGCGTCCCACTGACTATTACGCGGGCCGCTGATGGAAAGTTGTATAAAACTATCCGTGTCCAGCCTCCGGCAGCCAACGAACGGGATAGTCATCAAGAATCTCCCAACAATGATCAGGGGCAAGTACTCATGCTACCCCCACATCAGGGAGCAGGTAGGATGCCAACACACTCATGTGCTCAGGATTCCCGAGCCCACAAAGCGAGTGACTTACGCAACGTGATTCTTCACAAACGCAAGGAAAAAGATGAAAACTTAGTGTGCAGAGAGTCCTTTCATGGACGTTACTGCACTCAAGTCATTGTCAACTGTTGCTGCAGCAAGACGACCACACAAGAGAACCGGCGATCCGTCTTCCAACGGCTGCAACATCCAAGCTTAAAAGACGAGTCGCTTCTCGTCACCTCCTGCAATTCTGCTCACAAGATCCCTGGCAGCGGGAGAGGGAAGAAAACAAACGTCTCCATCCCAAAAATCTCAACCAAGAAACCCTCTTCTAAGTGGTTATCCATGACCGATACAGAAGGAGTTTTCTAAGGTACTCGCTCAAAGACGAAATCTGCCACACTTGGAGATTCGTCGTCCACATCTCTGAAAGGCACTGGAGTCGGGGGTAGCACTCCTCCAAACATCTACGATAATTCGGTATTCCAAAAAGATGATCCAGGGGAAACGGTTACCCCAACAGATGCAGCATGTTCCGACATCCCCGAGGACGTCCACAATTTTCAAGACGAGACAAGCTCTGAAGCTGGGGGTACCACTCCTTATGAGTCCGAACCAGAGAAGAATATTCCTACATACCCTGACGACTTCTCTGCACGAGGGTATGTCTCAGAGGGCATGTCCTCCACCGTTCCTTCCATCTCTCCTCATGTAAGGATGGTGTTCATGACGGACAACAACCAAGTTGGTCCCAGTGATCGCCAATACATCGACACTCTGGAAGCCATACTTCTTACCTTGGTCAAATCCGTGGATGAGATCAAAGCGACCCTTCCAACTCTGCAAGAAAGAACACTTGGCCAAACAAACATGGGACCCGCGGTCAATGCGGACTAGAACTCAGCCGCACCAAACCCGGGAGATAATCCTCCTGAAATATCGGCTCCCACCGCTGCAGACGAGGCCAGGGAGGCAAGAAGAGAGGTCCAGGAGCTCCGAGCCATGTTCTACGCCCGAAAAAACTACCAGGACCTCAGGATACGACAACCGTATCCTGTTGCATGGAGAGATGTGCCCTTCCTACCAAGGTATAAACCATTCAACATCAATCTGTATGATGGAAAGACATCTGCAAGCAGGTACATCACCTACTTCGAAGTCACAACCGACCATCTGCCTCATGACGATGCCATCCTCACACGGTTGTTCATTGGAGCGTTGGAAGGGGTCGCGTTTGACTGGTACCGTAACTTGTCGGACAACTGCATCCATTCCTTCACCGGCTTCAAACGTATATTCCTGGAGAGGTTCTATGAAGTAGGACAAGATGTGACAATGTCCACCCTTATGGACATTGTCCAGGAAGAAAAGGAGATGACAAGGAACTATATCAAACGCTTTCGTCCAACCGCAATGAAGTTGCCTTCCGGTAACCCCGATTCCTCCTTAATTGAAATTTGCCAAAAGAGACTGCTCCCCACAATCAGCCTCTGGATGGGCAAAAGTCAGTTTAAGGATTGGAAGACTTTCATTATCAGCACCACTAGCACAGAAGACAAATTAAAAAAAGCTCGCCAACTGGGATTGCACGTCTCGGAAGGAGAGGACAAGGGCAAACGCCCGAACACCAACAGCAATAATGGTGGTAACCCCTCCAATAATCGAGACAACAAGGGCAAACAGGCTATGGTAGCTGATACAGCTCCGAAGCCTGAACCGAAGCCGACAGAGAAGTAGTGGCCTCAGATGACCTACTCCTTCGAAGACGGTCATGTCAAGCCCATCTTGGATATGCTCATACAAGGAGGTCGAATTCAGCTCCCTCCTTCAAGAAGTGAACCTCGTCCTGCAGAGATGGAAGGCCCCAAGTACTGCCACTATCATCGCTATGTCCACCATGCTACACAAGACTGCTACCAACTGAAGCGATACATTTAGCATCTCATCGATTCTAAGGCCTTGGCCATTAATTTTGAAGAGGTGATCGTAGCAGCCAATATAGTGTCAGTACAATTCGGCAGCTTTCCTCTGACAAAGACTCAAGATGGAGTAGTACCTATCCCCAGAGCAAGGATGGAAGTCGCTAACCTTCCACCTCCCTGAGACCAGGCTGCCGGTCTAGTACCCCTTACCACATCACGAGGGGAGGTCATGTGGGTCCATCCGGATCTGGTACCTGAAGTGACTCAGTCCGCACCACCCTCCACCAGTAAGAAGAAGAGTGGAAAAGTCAAATCATGCAGCATAATCTCGGCCGAGGCCGAAGAAGCTACTGCTGTTGTTACCCGATCCGTCGCACAAACCCAACCTCCACCGGGTAACTCGGCTGAAGATCATCAGCCGATAGCTGCTGATGCCCCAGGACCTTCTCAGCCTTCGACGACCGATAAGCCTAGGCCGAAGGAGACTCGCTTTGACAAGCTGCTCCGAAGGGAGATGCCTCATGGGATGGAGAGGCCCTACAACTTTGACATCTTGGCACAATTGGCCAACACATCGACCAAATTATCACTGTACGAGCTCGTAAGACTCTCCAAAGATGTTCGTGTCATGCTGAGCGAGGCACTCCAGAATGTTGACGCATATCTGGCTCAGTCCAATCTCACTGGAGAGACCTTGCCAGCAGAACTCCAAGACAGCACTTGTACAGGCACAATGCCCAATATTTTCTTTACTCCACAAGATATGCTTATCAAGACCAACCTGCACGATCATCCTCTGTATTATACTGGGTATATTGGCGATATCAAGGTGGATCGGATGCACATTGACCCCGGTTCTTCCATAAGCATCATCCCGAAGAGCTTGCTACACCATCTGCACATCCTAATGCATCGCCTGACGCCGACAAGCACCGCCATTAGCGGTTTCAATTCAGGCAGAAGCTATCCGATCAAAAAGATTCGTCTGAAATGCTAAATCGACGATCTTCAATCAGAAGTGACCTGTTATGTCATAGATGCGGATACTTCCTATAATATTCTCCTAGGGCGTCCTTGGATACACGATTACATGATCGTGCCTTCCTTACTGCACCAATACTTCAAGTACGTCGATAAGCATGGCTTCATGAGGACAGAATTTGCCGACATCGATCCCTTTAAAGGAGTTGAATCTTACTACTCCGACTCATGCTTGTACGAGAAGTCAAAAAGGCACCTTGTCGAAGAAGATACTTAAACTCCAACTGAGGCTGCAACTGGATCGGAAGAACCTCTAACGATCCACCTCCAAGCCCGTAAACCTGGCAGAACTGCACCCCTTACGGCCACTCTGCGTAAGAACACAATCAGCCTCTCTGCACAGGAGGAGTAGATGATAATTCGACTGCCAAGGTCTGGCCAAGTGCTAAGACCCACGACAGAACCACTGACAATCAGGTTTCCTAGAGTGAGTCAAAAAAAAATAGAGGAGCTCAATCCCTCTGTCAAGCCGATGATGATTCGTCTTTCCCGAATAAATTGGCAGCCGAACGATAAGCCGGAGACTGCTAACTAGCCAACAACTGCCCGCCCAGCACCAAGCACTAAACCGGGGGTGGCTAGTACACCAACGACTCCACGTTCCGCTCCACCCATGGAGCCCCTGATGATTAAGCTGCCCAAGTCATCCTCCCAATCTACATTGACACAGGTGTTTGCAAAAACAAAAGTATGAAACTTTATTGATACAAACTTTGTAATAAAGATTACAAGAATTCTGGGAAAATTACAACTATAGGAATCCAATCTAGATGACGATTGCTTTATCCCTTGGACGATGTGAACTTTGAAGACGAAGCCTCTGAAGTTGAGAACAACTCTGGAAACTGAAGGCAAAAGCCTCGGAAGTTGAAGGCAAAAGCCTCGGAAGAATGCAGCAGCACTTGGGCAAGAACTCCTGGACTCTCTGATTTCTGATCTCTGATCTCTGAACCCTTGATCCCCTTGAAATGAAGACTTGAAACTCTATTTATAGAGTTCTAGAAATAACTAACTTTCAGTTATTCTGGACTGTACAGGATAATTTGTGCAGCAATTGGTTTATGCAGCATTGGACTGCGCAGGCAGTTGCTGGATCGTGGGCTAACTATCTGGGACACATGGCATCATTTGATTGAAATGCGCATGATCGTGCATAGACAGTTGCCACGTAATGAGCAATTGATGGCATGAATGCCGCATGTACTTTATCAGTTATGTTGGTAGAATGCGCAATCTGAACTGCGCAGACTTTGGTTTGCGCAGACTCAGACTGCACAGGAATGGATTGCGCCATCATGGATTGTGCTGCCAACTGTCAGCCGCCCTCGAGCACTGTACGGCACAATAAACGAACAGTCTCCTCGTTCTCCGTGCTGTCAGTTGTCTAGAAGATTTGATTTGATTTAGGTAATGATGACTTCTGACATGTCAGCCTGCGTAGTTGGAAATATGTGCAAAACAGTGTGCGCAATTGGATTGTTGCGCAATCTGTTGTCTGCGCAATTCATCAAAATGATATATATCTTAATTCTTTGACTTTATTGATTGATGCAACTTGATTTTTTGGGACCTACAAGACCCCCTTCAAAGTTTTCAAAATGTGAATTTATTCAAAATTTCGAAATACTTTAAATTTTTTGAATTTTGAATCAAATTGCGCATGATGATGATGAGCTGTCTGCGCAAATCAAAGAGCCCCCAATTTTGGGCGCAATCCGAGGCAGCCGTTTCATATTTCGAAAACTATAAATAACCTCTTCTTTATTTTCATTTCTTTACTTTGCATCTTTCGAGCTCTTGAGAGAAATACTTCGAGCTCTTTGTTTTCAGCCTTCTTCTCCGACGACAAATGGCTCCTCGACGCTCCTCCACCATCGCCAACAAGGGTAAGGCTCCGGCCGAGCCATCTGACAGAGTTGCACGACGAGCATCTCGACACGAATCCGCGTACCCCGCTCTGAGAGGTTGTTCAACCGATCGAAAACCCTTTTTAGGATGATTCGACTTCCTTTGATCTTCGAAACTCACCTCTTTTTTTTAGAGATGAGTTCATATTGTGCCACCCTTTTTAAGGTTTTGGTTGCATCAACTGTCAGTCCTCATTTTTATGAAGGATGCATTCCTGCACAATCTGTTGAATTGTGCTGAGAGGAAGTCAGCGCAATCGATTGATTTGCGCAGGAAGTCAGCGCAAACTATTGCTTTGCGCATACTATTGTGATGCGCAATCTGATGTTGCGCAAGTCATGTCAGCACAATCTGAGGAGTTGCGCACTCTAATATTTTGTGTTAAAACAGAGTCTTTGACTTGTACTAATCTTTATCTGTTTTTGATGCAGTTGAGATCAATAAAGATCCAGATTATGAACATTTTGTGGGAACCCTCTCAGAGTCTGAGTATAAAGAGGATCTCTCCCACGTTTATTATCCCCAATATGACCTACCGGCCTCTCGTCAGGCAATCCTGATATCACAAGATAATGAGACTCTCCTGTGTCTAATGAATGGACAGCCCTTAGAAACAGCAGATGCTGTTATTCATAAGAAACCTCTGTTCTTGTTCGGTGAGGCCTTTGAGAAAAGCTCGCAGCCAAGGCCTAGGATGGAGGAAAGGATAGTCCATCAAGAAAATAGATCTTTTTTCATACCAGATGTCGCCCGCTGCCTACCTTTATCCCGGTATGCTCATGCGAGCTACCCAAGGAAGATGGAATGGAACATCACACTTTTCCAAGATGCCCGTGCAGGGAAAATTTTTGTGAAGAAGGGACCCAATAAGAAGGATATGTTCTATAGCTCTTCTGATCGGTACAGCATTTTGTTGAGGGGCTTGAGACCAGGTTGCATTCCTCCAGAGAACTCCTCTATGTTGATGCCTGTCAGAACGCCGATATTTGCCAATGAATTTGCGAAGACTGAAGGGAAATACCCTAAACAAGATATCAGATTAACTGGATTGGTGAATCCAGACTATAGAAGATGGAACTGTATTGCCAACTGGATTCTGTCAACTTTTGAAGACAAACTTCAACAGATCAATCTGTACCAAGCAGTACACGCCACTGTTTATGGTTTTGTACCTAATCCACATATGTTCTTAGCCTTGGCTGAAAGGTACAACTATAGAACGGGAACCTTTATGACCTCGGGTGGAGAAATTGGCTTTGCACTCCACGAGATGAAATATATCTCGTACTTGCCGATGGCAGATGCACCATATGAAGAGTTTGTACCAACTAATGATGAGCTGGACAAACTTAGAAAAGAGAATGCAGCGATGGTGGCAGTATTTGAATAACTGTTATGTCATTACAAGATCTGCTCTCTATTTTATAAGAGTGCTACTACCAACACTTGTTACTCTTCGAAGTGGTTACCATATCTGTTCCTTAACCACATAGAAGAGAAGAAGACCAAGGAGAATGACAAATGTTACCCTAACTTCTTCGAACCTTTGAGCAGTGCAGAAGTTATAAAGTTGATGGAACAGAGTGGTAACTTTGATAAAAAAGTAAAAGATAATCATGAGTATCCTCCTTTGAAGACAGGGGACACTTTGGAGAGTTACTTGAGAATGGGCTATAGACCCATGTCAGAAGAAGCCCAACTGGCAGGGTTCCTGACATACTGGCTTCGGCGGTTTGTGGTTCCCGGATCCAGTGCTGTGGATCATTTTCACCGCGGTATTCTTTTCGCCTCTGTCAAGTTAGTCTTCGGCTATAAGATGGACTTGTTATCAGCAATGACCTGTAAACTAAATGCTAGTCTTCGTTTATATGTTGACCTGATGCTGAAGGCGAAAGGAGAGAAAGAGTTCCCTCACTTGGAACTGCCATATACATATTTATTTGGATGGTTGCTTCTACATTATCCAACCTTAATGGACCCCGGCATGGGACCGGTTGATGGCAGTTTTCTCCGAAGATATTCTCAAGGAAAATGGAAATACACTTCTTTGAGTGAGTGTAGATATGTTTTGAATCTGAATAGTGGATGGAACTTCTGTTGTGCTCCTCTCCCTGCTGGATACGATCAGATGCCTACAAATATGGTAGACTCGAAGATGCAGCCTCTGACCCGTGCAGCCTTTGAATGGTTGAAGACAATTCGACCGTCTCATCTGGTTTACCGGTTCGAAGAGGAATGCTATTTAGAACCATATCTTCCCAGCCGATTTGCTCGGCAATTTGGATATGATCATTTCCATGTAGGGAATACAATTACCTTCCTCCAAGGCAAGGGTTATTTGATAGACGGGGCTAGAGCTTGGGCTTATTATAATGCCCGTGATACGAAATCCACCTTCTCAATGCCAGCAAATAGCTCACATGGTCCTAGGATGTTATTTACCTACACAGTATTTTATACATCCGTGAACACTTTTGCTGAGAACTTTAATCTCGCAGATAGTTTCGCTTCTTCATCGAGATTGAAGAAAGGAAAAATGGCTATGTGGATTCCTATAAATGAGGAGGTGCACGAGCCGGCCGATGCTCCTTTGGAAGTTTCGAGGGACATGATGTTCCCTCAAGAAGTAAACACAGCAATGCGTATCTCTCTGAGAGTGGGTAGATCTCTAGCGAAGAAAAGGAGAAGAGAGGAGCCTTCTGCTCCAGCAGCAAAGTAGAAATTGATCCTAGATCATTCTTCTGAAAAGGTCACCACAAGGTCTCAATCTCGGCAGCTGGCCGAGACAAATCAAGAAACTGCCGCTACACCAACTTCTGTGCAGAAACAAGCAGAACCAATAACTGTAGAGAGTCCTGACAGACCTCTACACAGAAAAAAGAGGGTGGTTACCAAAAGAAATTTAGGAGAATCTTCTTTCAGACAAATCCTGACTTCAGTAGATGCTGCAGCAGGAATTCTAATGTCATCTTCCACACCTATTTCTGAATCTGGGAACAAAACTCTTGGTCCGAAACAGATGGTAGAGACTGAACAGAGGGGAGATCTTGACCCAATAACTGAGGTTGAAAAGCCCGGAGAAAACATCATAGAGAAAGAACAAAATATTGTACGACTTCTTTCACCCGTCGTGGAGACGAGTCAACCTCCTCCTACTCCCAGGACTCTTCCTGAAGAAGAAGATCGTGAAATGATTGCAGCTTTGGAAGATTGCAGTTATAGCCTGTAGGAGGATCAGACTGCAACTGACAGCAGGAATGCAGAAGAAGAAGAAAAGGAAGAAGACGAGGAGAACTCTTCATCCGAAAATGTTGATGAATATATACAAGATCCCGAAAGGGATAATGAAGAACATATATCTCTTGATACAGCCGATGATACTTCAAATCCTAAAAAGGATATTGAAGTGGAGGCGTCTGCAGAAAAAGCTGTTGATACTTTAAACCTTGATGAAGAAATATCTCCTGAAGAAGCAGCCGATGAAGGTGTTCTGAAAGAAACTCCTGTCACCGGCCCTCAAGGTATAAAACGAGATTTTGCAATCTTCTCTTTTAAAATAGATTGATAGCTAATATCTTCATTTATAATTCTTACAGATCTTGAGACTCTGCCAACACCGTCGACGGACCTGGCTATGGTGCCCATACCAACGGTGGTCGTTAGTAGTAGTCATCATTTATCCTGCGGTTCTGAAGCGGGCAGCAGCCAAGCTGTCGCAGCTGAAGCTACTTCTGTTCAACGGGAGTCCATTCCAGCAGGAGATGCACTTGTTGTTAGATCGAACCAAGGTAAGACTATTCTTATTTGATCTTCTTGTTCATTAGCAAACAATTAGTAAAATAACAATTTTACTTTTGCAGAGGAACAAACAGGAGGAGCGACTAGCTCTACTCTGGCTCCTTTATTCAAAGAGCCTATTATCCAACCACAAAGGATCGAGCAACCTGCTGCCTCATCCTCAACAGGAGTAGCTGCGACTCCTGGAACTCTGGCCATTAATCAACAAGTTGTCCAGTCATTCACTAGATGCTTTTTCGAGTCGCTAGGACCTCTTGTTCATAAAATGATAGAGAAAGAAGGAGCTGATTTCATTACGGTTAGGAAGCCAACTTCTCTCTTAATAAGAGCCATAAGGGAACAAGGAGACGAGGCTCAGGCCACTCTTCTTGAACACATATTGAACGAATTAGAAGTCTCCATAAAGAAATATAAGGAGCTCAAGAAGAAGGAGATAGACTCTTTAGTGCAGGCTGAATTCGAGCGACTGGCTCAAGCTGCTGATATAGAAAGGGTAAACCTTCAAAATCTTTTGGAGGCTTATTCCACGAAGACTGCTGAATATACTTCCAAACTAGAATCAGTAACTTCGATGGCTGAAAGAAAAGGGCAGAGACTTGCTGAGCTGAAAGCAAAAATCACTCGCCTCCAACAAGAATTTGAAAAGGAAACTGCCGATCACCAACTTATGATTGAACAATTCAACGCCTTAATTCAGGAGAAGAATGAATATGAGGCGACTCATGGAGCGGAGATCACCCGCCGGACAGTGGACATGCCCGTTTTTGATGAAGAAAGCGGGATGGAAGAAGCAAGAAGGAGAGTAACATCAACTCATGAAGAAGAACTGCAGACACTGAAGCAGCAAATTGACAATCTGATTATCCCTCCTTCTTAATTAGAACTTTTTCGTATTTTCGTGTTTGTTGCTATAGAGGCGTTTCTGTAATGTCTCATACTTTGATAAATAAAAGACATTTTGTTGTGGCTCCATTATTTATTGTATATCTTATTAGATATAAATAATAGAGATAGGAAATATATTTAGAGGTGCAAGACATGATATTTTCTTGATGATTTTGTAGAAAATAATTATATTCATTATATCTGCTCAGAGGTAATATGGACGTGGCAGAATATATTGAATACTATTATTTCGATTTGACAACTTAATCGAAAACGACAAGTCGCTGATGTGGATAATGAACGATGATGAATCGTCAATATATGTGAGATAAATGAACGGGAAATACCGTCAGGTGATGAATGATAATGAACAGGTGAACCGTCAAGTGATTATGAATAAACGGGTGGACCGTCAAGTGATGATGAACAGATGAATCGTCAGATGATAATAAATGAACGGATGAACCGTCAGGTGATGATAAATGAACGGATGAACCGTCAGGCATTAATGAACGGATGAACCGTCAGACATTAATGAACGGACAAACCGTCGGATGAATGTGTCGCTTCGTTAGTTGAGGAACTTCTGCCTATAAATATAGCAGAAATCTGACAGGAACGAACACTTCTACTCTTCAACATAAAAATGTCGTCTGGAGAAGCATCTAAGAAGGCTGAGATCACCCCGAAAACTCAAAAGGGCACTGAAGACCGCCCTGCCGATCTAATTCAGCCGAAGACAGCAGAAGCAGGCGAAGGTTCGTCTGCACCCCAGCCGCCACAGGACATTCTGGACTTCCTGCTCGAACCAGGAAGGACTGAAGAAGAAGAAGCCATGAGGATGGCCGCCTGTAAGTTTCTCGTGGGATCCAGCAAGGAGGTTCTCGGCTCTTTTGCTGATCGCATTTTTGAGAAGGGCGACAGTGGCCCTCGTCCCAATGTAGAAAAAGATGATAGTGACCTTTAATATTATGTACTATCATATAATGAAATAAAATTTGAATTTTATTTATGAACTTGATTCTGTCTGATGATTTATAAGCATTTACATTTATACATAATACTTCTTTAGGAATTTGCCAATGATAGGCATCATAGCAACTCGACCATCAAGCTCCGAAAGTTGATAGGCTCCATTTGAGAAGACTTTACTTACAACATAGGGACCTTCCCACATCGCATCGAATTTTCCTTTGCTCATATGAGTCATAGTCATAGGACGTTTGACCGTTAGAACGAGTTCTCCTTGCTGAAATGTTCTGACTTTAACTTTGCGGTTGAAAGTCTTTGAGATGCGAGCTTGGTATAACTCAATATGCTGTTGAGCCATTAATCGCTTCTCATCAAGTGCTTCTAACTCTTGAAGTCGAAGAAGATCATTATTCTCTGTAGTAAGCTCGTTAGCAATGGCAATCCTTAAAGAAGGAATTTGTAGTTCCAAAGGAAGAACAGCTTCACAGCCATACACCAAAGAGAAAGGTGTAAAGCCTGTAGGATTATGGACCGTAGTTCGGTAGGCCCAAAGACATTCGCCAAGTTTCTCGCTCCAATTCCGTTTGTTAGTAGACACAAACTTTTTGAGAAGCTTGATAATGGTTTTGTTGAAAGCTTCGGCTAAACCGTTAGCAGCAGGATTGTAGGCAGTCGAAGCGACATTGTCAATCCGGTGATCATCACATAATCTGGTGAATTTCTGGCTGATGAATTGCGGTCCATTGTCATGGATGATTCTTCGTGGTACACCAAATCTATAGATGATGTGGTATTTAACGAAGTTGATGGCACTGCTAGTCTTGACTTCAGCCAGAGGTATAGCTTCAGCCCACTTGGAGAAATAGTCAGTTATTGCCAATATGAACCGATGTCCTCTAGAAGAAGGAGGATTAATGGGACCTATGACATCCATGCCCCAAGCTTCGAAAGGCCAGGAAGCAGCAGTCGGGTGTAGGAATTCCGATGGTTGATGAATGAAGTCTGCATGAATTTGACAAGCACGACATTTTCTTGCATATTCAATGGCATCAGATACCATAGAGGGCCAGTAATAACCCATACGTCTAATACGATCTTGTAATTTAGGACCAGGTTGATGTGCTCCACAAACACCATCGTGAGCTTCACGCAAAACTTGTTTGGCTTCATCACCAGCGAGACAGCGTAGGAGAAGACCGTCATAAGTTCGTCGATAGAGGGTTTTGGTAGTTTGATTGTAGTAGAATCGGAGAGATCGTCGACGAACACTCGTAGCCTCCTTAGGATCTTCAGGGAGTATGTCATGAACTACGAAGTCAATGAAAGGAGTTCTCCAATCTTCATCCATAACGTTGACTTCAGCGAGATTACTGAATTCAATATTACGATTGTTTTTAATACAGAACAGTTCTCGGTTGGAGATAACCACCACCTACTGTCTTTTGATAGGGATGGCTAAGACAGCTGTAAGATTGGCTAAAGCATCTGCTTCGGTATTGCAAGCTCGCCGAACATAATCGATGAAGAAAGCTTTGAATGATATAGCTATATTGATTGCTGCTTCATGATAAGGCACCCGGTCTTGATGACGGACTTCATAGGTTCCTCTAACCTGATTAACAACCAGCTTAGAATCACCGTAGACTTCGAGATATTCAACATTCAGTTGTTTAGCTAACTGAAGGCCGATGAGTAGAGCATTATACTCTGCCACATTGTTGGAGCAAGGTTCATCTAAAGAGTAGGCTCTTTGGATAGTTGATCCGTCTGGAGAAACGAGAACAACTCCAACTCCTGCTACAATAGCACCATTGGGTCCAATTCTCGATGTACCATCAAAGAATAAATGCCAGGTTGGAAATTCTTCAGAGATCATGTTGGCTTCCAATGTCTTGTCTGGAATTTTGTCATAGAGTTTAGATGTCTCAGGCACAGGATGAGCTGCTAAGAAGTCCGCCAGCGCTTGACCTTTGACAGACTTTTGTGGAACATACACCATGTCATATTGAGCTAACAGGATTGCCCATGTAGCCAGCCGAGAATTAAGTGTGCTAGGCTTCTTCATGAGTACCCTAAGAGGATTAACTCGGAATATGACATGAATAGTTTGGCCAATGATATAATCCCTCATTTTCTGCACAACAAACATGAGAGCCAGGCATTCCTTTTCGACCGGACTATAACGGTGTTCTGCACCAATTATAGTTCGGCTAAGATAATAGATAGCCTATTCATGGCCCTCTTTGTTCTTTTGGGCAAGTAAAGCACCCAATGAATGGTCCATAGCACGGACATACATCAAGAATGGAATGCCAGAGATAGGTGGCACCAAGACTGGTGGGTTCATAAGATATCGTTTGATATCATCGAATGCTCGTTGACACTCTTCAGTCCAAACAAAAGATACACCCTTCTTCATTAGTTGAGTGAATGGTCTGCAGTATCCAAACAAGTTCGAAATGAATCGCCTGATGTACGCAAGTGGGCCTTGGAATCCTCGTAGCTCTTTTAGGTTGCGTGGAGGACGCATCTCTTGGATGGCTTTGATCTTCTCGGGATCCACGTGTATACCCTTAGAGGTAATGACGAAGCCGAGAAATTTGCCACTAGAGACACCCAAGAATGACTTGGTGGGATTCATCTTGAGCTGATATTGACGCATGAGATTGAAGATTGTTCTCAAATCTTGGATATGATCTTCTTTTAGACGACATTTGACAGCGATATCGTCAACGTAGCATTCGACTGTTTTACGAAGATGTTCTCTGAAAATAGTACTCATGGCTCGTTGGTAAGTTGCACCAGCGTTCTTAAGACCAAATGGCATCACTGTGTAGCAATAGACTCCCCGAGGAGTGCGAAAAGATGTGTGCTTTTCATCTTCGGGATTCATTTTGATTTGATTATATCCGGAGAATCCATCCATAAAAGATATTCGCTCGAACCCACAAGTATTGTCAATCATGACGTCTGTGATAGGAAGAGGAAATTCATCTTTTGGACATGCTTCATTAAGATCTCGGAAGTCGATGCAGACTCGAACTTTGCCAATTTTCTTCAGGACTGGAACAACATTGGCTACCCAATCAGGATGTTGTTCTTCTCGAATAAAGCCACAAGCAATAAGCTTTTTGACTTCATCATCAATTGCATCCATCATTTCAGGCTTAAATCGCCTTTGTTGCTGTTTGACTGGTTTAGCATTAGGAAGAATGTTCAGCTTGTGGGTAGCAATCTTAGGATCTAAGCCTGGCATGTCCTCATAACTCCAAGCAAAAATGTCAATGTATTCTTTAATGAGAAGAATCAACTCTTGTTTATCTGCTTCTGGAAGATTTTTGCTAATAAAGATTGGCCGAGGTGAATCGCTTTCTCCTACATCAATTTGAATTAGTTGATCTTCAGTAGGAGGTTCTCTTTGTTCAAATCGGAGTACCCACTAATTATCCATCTGTTGAGCCCAAGGATCTGTTTCAGGACTTTCTTCAATATCCTCATCATATCCTTCTGGAAATTCAGCGAAAACCATATTAGAAGATACGATTACACGATGGACTTCACCGATGCTAGTATCGGAATCCCATGATCTGGAATCAGAAGAATTAGAACGTTCTTCGCTATCAGAGTCAGAAGCTGCTGGGGATAACATTGGAGGAGAAGCGTATCCGAGACCTCTTTTGGTCCTGCTATAATATATTTGTGATTTTCCTTTTGGAACTGTTGTACGAATGGGAGTTCGTCTACCTTTACCGTAGTTAAGGCCGCTTTTGAAGTCGTAACCCATCTTTCGGACGATGTCTTTTGATTGTTGACTGTAACGACGGAATTGAAGAGGTCCTGTGTCGTTAACTTTGCTATCATCCGTATAGATGAATTTTTGTTCCGGTCTTTTACTAAAAAGTATTGTGCTTTCACCTTTCTTGCGAGCAGGAACAATACGATATGAGTCTTTTGGGTGTTCACATGAAACTTCTGTTTGAAGAGATTGTACAACTCCCATTGTAAATGACTGAAAGCTATATAATATGTCCAAATAGTATTTAGTATGATAAATAACATCAGTATATTGGAAAGTAGATGCTTTTTCATTGATATTTACATCTGTATTTACATCAGGACCTTTAGCCATAGCAGACTTGGTCAGATTGATTACAAGAGGGGGAGAAGAAGAACGTGGAGGAGGATTGGCTTTGTTACGACGGAGGTCGATAACAAGCGGCTCAGAGGAGGTGAGCTCCCTTTTTTTCCTTGTTATGAGATAAATCTATAACAAGTGGCTCAGAAGTAGTGAGCTGCTTTTTATCCTTATTACGACGTAAGTCGATAACAAACGGCTCAGAAGAGGTGAGCTCCCTTTGATTTTCATCAGCATCAACTGACTTCTTTTGGACTGGCAAGTGAATAGCCAGTGGCTTGGAAGATTGAGGATGAGAAACTCGCCCTTTGACAGGTATGATAAGAGTGTCTTTGGGCATTGCTTCTTGTTCTTCCTCAGTGTCTAAGGCTAACACAATCTTCATGAATTCATCCTTGTACATTCGAGCGTCGTTGCAGTATGCTTCAACGCCTTTGAAGGGATAAAGATCCGCAACCTCCTTGTGGACCACTCCTTTATCATCAACATATTTGAAACATTGATGAAGGGTTGATGGAACAACATTGTGCTCATGTAAGAATGGTCTCCCCAATAGAGCATTGTAAGAACAACCAAAATTGTCAATGATGTAGAATATAACTTTTGTGCGAAGATTGCCTATTTGGAGTTTTAGGCGAATCTTGCCCAAAGGTTCGCTTCTACCCTGATTGAATCCAAGGATGGTAGTGATTGTAGTGGAGAGACTATGTACAGGAATTTTCAAAGCATCGAGCATCGTCTTCGGCATGATACTGAGAGCAGACCCTGGATCTATCAGAATACGATCTACTTTTATCGAATCGACATATCCTGTATAGTAAAGAGGACGGTCATGCCTGTTGTCTTCTATCAGCATGTCATCTTGTGTGAAAGTTATGTTTGGAATCAATTCCTGAACACTATTACAAGAGACTAGTTCTGCTTCGGGCTTTTTGAGAAAGGTTAGACAAGTCTCTGCTTACATAAGAGCTTCACTTAGAGTTTCTCGCGTCTCTTTGGAAAGACGCAAGAGTTCAAATATAGACAGCCTTGCTGGTGTATTGGCTAGTTGAGCCAATATATCGAAGTTGTAAGGCTTCTCAAGCCCAGTAGGAGATGATTTCTTCAAGGGTTTGTCGAAGCGGACTTGTTGCTTGCCTTTGTCAGCCGTTGTTGGCTTGGGAGAAATTGATACTATAACTGGTAAAGATGTAGAAGGGACCTCTTCAGTAGAAGCAGGTTGTGCCGGAGCAGGTTCAGAAGAAGAAGCAGGATCCTTTTGACCTTCAGAATGATCTTTCAAATAGGCTTTCCCTGATCTGGTGCCTAACAGAATCTCTTCGTCAACTATGGGATCAAAAGACACCATGTTGCAAATCTTTGTTTTGCCTTTAGAACGATTTTTCTTCTTGGAAGAAGAGGACACCTCAAATTCTGGAGCAAGATCAGGATGGATCCACATAATTTCACCGTTGTCAAGAGACAAGGGAATAAGACTTGCATTTAGTAGAAGTGGGAGATTCTCAATCTCAAGAGTAGCTTTGGGAATTGGAATGACACCATGCTGTACCATCTGTGGAAGGAAATCCCTAAATTGGACTAAAACCATGTTGGCAGTGACAGTCTTTTCATTTTGTTGCAAGGTAACAACTCCAGCATTAACAAGCTCTTGGATTTTGCCTTTGAGCACATAGCATGCTCTAGTAGGATGTCCAATGAATCGGTGGTAGACACAATACTTAGGATGATCGGTCTTACCGACTTCATCAGGTTTCTTTGGGTCAGGGCGTTGAATTTTATTGCTTTTGAGTAAACACTCAAAGATGCTTGCAGTGTCATTCTCGTCAAAGGAATATTCCACTTTCGGACGAGGTTCTCTCGGTGGAGGTGCAGAAGGAGTAGGAGTGGATGTAGGCGGAGCCACATTGACAGCCAATGATTCTTTGTTTTTGTTCAAATTAATGTTCAAAGTCTCTTTTGTTTTGCGATTGTTTTGGCGATTGCCACCACCTGAAGTCTGATGCTCATCTCGATCAGGGTTAGACATTTGTACCCCCAATTGTTTGAACTTGTCGGCACTCACTTTAGCAGCTTTGGCGTTGACAATGAATGAAGGCCAATCTTAGAATTGGGTAGATCCCGTCCACATACTGATAATAGGCAAAAGATTCGCCTTACAAGTATCAATAGTGACAGCAGCTGGAGTTCCTGGAGGCATTTTCAAAGCTTCACGGCGGAACCGTTCAATAAAGCTCTCAGCAGTTTCATTATGTTTCTGTTTGATTTTGTTGAGAGCTGGCATCGTCATATCATTGAATCCTTCATAGAACCGTTCCAGAAAGATTTGTTTGAGACCTGAAAAGGAAGAAATGCAACCATCTGGCAAACTTCTGTACCAGTCATATGCTACGCCGGCTAAACAACCGACGAACACTCTGGTAAGAAGAGCGTCATTTGGCTGGAGTTGAACAGTCATTACCTCAAAATGATTGATGAATTGACTTGGGGAAGTACTGCCATCGAACAGAGAGATTGTGGGGATTTTGTACTTCGGGGGAAACGGGACTTCTTTCCATTCAACTGGATAGGGCTGCTTAATCCCCAATCTTTGCAAGTTGTCTTTCTCTTTAAATGCTTCGAACTGGGTTCGTAAGAGTTTGACAGCTTCATTGGCATCTTCTGATGACGAAGAAGGAGCAGGTTGAGTTGTAGTGGTAGGAGGAGGAACAGCATTGTAAGCACTACCCCCAGCTCCTGACTGGCTGGGTGTAGTTTGTACTTGCACTTGTACAGGAGGCATTTGGGGAGACACTACCCCCAGTCCAATATTGGCAGGTATTGAGGATGCTATTATCTCTGGACTAGTAGTAGGTGCAATTGGTGGTGTAGCATGCTGTGCTACAATGATAGAATGCATACTAGCAACCATTTCAGCCATGGTTTTTAGTTTGTCTTCGAGTGCAGCAATTCGCTGTTCCTGATTTATAGAAGTTGAAGCATCTGGATCATCCGTGACGACATATGCTGTTACTTTCCTTGGTACAGTGGAAGATACTGTCTGTTCAGAGCTTTCGCTATATGCGTCATAATCTGAGAAAGAATAACCTGAAGGGTTTTGAGGAAGATTCCTTTGACCGATTGTATCTCGGCTTCGAGAACGGGTATGTTGAAACACTCCTTCGGAAGATTCTTCTTGGAGTAATTCTAAATACCGCTGGCTTGGCTTGCGGAGTCTACCATGCTTAGAGCATCTTTTACCCCCGGTGTCTCGGGAAGTCATGTTAACAGAAGCATACAAGACTTCGTCTTCCTCTGACATAGGTTCAGATTTAGCAAAAGTCAGACGATCGAAAACAGATCGTTTTGTTGTTTGACAACAACATTGGATGATGACTTTATGATTGCAATGATGATTAGATGGTGGAGGTGTTGAGGCATTGTCCCGTTTTTGTCTTAGATGTTCTCGAAGATCAGCAACGGGACGAGGAAAGCTCTGAGGGATTTGTTCTTTGATAACATTCGGAACATGATTCTGATTTTTCAAATGTTTAGTCCCTTGAGTATACAGGGAAGTGCTCACTTCATTGGCATAAGTATCAGGATTTTTGACCTTGGAGATATGTTTCTGATGATGTTTAACCTTCGGCATTGGCTGTTTGCGTTTTACCGAAGTGGGTCGAATGAGATAAGTTCTGAGATCAGCAAATTCACCCCCAGGGGTTTCTGTTTGAGACACTAACAGTTTTTCCTGTCTAGAACGGGAAATTTTGAGAGTCAGGAGGTCCTGGAATTCTGCTACCGGAGTAGGCAGAATACCTCTTTGATTAGTACAAGTACTCTTGTTATAAAGGAAAGAAGAATCCTTGTTTGAAAGAGTTCTAATACTGATTGGTGCCTAGGCACATTCAGATGGATCCTCTTCAGTAAAGACTGAAGAAGATTGAGAAAAGACCAAAGGGCCTTTTCCTTTGTTTTGAGATGAAGGGTTAGCTAAAGAGCGTTTCCCTCTGTTGTCTTCCAAGTCATAGGATAAGGAAGTTTGAGAAAAGACCAATGGGCCTTTCCCTTTGTTTTGAAGAGAAAGAGGAATAGCCAAAAGACTACCCCCAGTGGATTGCGCAGGGGCAATAGGGTATTTGGGAAAAGGAGTAGAGTCTCTTCCTTTGTTATGAGAAGAAGAGAGTTTAGCCAAAAGGCTGTCACTCTTGGATTGTGCAGGAATACTTTGCGTAGAAGTTCTGGCCACAGAAGCTGTGGTTTGTGCATCAGGAGTCCTTGCTTTAGAGTGCTTGGGAGGCACTTTAGTTACTGGAGTATTAGTTTGCGCAGGAAAAGTTACTGCCAATTGCGCCAGAGTCATAGGAGTCTTGTATTTTGACAATGCAGCATATGAAACAGCCTGTGCAACAGTTGCAACAGACTGTACAGCATTGACTGCAACAGATTATGCAGCAGTTGTTGAGACAGACTGTGCAGCAGTTGGCACAGCAGTTTGTGCAGCAGAGTGTGCAGCATTTTTGGTGGCAAAACTGCCAGATTGTACAGCAGTCTTGGAGACCCAAACTGAGCGCACTTTGCTCTTGGCAGAAGTGGCTGCAGTACGGGGAGTGGTCTTGGAGTTGATCATCGCCTCGTAGGCTGTCTGGTTGACTTTAACAACCAGCGTCTTCTGCGTCTTCCCGATAGACGCTATGTCACATTGAGTTGCTACTTCCTCGTCGGGGGAGAAAGTTGTCCCCAGCAGAGTCGCCATTTTGTTTGCAAAAACAAAAGTATGAAACTTTATTGATACAAACTTTGTAATAAAGATTACAAGAATTCTGGGAAAATTACAACTATAGGAATCTAATCTAGATGACGATTGCTTTATCCCTTGGACGATGTGAACTTTGAAGACGAAGCCTCTGAAGTTGAGAACAACTCTGGAAACTGAAGGCAAAAGCCTCGGAAGTTGAAGGCAAAAGCCTCGGAAGAATGCAGCAGCACTTGGGCAAGAACTCCTGGACTCTCTGATTTCTGATCTCTGATCTCTGAACCCTTGATCCCCTTGAAATGAAGACTTGAAACTCTATTTATAGAGTTCTAGAAATAACTAACTTTCAGTTATTCTGGACTGCGCAGGATAATTTGCACAGCAATTGGTTTGCGCAGCATTGGACTGCGCAGGCAGTTGTTGGATCGTAGGCCAACTATCTGGGAGATGGCATCATTTGATTGAAATGCGCATGATCGTGCATAGACAGTTGCCACGTAATGAGCAATTGATGGCATGAATGCCATATGTACTTTATCAGTTATGATGGTAGAATGCGCAATCTGAACTGTGCAGACTTTGGTTTGCGCGAACTCAGACTGCGCAGGAATGGATTGTGCCATCATGGATTGCGCTGCCAACTGTCAGCCGCCCTCGAGCACTGTGCGGCACAATAAATGAACAGTCTCCTCGTTCTCCGTGCTATCAGTTGTCAAGAAGATTTGATTTGATTTAGGTAATGATGACTTCTGACACGTCAGCCTGCGCAGTTGGAAATATGCGCAAAACAGTGTGCGCAATTGGATTGCTGCACAATCTGTTGTCTGCGCAATTCATCAAAATGAAATATATCTTGATTCTTTGACTTTGTTGATTGATGCAACTTGATTTTTTAGGACCTACAACAGGGGGTGGTTGAAGAAGAGCCAGAGCTAGCCAAGTATGTGGCTGCTCACACTGATGTTCCATCCGCAGATGATGTAATCCTACTGGAAAAGATACCTTATTTCATCAATAAAGGGCTATCTTTGAACAACCTCGAGCTTAATAAGCTTTGTACAATGTATGCTATGGAACACGGTATAGGCACCCACATGCACGCATAGGTGACAAATGTCTACACCACAAACCAACTTACCCCAGTGGAAGACGCTTGCCGCATAGTCAAGGGAGGGGATCGTCCAATCATCTTCGGCCGAAAGAATGATCCACAACCCTTCAGGATAGAAGAAGTTGATCTCGAACCCGATGCCGGAAGACTGCCTCTTTATCTGTATAGCTCCCGATCCAAGTACCTCATGCAAAAATAGGGGTATGATCTGGAAACTACACCAGGTTTGAACTACGACACTGGACGGCGGATACCCTTACAATTGTCGGTCCCAGCTGGAAAACCACGAAATTACTACAACAAAACCGGATGTGGGCTAGGTTATGTTACACCTGCAACGACCCCTGAATGCTCAGATGAGGAATGCGACTAGCATTCACACTCACCTGGATCACCCACTTCCGATTCAGATGTTAGCATCGGGGACGTGTTCAGGTAAGTCTTGTCCGTCAATATGGCATTTGTCGACGCCTACGAAGAAGATGAAGATATTCCTGAACTTCTTGAGTTAGAGCCGTGGGCACAACAGCTAGATGCGCAATGGGAGAAGCGGTTCGAACAAAGAGAGCCTCCCACCGAGGATGAGGTTGTCTAAGTTGATCTCGGTGATGAGTCCTCTCCAAAGCCCATCTTCGTCAGCAAGAATCTGACAGACGAAGTGCAAGAATCGCTACTGCAACTCGTCAGAGAATACATCGACGTGTTCGCCTGGAGCTACGGAGATATGTCAGGACTGAACCCCGAAGTTGTACTTCACAAACTCAATATTCGTCCGGACGTAAAACCGGTTATGCAACAGCAACGACGGTTCCGCCCTGACATCATGAATGCCATTGAAGCTGAGGTCAACAAACTAATAGCTAGTGGCTTCATCCACGAGGAACAGCACCTAGACTGGGTCGCCAATATAGTACCAGCCCTGAAGAAGAATGGGAAGATCCGAATCTGCATCGACTTCCGGAACCTGAATGAGGCGTGTCCTAAGGATGAGTTCCCCCTCCCAATCACAGACATCATGATTGACAACACCTGCGGCTTCGAGCGTATGTCTTTCATGGATGGTTTCTCAGGGTACAACCAAATCAAGATGTTCCATGATGATGAAAAGCATATATCATTCCGAACACGAATTGGCACATACTGCTACACAGTCATGCCTTTCGGTTTAAAGAATGCTGATGCCACCTATTAAAGAGCTATGAGCATCATCTTTAGAGACCACCTGTGCAAGATAGTGGAATGCTATGTCGACGACATCGCCGTCAAAAGCTGCTCTAAGGAAGATCATCTACATGATCTGAGGACAGTGTTCGACCTGATATGAGCGCACAATTTGAAGATGAATCCCACAAAATCCTTCTTGGGCATATCCAGTGGGAAGTTCTTGGGTTTCATCATTACTTCCCAGGATATCCACATAGACCCTGAGAAGATGAAGGCAATCATGGAGATGGGTCCCCCAAAAAATCTTCGTGAACTCCGAGGCCTTCAAGGAAGGCTGGCCTACATCAGGAGGTTTATTTCTAACCTCTTCGGACGATGTCAGCTATTCATCTATCTCATTAAAAAGGGCATTTCATTCGTATGGGATGAAGAATGTCAGTGCTCCTTCAACAGCATCAAAGAATATCTGTCGAACCCTCCAGTCCTAGTGGCCCCGGTTGCTGGAAAACTATTCCTGCTCTATGTACGAGCAATGGAGCATTCTCTCGGTGCTTTACTAGCACAAAATAATGATACAAGCCATGAGCAGGCTATATATTACCTCAGTCGAATGATGATGGGGCCGAAATATCGATACACTGCCGTAGAAAAGGATGTCTCGCTTTGGTGTTCGCCATTCAGAAGATGCGACACTACGTTACGGGACAAAGCATCCATGTCGTATCAAGAGTCAACCCCCTCAGGGTCCTCATGACTAAGCCGGGTGCACTCAGCTCTCGCCTCGCTACCTGGGCGATATTATTGTCCCCCTACCACATGATCTTCATCCCACAGAAAGCGGTTAAAGGTCAAGCTCTGGCAGACTTTTTAGCAGCTCATCCAAGTTCGGAGTCAACCAGGATAGACGAAGAGATTCCAGATGAGGTTGCCAATTCAAATGCTGTTTCCCATGATGCCATCTGGCGAATGTTCTTCAACGGCGCTTCCAGAACTGGGCCCAAAGGCAATATTGTTGTTACGACCTGCACCCACTGTGAGGGTACGAGAACGTAACAGCACCCAGCCTACGCCGCAGTGTCGACGGTAAAACGCTGTTCTAGGTCATGAACTATAACTAACATAATATGAATACTCTCCATAAGGAGGCCAACACAGAGGTACAACTCAATCACATTCTAAGGTAGAATGTAGCATGATGGAAAATAGATAAGAAATCCTCAACTGAGGTACAGCAGAAAGAAATAACAAGTCTCAACATCTCTAAAATATACAACTCTGAAAATAAGACAACAGCTAAACATGAAAAGAAAGGACAGTCTAAGCTATCTACACTATACAAGGTATTATCCTGAGCAGCTGCCTGAACCTCCCTAGGGGTCCAGGTTGCGAGTGTCATCTAGGCAAGCTCCAAGTAAGGGGTGCAGGGTTCCACATCATCCTCTGTAAAATTTTCAACAGGTCCAGTCAGGACGGGAGCGAGCACAATACATCTCAACAGTTCATAGCAGGTTAGAAAATATAATCATGCAGTAAAGTAAGATATAGATACTGAAGGAAATGCAGTATGTAAACAAAGAGAGAACTATAATAGAAATATCTACTATAAGTAGAGAGCTACCAGTGACTAGTGATTCAGAGTACAAAGTCGACATGTGAACGGCTTGATTTGTACATGGCTATACTAAAGAGGCGTACATGGCTATTCTACTTTGGAATTGTTCACATGGCTATTTATACTCCCCCATACCCCCAACTAATACACAAGGATCCAACCAGGTTATGTTATGATTCTATGTAACAGCCTCCGAAGGGTGATATGCCCCCAAAGGGTGATAAGTCCCCGAAGGGTGATATGCCCCCAAAGGGTGATAAGCCCCCGAAGAGTGATATGCCCCAAAGGGTGATAAGCCCCCGAAGGGTGGTACATAGTAGTCCCATAAATGGGGATTCTGATAAGGATTCAGAGAAGACTCTGTGATCATATGAGTATATGTCACAAGTGATCAAAGAACCAAAGAAGCATATGATACGCCATGTAAGTAAAACGTACAGAACATAGAGTACCCGATGCTCCCTAAAGAGATAACATCTCAAGAAGGGATCCATATAGTACTAATCCGTGTGACCAACGTGACAATATCAAGTAAAGTAATTTAATGCAGGAAATAATTCTAAGCAGGATATGAAATGATCAGAGAATGTACTCGCCTCGTATCTGAATGTCTGAAGTAAATGTACTGTCCGAGATGAGATACCTGACTCCTAGTTAGAGCAACACAAGTCAAGATGTATACAGGGGATGATAAATGTAATCTACTATGCATCTGCATGCTGTCTAGGTCAAACTAGACCAAAGTCAACTCTCCGTCAACTCTAGTCAACTAGACTGGTCAAACTAGGTCAAGCCTAACCAAACAAGTCTAACAAGTCTCACTAGACCTAACCAAGCCTAGTCTAGCAATTACACACCAATCACAAGGCTATACAAGCCAAACACATCAAGCCACACATCAAGAGTACATTCACATTGAGCTAACATTGTATAATAAGAGAGAAAGGGTTGCATGTATTGCTATGTGTGTGTGTGAACATGGAGGTGCACAACAAAGGAGAAAATCAAACACTAGTTATAGATTACACTAGAACATGGCACAAGTTAACAAGGTTACATCTATTTTCATCATGGAAATCATCAGAGGAGGGTTACATGGCATGGTGGTTTACATATGAAATCTGAATTTAACTAGCATCTCAAATTAAGGGTTATTGGTTGCATTATATACAGGCATTCAATTAGGCACTCTATATTAGGCTAACAATATTAGGCTATATACATTACACTCACATTACATAGAAAATACTATATTGATTTCAACTTACCCTTTCACTTTACTCTATCGTTTTACACATTCACATATTCATATACATAGATATATATAGGAAAGCTATATATATAGGCACATACATATATATATATATATATAGAGAGAGAAAGAGAGGTAAAAGGGTAAGTGAGTATGTGTGTGTTTGGCATGTGTGAAAGGATGTGTTAATGTTCTAAAATTGTGTGATAGGTACATGTATGTGACATGGGATACATGATGTCAAAGGGTGTATGAATGAATGTGTGTAAAAGGTTATAGGTTAACTCAATTTATAGAAATGCATACATACATACATACATACATACATACTTACATTATATACATGCATACATACATATCATGTATATTACATTACATGATACATATATGTATACTTGTATTATATTATACATACATTCATGCATATTAGATACTTGTATTTATATTAACATATTGCAAATATTCATTTCATTCATGCATCTATGCATTATCTACATGTTTTATACATATGAATACATTGTATATCATTCTTTCATTCATGCATTTATGCATTCCTTATATGCATTATATTAATTGCATTCCTACATGCTTGCATTCAACCATATATATACATTAATGTAAAAAGAATATATATCATATATATATTATTTCATTCATCTAACATATCATGCATTACATACTCTATATTCATTTAATATCCATACTACATAGGCTCATAGGTTACACAAAATGCATATATCGTATAGTCACTCTTCTACTTAAAATCAATACTGTACCAATTGGGCCTTCACTAAATTCTAGGATTATAGTATGTTATAGCTCATCGTGTTAGCTTTTCAAAACTTTAAACGGATCGCATTTTCATGTCCGGAAGCTCCCGAAATCGCGAAAATACCGAAACGCGTTCGTCTTTCATACAGCTGACACTCAAACAATTCTACAGAAAGTTTTAGAACGAATTTGACTTATTAAAATATATATTTGGAAATATAGCTTCGATACGCTTCTTTTAAAAAAAACGGGAGGTTAATTGGAGTTATGAGCTAAAAGTTATGGCATTTCTAAGTTGCTCTAGCTACTAAAAACGTGGATAAAAATTATGACGAATTTAGGTAGTTTGAGACAAAAGAAACACAAGTATATAACATAATATATCAAGAAGTAACTCTCTACACTAATATATATATATATGAGACACTATAGAACACGTCTCCAATACAAAAATACGAGATTAAACATGTAATAATTCATTCATACATAACAACAACACATAGTGTGTCCAAATTTGGGGTTTTCCCACATGGACACAACCACAACACAAAGGACACTCCTATGACCTCCAAATGGACATGAAATGGACACAAATGGAGATACAACCATGGGGGTCATTCCTATGGGTTCAAAATAGACCTATATGTATGAGGAAATAAAAAGGAGAAGGGATTTATACCTCCCGGAAGATCGAATCAAAGAAAAGCCTTCCCGGAGCGACACCGACACGTAGAGATTCCAAAAGGATATGAACGAGCTCCAAATCCTCCCAAACTTGGGTAGCTTCCTCCTTGTCTAGAATGGATAAGGAAAGAAGAAGATTTGGTGGCGAAATGGAAGGATTTGGTAGAGAAATTGCTAGGGATTGCTCTCTAGAAATTTGGGGAAGAACAAGAGAGAGAGAGTGTGGATGAGAATAATGAAATGAACTTGAGCCTATCCTCTCCCAAAGTGGCTGGCCATATGGGGCTATTTGTCCTATTATGGTAAGGTCTAAAATGCCCCCACTAACCTATTCTATTAGTATTAGGAAAGGGCTAATTGGTTGGGACTAAATTAGTCATTCTAAAGTCTCTAATCACACTAACCTTATCCATAATAATTAGTCTAACGTCTAACTAAAATATTTCTATCATGTGGGCCATGGATAACTAATGTGTGGGTCCACTAAAGTCAACACTACCCTCGGGTCCCCGTTTCAAGTCGGATTGAGTTAAAATTCGAACCCGACTCAAATAACCCCAAAACAATATCATAAATAATAAAATAAATTTTAAAAAATTTTAAAAATGTAAAATGACAAAAATACTCCTGTTTCTGAAAACTGGGGGTGACAAATTCCTCGAAATTAAAACCAAACAATAGTAAAATGTCAAAATCACAAGTCATAATTTTAAATAGTTTAAAAATGATTAAAAATTACCAAAAATCATAATATGAAATAATTATCAATAAATAATAATTATAATTACAAAATTTTAAAATTACCCTCATTTGGAAAACTGGGTGTTACAATTGTCGCTGGAGTCGGAGTAGTGCTGATCTCTCCCACCGGGCTGGTGATCAATCGGGCCTACTCCCTCACGGAGCCCTGTTTAAACAATGTGGCCGAGTACAACACTTTAGTCATTGGCCTCCGACTCGCAAAAGAGCTGGGGATAGAGTATATGAAAGCATACGGCGATTCACAGCTAATCGTTAACCAAATCCGGAGCTCATACGAAGTTTGTCATGAAGACATGATCCCCTATCACCAAATAACAATGGACATCATCGCGTCCTTGGAAGGGTTCTTCATAGAACACGTTCCCAGGCTCCAGAACATTGAAGCCGATGCCCTAGCAGGCCTTGCCGCTTTCTTAGCGGTTCCGAATCATGCTCACCACTTGGTTGACATAATAGGCCATGAATTGGTCTGTCCCAAGAATAATGTTCAATGTGTAGAGAGTTACTCCGCTCTGACTATTGACGGAGCACCAGACTAGAGACAACCATTCATTGACTTTGTAGTCTACGACATGCTGCCAAAAAATCTAAAGGAAGCCACTTCTATCAGAAGACGTTCCCTCAGATTCTTCTATGATACAGAGACAAAAATGCAGCATCAGCGATCATACGATGGATTACTGCTTCGGTGTCTGTCAAATACAGAAGCCAAGGAAGCTGTACGTGAAGCTCACGACGGCGTCTGTGGGGCCCATCAGCCTGGCCCAAAATTGCAAGACTGCCTTCGCCGAATGGGCTATTACTGGCCCGCGATGGTGACAGATGCAATAGATTATGCACGAAAGTACAAAACCTGTCAGGTCCACGCAGATTTCATCCATCAACCATCCGTGTTTCTACATCCAACGGTGGCATCCTGGCCATTCGAAGCATGGGGAATGGACATCATTGGTCCGATCACTCCGTCTTTGTCCCGAGGACATCGCTTCATACTCGTAATTACAGATTACTTCTCCAAATAGGCGGAGGCTATTCCGCTGGTAGAAGTGAAGACATCAAAGATGATCAGCTTCCTCAAGCATCACGTAATCTACCGTTTTGGACTTTCCCGAAGGATCATCCACGACAACGGTCCGCAGTTCGCAAGCCGTGACTTCTATCAGTTCTGCGACAAATACTGGATCCAGAATGTTACTTCAACGCCGTACAATCCCACAGCGAATGGATTGGCAGAAGCGTTCAATAAAACTATAATCAAGCTGCTTAAGAAGTTCGTGTCTTCCAACAAATGCGATTGGAATGAGAAGCTTGGCGAATGCTTATGGGCGTACCGTACTACAGTATGGATGACCACTGGGAAAACACCATTCTCTCTGGTATATGGAAGTGAGGCAGTTCTCCCATTAGAGACTCAAATCCCTTCACTCCGCGTTGCTCTCACCTACCGACTAACGACGGATGATAATTACTATCGCCGACTACAAGAGTTGGAGGCCCTAGATGAGAAGCGTATGTTAGCTCAACAACGAATCGAGCTATACCAAGCACGTATCTCGGGAGCTTTCAACAAGAAGGTTAAAATCAGAACATTCCAAGTGGGCGATCTCGTTCTGGCATTACGGAGGCCTATGGTTATGACTCACAAAACCGTCGATAAATTCCAGCCAAAGTGGGAAGGCCCATTCATCATCGAGGCTGTATTCTCCAATGGAGCTTATCGCCTTGCAAAACAAAACGGAGACTTGCTTATGTTGCCCATCAACAGGAAGTTCCTTAAGAAGTATTATGTCTGAAACGACATCAAAATTTCCCAGGTTGTTGAGTTATGTACCCTGTGGTACCGCTGAACTTACATTCTGACTCCAAATTTCCCATAATGATGAGTTATGTAGCTGAACTCATATTTTGACCCCAAATTTCCCAGAATGATGAGTTATGTACCCTCTGGTACCGCTGAACTCACACTCTGACTTCGAATCTCCCAGATTGTTGAGTTATATACCCGCAGGTACCGCTGAACATACACTCTGGTCACTCCAGATGAATCTATATCGCATCTTTTAGGTAGTAAGTCATGTATGATCATGCCTCTGAACTTTCCTCCTAAAAAGAGCTTCCTCCTCATGATCCAATACCCGCACTTTTCGTGCATAAACAGGGTAACAGATCTACAAATTTCCTGAAATAACTATGTCGATGTTACCTCTGAGTTGTTTCCCTTCCATCAAAAATAAATCATCCCTCACGTAGAACTTCCATGTCCTCATTACCTCTGAGTTGTTCTATGTACCCCTTCATGATGTCCACTCCTACCACATCCTCATTACCTCTGAGTAGAAAGATTCCATCGATGAAACCCTCATATTTACCACGTCCTCATTACCTCTGAGTAAGTATGTTGGTTTTTCTTTCGACTTATTATCCGTACCCAAGACCGGAGTACGCCAAGGATAATAGGCCCACAAATGTCCTCTATTGACCACAAATATCCTCCGTGGACCACCAATGCTGTACTATGTACATGACCCTCATTTTTCATCATGCCCCGGGAGCCCAGTTGCTCCATGGCATTCTTTCTCTCGATACCAGGAACGTCCACGGCCATCTTACCATAGAATTGTTCTAAGTATCCCCATCAAACTTGTTATCCGTACCTAAAACCAAGGTATGCCAAGGGTAACAAGTCCACAAACAGTCCTCCAGTGGGGCAAATACTACAACACCACAAACGCAATAAGCAATACAAATAAAGGATAAAATAAAATGTACTCTTTTATTTATAAGTCAAAAATACTACATGTTATGGGACCACGTCCCTCTCAAGAAAAGAAAAGAACGAAAACAAAAGAAGGAAAAAGGCCGACTATGGTTCGACGATACATAATTCCATGAGACGGTCCCTCAACAAGACAGTGGACCGCTCAAACCTCTGCTTGGCCCGGCGCTCGACCTCATTAGTCAGCCGCTCCACATCTTCCAGGTGCACATGAGCCCGCCAGCCATCCTCAAGCTTCTTCAGAGCACGCTCCAGGCTAGCAGAAACTCGAGTGACCCTTTCGGCCTCCTAGACGATCAGCTCTTTATCTGCACGGGAAGCTTCGAGCTCAGATTCTAAGAAAACTAGCTTCCTCTGGAGCTCGAGGATCCGCTCCCTTGTATCGACTATTCTGCGGGAGGCAGCCGCTTCCCGAGCTATGCAATCCCCGCTCCGGTGGCTCAGCTGGTCAAACTGGAGAGATAGGTCGCCGAGGTCCTTCATTATAACCGGCTTAGACTTATCTCGTGTAGCCCTTACCTTCTCCAGGACAGTGGTGAGGAAGTCACGCTCTTACTTTATGGCTGCAGACAGATCAGCTTGCCGCAGCATGAGAAACTGGGCCACGAACTGATCAGCCTCTAGCAATTTAGGCTCCATAAGCGCATCTATCCCCGCCCCACTAGGGAGGGTTTTAAGAATCTTAATTTGGCCACGAGCACATTGTCGGGCCAAGGCAAAGGGGGTCCCCTGTTCCACAGCAGCTTCGACCCCCCTCTTCAAGTGGCGGTAGAAACTGTCAACTATATCCTGTGACGCCTCATCCAGAACTTCCGTAGAGGACGGCGTCAAAGGAAGTGTAGCTGGCAGTGTCGAAGGAGACGCACCAGAACTTGCTACCCCTGCCACCAGGGAGACAAATTTCGAGCGAAAAGACGCTTGGATAGCAGCTAACTCCTCCTCTGCGGCCCAAAGAACCTGGATACTCGGCAAGACGGAAAGGTCGACCCCCGAAGCCACATGAGCAGAGAAAGACGCAGAAACCATTGCTCCCTACCCCAGCTGTGCCACCATCTGATCTTCCGAGCTCGATCCAGCGGGAGGCCCCTCAGTATAAGTTAGAAAAGGAGGGGTCACACTCCTCTCAACCAAATCCCCGCTGGCAGAGCCTACCCGGACGATGTCCGTCATCGGCAGTGAAGAGGCAGGACCTGTATGTCCAGAGCAACCATCAATCAACCTAACCCGAAGGATGTGATCATAGAGCAAATGAGCCACCTCACTAGTCAAGATCTGGCTTATCTTACCAGGGGAGGGTTGTGGAGGCTGAGGTTCGCTCACAGCAGCCGTAGTCCCCTCACCAGAGACTTCCAAGCCAAATTCAGCTGGCTCCTCTGCCCCAGCCGCCTCGGAAGAAGATACGGCTAGGTCAGCGTCACCCTGCCGAAATTCAGCAGTCTCAAGGATGGGTCCAGTGGAGCCCCCGTCGCCTTGGATTGAGACCTCAGCAACATGAGATCCTTCAGCCGCCGCCGAAATAATTTCGGCACACATGTCATTAATCAAAGTGGTCAGGGCCGGATCGACTTCAGAAACTGCGGTCGGTTCTCGAGAGTCTGACACTTCTGACGCCTACAGGGAAGAAAGAAAATAATTAGATCATAGTTCAAGAAAAGAAAGGGCTAAAGAAGGAGAGGGTCGTAATTTAACTCACCTCCGAAACAGCATCATCCCCTTTGCCTCTCTCCTTAATGAACAGCCCGCGGCATCTTACCGCAGCCCGCTTCACGGAGAAGGTTACGCCACCAATAGACTCAAGCCCGCCTCGCTTGTATGAAAGATCGGGCACAACAGGCGACTGATCTGCCACCATCTCATCTAGGACGACAGGCGGCTGATCCGCTATCACTTCTTCCGCAGGAGGGAGAGAATTATCGACATCATGCTCATCATCCTCTTCGTCCGCATTTGTGGACTCAGAGTCAGGCACAGGAATCGTATTTGCCCTCTTCTTCCTCGTCTTAGACCCCTTGGGCTTCTCCGCTAAGCCAGTACCCACAATAAAACTGGTACTCGGGTCAAAATTAACGGGAGGCTTGCTCGCCGTAACATGGTATAGGGCCGCCATATACAAAATCTCCCCTGGCGTCTCAGTATCAGGAACCGAAAAGCTGGTTCGGGTATGAACCGTGTAATAATAATACCATGCCCTGATACCGTCCAGGACGCTACCTTCAAAGCCCAGGCAAGAGCTGGGACTGTCAAAGAATTGCTGGCTATACCCGAACTGGCAGGAGAACCTGCTAGGCAAGTAGGGCTCTAGGTAGACATTGTTGCGATTGCGGTACACTAGGTGTGCTGGACGGATATTATGCAACCAAAGGAGCATCTTCTCAGACAAGAGGTGAGCAGGTCCGGTTCCATCAATATGTACGCCTCTCACTTCTTCTGTGGTAAAATGAGGAACAGACACAAAAATGTTGTATCTGTCCACTCTCGCTAGTGCCCTCCGACAGGCTGGCATTGTGCTTCACTCCCAGGGTTGATGGTAGAATTGGAAAATGAAAGCATCATCAGCCGTAACGCCGTCTTCTGCTCCAGGCCTCATCAAAGACCGGTAGTGCATTAACAGCCACCCCATCAAATAATGGTATGGCAGCTCTATGCGCTCAAAATCCATCGCCGTGTCACGGGCGATGTCTTTGGATGAAAAGGCGCGAAGGCCGTGGTGTATGCTGTACACCATGGCCGGAAGAAGGGCTAGTCTGACCCCAAAGACCAACTTTACGACGGGAAGGATAAAGTGGCGGCTGATCCTCTCAATGGAACCTGTCCCTCCTGAGACCACGTAGTTACTTAGACACACCATCAAAAATCCTGCCAAGAGTGCCTTCTCTGACAGTTGCTGAGTACCATGATAAAAATAACTGAAGGAGTCAGTTCGACTCACAAATATGTCGCCCATGGACCTCGATCTCTTGGCAGTCGATGCCAGGTTTTGTACCTCCTCCGGGGTTTGAGGATCTCGAGAAGAAACTCGGCCTGAGGCGCCTAGGGTAAAAAGGTATGAGACCCAGGACCTGGTATGAAGAATGCTCCCCTCCGAGCTGCCATCCTTCTTGAGGGCCGTCTGGTGACAAGTACTGTGGTGACATAACAATCCCCGAAGAGGAACGCCGGCTTCAGGTATTTCCCCTCCAATTGCCCCGAGTTCATCATGGTGCAGAGAAAGTAGAAGGGCTAGTTCTTGATAGCATTCAGCCTTTCCAAAGGCTCATCTGTAGGAAGCTGATTCGCCATATATTGGACTAAGTGGTCGAATCGCACACCCACAGCAGATTGGGCCAAACCCACCAGGGGTTCTTCCGCTAGATTGACTGGCAGGTTCACTGAAAAAGGACAAAGGAAACAAGTCAGGAGATGGCTAAACAAAACCACTTAGGTGTTTTTTAGGCTTATGCGACCCAATCCACATGAGCTTATGCGGCTCAGTTTGGTATGAGCTTATGCGGTTCTGTTTAAAAGAGCTCATACGGCTCTGTCTGAACATGAGCTTATGCAGTACTAATTAGCGTCAGCTTATGCGGCTCTGTTTAGCGTGAGCTTATGCGATTCTGCTTAGCAGAGCATTATACGGCCCAATTCAGAAGAGCTTAAGCGGCTCGGTTTAGCGCAGCCTCATGCGGTCCAGTCCAGACGAGTTTATACGGTTCTGCTTAGCAGGGCATTATGCGGCCCAGTCCAGATGAGCTTATGCGGCCTTATTTGAAGGAGGCTTCATGCGGTTCGATTCAGAGGGACTTATGCGGCTCTGTTCGACAGGTCATTATGCGGTTCAGTTTGTGAAGTGTTTATGCGGCCACTAGACAACTCCCATGCGGCTCGGATATGGGGCATACCCTCCATGCGGCTTGGCCATGGGACGTGAATACGGCACACATAAGTTGAACAGTTTAAAGGCTTGTGCATAAAACATGCAACAGAGCCATCTGTGTTAGAGTTTTTGAAGCATACATTCCTCTCAAAAGCCTTACCAGCAATGGTAGGGTGGACGTCAGGGTGGACTTCAGGCGCCGCAGCCGACGTAGAGGCCACTCCCTTATCCTTCGCTGCAGCCTTGGAAACTTTGGAGGCCATCGTTGATCGAAGAAGAAGAAGAAGGGACGACAGTTCGGGCAAGAAGAGCTTAAATTGAGGAAGAGAGTAAAGAGTTTCTTTCTCTAAATTACTCTTATTTATAGAAGCCAAAGGGGGGACACGTGGACCGATGAACGCTTTGGGTCGCGTGCTGCAGGCAAAATCGACTCCTCGGATTTTGTCCCCTGTCATAAAGGAGATTTATCAAAGCCCAAAATCCAAATATTTAGTGAACCAACTCTTGGGATTCCCCCAAAAGACGGCTCTAAATCAAAATAAATCAAGGGTAATTAATGTCGCCTATATGGCAGAAAGGACAGTATGCGGCCAGAAGCGATCCATGCGGCCAGAGCGGTCCATCCGGCTAGGCAGTCCATGCGGTCAGGCAGTCCATACGGCCAGGAAAGCCATGTGGCTAAGAAGTCCATGCGGCCAAAATATCTTATGCGGCCAGGAGAGCTTAAGTGAACATAGTCATGCTTCTCATTCAAAGTATTTCAATTTTTTAAATTAAAAACTTTGAAGGTGGTCTTGTAGAAGCATGGAAATAAACAGGAAATCCTATGCGGTTCAAGACTAGGAGAGTTTTATGCGGCTCAAAAGTTCATTAGAGTGCCATGCGGCTCAAAAGTTCATTAGAGTTCCATGCGGCTCAAAAGTTCATTAGAGTTTCATGCGGCTCAGAAACCCCCCTAGCTCCATTCGGTTCTATGCAGCGGCCTCATTCAATGCCACGTACGGCTGGCCATCAAGTAGCGGCCTCATTTAATGCTCTGACACAACATGGCAGCTCTGACATAAAGGTGAACTGACAGCTCTGACATAAAGCTGCAATGATGACTCTGACATGAAGGCGTGCTCCTAGAGAAACGAAGAAAATCTCTATAGCTAGCACAAATCTACCAATTCTAAAGCTCATTATGCGGCTACCATCTCCATGCGACCGCCACCCCCATGCGGCTGCTACTCCTATGCGGCTCGGATCATGGGGGCTATCTTCATGCGGCTCAAATCCTGAGAAGCCACCCCCATGTGGCCGCTACTCTCATGCGGCTCGGATCATGGGGACCATCTTCATACTGTTCAAATGCTGAGAGGCCTCGCCCATACAGCCTTGACACGTGGTTAGCCTTATGCGGTTCAGTTGAAAACCACCCTCATGCGGTTCAGATTTCGGAGGCCATACCTATGCGGCTGCCACCTTCATGCGGTTCAAATCCTGAGAAGCCACCCTCATGCGGCTCTGTCAAGACACCCTGTCTCTGTGGCTCGTGGTTAGGACACGTGGTAGAAGATCAGTTCCCCTCGCGTCCCTACGGCTCGAAGCATAATGATGGTTGGACACGTGTCACCAAATCAATCAAGATTTATCCACCCAGATTTAGTACAATCATCATAATTATCCAGATCAAATCAGATTTATTACAATCAAGCAGATTGAACACGTGGCGAGAGATCCGAGCTTGTCATAACAAATCATAAAGATTCGTGGCAATCAACATTAATTGTCCATACGGATTTGGCGCAATCAACATTAACTGTCCAGATTTATTGCAATCAAGATTAACGGCCCAGATTAATTGCCAACAAAACAGGATCAAGGAAAATGGTAATTAATCCCAAACCTTCGACTTTTCAACAGGGCAATCATTGTAAACCCTAATGATCACACCCCACTCCTATAAATAGCAAGGTGCCATTCCCTTGCAGAAAAAAAAGAGAGGACAGAGAGAGAAGAACCCGGCTGGATACACAGAGAGAAAAAGGCACGCACAGAAGAGTCTCCCCACACATTCTGAGAGCATTTCTTCATCAGAGCCAAGGCTATGTCCGATCGTCCAAGGAGTAAGGCAGAGCTGCCGTCGCTTTCCCGAACCTCTACCGTCACCCCCAGAATCAAAAATAAACAATTGTACTTAGATTGTTGTACCTAGGTTTTTGTCTCTAGGCTTTCTTTGTACGAACGAGTTTGTATTGTGAGTCTAAGTACAGTCCTCCTATAAAATTATTCTGTACTTTTACAATCAATGGCAAACAAAGATGCTCCCCAAAGACGAAAATCATACGGCGTTTCAAACTCCGAAGGGGGTGTATTGCTACACAGTAATGCCTTTC
This sequence comes from Iris pallida, assembly GCA_029216955.1. Taxonomy (NCBI): domain Eukaryota; kingdom Viridiplantae; phylum Streptophyta; class Magnoliopsida; order Asparagales; family Iridaceae; genus Iris; species Iris pallida. Next base: position 7,704,055 of record JANAVB010008400.1, read on the forward strand.
GGATTAAAGAACGGGGAAGCTACCAATCAAAGGGCTATGAGTACCATATTCCACAAGCATCTCTGGATGACAGTAGAGTGTTATATTGACGACATCACCTTCAAAAGCAAGTATAAATCCAACCACTTGGATGATCTACGGATAGTGTTTGATCTAATGCAGACATATCAGCTAAAAAAAATCCAACTAAGTCCTTCCTAGGCGTCTCCAACGATAAGTTCTTAGTCTTCATCATCATAGCAAAAGGAATTCATATTGACCCGGAGAATACGAAAGCAATTCTTGACATGGCACCTCCCAAGAACCTCCGAGAGCTTCGAGGTTTGCAAGGGCGACTAGCATATATAAGGAGGTTCATAGCAAATCTCTCTGGTAAATGTCAACCCTTCACCAGACTAATGAAAAAAGGGGTCACTTTTGAATGGACCGAAGAGTGCCAACACGCGTTCGACGACATCAAGAAGTACCTCACCAGCCCTCCTGTACTGGTAGCCCCAGCCGTGGAAAAGCCTTTCCTACTATACATCCGAGCCATGGATCATTCTCTTGGTGCCTTAATATCCCAAAAAGATAAAGAAGGCCACGAACAAGCAATATATTATCTCAGAAGGACAATGATTAGAGTCGAGCACCGGTATAATCCTGTTGAGAAGGAATGTCTCACCATTCTTTTTGCCATTCAGAAGATATGACATTATGTGACCGGACAGACGATCCATGTGGTATCCAGGATCAACCCTCTCAGAGTCCTTATGACCAAGCAATGGGCATTGAATTCACAACAAGCCACATAGGCAATCCTGTTGACTCCTTACGACATGGTGTTTGTCCTACAGAAGACAGTCAAAGGCCAAACGTTGGCAGATTTCCTGGCGGCTCATCCGGTGCCAAAAAATTTAAAACACTACGAAGAAATCCCCGATAAAGTACTGGAGTCCAACGCAGTTTCGGACAACTCAGTATGGCACATATTCTTTGACGGAGCCTCAAGAGCGGGGCAAAAGTGTGAAATCATAGCAGCGGTTAGGATCGTCCTTGTTACTCCGAACGGCCTAGTTATCAATCATGCATATTCTCTCACGGAGTCGTGCCTAATAATGCTGCAGAGTATAACGCCCTCGTTATCGGACTTCATCTTGCCAAACAACTGGGGGTTGACTATATCGAGACCTATGGAGACTCGTAATTGACCATCAGTCAGGTTCGAGGTTAGTATGAGCCGCGACATGATGACTGTAAACCCCCTAAATTTCTACTACAATTTTTTTATAAATAATTTGGACTGATTTTGTACTTCGTATATATACGTCCTGTACGAGTCTGTCGTATTGAACGTCGCATATGAGTTCGCATTTTCATATGGCTCGTCGAGTGCGAATATGTGTGAGGTACATATTTTTGTAAAACTATTTTATTTTAGAAGCATGGTTTTTCAAATAGTAAATAATAAATATTTTTAATTGCTTAAAGTTGTAAAATGCATCACATTGGAATTTCTAAAACTTTCTTTTTACATCATGAAAGGTTATATAAATAGTAATTTTAAAAACGAGATTTTATGCAAATATTCATTGCATACGAGGTACACAAATCTAAATTTATATATATCATTCTATTTTCAAAATCCATTTAATATTAATATTTTATTATTTGAAAAACTATTTTTAAATATTGTTTTGGTTTAAATTTAATTAATTATGATAGATTATATTGGAAAAGATTTTATTCTAAATGGAGTTTAAATTTAATGGAGAGTTTATCTATGATTTAAATTCGGATTGGAACAACTAAATTTTAATATTTATTTGAATTAATAGATGGAATTATCCATCGGGGGGTTTAAACTACTACTAGCCCTTATCGCATTGGGAGCCCTCATCTCCTATCACTACTAAAATCTGCTTAATTGGCGACGTAAATTTAGCGACGTTAGCAAAACGTCGCTAAATTGTGGACATCAGCGACGTATAAATGAAATATTAGTAATCGTCGCTACTAGCGACGTGACAACGACGTATATTAGTTACGTGAGCTAGTCGTCGCGAAACGTCGCTACAACGTCGCTAATTTTGACTGATTTAGCGACGTTAATAATAACGTCGCTAAATTCTAACTAAATTAAATTCTCTCCCCGATTCATTTCTCCCTATCCATTTTACTCTCTCACTCTCTTCCTCCGGCGCTCTCGCTCTCACTCTCACTCTCTCCGGTGCTCTCGCTCTCACTCTCACTCTCTCCGGTGACTCTCCTTTGGTACGTGACTCCCTCTCTCTCTCTCTCTATCTCTATTTGTTGTTGGTGTTTGGGGGGTATTGGTGGCTCGGGAGGAGGAGCAGGGGGTACGGGTGGTTGGGGGTGAGGAATGGTTGGGGGGTGGCTGGGGGTGGGACGGGGGGGTAAGGGCAGCTGGGGGTGAGGAGGGGGGGCTGGAGGAAGGGGTGGGTTAGGGTTCGGGTTAGGAGGGAGGGACGGGGGGTGTGAGGGCGGTTGGAGGGTGAGGGCGGGGGGGGGGGGGGGCTTGGGAGGAAAGGGGAATGGTGGGGGATGGGTTGGGGATAGGGTTCGGGTTAGGGTTAGGGGTGGTTTAGGGGTTGGAGGGCTGGGGAGGGGAGGGGGGCTGGTGGAGGAGGGGTTAGGGATAGGGTTCGGGTTGGGGTTAGGGGTGGTGTGGGGGGGGGGGGGAGAGAGGTACGGGGGTGGCTCGGTCAGGGGCACCGATAGTGCCAAAATTTTTGATAATTTAGTAATAGTTATTTGTTTTTCGACACCGAAAATGTGATGATCCGATTCGGAACCACGTACCGATAGTGCCGATATTTGTAACACTTAGTTTTGTTGGTTGGTTAATTTGTAACACGATAGTGCCGATATTTATAACACGTACCGTTAGTGCCGATATTTGTAACACGTAGTTTCTTTGATCCCGATACTCATAGGATTGGTCCCGAGTCATGGCTGTAGTATGTAGTATATTCGTTTTAGTTTTGAAGTTTTAGTTTTGAAGTTTATTCATTTTAGTATGTAGTATGTAGTAGGAATGGTCCCGACTCATAGGAATGGTCTCGAGCCACTGCCGTAGTATGTAGTATGTAGTATATTCGTTTTAATTTTGAAGTATTCATATTTATAGATATCTAGAAATGGCTATATCCATGTATCTGCTAGACCGTTCGTGGATGTACAACCGCATTCAAGATGACAGGTGCGGTGTGCGAGATGAATACATCGCCGGAGTAGAATAATTTCTCCAATTAGCGAAGGCGTTTCCTCAATCCATGGACGGCATGGACATTAAGTGCCCGTGTATAAAATATCGAAACATAAAGTTTCAACCAGAATTGGATGTGATGTATCACTTATACACAAAGGATTTCCTTCCGAATTACTACCAATGGACCGCACACAGAGAGCTTGTACCTTTAGCATTCCAAGCGGAGCCTTATGTAGAGCCTTATGTAGAGCCTTTTGTGGAGCCTTATATGAATGTCCACAACCGAACTGGTGTCGACAACGAGTATGTGAACATGGTCTTCGACGCTGCGGGACCTAGCTTCGATCCATACAAACGTGACGCAGCTGAGGAGGCACCGAATGCCGATGCCGCGAAGTTCATGGAGTTGCTAGAGAATGCAAGGACTCTTTTATACCCTGGCTGTGAGGACCATTCACCATTAGAGGTGATCACGCGGCTCTTGAGCATAAAGTCTGACTTTAATATGTCGCAAGAATGCAACAATAGAGTGCTCGAGTTGATTACCGATATCTTGCCGGACGGAGCCAAGTTACCGAAAGACTTCTACCGCTCTAAGAGGATGGTGAGATCCCTCTGGATGGGATACGACAAGATTGATTGCTGTCAGAACGGATACATTCTTTACTACAAAGATCACAAAGATGTAGAAGTGTATGGATTCTGTGGTGCTGATCGCTACAAGCCAACTACTGCAGGCAAGTCCAGAAGACCGACTGCTTCAATGCACTACTTTTCGTTGATACCGCAGTTACAGAGATTGTTCATGGTGAAAGAGACTGCTGAAAATATGAGTTGGCACAAGCGACAACAGACCGAAGGAGTATTGGATCACCCATATGATAGAGAAGCGTGGAAGCACTTCGATCGAGCATATCCTAATTTCGCTTCTGATGCGCGTAATGTAAGGTTGGGGCTCTGCTCTGATGGTTTCCCCCCCATTTGGTCTTTCAGACTTCTACCGCCTTGGATGTGCATGAAGACACATTATATGTTCTTAACTATTATCATCCCCGGTCCGAACAACCCGAAGAGGAACATCTACGTGTACTTACAGCCATTGATAGATGAGCTGAAGCAGCTATGGAAAACAGGGGCGTACACATATGATGCTTCAAAAAAATAGAATTTTCAGATACGGGCAGCACTAATGTGGACAATCAACGACTTTTCGGCTTATAGAATGTTATCTGGATGGAGCACTCATAGTCGGCTTTTATGTCCGTATTGCATGGACCGCACTAAGGCTTTTCGTTTGAGATACGGAGGAAAGCCATGCTTCTTTGATTGTCACCGACAGTTCTTGCCGAAAGACCATCTGTACCGTAGGAACATAACTGTATTCCGTGCCGAAGCTATAGAGAAGGGCGATCCACCGCCAATATGGTCTGGAGAGCACACATGGGAGCAAGTAAAAGAAATCCCAAGTGTTTGCAAAAACAAAAGTTGACCTTTATTTTAACAAACTTTGTAAGAAGATTACAAGAATTCTGAAAAGTACAACTATAGGAATCCGATCTGAATGACGATCGCTTTATCCCTTGGACGATGTGAACTTTGAAGACGGTAGCCTCTGAAGATTGCAGTAGCACTTTGGCAAGAACTCCTGATCTCTGGTAATGATTTCTGATGTATATGTATATATATCTGATAATAAAGACTTGAAACTCTATTTATAGAGTTCAGGAAATAACTAACTTTTAGTTATTCTGACTTGTGCAGGTTGGATTGCGCATACTTTGGATTGCGCAAGCAATGAACCGCACAGGCAGTTACTCGATCGTGGACCATCTGTATGTGACGCATGGCATTATTTGATTAAAATACACTTGATCGTGTACAAACGGTTACCACATGGTGAGTAATTGATGGCATAAAGGCCACGTGTACATTGTCAGTTTTCTTGACGGAGTGCGCCACATGAATTGTGCTGGCTTCAGATTGTGCTAGGATGGACCGCGCTGCAAAGAGTTTGGCCAATTGTGCTGCATGTACAGCTGTCCTCGAGTGCTGTGCTGCATGATAAACGAACATTTTCTTCGTTCTCCATGCTGTCAGTTGTCAGAAGACCTGATTCTCTATCAGGTGATAATGACGAGGCCACGTCAGCTTGCACACTTGGATAAGTCCGCAGTTCAGCCTGCACAATCGAGATGGTACGCAATCTGACTCCTGTGCAGTTCACTTGAAGGATGCATAATTTGATTTTCATGACTTCTTTGATGGGTGCAACTTGATTTTTAGGACCTACAAGACCCCCTTCAAAGTTTTCAAAGTTTGAAAATAGTCAAAGCTTCGAAATACTTTGAATTTTGATTTTAAAATCAAGTTGCGCAAGTATTGACATGTCTGCGCAATTGGAGGAGTTAACTCCCATTTTTTTGGTGCAATCTAAGGCGACCGTTGCTCTCGAAAAACTATAAATAGTTCTCTTTGTTCTTTTTGTTATTTTTTACTTGTTTTTACTTTGCTTAAGAGAGAAAAATTCCCGAGCCTACTCCGACTTTCTTCCTTCTTCTCCGTCGACTTCAAATGGCTCCAAAGCATTCTGCCGTCGACAAGGGCAAGGCCTCCGCCGAGTCTTCGACTCATGCTGCGCCACGTGTTTCACGACACGAAGTTGGTCACCCAGCTTTGCAAGGTAGTTACTCGATCGAAAACCCTTTTTAGGGCTCTTCGACATGATTGAATCCCCAAACCTATCTCTTTTTAGAGATTTGGTTATACTGCGCCGCCCTGTTTAGGGTTTCGGTTGCACAAACCCAATAGTTTTCATTTTTATGAAGACTATTTTCTTGCGCAATCGGTTGGAAAGCGCTGGCAAAAGTCAGCGCAATCTGCTGATTTGTGCAAGGCTGTCCAGCACAAACTGATGCTTTGCACAAGTTATTCAGCACATTCTGATGGCTTGCACAAGTGGATGAGATGGCGCAACTGGACAGTTTGTGCATAGAAGCTGTTGTTGCGCAATCTGATGCTTTACAGACAGCGCAATCTGATGCTTGCGCAATTTGCTGATTTTTTGGACAAAATCTTTGATTTTACTTGTACTGAATTCTGTCTTTCTGCTTGATGCAGTTAACATCAGAGAGGATCCAGAGTATGAAATCTTTGCACTGAACCAGAGTTTAAAGAAGATTTATCCCATGTACTATTTCTCCAATATGCTCTGCCATCCTTCCGTCAAGCCATCTTGGTAGTACAGGACAATGAAACTTTATTGAGTTTGATAAATAGGCAGCCTCTGCAGACTGCCGATGCCATTACTCATAAGAAACCCTTATTCTTATTTGGCGAAGCTATTGACAAGAGTTCTCAGCCGAGACCCGGTATTGAGCAGAGACTCTTCCAGAGAAAGGAAAAAGTAATACTGTTACCGGACATTGCTAGATGCCTCCCTCTAGCCCGCTATTCCCATGCAAGCCATCCCAGGAGGATGGACTGGGACATTACCCCCCTCCAGCAAGCAAGGACGGAAAATATTTGTGTAAAGAAAGGACCAAACAACAGAGATATGTTCTATAGCTCCTCTGAGCATCATAGCACTTTGTTCAGAGGATTGAAGCCTGGCTGTATCCCTCTAGAGAACTCTTTCTTGCTGCTGCCGGTGAGGACGCCGATCTTTGCTAATGAATATGCAAAGGTTGATGGCAGATACCCGGATCAGGACATCCGATTGACAGGTCTGGTGAACCCAAACAACAAAAGGTGGAACTGCATAACCAATTGGATATTGGTGGAGTTCGAAGACAAGCTCAAAGAGATCGAGCTATATCAGGCGATATACGCTACCGTATATGGATTCCTCCCCAACCCTCATCTGTTTCTGGCCTTGGCAGAGAGGTACAATTATAGGATAGGGACATTCATGACACCCTATGGGGAAATTGGATTAGCCCTTCATGAGATGAAATACATCTCGTGCTTACCAATAGGAGACTTCCCTTATGAGGAATATGTTCCAACAAACAATGAGTTAGACCGACTTCATCGAGAGAATGCAGAGATGGTGGCTGTTTTTGAGGAACTACTGTGCCACTACAAAATTTGCTCCATGTACTATAAGAGCAGTTCTTCCGGCACTTGTTATTCATTAAAGTGGTTGCCTTATCTTTTCCTTAATCATATCATCGAGAAAAAGACTAAGGATCATGATACGTGCAACCCGTCCTTCTTTCAACCCCTCAGCCACAGTGAAGTGAAAAGATTGATGGAAGAAAGCAAGAAAATGGACATCAAAGTTAATGACGAACTTCAATACCCTCCACTCAGGACCGGAGATTTTATTGAGAGTTTTATGAGAATGGGCTACAGGCCCACGTCAAAAGAAGCCCAGTTGGCGGGTTTCCTGACATATTAGCTCCGACGCTTCGTCGTACCCGGAGCGAGCGTCGTGGACCGCTTCCACCGCGGCGTGCTCTTTGCTGCTGTCCGGTTAGTCTTTGGCTACCGGATGGATCTGCTGTCGGTGATGACCTGTAGAGTGAACGCAGGTCTTCGTCTTTATGTTGAATCTATGCTCAAATAGAAGGGTGAGAAGGGGAACTTCCCTCGGCTGGAGTTGCCTTACACCTATTTGTTTGGATGGTTACTTCTGTACCATCCGTCATTGATGAACCCTGACATGGGAGCAGTCGGCGGTAGCTATCTGCGGAGATTCTCCCGGAGCCAGTGGATATACACTAGTCTGAAAGATTGCAGACGTGCCTTGAACCTTGGGAAAGGGTGGAATTTTTACTGCGTTGCCCCTCCAACCGGTTATGAACATATGTCGACGAATCTAGTTGACCTTGGGAGGCAGCCGTTGGGTCGGGCAGCATTTGATTGGCTGAGGACGATCAGGCCGTCGCACTTAGTGTATAGATTTGAAGATGAATATTTCTTGGAACCATATCTGCCAAGCCACTTCGCTCGTCAATTTGGTTACGACCAGTTCTACGTAGGCAATGCTATAACTTGCCTACAAGGAAAAGGGTATCTGATTGATGGTGCCAGTGCATGGGCCTATTACAATGCTCGAGACACAAGGACAGTGTTCTCGATACCGACCAAGAATGATCACGGCCCCCGAATGTTATATACATATTCACTTTTTTATACAGCTGCAAATACATTCGTCGAGAACTTCAATCTTGTAGATAGCTTCGCGATGGCGACGCGTTTGTAGAAGGGAGCAACTGTTATGCTAGCTCCAGGTAATGACGAGCAGCATGAGCCAGTTGATGATCCATTGGAAGCCTCAAGGGAAGCTAACTTCCCTGAGGAGGTCAATGAACTACTGCGAGTTTCTTTGAAAGTGGTCAAATCTCCAACCAAGGAGAGAAAGAGAAGGATTAATGAACCTTTTTCTCCGGTTGCAAAAAAGAAACTTATCTTAGACCCATCAGAGAAGGTCACCACCAGGTCACAGTCTCGGCAACTGGCCGAGCCGACACAAAGAGAAGAAGCGACCACACCGACCTCTCTTCCAAGGTAGGTCGATGTAGTAGATGTGGAGAGTCCCGAAACACCTCTTCATATAAAGAAACTGGCCTCTAGAAGAAGAAAGAGGGTGATCATCCCTCCGAGACAAATCTTGTCTTCGGTGGTGGCCAGTGCTGTAGCTGGAATAACCATGTCATCCCCTACACCTGCCTCCGAGCCTAGGCAGGAGACTCCTTCCCCAGAGCCAAGGGATGAGGTTGAACAGAGGAATGAAGCTGAGCTAGGGGCTGAAGCTGAGCTGAGAGATGAAACTGGGCAGAGGGATGATGAAATTTTGCGATCTCTTTCTCTTGCGGTGAGAACTACCCAGATTCCTGCTACACCAGGAGGGCTTCGTGAAGAAGAAGATCGTCTAATGATTGAAGCTCTAAATGATTGCGACTTTGGTCTGCAGGACGATGTTGATCAAGCTGCTGCCGCAACTGCCAGCGAGGAAGCTCCAGAGGATAGTATAAGCAATGAAGATACATCAACAGAAGATGTTGATGATACATTAAATCCCGAAGAGGGCACTGATATCCACATGTCTCCCGAAGCTGTAAACGACATACTGAATCCTGAAGCAGATGTGGAGGTATACGTGTCTCCGAAAAGGAATACGGATATAGAAGTAGCACTTGCTGAAACTACTCCTGCTGATCCAAAAGGTATTAAATGATTTTATCTACCTTCTTTTCATAGATTTAAATAGCTGACATTTACATTTTTATCCATGCAGAACTTAAATCTTCTCCGGTTCCTCCCGTGTGCACAGACATAGTGCAGTAACGACTATCGTTAGCGGTAGCCGACATTTTTTGGGTGGTTCTGAGGCCGGAAGTAGCCAGGCAGTGATGTCTGAGGCTACTTCTGTTAGACTGGAATCTGTGCCAACAGATGAAAGGCTTGTTGCCAGGGCAAGTCATGGTAAGATTGCCTTTGATCTTTTGAACCTTTTCAATTAGTTGCTAATGACAACAACAATCAATGATAGGTTCATTTGATTTTGCAGAAGAGCATCGGGGAGGAGCAGCTAGCTCTACGATGGCTCCTCTGGCTAAAGAGCCGTCTACTCAAAGAGAAGAAACCGAACGTCTGTCTTCCCAGACACCTGCTACTGCTTCTACATCTATGGGAGTAGCTGCTACTCCGGGTGCTCTGGCTACCAACCGTTTTGTCATCAGCTCCTTCAGCAACCTCTTCTTTAATTCTTTGAAACCCTTAGTAAATAGGGTGATAGAAAAAGAAGATGCTGGTTTCTCCACGTCAGAGGTCCAACCTCCTATTTGATCGATGCCATCCGTCATCAAGGTGACGAAGCTCAGGCTGTTTTTCTTGAACACGTACTAGATGAGCTGGAGGCATCGGTTAAAATTTACAAAGAGCTGAATAGGGGAGAGATGGAGCTCTTGGTACAAGCTGAATTCGAAAAGATGTCACAAGAAGCTGCAGTTGCAAAGGTTGACCTGCAAGTTCTTTTGGACACTTTTTCTACCAAGTCTGCTGAATATAATTCTAAAGTAGAAACAGTAGCGTCTGTTGCTGACGAGAAAGAGAGGAAAGTTGCTGCGCTGCAATCAGAATCTGCCCGTCTTAAAGAAGAGCTGAGACTTGTCCAGCTTGCTCTGGAGGATGAGGCCGCACAACACCAGACTGCAGTTTAACAGCTGAATGCTCTGACTCTGGAAAGAGATGAGTATGTCGCAACTCATCAAGAAAAAATCTCTTGCAAAATAGTAACCATGCCATCTTTTGACGATAAGTCTGGGATGGAGGAAGCTAGGAAGCGGGTGATGGAATCTCGTGAGGAGCGGCTGCAATCTTTGAAGCAGCAGATGACCAACTTAATGACTCCACCGGCAGAATGAGAAAGATTTTTTTGTATTTTCAATCTTTTTGTGATATGTCATGTTGTAATGTCTTTTAATTTTTTGATCAATAAAAGATATTTTCTTGGTGGCTCTATTATTTATTGCGTATCTTATTCAGATATAAATAATAGCGATAGAAAATATATTCAGAGGTGCAGGACATGATATATTTCTTGATTTTAGAAAATAATCATATTCAATTATATCTGCTCAGAGGTAATATAGACGTGGCAAATATAATTTATTGAATTTCATTATTTTAATAGACAACTTAATCAAAGATGACAAGTTGCTGATATGAATGAAATGGATGATTCGTCGAAATGAATGAACGAAATGAATCGTCAGAATGAACGGATGGACCGTCAGATGAATTAAATGAACGGATGAACCGTCAGATGAATGGAATGAACGGATAAACCGTCTGATAATTGGAATGAACGGATGAACCGTCGGATGATTGGAATGAACGGGCAAACCGTCATATAAATGTAATGAACGGACGAACCGTCGGATGATGAACGGGCGAACCGTCGGATGAATTAAATAAAGTTTCGTTGTCGTATGAATCTCTGTCTATAAATAGAACAGAAGATCAGGTGGGATGGTCACTTTCACTTTTCAACATAAAGATGTCGTCTGGAGATGCATCCAAGAAGGCTGAGATCGCCTCGAAAGGTGAAGTGGGTACTGAGGAACATCCAGTCGAGCCGGCCAAGCTAAAGCAGATAGCAGCGGACGAAGGTTCGTCTGCCCCCAAACCGCCAAAGGACATCTTGGACTTCCTTCTTGAACCATGGAAGACTGAAGAAGAAGAAGCCATGAGAATGGCTGCTTGCAAGTTCCTGGTGGGTTCGAGCAAGAGTATTTTCGGCTCTTTTGCTGATCATGTCTTCGATAAGGACGGCAGTGGCCCGCGTCCCAATTTTGAGAAGGATGATAGTGACCTTCCTTGATATTATGTACTATCATGCATGATGAAATAAAATTGAATTTTATTTATAAACTTGTCTGATGATTACAAGCAATGTCTGTTATATTTATACATAATATTTTTTTAGGAACTTGCCATTGATAGGCATCATTGCCACTCAACCGTCTAGCTCTGTGAGTTGATAGACTCCATTTGAGAAGACTATGCTCACGATATATGGCCCTTTCCACTTTGCATCGAACTTGCCTTTGCTCGAGTGAGTCATAGTCATAGGACGTCTGACTGTTAGAACGAGCTCTCCTTTCTGAAAGGCTCTGACCTTAACTTTGCAGTTGAAAGTCTCTGAGATGCGGGCTTGGTATAACTCAATATGCTGTTGAGCCAATAGCAGCTTCTCATCGAGCGCCTCCAATTCTTGAAGTCGGAGAAGATCATTATTCTCTGTAGTGAGTTCGTTGGCGATGGCAATCCTCAAAGACAAAATTTGGAGTTCCAGGGGTAGAACTGCTTTACAGTCGTACACCAAAGAGAAGGGTGTACAGCCTGTAGGGTTGCGGACCGTAGTACGATAGGCCCAAAGACATTCTCCAAGCTTTTCACTCCAGTTTCGTTTGTTAGTGGACACAAACTTTTTGAGGAGCTTGATGATAGTCTTGTTAAAAGCTTCAGCTAAGCCATTAGCAGCAAGATTGCATGCTGTCGAAGCTATATTGTCAACCCGGTGATCGTCACAGAACCTTGTGAACTTTTGGCTGATGAACTGAGGTCCATTGTCATGGATTATTCGTCGAGGTATACCAAATCTATAGATGACATGATGTTTGACGAAGTTGATGACGCTGCTGGTCTTGACTTCAACCAATGGTATAGCTTTGGCCCACTTGGAGAAGTAGTCGGTTATTGCCAGTATGAACCGATGTCCTCTAGAAGAAGGAGGATTGATGGGACCGATGATGTCCATGCCCCAAGCTTCAAAAGGCCAGGAAGCAGCAGTCGGATGAAGGAATTCTGACGGTTGATGAATGAAATCTGCGTGGATTTGACAAGTTCGACACTTCCTTGCATATTCGATGGCATCAGATACCATAGAGGGCCAGTAGTAACCCATGCATCGGATGCGATCCTGTAGTTTAGGACCGGGTTGATGCGCTCTACAGACACCGTCGTGAGCTTCATGCAGTACTTGCTTTGCTTCATCACCAGCAAGACAGCGTAAGAGTAGGCCGTCATAAGTTCGCCGGTAGAGAGTTTTGGTGATCTGATTGTAGTAGAATCGCAGGGACCACCGACGAATACTCGTAGCCTCCTTGGGATCTTCAGGGAGTATGTCATAGACCACGAAGTCGATGAAAGGAGTTCTCCAATCTTTATTGATAACATTGACTTCAGTAAGATTACTGAACTCAATATTATGATTGTTTTCGACGCAGAACAATTCCCGATTAGAGATAACCACCACCTGCTGTCTTTTGATAGGGATGGCTAAAACTGCTGCGAGATTGGCCAAAGCATCTGCCTCAGTATTGCAAGCTTTTGAATGATGTAGCCATATTGATTGCCGCTTCAAAGTAAGGCACTAGATCTTGATGGCGAACTTCATAAGTCCCTCTAACCTGGTTAACAACCAGCTTGGAGTCACCATTGATTTCAAGATACTCGACGTCTAGTTGTTTGGCTAGCTGAAGGCCGATGAGTAGAGCATTGTATTCTGCCACGTTGTTGGAGCAAGCCTCATCTAAGGAATATGCTCTTTGAATAGCTGACCCATCTGGAGAAACCAGAACAACTCCAACTCTTGCGACAATGGCACCATTGGGTCCCTGGATGCACCGTCAAAGAATAGGCGCCAAGTAGGAAATTCTTCGGAGATCGTATTAGATTCCAATGTCTCATCTGGAATTTCATCATAGAGTTTGGATGTCTCTGGAATAGGATGAGCTGCTAAGAAATCTGCAAGTGCTTGACCTTTGACAGACGTTTGTGGAACATATACCATGTCATATTGGGCTAATAGAATGGCCCATGTAGCCAGCCGAGAATTGAGTGTGCTAGGCTTCTTCATCAGTACCCGAAGAGGATTAACTCGGGATATGACATAAATAGTTTGGCCAATAATGTAATGTCGAGTCTTTTGAACACCAAACATAAGAGCTAGGCATTCCTTTTCGACCGGACTATAACGGTGTTCAGCACCAATCATAGTACGACTGAGGTAGTAGATAGCTTGTTCATGACCTTCTTTGTTCTTTTGGGCAAGTAAAGCACCCAATGAATGGTCCATAGCACGAACATACATTAAGAACGGTATGCCAGAGATTGGTGGCACCAAGACTGGTGGATTCATGAGATACCGCTTTATGTCGTCAAACGCTCGTTGACATTCTTCAGTCCAAATAAAAGATACACCCTTCTTTATTAGTTGAGAAAATGGTCTACAGCGTCCAGACAGATTCGAAATGAATCTCCTGATGTACGCAAGTCGACCTTGGAATCCTCGTAGCTCTTTTAAGTTGCGTGGAGGACGCATCTCTTGAATGGCTTTGATCTTCTCGGAATCCACGTGTATACCCTTAGAGGTAATGACGAAGTCGAGAAATTTGCCACTACAGACACCCAAGAATGACTTGGTCGGATTCATTTTGAGTTGATATTGGCGCATGAGGTTGAAGATAGTTTTCAAGTCTTGGATGTGATCTTCCTTTAGACGACTTTTGACAGCGATATCATCGACGTAGCATTCGACAGTCTTGCGAAGATGATCTCGAAAGATAGTACTCATAGCTCGTTGGTAAGTTGCACCAGCGTTCTTGAGACCAAATGGCATTACAGTATAGCAGTAGACTCCGTGAGGAGTACGAAAAGAAGTATGTTTTTCATCTTCAGGATTCATCCGAATCTGATTGTATCCGGAGAATCCGTTCATGAAAGATATTCGCTCGAACCCACAGGTGTTGTCAATCATGACGTCTTTGATAGGGAGAGGAAATTCATCTTTTGGACATGCTTCATTAAGATCCCGAAAGTCGATGCAGACTCGAACTTTGCTGATTTTCTTTAGAACTGGGACGACATTGGCTACCCAATCAGGATGTTGCTCTTCTCGGATAAAGCCACAAGCGATGAGCTTCTTGACTTCATCATCAATTGTGTCTATCATTTCTGGCTTAAAGCGCCGTTTTTGCTGTTTGACCGGTTTTGCATTAGGCAAGATATTCAATTTGTGAGTAGCAACTTTGGGATCTAGACCTGGCATGTCTTCATAGGTCCAGGCAAAGACATCAATGTATTCTTGAATAAGAAGAATTAATTTGTAACGCCTCAGTCCCAAAATATGTAGGACTAGGAACGTAGATATGCCAGCTGTATTCATACGAAGTATACTCCAATATATGGAAGCCTCGTATAAATACATAAGCTATAAAATGCAGTAGAACCATAACTAATCTTATCCACACAGAATAAATGAATAAATGATATCATATAATGAGAATGAATTTGTCTTGATACAATATGTTAGGCGGAGACAGATCCACTACCAACAAATAAGGAAATATACATAGAAATAAAATGAGTGGCGAGCGAAGCGAAGACGATCCAAGTGCAATCATCCTCGAGAAATAGCAATGAACACGGCTAGAGCTAAAGCACCTGCGAAAGACAATAGCACACACACCTGGAGAGATAACCAGGTCATCAGAGGGACGTAACAAGACACATAATAGCATGCCATATAAACTGAATAAATATTGCTCAAATAAATAAGTAAATCGAATTATAACATGTTCCAATACGCACCTACTGAACGAGCGTACCATCCCCCCAACCAAACAAGGACAGGAGATGGTAAACTAATTCATGGTAACGTATCTTCCCATGCTATGAATCCAATATGGTATCCGGACCCCAACAAGGTTCAATACCTTCTCATCGAAGTAGTAAGTCACACCTACAACCAAACAAGGACAAGATGTGACGAACTAATTCACGACAAGTTATTATTCCAAGCCACGGTCAGATACAAGTACCCAAACTAAAAGTACTCGTACCTAACGGATAAAGGTACCTAACCGTTCTAAGTGAAATATAGTTAAGAACAATCCTTCCTACGCATGGGCCCTGGCTAAATAGGATCGGCGTAGTCCCCCTTGGGCACCAGAGGCCCCATCAGTAAGAGCATGACGTTCCGTAGAATCATCAGTGGCCGTCAGTAATCTTGGGTCATCAACCCCGTATCTCCAGCGGAGAGTCCGGGTCAAAAAGAAAAGTGCATCGAAGCCCATACGCTAAGGAATTGTCCTTCCCGCCCAATGCCTATTGTGTTGTATCCAGAACACAAAATCACTATAACCGCTAAGTCAAACTAACATGCAACCTCTATTAGCGGTTATTCCTATCGCACAGCTTGTACGTACTGGTGGCCAGCTAATCACGCACTTCCATGTTCTACATGGGACACACAACTTCATGTTACAACGTGTCAAGGCCAATGAATGCAACACACATGGTGGTCCCTTAAATCTAGGTTTAATTTGTAAGAAAATAATACACAGCAGGAAATAATGAACAGTAAGTTCTAACAGTTATGCCATGTATCATAGTTTTTGTATAAAGAAAATAAATAATGCATGAAATATGAGCTAAAAATAAGTAAACAGCAAATGGCAAGGTGTCTTGCCTGGTAGAGCGCCTGGTGTGCTGCGATAATCATGGTGGCACGAACTGCGACTTCGGTGCAACAATTATGCAAGGGGACATCGGATGATGGCACGGACAGTTTCATTGGGTCCAGAACGGTCAACTTAGTTAGGGTGGACATATGGTAGTCGTGAAATGGGCGAAGGAATAGGACATTGATACGGACAGGAAAAATCAGAGAATAATGGATAAAAAATATTTATATATATACGAATTTTAGAAAATATTTATAATCCCTAAAAGCTAATGTTCACGAGTCAAAATATTTATAGGAAAAATACAAAAGAAAGTTCTTTAAAGTCAAGAGACCGTTTTCGGCAAGAACTCTAAGTTTGTAAAGATATGACTCTAGATAGAAAAATGTATATATTTTATTGCCAAAATATTTATATAATACAAACTTAAAATCAAATAGTTGTTTCCTTTTAGCCAGAAAATAATATTTTCCTAAAACTTTTATAAATAATAATATTTAGCAAATAGATAGTTTTGCAAGTAACAACAATAATAATCAAAATAAAAATAATGAGAATAATAATAATAATAACTATCTTTAACCATAATAATAATGATGACAAATAATAATAGTAATGAGAATAATATTAATAATAGTAATAATGATAATAATAACCAAAATAAAATCAGTAAAAATACCAAGCTCTGTTCCCATACTTTAAGTATGGAATGGAATGAGAACCAAAAATCAAACAAAATACAATAAATAAATAATAATAATAATCATCTTCCTAATAATAATGATAAGGATAATGTTAATAATAATATTATTATTAACACTGATAATAATAATAATAATAATAATGATAAGAATAATAAGGATAATAATAAGAATAATAAATACAACTGTTTGAAAATAACTATCTGCCAGAACCTATACTACTAAGTATTATATATAAAAAATAAAAATAATAATAAAAAAAATTAATCACTGAGTGCAGCCTGTGCTGCACTCGCCTCTCTCTCGGTGGAGTCTCGATTCAACCAAAAAGAAAGGTGGCGAGGAGGAAACGACAGAGAGGGGGAGATCGGGAGAGCTTGGCGGAGGAGGGCGGTCGGGAAGCCGTGGCGGAGGGTCGGTGGTCCGACAGGCTCAGGGAGGCTGGCGTGTGGTGGAGGCAGAGGGAAGAGAGCGGGGGTTTGGGGAGTCGCCGGTCGGCGGAGCTCCGACCGGGGAGAGGGCGAGCTGGAAAGAGGACGGGGGTTCCAGCGTTCCCGCGGAGGAGCGGGGTCGGCGAGGGGTCTCGCGCGCGGAGGCGCGCATGGCGACGGAGAAAGTGGAGCGGTCGGGAGAGGGACGAAGGGGTGGCGCGGATGGCGAAGGCGTAGGGTTACGGCGGCGGAGGTTGCGGGGGACTCAGCGGAGGCTCGCCGGCGGGCACGCGACGGAGGGAAGTCGATGGGGTTTTGGTGGACGGTCGCGGCGGGGGAAAGGCGAGGCGAAAGGAAGAAGCGGCCATGGCGACCACGGCATAGGCGGTTCGCGACATGGCGTGGGCGCTCGCAGAGGCGGCTGGAGAGGCGAGTGGTTAGGTTAGGGTTTTCTACTTCTTCTTCTTTTCCTTTTTTTTACTGTGGCTGTGATGGGTGGCGGTACTGGTGGTGTCGGGACGGCCGGGCAAGGTGGCCGTGAGGGTGGTTGGTCGGGCGAGGTGACAGCGGTGATGGCACGGGGAAGACGGGGGTTTCGATAGTCCGATGGTGGTCGGGATGAGTACTGGATGATGGCAGGGTGGTTTGGGGTATTGGTTGTCGTGTGTGTCGGGCAAGGAGGAGGGGATGTCGGGGAGACAGTGATGGTGGGACGGGTTGGCCGGAGGTGGTCGGGCGAAGAAAAGCGTCGGAGTCGACGGGGAATGGCTGTGGCGGCGAGGGCCGGGATGACGGAGGTCGAGGTGGTGCGTCGGTCAAGTTGTTGGTGATGGATGGCCATAGGAAAGTTGAGTCGGGTGTGGGTTACGTTGTGTCGGGTGTGTCCGACACAATGGGGATAGAGGTCCGGATCTGTCGGACCAGGTAGAGAACAATGTATTTGTACCATATCGAATATAGTGGATGGGAAAGGAGGACACCGACATGATGCACGATTTGGGTTGTGGAAATTTGTGGATGAATAATGTGGAGGAGTACCTGCCTATTTATAGGATGTGGGAATTCCCAGTTGGATAAAGTTTAGGAATATTTAAACCCGAAATAGATAATTCATCTGTTAATTTAAAACCAATCAAATCCAAATCCATAAATCTAATTAAAATCTTGGTTTAAAATCAATAGAATAAATCAAATTTCAAATATTAACTATTTAAATAAATCCATAGATTCAAATCATGATTTAAATCTCTACAATAATTAAAAAAAAATGCTTTCCAAAAATACTAATAATATTAATTTCGAAAATTACATTAATATTTAAAATAAACCAATAAATAATTACAAATATATATGTATGCACAAATAATGTTCTTATAATTATGCTTTTCTAGCATACAAATAAAAATATTATTTATTATTAATAATTGCGAAAATGTAAGTCTTTATAAACAAAATAACAAACTTGGAAATAATTGGAACGATAATAAAATAATTATTATGTATATTATTTTGAAACTTCAAAACTAGAAAAAATAATATTTTCAAAAATATGTACGCTCGCACATATTCGCACTCGTCGAGCAAAAATAAAATTTCGTGCGCGACGTAAAATACGACTACGCGACATACAATACAAAATTTTAAATCCGTACAAATATTAATAAAAAATATAGTAGAAATTTAGGGGTTTTACATCCTACCCAACTTAAAAGAATTTCGTCCTCAAAATTAAGAGTTAGTAGGGGGTGAGCGGATACAAGGGGGTATCAATGGGGATCCAATGATGACAATGTTTTCACAAAATCATGTCGTAAGAAATCGCGATCTAGATCGTAGAAAAACAATACGGTATGGTCACGGGTAACGAATGAGGGTCACGATTTAAGAGAACGAAATAGATTCGCTTTAATTAAGCGATTAAAGGGTCTTGATAGGGCCGAGTAGTTCGGGATGAAGATATAGCAATATCGAGTGAGAATGGTCATAGCCGATAGGAAGGCTTAGAGGAAGTTCTAGTATAATGCTTTCGTCCTCCTAAAATAGGTGAAGGCGAAAGCAATATAGAGTTCGAAGGAGGTGTTATCGAATATGAATACGTGATTCAAAGACGATCGAATAATTTCAAAGGAATTGTCAAGGCAGTCGTGGATGGGATTCTAAAGGCCAAGTTTAATTATGTCCCATCCACGTAGAATAATAGACAAAAAGCGAACCAAAGTGCACTTGGTTGATCAGACCATTATGCACCGGTTCTGATTAGACAATATGTTAGTGAGCGGCCGCTCAATAGCATAAGTCATAAACAAACTCGATAAATGGATGAGTTTGCAAAACTAGATTATAGTTGCAACATTATAGTCAAAGTGGTAAAAACATATGCACGAGAGATTTAGCTTAAAAGAAGGTAGAATGATTCTAAGTCATACAATTGTCCTATAGTCTTCTTGTCCAAGTCCTTGGTTGGCTAGAAGGGTTAGGTCCTCTAGATTCTAGGATCTAAATAAGCTTGCTAATATAGGTCACTAGGTCAAAGGGGTTGCTAGGTCATAAGGTAGTCTACCCAACTTAAAGAATTAAACTAATAGTGTTTTGGGACAACTAACTAGTAGGGTCAATCTCTAGCAAGCACGAAGGGAAGATAAGAATAATGATAGGAGAAATCAAGCAAGATGCAATTAATGAGTCATACGGAAGATAAAATCAAGGAAAGTGGTCAAGTATGTGGATGAGAGCCTTGACTTCTAATCCTATACGCAGGCTTGTTTGGTACGGTAAAGTAACCAAATAATTTATTGTGACCTGCATGGGCCACCACAAAAACATGTAACGCCCCAGTCCCAAAATACGTAGGACTAGGAACGTAGACATGCCAGCTGTATTCATACGAAGTATACTCCAATATATGGAACCCTCGTATAAATACATAAGCTATAAATTGCAGTAGAACCATAACTAATCTCATCCACACAGAATAAATGAATAAAAGACATCATATAATGATAATGAATTTGTCTTGATACAATATGTTGGGCGGAGACAGATCCACTACCAACAAATAAGAAAATGTACATAGAAATAAAATGAGTGGCGAGCGAAGCGAAGACGATCCAAGTGCAATCATCCTCGAGAAATAGCAATGAACACGGCTAGAGCTAAAGCACCTGCGAAAGACAATAGCACACACACCTGGAGAGATAACCAGGTCCTCAGAGGGACGTAACAAGACACATAATAGCATGCCATATAAACTGAATAAATATTGCTCAAATAAATAAGTAAATCGAATTATAACATGTTCCAATACGCACCTACTGAACGAGCGTACCATCTCCCCAACCAAACAATGTTAGGAGATGGTAAACTAATTCACGGTAACATAGCTTCCCATGCTATGAATCCAATATGGTATCCGGACCCCAACAAGGTTCAATACCTTCTCATCGAAGTAGTAAGTCACACCTACAACCAAACAAGGACAAGATGTGACGAACTAATTCGCGACAAGTTATTGTTCCAAGCCACGGTCAGATACAAGTACCCAAACCAAAAGTACTCGTACCTAACGGATAAAGGTACCTAACCGTTCTAAAGGAAATATAGTTAAGAATAATCCTTCCTACATATGGGCCCTGGCTAAATAGGATCGGCGTAGTCCCCTTTGGACACCAGAGGCCCCATCGGTAAGAGCATGACGTTCTGCAGAATCGTCAGTGGCCGTCAGTAATCTTGGGTCATCAACCCCGTATCTCCAGCGGAGAGTCCGGGTCACAAAGGAAAGTGCATCAAAGCCCATACGCTAAGGAACTGTCCTCCCTTCCCAATGCCTATTGTGTTGTATCCACAACACAAAATCACTATAACCGCTAAGTCAAACTAACATGCAACCTCTATTAGCGGTTATTCCTATCGCACGGCTTGTACGTACTGGTGGCCAGCCAATCACGTACTTCCGTATTCTACATACGACACACAACTTCGTGTTACAACGTGTCAAGGCCAATGAATGCAACGCACATGGTGGTCCCTTAAATCTAGGTTTAATTTGTAAGAAAATAATACACCGCAGGAAATAATGAACAGTAAGTTCTAACAGTTATGCCATGTATCACAGTTTTTGCATAAAAAAATAAATAATACATGAAATATGAGCTAAAAATAAGTAAACAGCAAATGGCAAGGTGTCTTGCCTGGTAGAGCGCCTGGTGTGCTGCGATAATCATGGTGGCACGAACTGCGACTTCGGTGCAACAATTATGCAAGGGGACATCGGATGATGGCACAGACAGTTTTATTGGGTCCAGAACGGTCAACTTAGTTAGGGTGGACATATGGTAGTCTTGAAATGGGCGAAGAAATAGGACATGGATACGGACAGGAAAAATCAGAGAATAATGGATAAAAAATATTTATATATATACGAATTTTAGAAAATATTTATAATCCCTAAAAGCTAATGTTCACGAGTCAAAATATTTATAGGAAAAATACAAAAGAAAGTTCTTTAAAGTCAAGAGACCGTTTTCGGCAAGAACTCTAAGTTTGTAAAGATACAACTCTAGATAGAAAAATGTATATATTTTATTGCCAAAATATTTATATAATACAAACTTAAAATCAAAATAGTTGTTTCCTTTTAGCCAGAAAATAATATTTTCCTAAAAATTGTATAAATAATAATATTTAGCAAATAGATAGTTTTGCAAGTAACAACAATAATAATCATAATAAAAATAATGAGAATAATAATAATAATAACTATCTTTAACCATAATAATAATGATGACAAATAATAATAGTAATAAGAATAATATTAATAATAGTAATAATGATAACAATAACGAAAATAAAATCAGTAAAAATACCAAGCTCTGTTCCCATACTTTAAGTATGGAATAGAATGAGAACCAAAAAGCAAACAAAATATAATAAATAAATAATAATAATAATCATCTTCCTAATAATAATGATAAGGATAATGTTAATAATAATATTATTATTAACACTGATAATAATAATAATAATGTTAAGAATAATAAGGATAATAATAAGAATAATAAATATAACTGTTTGAAAATAACTATCTACCAGAACCTATACTACTAAGTATTATATATAAAAAAATAAAAATAATAATAATAAAAAAATTAATCACTGAGTGCAGCCTCTGCTGCACTCGCCTCTCTCTCGGTGGAGTCTCGATTCAACCAAAAATAAAGGCGGCGAGGAGGAAACGACAGAGAGGGGGAGATCGGGAGAGCTTGGCGGAGGAGGGCGGTCGGGAAGCCGCGGCGGAGGGTCGGTGGTCCGACAGGCTCAGGGAGGCTGGCGTGTGGTGGAGGCAGAGGGAAGAGAGCGGGGGTTTAGGGAATCGCCGGTCGGCGGAGCTCCGACCGGGGAGAGGGCGAGCTGGGAAGAGGACGAGGGTTCCAGCGTTCCCGCGGAGGAGCACGGTCGGCGAGGGGTCTCGCGCGCGGAGGCGCGCACGGTGGCGGAGAAAGTGGAGCGGTCGGGAGAGGGACGAAGGGGTGGCGCGGATGGCGAAGGCGTAGGGTTACGGCGGCGGAGATTACGGGGGACTCAGCGGCGGCTCGCCGGCGGGCACGCGACGGAGGGAAGTCGATGGGGTTTTGGTGGACGGTCGCGGCGGGGGAAAGGCGAGGCGAAGGGAAGAAGCGGCCATGGCGACCACGGCGGAGGCGGTTCGCGACACGGCGTCGGCGCTCGCGGAGGCGGCAGGAGAGACGAGTGGTTAGGTTAGGGTTTTCTACTTCTTCTTCTTTTCCTTTTTTTTACTGTGGCTATGATGGATGGCGGTGCTGGTGGTGTCGGGACGGCCGGGCAAGGTGGCCGTGAGGGTGGTTTGTCGGGCGAGGTGACAGTGGTGATGGCACGAGGAAGACGGGGGTTTTGATAGTCCGATGGTGGTCGGGATGGGTACTGGATGATGGCAGGGTGGTTTGGGGTGTTGGCTGTCGTGTGTGTCGGGCAAGGAGGAGGGGATGTCGGGGAGACAGTGATGGTGGGACGAGTTGGCCGGAGGTGGTCGGGCGAAAAAAAGCGTCGGAGTCGACGGGGAATGGCTGTGGCGGCGAGGGCCGGGATGACGGAGGTCGAGGTGGTGCGTCGGTCAAGTTGTTGGTGATGGATGGCCATAGGGAAGTTGAGTCGGGTGTAGGTTACGTTGTGTCGGGTGTGTCCGACACAATGGGGATAGAGGTCCGGATCTGTTGGATATGGTGGAGAACAATGTATTTGTACCATATCGAATATAGTGGATGGGAAAGGAGGACACCGACACGATGCACGATTTTGGTTGTAGAAATTTGTGGATGAATAATGTGGAGGAGTACCTGCCTATTTATAGGATGTGGGAATTCCCAGTTAGATAAAGTTTAGGAATATTTAAACCCAAAATAGATAATTCATCTATTAATTTAATACCAATCAAATCCAAATCCATTTAAATCTAATTAAAATCTTGGTTTAAAATCAATGGAATAAATCAAATTTCAAATATTAACTATTTAAATAAATCCATAGATTCAAATCATGATTTAAATCTCTACAATAATTAAAAAAAATATGCTTTCCTAAAATACTAATAATATTAATTTCAAAAATTACATTAATATTTAAAATAAACCAATAAATAATTACAAATATATATGTATGCACAAGTAATGTTCTTATAATTATGCTTTTCTAGCATACAAATAAAAATATTATTTATTATTAATAATTACGAAAATGTAAGACTTTATAAACAAAATAACAAACTTGGAAATAATTGGAACGATAATAAAATAATTATTATGTATATTATTTTGAAACTTCAAAAATAGAAAAAATAATATTTTCAAAAATATGTACGCTCGCACATAATCGCACTCGTCGAGCAAAAATAAAATTTCGTGCGCGACGTAAAATACGACTACGCGACGTATAATACAAAATTTTAAATCCGTACAAATATTAATAAAAAATATATAGTAGAAATTTAGGGGTTTTACATAATTTTTGCTTATCTACCTCTGGGAGGTTCTTGCTGATGAATATTGGACGAGGTGACCCGCTCTCTCCTACGTCAATTTGAATTAATTGATCTTCGGTAGGAGATTCTCTTAGTTCGAATCGGAGTTTCCATTGAGTATCCATTCGTTGAGCCCAAGGATCTATTTCGGGATTTTTTTTAATATCCTCGTCATAGCCTTCTGGAAGTTCGACGGAGACCATGTTAGAAGATACAGTCAATCGATGAACTTGACCGATGCTGGTGTCAGAATCCCATGATCTGGAATCAGAAGAGTTGGAGCGCTCTCCCCTATCGGATTCGGAGGCTGCTGGAGATAATATCGGAGGTGAAGAATATCCGAGACCTCTTTTGGTCTTGCTGTAGTACATCTCTGACTTTCCTTTCGGAACAGCCGTACGGATAGGAGTTCTTCTACCTTTACCGTAGTTAAGGCCATTCTTGAAGTCATAACCCATCTTTCGGATGATGTCTTTTGATTGTTGACTGTAACGACGGAGTTGAAGATGTCCCGTATCGTTACTCTTGCTATCATCCGTATAGCTGAATTGTTGTTCCGGTCCTCTACTAAAAAGTATTGGACTCTCGCCTTTCTTTCGAGCGAGAATAATACGATATGAATCATTGGGATGTTCGAGTAAGACTTCTGTTTGAAGAGATTGTACAACTCCCATTGTAAATGACTGAAAGCTATCTAACATATCTAAATAGCACTTAGCATGATAAATGACATCAGTATACTGGAAAGTAGATGCTTTTCCATTAATTTGTACATCTGTATTTACAGCAGGACCTTTAGCCTTAGCAGGCTTGGTCAGATTGATTACAAGAGGGGGAGAAGAAAAACGTGGAAGAGGATTGGCCTTGTTACGACGAAGGTCGATAACAAGCGGCTCTGAGGAGGTGAGCTCCCTTTTATCCTTGTTATGAGATAAATCAATAACAAGTGGCTCAGAAGAGGTGAGCTGCCTTTTTTCCTTATTACGACGTAAGTCTATAACAAGTGGCTCAAAAGAGATGAGCTCCCTTTGATCTTGACCTCCATCAGTTGGTTGCTTCTGGACTGGCAAGTGAATAGCCAGTAGTTTAGAGGACTGAGGACGCGAAACACGTCCTTTGACAGGTATGATGAGGGTGTCATTAGGCACTGCTTTTTGTTCTTCTTCAGTATCCAGAGACAGCACTACCTTCATGAATTCATCCTTGTACATACGAGCGTCGTTGCAGTATGCTTCGACGCCTTTGAAAGGATAGAGATCAGCAACCTCCTTTTGAACCTCTCCATTGTCATCAACATATTTGAAACATTGATGGAGAGTTGAAGGAACAATATTATGTTCGTGCAGAAATGGTCTTCCAAACAAAGCATTGTAAGAGCAACCATGATTGTCAATGATATAGAAGGTCACCTTTGTGCGAAGATTGCCTATTTAGAGTTTTAGGCAAATCTTGTCCAGAGGTTCACTCCTTCCCTGGTTGAACCCGAGGATGGTGGTGATTGTACTGGAAAGACTATGCACTGGGATCTTCAATGCATCCAACATTGTCTTCGGCATGATGCTGAGAGCAGACCCTGAATCTATCAGAATACGATCGACTTTCATCTAGTCGACATATCCTGTATAGTAGAGAGAACGGTCGTGCCTATTATCTTCCATCAGCATGTCATCCTGTGTAAAAGTTATGTTTGGAATTAACTCCAACACACTATGACAATGAAGGCAAGAGACAGGCTCTGCTTTTGGCTTCTTTAGAAGGGCTAGACAGGTTTCTGCCTGCATGAGAGCCTCACTCAGAGTTTCCCGAGTCTCTTTAGAGAGGCGCAAGAGCTCGAAGATTGACAGCCGGGCCGGTGTATTGGCTAATTGAGCCAAGATATCAAAGTTGTAAGGCTTCTCAAGTCCTGAGGGAGATGACTTCTTCAAAGGTTTGTCGAAGCGGACTTGTTGTTTGCCTTTGTCAGCGACTGTCGGCTTGGGAAAAGTAGACTCTACAACCGGTGAGGAGGCAGAAGGGATATCCTCAGTGGAAATAGGTTGTACTGGAGCGGGTTCAGAAGAAGAAGCATGATTCTCCTGAACTTCGGGATAATCCTTTAGATAGGCTTTCCCTAATCTGGTGCCCAGCAGGATTTCCTCGTCAACTATGGGGTCAAAAGACACCATATTGCAAGTCTTTGTCTTGCCCTTGGAGCGGTCTTTCTTCTTGGAGGAAGAGGGAAGTTCGAACTCCGAGGCAAGATCCGGATGAATCCACATAATCTTGCCATTGTCAAGAGACAAGGGGACGAGACCTTCACTTCGTGGAGGAGGGAGATTCTCAATCTCAAGAGTAGCTTTGGGGATAGGAATGACACCATGCTGTACC
The DNA here is from genome assembly GCA_029216955.1 of Iris pallida. Taxonomy (NCBI): domain Eukaryota; kingdom Viridiplantae; phylum Streptophyta; class Magnoliopsida; order Asparagales; family Iridaceae; genus Iris; species Iris pallida. The sequence continues at coordinate 7,730,772 of JANAVB010008400.1, forward strand.
ATCTGCGGAGGAAAGTCACCAAATTGAACTGAGACCATATTTGCGGTAACAGTCTTCTCATCTTGCTGCAGAGTGACAACACCAGCGTTGACCAGCTCCTGAATTTTGTCTTTGAGCATATAACATGCTCGAGTGGAATGCCCAATGAACCTGTGATAAACACAGTACTTACGATGATCAGTCTTACCGACTTCATCAGGCTTCCTCGGTTCTGGAAGTTGGAGCTTATTGCTTTTGATCAAGCAATTAAAGATGCTCACTGTGTCATTCTCGTCAAAAGAATACTCTACTTTCGGACGAGGTTCCCTTGGTGGAGGTGCTGAAGGAGTAGAAGCAGATGTATGTGGAGCTACGTTGACCGCCAGAGATTCTTTGTTCTTCAAGTTGATATTCAAAGTTTCTTTTCCCTTACGGTTGTTCTAGCGATTACCACTACCCGATGTCTGGTGTTCATCCCGGTCGGGGTTAGACATTTGTACCCCTAGCTGCTTGAATTTGTCGGCGCTAACTTCAGCTGCTTTAGCGTTGACAATGAAGGATGGCCAGTCTTGGAACTGAGTTGGCCCCGTCCACATGCTGATGATAGGTAAAAGATTTGCCTTGCAGGTGTCTATGGTGACAACGGCCGGAGTTCCAGGAGGCATTTTCAAAGCTTCCCGGTGGAACCTTTCAATAAAACTCTCAGCAGTTTCATTGTGTCTTTGTTTGATTTTATTGAGAGCTGACATAGTTATGTCGTTGATCACCTCATAGAATCATTCCAAGAAGATTTGTTTCAGACCTGAGAAGGAGGTGATACAACCATCGGGCAAGCTTCTGTACCAATCGTATGCTACGTCGGCTAAACAGCCGACGAATACTCTGGTAAGAAGAGCGTCATTTGGTTAAAGTTGGACAGTTATTACCTCAAAGTGGTTAATGAACTGGCTAGGAGAAGTGCTGCCATCAAATAGTGAGATTGTTGAAATCTTGTACTTCGGAGGAAATGGGACTTCCTTCCATTCAACTGGGTAGGGTTGCTTGATCCCCAACCTTTGCAAGTTGTCTTTTTCTTTGAAGGCCTCAAATTGAGTGCGCAGGAGCTTGACAGCTTCATTGGCATCCTCTACTGATGTAGAAGGGGTAGGCTGAGTCACAGTAATAGGGGGAGGGACAGCGTGGTAAGCACTACCCCCAGCACCTGACTGACTGGGTGCAGGTTGAATCTGTACAGGAGGTACTTGAGTAGATGCTACCCCCAACCCTGTATTGACAGGCACCGACGATGCTATAATTTCAGGATTTGCAGGAGGTACGATCGGTGGTACTGTATGCTGGGCCACAATGATAGAATGCATACTTGCAACCATTTCGGCCATGGTCTTTAACTTGTCTTCTAGCGCAGCTATCCATTGTTCTTGACTAGCTGAACTGGAAGCATCGGGATATTCAGTAACAACATAAGCTGTAACTTCTCTAGGTACAGTAGAGGATACTGTCTGTTCCGAACTTTCGCTATATGCATCATAGTCGAAGAAAGAGTTATCTCCTGAGTGAGGAAGAGGGAGATGACCGGAAGGATCTTGAAGATTCCTTTGACCGATTGTGTCTCGGCTTCGGGATCGGGTATGTTGGAATACTCCATCCGAAGATTCTTGGAGTAGATCTAAATATTGCTGGCTTGGCTTGCGAGGCTTACCGTGCTTGGAACACATCCTACCCCCAGTGTCTCTGGAAGTCATGTTGACAGAAGCGTACAAAACTTTGTCTTCATCTTCTGACATAGATTCAGAGTTTGTAAAGTTCAGACGATCGAAGATAGATCGTCTTGTTGCCTGACAACATCACTTGATGACCACTTTGTGATTATAATGGTGTCTAAGTGGTTGCACTGGAGATGTTGAGATGTTGTCCTATTTTTGCTTGAGGTGTTCTCGGAGATCAGGAACAGTGACGGGACGAGAAAAAGTTTGAGGGATATATTCTTTGACAACATTCGGAACATGGTTTCGATTCTTCAAATGTTTTATCCCTTGAGTGTACAGGGAAGTATTCATTTCATTGGCATAGGTGTCCGGATTTTTGATCCTGGAAGTTTGCTTCTGATGCTGGTTGGTCTTCGGCATAGGCTGTTTGCGTTTCACCGAAGTTGGTCGATTGAGATAAGTTCTTAGATCAGCAAACTCACCCCCAGGGGTTTCTGTCTGAGACACCAGCAATTTTCCCTGTCTTGAACGGGATATCTTGAGAGTTGGGAGATCTTAGAACTCTGCTACCGGAGTAGGCAAAATTCCTCTTTGATCAGTATACTTCCCTTTGGCAAGGAGGGAAGAAGAACCCATGTTGGAGAGAGTTCTTGTAGTGATTGGTGCCGGAGTACGTTCAGATTGATCTTCTACGGTAAAAATCGAGGAAGACTGAGAAAAGACCAAAGGGCCTTTTCCTTTGTTTTGTGAAGAAGGGTTAGCTAGAGAGCGTTTCCCTCTGTTGTCTTCCAAGTCGTGGGACGAGAAAGTTTGAGAAAAGACCAACAGGCCTTTTCCTTTGTTCTGGGGAGGAGGAGGAATAGCCAAAAGACTACCCCCAGTGGATTGCGCTAGAGCAACAGGATGCTTGGGTAGAGGAGCAGAGTTTTTCCCTTTGCTATGAGAAGAAGAGAGATTAGCCAAAGGGCTATCTCCTTTAGACTGCGCTGGGGCCGTTAGCACATGGGTTGGAGTAGTTGTTGGCGCACTAGCAGGTTACGCATGAGTAACTCTAGCAGAAGGTCTTCTGGCCACAGTCTTAGCAACTTGCGCAGCAGGAGCCTTGTTACCAGAGTGTTTGGGTTGCACTCTGGTTGCTAGAATGGTGGATTGCGCAGGTAAAGTTGCAGCCAACTGCGCCAAAGGAATAGGTGTCTTGCACTTTGACAGAGCAGCATATAAAGTGGTTTGTGCACTGGCAAAGGAAGCAGCATACTCCGCATTTGCAGTAGCAGCAGACTGCGCAACAGAGACAGCAGTCTTGGGAACAGAGGCAGTAGACTGCACAGCAGGCTGAGCAGCAGAAGTAGTGGACTGCGCAACAGTCTTGGGGACCCACACTGGATGAACTTTGCTTGTGGCAGAAGTTGTTGCAGTGCGAGGGGTGGTCCTGGAGTTGATCATCACCTCGTAGGCCGTCTGGTTGACCTTTACACCCAGCATCTTCTGCATCTTTCCGATAGACGCAACGTCACATTGAGTTGTCACTTCCTCGTCGGAGGAGAAAGTCGTCCCCAGCAGAGTCGCCATATTGTTTGCAAAAACAAAAGTTGATCTTTATTTCAACAAACTTTGTAAGAAGATTACAAGAATTCTGGAAAAGTACAACTATAGGAATCCGATCTGAATGACGATCGCTTTATCCCTTGGACGATGTGAACTTTGAAGATGGTAGCCTCTGAAGATTGCAGCAGCACTTTGGCAAGAACTCCTTATCTCTGGTGATGATTTCTGATGTATATGTATGTATATCTGATAATGAAGACTTGAAACTCTATTTATAGAGTTCTGGAAATAACTAACTTTTAGTTATTCTGACTTGCACAGGTTGGATTGCATAAGCAATGAACCGCGCAGGCAGTTACTCGATCGTGGACCATCTGTATGTGACGCGTGGCATTGTTTGATTAAAATGCGCTTGATCGTGTACAGACGGTTACCACATGGTGAGTAATTGATGGCATGAAGGCCACGTGTACATTGTCAATTTTCTTGATGAAGTGTGCCACATTAATTACGCTGGCTTCAGATTGCGCTAGGATGGACCGCGCTACAAAGAGTCTGGCCGATTGCGCTGCATGTACAGCTGTCCTCGAGTGCTGTGCTGCACGATAAACAAACAGTTTCCTCGTTCTCCGTGCTGTCAGTTGTCAGAAGATCTGATTCTCTGTCAGGTAATGATGACGATGCCACGTCAGCTTGTGCACATGGATAAGTGCGCAGTTCAGCCTGTACAATCGAGATGGTGCGCAATCAGACTCCTGCGCAGTTCACTTGAAGGATGCATAATTTGATTTTCATGACTTCTTTGATGGGTGCAACTTGATTTTTAGGACCTACACCAAGTGCTACTGAAGATCCTACAACGAGCAGCCGTTGCGAAGGATTTGGCGAAGATCGTAACTAGACCAAAAGGAGTATATTCTGGGATCTGCCATATTGGAGCACAAATCTGATTAGACATAACCTTGACGTCATGCATATCGAGAAGAACATATTTGATAACATAATTAATACCGTAATGGACGTCAAGGGAAAGACAAAAGACAATAAGAAGGCTAGATTGGACTTAGCCGAAATATGCAGACGCCCTATATTGCACATGATAGACAACGGAAAGGGAAAGCTTTTATGGCCTAAGGCAATCTACTCGTTGGACAAAAAGGACAAAGTGAGACTTTGTGGATGGATCCAGCACTTGAAATTTTCGGACGGATACGTCTCCAATCTAAGAAGATGTGTCGACATAAATGAGTATAAACTGACCGGAATGAAGAGCCACGATTGCCACGTATTCATGGAGAGGTTAATTCCTGTTGCATTTCGAGAATTATTACTGCCGGTAGTCTGGGATCCATTAACAGAGCTTAGCATATTCTTCAGAGATCTTTGTTCTTGCAAGTTGCTCGTCGATCGTTTAGAGAAGCAAGAGAAGTACAAAGTGATAACACTTTGCAAACTTGAGAGAGTTTTTCCTCCTGCATTCTTTGACTCAATGGAGCATTTGCCGATTCATCTTATCCATAAGGCCCTTGTTGCTGGACCTGTCGGTTATCGTTGGATGTACCCTTTCGAGCGACAGTTGAACCACCTCACGAGGAAGTTGAAAAATAAGGCACGGGTGGAGGGTTCTATTTGTGAAGCATATGTGTAGAAGCATGAAAAAGAACAGAAAAATCCATGCGCCTCAAAACAGAGGGAGTCTCATGCGGTTCAAAGAATCTCGTAGAGCTTCATGAGGCTCAAGAGTCCTTTAGAGCTTCATGCGGCTCAAAAGTCCTTCAAAGCTTCATGCGGCTCCGAAATCCCCAATAGCTCCATAAGGCTCGGGTAAAAGCCACGTGGCCCTATGCGGTTCGCCTCTACAGCTGGCCATCAAGTAGCGGCCTCATTTAATGCTCTAACGGCAGCTCTGACATAAAAGGGAATTGACAGCTCTGACATAAAGCTGTAATGATGACTCAGACATAATGGCATGCTCCTAGGAAAATGAAGGAAATCTTTATAGCTGGCACGATCCACCAATTTCGAAGCTCATTATGTGGCTACCTACTTTAATGCGGCTGCCACCTTCATGCGGCTGCCACCCTCATACGGCTGCCACCTTCATGCGGCTGCCACCCTCATGCTGCTGCCACCCTCATACGGCTGCCATCTTTATGCGGCTGCCACCCTCTTGCGGCTGCCATCTCCTTACGGCTGCCACCTTCATACGGCTGCCATCCTTATGCGGCTGCCACCTTCATGCGGCTGCCACCCGCATGCGGCTCAGTTGTAAGGACTTTCATGCGGCTCGGTTAAAGGCCACACTCATGCGGCTCAACAATGACAATCCTCCACACGGCTCGCAGCAGTTGGGACACGTAGCAGGAGTTGATCAAATCCCAACAATCTAGATTTATGGCAATCAATATAACAGACAGTTGAGACACGTGGCAGGAGATTGACAAAGATTTATTCACTGGGATTTGTTGATATCTACAATTAATCATGATGCAGACTTGTTGCAATCAACTTTAACTGCCCATGCGGATTAGGTGCAATCAACATTAACTGCCCAGATTTGTTACAATCAATATTAACGGCCCAAATTAATTTCCAATAAACAAGATCGAGGCAAATCGTAACCAATTCCTAACCGTCCACTTTTCAAGGAGCAATCATTGCAAACCCTACTTATCACACCCCACTCCTATAAATAGCAAGGTGTCATTCCCTTACAAGCGGACAGAAGGAGAGAGACCCACAGAGAGAGCGACGGCGCACAGAAGAATCTTTCCACACATCCCGAGAGCATTTCTTCATCAGAGCCAAGGCTACGTCCGATCGTCCAAGGAGGAAGACAGAGTTGATAGCACTCTCCCGAGCCTCTACCGTTACCCCCAGAAAAACTAAATAATTGTACTTAGATTGCTTTTCCTAGGTTTTGTTCCTAGGCTCTCTTTGTACGAGCGAGTTTGTATTGTGAAGTAAAAGTCCAGTCCTCCCATAAAACTGTTCTGTTCTTTTATAATCAATGGCAAACACGATGGCGACTCTGCTGGGGACTAACTTCTCCATGGCTGGGGAGTTGGTGATGCAATCGGATGCAACCAAACTTCCAGCCGCATGAAGAAGGCTCATACGGCCACGACTGCCAGCCGCATGCAGACTGCTTATGCGGCCACCGCTTCTAGCAGCATACATGCGGCCACACATGCCAACCGCATACAGACAGCCTGTACGGCCACCAATCCCAGCCGTATACCATCTGCTCCATGCAGCTCACGGTCAGTCTTTGGCCGCCTCTCATGCGGTCCTGACCTTAGAGGCTCTCAGGAGGTTGTGCCAAACTCTGTGACGCACCACTTGGACTCTTCCTTCTATGCACTCTCGGGTGCTAGAGGGAAGAAGTCTAGGACAGTACGGGCTCGTCGAGCTCAGTTCGCTGTCCCAACGTCTGACTATCAGGACGTCCCGCTGACTATTACGCGGGCCCCTGATGGAAAGTTGTATAAAACTATCCGTGTCCAGCCCCCGACGGCCAACGAACGGGATAGTTATCAAGAATCTCCCAACAATGATCAGGGGCAAGGACTCGTACTACCCCCACATCAGGGAGCAGGTAGGATGCCAACACACTCATGTGCTTAGAACTCTCGGGCCCACAAAATGAGTGACTTGTGCAACGTGATTCTTCACAAACGCAAGAAAAGAGACGAAAACTTGGTGTGCAGAGAATCATTTCGTGGACATCACTGCAATCAAGTCATTGTCAACTGCTGCTACAGCAAGGTGGCCACACAAGAGTACCGGCGATCCGTCTTCCAACGACTGCACAACCAAGTTCAGAGGACGAAGCGCTTCTCGTCGTCTCCTGTAATTCTGCACAGAAGATTCCTGGCGGCGGGAAAGGGAAGAAAACAAATGTCTCCAGCCCAAGAATCTCAACCAATAAACTCTCTTCTAAGCGGTTGTCTACGACCATTACAGAAGGAGTTTTCCAATGTACTCGCTCGAAGACAAAATCTGCCACACTTGGAGATTCGCCATCCACATCTCTGGGAGGCGCTAGAGCCGGAGGAAGCACTCCTTCGAATATCTACGACAATCCGGTGTTACAAGGAGATAATCCAGGGAAAATGGTTACCCCAAAAGATGCAGTATGTTCCGACGTCCCCAAGGACGTCCACAACTCTCAAGACGAGGCAAGCTCTGAAGCTGGGGGTACCACTCCTTCTGAGTTCGAACCAGAGGAGAATATTCCCATATACCCTGACGACTTCTCTGTAAAAGGGTATGACTCAAAGGGCACGTCCTCCACCGTTCCTTCTATCTCTCCTCATGTGAGGACGGTGTTCATGACAGACAACAACCAAGATGGTCCCAGTAATCGCCAACGTATCGACACCCTGGAGGCCATACTGCATACCTTGGTCAAGTCCATGGACGAGATTAAAGCGGCCCTTCCAACTCTGCAAGGAAGGACGCTTGGCCAAACAAGCTTGGGTCCCGCGGTCAATGTGGACTCAAACTCAACTGCGCCAAACCCGGGCAATAATCTTCCTACAATAACAGCTCCTACTGCTACAGACAAGGCCAGACAGGCAAGACGAGAGGTTCAGGAGCACCGAGCCATGTTCCACGCCCGAGAAACCTGCTAGGACCTCAGGATACGACAACCGTATCCGACTGCATGGTGAGATGTTCCCTTCCCACCAAGATATAAACCATTCAATATCAATCCATATGATGGAAAGACAGCTGCAAGCAGGTACATCACCTACTTCGAAGTCACAGCCAACCATCTTCCTCATGATGATGCCATCCTTACGAGGTTGTTCATTGGAGCATTGGAAGGGGTCGCCTTCGACTGGTACCGCAACTTGCTGGAGAACTGCATCCATTCCTTCGCCGGCTTCAAAAATATGTTCTTTGAAAGGTTCTACGAGGTAGGACAGGATGTGACAATGTCTACCCTCATAGACATTGTTCAAGGTTAGAAAGAATTGACGAAGAACTACATTGAGCGGTTTCGCCAAACTGCGATGAAGTTGCCTTCCGGTAACCCTGATTCCTCCTTAATTAAAATTTGCCAAAAGAGGCTGATCCCCACAATCAGCCTCTGGATGGGCGAGAGACAATTCAAGGACTGGAAGACGTTCATCATCTGTGCCACTGGCGTAGAAGACAAGTTGAAGAAAGCTCGCCAATTGGGACTGCATATTTCGGAGGGAGACGACAAGGGTAAACGCCCTAATGCCAACAACAACAACGGCAGTAATTCCTCTAACAATCGGAAGAATAAGGGCAAGCAGGCTATGGTGGCCGACACAGTCCAGAAGCCTGAATCATAGCCGACAGAAAAGTAGTGGCCTCAGATGACCTTTTCCTTCGAGGACAGCCATGTCAAACCCATCTTGGACATGCTCATACAAGGGGGTAGAATTCAGCTCCCCCTACCAAGATGGGAACCTCAGCCGACAGAAATGGAAAGCCCTAAATACTGTCACTACCATCGCTATGTCTACCATGCTACACAAGATTGCTTCCAACTGAAGCGATACATCCAGCATCTCATCGATTCTAAGGCCCTAGCCATTGATTTCAAAGAAGTGACCGTGGCAGCAAATATGGTGTCAGTACAGTTTGGCAGCTTTCCTCCGACAAAGACTCAAGATGGAGTAGTACCCTTCCCCAGAACAAAGATGGAGGTCGCTAACCTTCCACCTCCCCGAAACCAGGCCGCTAGTCTAGTGCCTCTCACCACCCGGACCTGGTACCTGAAGTGGCTCAGTCTGCGCTACCCTCTACCAACAAGAAAAAGAGTGGAAAAGTCAAGTCCTGCCGTACAATCTCGGCAGAAGTTGAAAAGGCTACAGCTGTCCTCACCTGGTCGGGTGCACAATCCCAACCTACACCGGGTAACTTGGCTGAAGATCACCAGCCAGCTACTGCTGATGCTCCAGGACCTTCTCAACCTCTGACGACCGACAAGCCTAGGCCGAAGGAGACTCTCTTTGATAAACTACTCTGAAAAGAGGCGCCTCATGGGCTGGAAAGGCCCTACAACTTTGACATCTTGGCACAATTGGTAACACACCGACCAAATTGCCACTATACGAGCTCCTGAGACTCTCCAAAGACGTTCGCATTGTATTGAGCGAGGCACTCCAGAATGTCGACGCATATCTGGCTCAGTCCAATCTCGTCGGGGAGAGCTCGCCTACAGACCTCCAAGACAGTGCTTGCACAGGTGCAGTGCCCAACATTGTCTTCACTCCACAGGATATGCTTATCAAGACCAACCTGCACGATCGCCTCTGTATTATACTGGATACGTTGGCGACATCAAGGTGGATCGGATGCATATTGATCCCAGTTCTTCCATAAGCATCATCCCGAAGAGCCTGCTGCACCACCTGCGTATCCCAATGCATCGCCTTACGCCAACAAGCACTGCCATCAGCGGTTTCAATTCAGGCAGAAGCTATCCGATCGGGAAGATTCTTCTGAAATGCCAAATCGGCGATCTTCAATCAGAAGTGACCTGTTATGTCGTAGATGTAGACACTTCCTATAATATTCTCCTGGGGCATCCTTAGATACACGATTACATGATCGTGCCTTCCATACTGCACCAATACTTCAAGTATGTCGATAAGCACGGCTTCGCGAGGACAAAATTTGCCGATATCGATCCCTTTAAAGGGGTCGAATCCTACTACTCAGACTCATGCTTGTACGAGAAGTCAAAAAGGCACCTTATCGAAGAAGATACTCAAGCTCCAACTGAGGCGGCAACTGGATCGAAAGAACCTCTGACGATCCACCTCCAAGCCCGCAAACCTGGCAGAACTGTACCCCTTACAGCCACTCTGCATAAGGATACAATCAGCCTCTCTGCACAGGAAAGACAGATGATAACCTGACTGCCAAGATCTGGCCAAGCGCCTAGGCCCAAGACAGAGCCACTGACAATCAGGCTGCCTAGAGCTAGCCAGCAACAAACAGAGGAGCTCAATCCCTTTGTCAAGCCAATGACGATTCGTCTTCCCAGAATGAATCGACAGCCGAGCGCTAAGTCGGGGACTGCTAGCCAGCCAACAACCTTCCGTACAGCACCAAGCACCAAACTGGGGGTCGCTAGTACACCAACGACTCCACGTTCTGCTCCACCAGTGGAGCCCCTGATGATTAAGTTGCCAAAGTCATCCTCCCAGTCTTTATCAACATAGGGGGTGGCCGAAGAAGAGTCAGAGCTCGCCAAGTATGTGGCTGCTCACACTGATATTCCATCCGCAAATGATGTAATTCCATTGGAAATGATACCCTACTTCATCAATAAAGGGCTATCTTTGAACTACCTCAAGCTTAATAAGCTTTGTACAATGTATGCCATGGAACACGGTATAGGTACCCATTTACACACACAGGTAACAAATGTTTATACCGTGAACCAACTTACTCCCGAGGAAGACGTTTGCTTCATAGTCGAGGGAGAGGACCATCCAATCATCTTCGGTCGGAAGAATAATCCACAACCCTTCAGGATAGAAGAAGTCGATCTCGAACCCGACACCAGGAGACTGCCCCTTTATCTATACAGTTCCCAATCCAAGTACCTCATGCAAAAACAGGGGTATGATCTGGAAACTATGCCAGGCTTGAACTATGGCACTGGACGGCGGCTACCTTTACAGTTGTCGGTCCCGGCTGAAAAACCACAAGATTAATACAACAAGACCCGATGTGGACTAGGTTATGTTACACCTACAACAACTCCCGAAATCTCAGATGAGGAATGCGACTGGCATTCGCATTCAACCGGATCACCCACTTTCAATTCGGATGTAAGCATAGGGGACGTATTCAGGCAAGCTCTGTCTGTCAATATGGCATTTGCTGATGCCTATGAAGAAGATGAAGATGTACCCGAACTTCTCGAGCTAGAACCTTGGGTCCAACAACTAGATGCACTATAGGAAAAATGCTTCGAACTTCGTGAGCCTTCCACCGAAGATGAGATTGTGCAAGTTGATCTCGGTGATGAGTCCTCTCCAAAGCCCATCTTTGTCAGCAAGAATCTGACAGACGAAGAGCAAGAATCGCTACTGTAACTCGTCAGAGAATACATTGACGTGTTCGTCTGGAGCTACGAAGACATGCCAGGACTGAACCCTGAGGTTGCACTTCACAAACTCAATATTCGTCCGGACGTAAAACTGGTCAAGCAATAGCAACGACAGTTCCGTCCCGACATCATGAATGCCATTGAAGCTGAGGTCAACAAACTGATAGCTAGCAGCTTCATCCGTAAGGAACAACATCCAGAATGGGTCGCCAACATAGTACCAGTCCTCAATAAGAATAGGAAGATTCGAATCTGTATCGACTTTCGCAATCTGAATGAGGTATGTCCCAAATATGAATTTTCTCTTCCTATCGTGGACATCATGATCGACAACACATGTGGCTTTGAGCGCATGTCATTCATGGATGGCTTTTTAGGATACAATCAAATCAAAATATTTCCTGACGATGAGAAGCATACATCATTCCGAACACCAATTGGCGTGTACTGTTACACCGTCATGCCCTTCGGCTTAAAGAATGTCGGTGCTACATATCAAAGAGCCGTGAGTGTCATCTTCAGAGATCACCTACGTAAGACCGTGGAGTGTTACGTCGACGACATAGCTGTCAAAAGCCGCTCTAAAGGAGACCATCTGCAGGATCTGTTGACGGTATTCGACCTGATGCGAGCGCACAACTTGAAGATGAATCCCACAAAATCCTTCTTGGGCGTATCCAGCGAGAAGTTTTTGGGTTTCATCGTTACTTTCCGGGGTATCCACAGAGACCCCGAAAAGACGAAAGCAATCATGGAGATGGGTCCCCCAAGAAATCTCCGTGAACTCAGAGGTCTTTAAGGGAGATTAGCTTACATCAGGAGGTTTATCTCTAACCTCTCCGGGCGATGTCAACCCTTCACCCACCTCATGAATAAGGGCGTTTCATTCATATAAGATGAAGAATGTCAGCGCACCTTTGATATTATCAAAGAATATCTGTCGAACCCTCCAGTCATGGTGGCCCCGATTGCTGGAAATCCATTCCTGCTCTATGTGCGAGCAATGGAGCATTCTCTCGGTGCTTTACTAGCACAAAACAATGATACAGGCCACGAACAAGTTATATATTACCTCAGCCGAATGATAATGGGGCCTGAACATCGATACACTGCCGTGGAGAATGAGTATCTTGCTCTGGTATTTGCCATTCAGAAGACTCGACACTACGTCACGGGACAAACCATCCATGTCGTATCAAGAGTTAACCCTCTCAGGGTCCTCATGACCAAGCCGGGTGCACTCAGCTCTCGTCTCGCTACTTGGGCGATATTATTGTCTCCCTACCGTATGATCTTCGTCCCGTAGAAGGCTGTTAAAGGTCAAGCTCTGGTAGACTTTCTAGCAGCTCATCCAGGTTCAGAGTTAACCAGAATAGACGAAATGATACCAGACGAGGTCGCCAATTCAAATGCGGTCTCCCATGATGCCATCTGGCGAATGTTCTTCGACGGTGCTTCGAGAACTGGGCCCAAGGACAACATCGTCGCTGGAGTCGGAGTGGTGTTAATTTCTCCCTCTGGGCTAGTGATTAATCGGGCTTACTCCCTAACGGAGCCCTGTTCAAACAACGTGGCCGAGTACAATGCTTTGGTCATTGGCCTCCGACTTGTAAAGGAGCTGGGGGTAGAGTATCTTGAAGCATACGGTAATTCGCAGTTAATCGTCAATCAGATTCGGGGTTCATACGAAATTTGCCATGAAGATATGATCCCCTATTACCAAATAGCGATCAACATCATTTCGATATTTGAAGGGTTATTCATAAAACACGTTCCAAGGCTCCAGAATATTGAAGCCGATGCCCTAGCAGGTCTTGCAGCATCCTTAGCGGTTTCGAATCATGCTCACCACTTAGTTGACGTAATAGGCCGTGAATTGGTCTGTCCCAAAAACAATGTTCAGTATGTTGAGAGTTACTCCTCTCAGACAGTTGACGAAGCACCAAACTGGAGACAGCCATTCGTAGACTTCGTAGTCTATGGCATCTTGTCCGAAAATCCAAAGGAAGCCACTTCTATCAGAAGATGTTCCCTCAGATTCTTCTATGATACAGAGACAAAAATGCTGTATCGACGATCATACGATGGATTACTGCTTCGGTGTCTGTCAAGTACAGAAGCCAAAGAAGCTGTTCGTGAAGGTCACGATGGCGTCTGTGGGACCCATCAGCCTGGCTCGAAATTGCAAGATCCCCTTCGCCGAATGGGCTATTACTGGCCCACGATGGTTGCAGATGCGATAGACTATGCAAGAAAGTGCAAAGCCTGTCAAGTCCACGCAGATTTCATCCACCAGCTATCCGAGTTTCTATATCCGACGGTGGCGTCCTGGCCATTCGAAGCATGGGAATGGACATCATCGGTTCGATCACTCCGCCTTCGTCCCGAGGACATCGCTTCATACTCGCAATCACAGACTACTTCTCCAAATGTGCGGAGGCCATTCCGCTGGCAGAAGTGAAGACTTCAAATATTATCAGCTTCCTCAAGCATCACGTCATCTATCGCTTTGGACTGTCCCGAAGGATCATCCACGACAACGGTCCGCAGTTCGTAAGCCACGCCTTCTATCGATTCTGCAACAAACACCGAATCCAGAATATTGCTTCAATACCGTATAATCCGGCAGCGAATGAGTTGGCAGAAGCATTCAATAAAACTATAATCAAGCTGCTCAAGAAATTCGTGACTTCCAACAAAAGTGACTGGAATAAGAAGCTTGAAGAATGGTTATGGACGTACCGTACTATAGTTCGGACAGCCATTGGGAACACACCATTCTCCTTAGTGTATAAGAGTGAGGCAGTTCTGCCATTGGAGACTCAAATCCCCTCACTTCGCGTTGCCCTCACCTATCGATTGACAACGGATGATAATCACCATCGTCGGTTACAAGAGTTAGAGGCTCTAGATGAGAAGCGCCTGTTAGCTCAACAACGAATCGAGCTATACCAAGTACGTATCTCGGGAGCTTTTAACAAGAAGGTTAAAATCAGAACATTCTAAGTGGGCGATTTCGTTCTGGCAGTTCGGAGGCCAATGGTTATGACTCACAAAACCGCCGATAAATTCCAGCCAAAGTGGGAAGGTCCATTTGTCATCGAGGTTGTATTCTCCAATGGTGCTTACCGCCTCGCAAAACAAAATGAAGACTTGCTCATATTACCCATCAACGGAAAGTTTCTGAAGAAGTATTATGTCTAAAATGACATCCTCCAAATCTCTCAGATTGTTGAGTTATGTACCCTCGGTACCGCTGAACTTACATTCTGACTCCAAATCTTTCAGATTGTTGAGTTATGTACCCTCTGGTACCGCTGAACTTACATTCTGACTCTAAATCTCCTAGATTGTTGAGTTATGTACCCTCTGGTACCGCTGAACTTATATTCTGACTCCAAATCTTCCAGATTGTCGAGTTATGTACCCGCAGGTACCGCTGAACTTACACTCTGGTCACTCCAGATGAATTTATATCGCATCTTTTGAATAGTAAGTCAGGTATGATCATACCTCTGAACTTTCTTTCCAAAAGAGCATCATCCTCATGATCTAATACCCGCACCTTCAGTGCATAAACAGGGTAATAGATCCATAAATTTTTCGAAACAGCCACGTCGATGTTACCTCTGAGTTGTTTCACTTCCATCAAAAACAAACCACCCCTCACGTAGAACTTCCACGTTCATTTTACCTCTGAGTTGTTCTATGTACCCTTCATGGTGTCCACTCCTACCACGTCCTCATTACCTCTGTGTAGGAATATTCTATCGAAGAAACCCTCATATTTACCACGTCCTCATTACCTCTGAGTAAGTATGTTGGTTCTCTCTCGACTTATTATCCGTACCCAAGACCGGAGTACGCCAAGGATAATAGGTCCACAAATGGCCTCTGCTGACCACAAATGTCCTCAATTGACCACAAATGTCCTCTGTTGACCACAAATGTCCTCTATGACCATAAATCTTGTACTAAGTCATCTAGTACATGCAGCTCTTTTTTCATCATCCCTTTGGGGCCCAGCTGCCCCATGTCACTCTTTCGCTCAATAATAAGAACTTTTATGGTCACCCTACCGTAGAATCATTCTAGGTATCCCTAATCAAACTTATTATCCATACCTAAAACCGAGGTATGTCAAGGGTAATAAGTCTACAAATAGTCCTCTAGTGGGACAAACATCGCAAATACCAAAGATACAGTACAAGCACAATAGATGATGGATGATGAAAACATAGTCATTTATTGAAAAGAAAAAGTACTATATATTCGGGGACCACGTCCCTATCAAAATAAAGGAAAATGACAAAGAAAGAAAAAGGGGCCGACTATGGTTCGACTATACATAATTCTCTAAATCAATCCTTCAGCACGGCGGTCTACCGCTCAACTCGTAGCTTGGCCCGACGCTCGGCCTCTTGATTCAGCCGCTCTGCATCCTCCAGATGCGCGTAGGTCTGCCAGCCACCTTCGAGTCTCTTTAAAGCACTCTCCAGGCCAGCAGAAGCTCGGGTGACCTTTTCGACCTCCTGAACGATCAGCTCTTTATCTGCACGGAAAGCTTCGAGCTCAGATTTTAAGAAAGCCAGCTTCCTCTGGAGATCGAGAATCTGCTCCCTTATATCAATTATTTCGCGAGAGGCGGCTGCTTTTCGACCCGTGTAATCCTCGCTCCTGCGGCTCAGCTGGTCATACAGGAGAGATAGGTCGCCGAGGTCCTTCATTATAACCGGCTTAGCCGTATCTCGTACAGCCCTTACCTTCTCCAAGACAGTGGTGAGGAAGTCATGCTCTTGACCTATTGCTGCAGACAGATCAACTTGCCGCAGCACTTAAAACTGGGCCACTAGCTGATCAACCTTTAACAATTTGGGCTCCAGAAGCGCAACTATCCCTGCCCCACCAGGGAGGGTTTTAAGAATTTTAATTTGGCCACGGGCGCATTGTCGGGCCAAGGCAAAGGGGGTCCTCCACTCCACAGCAGCTTCGACCTCTCTCTTCAGGTGGCGGTAGAAACTGTCAAACACATCCTGTGACGCTTCATCTAGAACTTTCGTAGAGGACGGCGTCAAAGGAAGTGTAGCTGGCAGTGTCGAAGGAGACGTGCCAGAACTTGCCATCCCTGTCACCAGGGAAACAAATTTTGAGCGAAAAGACACGTGGATAGCAGCTAACTCCTCCTCCACAGTCCGAAGAACCTAAAAACTCGGCAGGGTGGAAAGGTCGACCCCCGAAGCCACATGAGCAGAGGAGGACGTAGGGACCATTACTCCCTGCTCCGGCTGTGTCGCCATTTGATCTCCCGAACTCGATCTAGCAGGAGGCCCCTCAATATAAGTCGGAAGGGGAGGAGGCGCACTCCCTTCCACCGGATACCCTCTGGCAAAGCCTACCCTGACAATATCCATCATTGGCAGTGAAGGGGAAGGACGTGTATGTCCAGAGCAACCATCAATCAGCCTAACTCGAAAGATGTGATGATAGAGCAAATGGGCCTCCTCACTAGTCAAGATTTGGCTTATCTTACCAGGGAAGGGTTGTGGAGGCTGAGGTTCGCTCACAGCCGCCGTAGTCCCCTCTCCAGCGACCTCCAAGCCAAATTCAGCTGGTTCCTCTGCCCCAGCCGCCCCGGAAGGAGATACAACTGGATCAGCGTCACCCTGCTGAAATTTAGTAGTCTCGGGGACGGATTCAGCGAAGCCCCCGTCTCCCTGGGTCGAGACCTCAGCAACGTGAGACCCCTCAGCCGCCGCCGAGAAAACCCCTGAAGAAATAATCTCCACACACATGTCACTAATCAAAGTGGTCAGGGCCGGATCAACTTCAAAGACAGCGGCCGGCTCTCGAGAGTCTGACTCTTCGGATGCCTACAGAGAAAAGAAAATTGATTAGAACATAGTTCAAGAAAAGCTAAAGAAAGAGAGGGTTGTGATTCAATTCACCTCCGAAATGGCGCCCATATCCTCGCCTCCCTCCTTAATGAGCAGCTGGCGAGGCCTAACCGCAGCCCATTTCACGGAGTAGGTTCTGTCGCCTCCAGCAGACTCAGGCCTGCTTCGCTTTCGGGAAGGGCTCGGCTCAACAGGCGGCTGATCTGCCACCACCTCATCTGGCACAACAGGCGGCTGATCCGCCACTACCTCTTCCGTAGGAGGGAGAGAGTTTTCGGCATCATGTTCGTTATCCTCTTCGTCCGTATTGGTGGACTCCGAGTCTGGCACAGGAATCGTGTTCGCCCTCTTCTTCCTCATCTTGGACTCCTTGGGCTTCTCCGCCAAGCTAGTACCTATAATAAAGCTGGTACTCGGGTCAAAATCAATGGAAGGCTTGCTCGCGGTAACATGGTATAGGGCCGCCATATACAAAATCTTCCATGGTGCCTCAGCATCAGGAACCGAGAAGCTGGTTCGGGTATGAACCGCGTCATAATAATGCCAGGCCCTGATACCGGCGAGGACGCTACCTACAAAGCCCAGGCAAGGGCTGGGACTGTCAAAAAATAGCTGGCTATACCCAAACTTGCAGGAGAACCTACTGGGCAAGTAGGGCTCCAGGTAGACATTATTGCGGTTACGGTATACTAGGTATGCTGGACGGATATTATGCAACCAAAGGAGCATCTTCTCAGAAAAGAGGTAAGGAGGTCCGGTACCATCAATATGTACGCCCCTCACTTCTTTATCGGTAAAACGAGGAACAAACACAAAAAAGTCGTATTCGTCCACGCTCGCCAGCGCCCTCCGATAGGCTAGCATAGTGCTGCACTCCCAGGGCTGATGGTGATATTGGAAAATGAAAGCATCATCAGCCGTAACGCCGTCTTCTGCTCCAGGCCTCATCAAAGACCGGTAGTGCATCGACAGCCACCCCATCAGATAATAGTAGGGCAGCTCTATACGCTCAAAATCTATCGTCGTGTCACGGGCGATGACCTTGGACGAGAAGGCGCGAAGGCCATGGTGTATGCTGCACACCATGGCCGAAAGAAGGGCCAGTCTGACCCCAAAGACCAGCTTTACGGCAGGGAGGATAAATTAGTGGCTGATCCTCTCAATGGAACCCGCCCCTCCTGAGACCACGCAGTTCCGTAGCCACACCATCAGGAATCCTGCCAAGAGTGCCTTCTCTGACAGCCGCTGAGTACCATGATAAAAATAACTAAAGGAGTCAGTTTGACTCCCAAATGTGTCGCCCGTGGCCCTCGATCTCTTGGCAGTCGATGCCAGTTTTTGTACCTTCTTGGGTTTGAGGATCTAGGGGAGAAACCCGGCCTGAGGCGCCTAGTGTAAAAAGGTATGAGACTCGGGACGTGGTGTGAGGAATGCTCCCTTCCGAGCTACCATCCTTCTTGATGGACTTCTGGTGACAGGTACTGTAGTGACATAACAATTTCCGGTATACCGCAACAAAGCTCGGGAACTGCGGATCCAAATCCTCGAACTCTTTATTCGTAGGGGTGTACACTTCAAAGGCTTCTTCCCTCCAGGGCAGCTTGGAAATAACGTACATCTCGTGGAGAGCGAGTCCCAGCTCCCCTCCAGACGTGAAGAAGGTTTCCGTCCGCTAGTTGTACATCTCCAGGAGAGCCATGAACAATGGCTTATTTATGGGTAGACCATGACAAGTACCCCGAATGGTGTGATAGAGGCCGATCTCACGCAGAGGAGTCTCATACCTCCGCAGAATTCAAGTGGTCAAGTTGGCACATGCAGGGATAGGGTTTATCCAGTTCAGCAGCGCCAACCGGCCGACAGGATAGGACCCCTTTCGAGCAAGCTGGTTCATGAAGGTGTCAGCTTGAGAGAACGTGAAGTTGGGACCCGATACATTTATGAAGGTACCCGGGGCCAGTCCTATCACGTACAGACTAACCGGTTCCCTACCCGCATACGCTGACCCCAAATTCCTGTTATAATAGATGTTACCCACAATCATCCCCGACTTACTTGGAGTCAAGGAGTCCACCATCTTTCTGTACATCGATAACATGTTGAACCATGACAGAAAAAAATGATGCTCCATCGGAGGGATATAGATTGCTATCCAATCAAGAGTAAAGTCCCAACTCTCGGATATATCCAACACTCGGGGGTTTTTTACAGTTAAGGCATCCCCAAAGAGGAATGCTGGCTTCAGGTATTTTCCCTCCAATTGCCCCGAGTTCATTATGGCACAGAGAAAGTAGAAGGGCTGGTTCCTGATAGCATTCAGCCTCTCCACAGGCTCGTCGGTGGGAAGCTGGTTTGCCATATATTGGACTAAGTGGTCGAATCGCACACCCACAGCAGATTGGGCCGAACCCGCCAGGGGTTCTCCCGCTGGATTGACTGGCAGATTCACTGAAAAAAGGACAAAAGAAACAAAGTTAGAAGATGGCAATGTGAAACTAACTTAGTGTTTCGAGGCTTACGCAGCTCTATATTGGCGGGGCCTTATGCGGCCCTGTTCAAAATAAGCTTATACGGCTCAGTTCAGCGCGGCCTCATGCGGCCCAGTTCAGATGAGCTTATACGGCTCTGCTTAGCGTAGTCTTATGCGGCCCAGTCCAGATGAGCTTATGTGGTTTTGCTAAGCGGGGCCTTATACGGCACAGTTCAAAGGGGGGCTTATGCGGTCCGATTTGATGGGGCTTCATGCGGCTCAGTTTAGAGGGACTTATGCAGTTCTGTTCGACGGGTCCTTATGTGGGTTAGTTTGCAAAGTGCTTATGCGGCCGCTAGACGACCCTCATGCGGCTCGACATGGGATATACCTCGATGCGGTTCAGATATGGGATGTACATACGACACATACAACTTGAACAGTTCAATGAAGACGAAGAAGGCCCGTGCATAAAATATGCGACATAGCTATGATGGTTAGGTTCTGAGTTCATACAATTTCTCCCAAAATCCTTACCAGCAATTGCAGGGTGAACGTTGGGATGAACTTCAGGTACCGCAGTCGACATAGAAGCCACTCCCTTACCCTTCGCCGCAGCCTTGGAAGTCTTGGGGGCCATCGATGATCGAAGAAGAAGAGGAAGAAGACGGCTAGGGCAAGAGAGGTTCGAATAAAAGAAAAAAGTAAAGAGTTTCTCTCTAAAAGTTACTCTTATTTATAGGCGGACAGGAGGCTCATAGACCGATGGACGCTTCGATTCGTGCGCCGCCTAAAAGAACAAATTCGACTCTTCGGTCATCGAGGCAAATCTGGGTATTTAAAACTGACCCTTGGGATCCTACTCCAAAAGACGGCTTTAAATCCAAAACAAATTAAGGGCAATTAAATGAGATGCATACGTGACAGAAAGGACAACATGCGGTCAGAACAGTCCACGCAGCTAGGAAATTCATGCGGCAAGGCAGTCCATGCGGCTAGGAAGTCCATGCAGCCATAACATCTTATGCGGTCAGAAGAGCTTATGTGGACATAGCCATGCTTCTTATTCAAAGTATTTCAATTTTACAAATTGAAAACTTTGAAGGGGGTCTTGTAGAAGCATGAAAAAGAACAGAAAAATCCATGCGGCTCAAAACAGAGGGAGTCTCATACGGTTCAAAGAATCTCGTAAAGCTTCATGCGGCTCAAGAGTCCTTTAGAGCTTCATGCGGCTCAAAAGTCCTTCAGAGCTTCATGCGGCTCCGAAATCCTCAATAGCTCCATGCGGCTCGAATAAAAGCCACGTGGCCCTATGCGGTTCGCCTCTACAGCTGGCCATCAAGCAGCGGCCTCATTTAATGCTCTGACGGCAGCTCTGACATAAAGAGAAATTCACAGCTCTGACATAAAGCTGCAATGATGACCCTGACATAATGGCATACTCCTAGGGAAACGAAGAAAATCTTTATAGCTGGCACGATCTACCAATTCCGAAGCTCACTATGCGGCTACTTACTTTAATGCGGCTGCCACCTTCATACGGCTGCCACCCTCATGCGGCTGCCACATTCATGCCGCTGCCACCCTCATGCGGCTGCCACCTTCATGCGGCTGCCACCGTCATGCGGCTGCCATCTCCATGCGGCTGCCATCTTCATGCGGCTGTCTTCCTTATACAGCTGCCATCCGTATACGGCTCAGTTGTAAGGACTTTCATACGGCTTGATTAAAGGCCACACTCATGCGGCTCAACGATGACAATCCTCCATGCGGCTCACAGCAGTTGGGACACGTGGCAGGAGTTGATCAAATCCCAACAATCTAGATTTATGGCAATCAACATAATAGGCAGTTGAGACACGTGGCTGAGATTGACCAAGATTTATTCACTCGGATTTGTTGATATCCACAAATCATTATGATGTAGACTTGTTGCAATCAACATTAACTGCCCATGCGGATTTGGTGCAATCAACATTAACTGCCCAGATTTGTTACAATCAATATTAACGGCCCAGATTAATTTCTAATAGACAAGATCGAGGCAAATCGTAACCAATTCCTAACCGCCCACTTTTTAAGGAGCAATTATTGCAAACCCTACTTATCACACCCCACTCCTATAAATGGCAAGGTGCCATTCCCTTGCAAGCGGATAGAAGGAGAGAGATGCACAGAGAGAGCGGCGGCGCACAAAAGAATCTCCCCACACATTCCGAGAGCATTTCTTCATCAGAGCCAAGGCTACGTCCGATCGTCCAAGGAGTAAGGCAGAGTTGATAGCACTCTTCCGAGCCTCTACCGTCACCCTCCAGAAAAACTAAACAATTATACTTAGATTACTTTTCCTAGGTTTTGTTCCTAGGCTCTCTTTGTACGAGCGAGTTTGTATTGTGAAGTAAAAGTCCAGTCCTCGCATAAAATTGTTCTGTTCTTTTATAATCAATGGCAAACAATATATCTTTGAGGAGATTTCAAACTTCTGTTCCATGTATTTTCAGCCTCATATTGCTACAAACAGAACAGGGGCTCCCAGAAATAACGACGACTATGAAGTTGGTATTGAGGCAAAGCTGAAAGTATTTACTGTCTACGAAAAACCATCTGGTAAAATGAAAAAAAGATATCTAAATGATGACGAGGTTAGCGCTGTAATGTTATATGTATTGCTCAACTGCGATGAGAAAGAAGTGGACAAGCTAGAGGGGTAAGTAAAATTATTTTGCGTGCTTCGTTGCTTCTGAATATAACTAATATACCTATGCTTCGTTGCTTTTCAGCATATTTAAGGATGAGGTAACGTCCAACAATCCGTACGCAACCGAGGAGGAAGTATAATAGCAAATGAGACTTCATTTTCCTTTTTGGTTGAGAGCATATGTACGAACGTAGTCATAATTTACTTTTTTTGTACATTTATACTTGCACATAATAATTAAGTTAGCATCGTTTATATGGTATTTAGGTTGATTGTCCGGAGGCAATCCTTGAGAATGAGTATATTAAAACTCTAGCCAAGGGACCAATTTATCAAGTGAAGATCTGGCCAAGTTACTGTATAAATGGTTTCAGGTTCAAGTCAACAAATGCTCGAATAAGAGACGACTTCTTGGATTTGGATTCTACGAAGAATAGCTGTTTGTGCATAAAATCTTCAAACTACAAAGACGTCGACCCAGACATTAACTTATTTGGCGTCTTACGAGAGATTGTGGAACTGACATACAATTATGCTATAGAACATTGTAAGATCGTCTTGTTCAGATGTGACGGGTTCGATCCGATCCAAGGTCGAGGTTGGAGAGTTGACAAACATGGTCTTGTTGACATAAATTATCGCCGTCGATATCAAGCTTATGGGCCGTTTGTTCTAGCAAGCCAGGCTCAGCTAGTTTACTTTACCAGCTATCCAAAACGAGAAGCCGGGAGATCAGATTGGTGGGCAGTCTGTAAGACTAAAGCTCGGAATACCTTCGATGTCGACGAGATAGCTTATCAGGAAGATGAGCTACCTTTTATTACAAATATTATCTATGTGGACTCAACGGAAGTTTCTCATGACATGTTTCATCAATTGGAGGAGGTAGAAGTATCAGAAGAGGAAGAGAAAGTTGATAGAAGTGAAGAGGAAGAGAAAGAGGAAGAGGATGAGGAATCGGAACAAGATGAATTTTCAGAAGAGGATTGAATATGTTTAATTTTTAGATGTAGTATGGTTTACTTTTGTTTTTTTCAGATGTAGTATGGTTTACTTTTGTTTTAGCGACGTTAATAAGCGATATTTTCAGATGTAGTATGGTTTACTTTTGTTTTTCAGATATAGTATGGTTTACTTGGCGACGTTTTCAGATGTAGTATGGTATACTTTTGTTTTTTTAAGATGTAGTATGGTATACTTCTGTATTTTTTTAGATATGTCTCGACGTGGATCATTTGGTTCCGGTGCTGGTGGGAGTCGACGACCCCGACAGTCTCCATCTACCACTCCTACCGACTCTTCATCCCCCCGCACTCCAGTATACACTAGCGGTCTAGTCGCCAGCAGTGTCTCCAAACCCGGCTCTAGTAGTTCGTGGCTAGGGCCTTCTTCTTCTACGCAGCCAGTACCGTCGAGTAATCTAGAGGTCGACCCCACTACTGAGGAGCAGGCCGAGGCCGAGGCCCACGTCGAGGTTGAGGGCGATGGCGAGGCCCACGCCGAGGGCGAGGGCGAGGCCGAGGGGAGGATGCGTGCAGGAGAAGGGGCAAGGACAGGGACAGGGGATGGGGCATGGGCATAGTGCAGCTCCTATTTGAGACAGATCCTCCGTGTCGCCCGTAGGGGGATCTGAGGTTGGAGATTAGGGCCTATACTCGGACCAGGCGGTAAGTGAAATTATTGTATTTAATTAGTTTAAATTTATTATAAACTTATTTAATAAATTTTAATTTCCATTTTACAGGTATCATCCCTCCTCCGTACACCGGTCATTGGGTACATTCCTGCAACAGAACTACGGAGGGCCCTGGATCAACTGGAGGGATGTTCCGGTCGACAAGAAGGCCTTCTGGTTTGAGCACTTATCGTTACGTAAAAGTTTATTTCCTTTTAACATTTAGTATGTTATGTTATAACTTACGTACTTCTATGATTTTTTAGCGCACTTACTTCTCCCTTCCTACCGCGTCGTTGCTGTCGAGGCTATATTTTCCAGCGTCGCCAGCAACCTCGTTAGGGACGCGATCCTCGACCAAAAGGATCACGACCGCCGGGGAGAGCCTATTCAGGGTTGGATCTCTACCACCGACTGGGTAGTAATTTTGAGGAGATTCGAGGTGGAAGCCTACAAGGAGAAGTCTGCGATGTCTAAAAGAGCACGACAGGCGGGGTCACAGTGGTGTAGTGGATCACGGTCCATCATGGATTTCTTCACCCATATGGTACGTATCTCGCCGTATACCCATAATTAATACTTTATAGTAATATATTTTATAATACCCAATTTTCCAGATGAGGATAATTTTGAAATTTTGTATTTATAATTATTAATTATTGATATTTGTATCACATTATGATTTTTGGTAATTTTTAATAATTTTTAAACTATTTAAAAATTGGTTAAGTCATGACTTATGATTTTGATGTGCTGCTAGTGAAACCCTAGTGACTGCATGACCTAGAGCCTAACCATGTTATTAGGATGATTTAATTATCATTTTTAGCCTAGGAGTAATTTGGTCATTTTGTCTTATTTGAATTTTTAATTAATTTAATAAATTGGTAAAATCTAGTTTGACTTTGACTTGTTGAGACCTAGTGGACTAGCCTGTAATCTAACCCTAGCCATGGTAACCCTAGTCTAACTTGAGTTAACCTATTTTAGTCATTAGAGAATAGTTTTAGAATGAGGAGAGTTGGTTTAGTGAATTTAAGTCATGGCTTGTGGTTTCATGAAATGACTTATGGCTTAATGATTTTATTAATCATGACTTGGTCCATGGCCCATAACTAGAAGCCCTAACCCTAACCAAACCCTAAGTGACCAGCCACATAGGGATCTCTACCCTATATAAATACTTATTCATTAGGGCTTGCCACTTTTTTTATTATTTCAACACATTGGAAAAGAGAGGTATTGTCCCCTTCCAAAAATCTCCATAAATCCATTTTAATTCCTTTTTAATCCTAGTTTCTTACGTTAGAACCTAATACTCTCCTATTTTCTGATTTTGGGGTTTAATCCCAGCTTTGGGACAATTTGGGAGCATTTTGCTAGCAAGGAGGAACCCCCCATTTGAAGCTTTTCCTTGCAATTTGCACCTATAGGTAAAACTCCTCAAATTGATTTAAATTTTTGATTTTTTTTGCATTTAGGGCTAGATCTAGGAGTCCCCTAGCTGTCCCTGGAGTTTGAGCCAAATTCGTGTCAGTTTCGTGTCCGTATCGGACACGTATCCATTTGATAGGCTAGGTGTTTGATGTAATGCCTCAACCAACATTTTGTTCTGATTTTTGAAATGTTTTTGAATAGAATCCTAGCTCTAGGGCTTGCTTAATGATTTGTGTTATTATTTCCTAATTTTGGTGTCATGTCGTGTCCACACAGGGACACGAACACGTGGGGACTGAACCATATACTGTGTCCTGTATCACGGGCTGGTTTTCTTCTTGTACAGGACACGAGGACACGCTAAATTTTGGGAGAATGTCAGGGAACTAACTGACATGGCTCTCCCAAAATTTGGGGCCATATGGTGTAGTGTGCGAGGAGTTCTCCTCCTCGCACTGGCCGTACTGGCCGCGCGTGCGCGCTGTGCACACGTGGAATTCAACCACTGACACGGCTCTAAAGCCGACACGACACGCGTCTAGGACACGGTTCAGGGACATGGACACGTAGCCCTATAAGGGGCGAACACGTGGGCATGACCACGACTTGTGTCGTGCAACGTGTCGTATCCTGGAGTGACACGCACGCGTGTACGACGCTGCGTGCTGTGCAGTGCACGTGTGCGTGTCTGTGATTGTTCGGACACGTTCGTGTCCACTTGGTGGGACACGAATGACTCGTGGGACACGGGTACAAGTGGGGAATGGTTTACCAACCATTTACTGGTCACATTAGCATGATTTGATAGTTCGAAATTCAAATTTCTTAAGTAACTGATACGTGCATTCAGTTTGAAATTCTGATATTAATTTTCGGTTTCAATTAATTTATTGATGTTAAATTACATATTTAAAACTCTTATACAAGTGCATTAGACTACTGAATGTTTGGTTATGGATTGTGTTTGAAAAAAATTGGATTCGAAGGGGGTTTTTGAACAACGGATGTAGACTGCACTAAACAGTCAGATACTCCCTATTTTATAACTTCCTGAACTTTTCATCCCTCTTTCTAAACTGATATTGATGTTCAATTATCATGTTTGAATCACCTACAAGTGTACTAACTACTGCTAAATCAGATTTTCAAGTTAGATTAGGTTTTGTATTGTAGAATGGGATTTCGGTTATGTGGGGGACTGTTAAGTAGAGTGATACGCAGTCCCTAATTCTCATTCACTGTTTTCTTTTATATATTCATTGAAATACTGATTCTTGATGTTTATTGTCACTTTTAATTCACCTACATGTGTATAAACGAATACTAGTTAGGATTTCAAGTTAGATTAGGTTTTGTTATCAATTGATGGATTTTAGATGTTGTGTTGAACTGAACAGTTTGGTTAGCTGAAGTCCTGAACTTTTAATCTCCATTTTAAAGCTGATTTTTCTTTGATGTTTAGTACTAGGCTAAACTCATTTGCATGTGTTACATTACTGAAATGGGTTGGGGATTTGATTTTGGTAAAGAGAACTAATAACTGTGATTTCTAAATGATACCTAAAATTTAAATCGGGCTAAACCTGAGAATGAAATCAGTCACTACCTAAGAATGGTATAGATAGATGTGATATATGTTAGTTTTGTTAGGAATTAAACTGAAATTGTTCACTGTTTCATGGAAACACATATACTCTCAATGTTTCCATTCACCTACACATACATACTCTACACAAACACACACACCCTAACTAGCCACTGCCATTGCCATGTTCTTTACTGTTTTCATATGAAATCTCAGCTTTGTTTACTGCTCTCCAGGTTCCACACCATGCCACACTGCCACTTTAATACTATGTCACACTCACACCCTCACATGTACACTCACCTGCCCCCATGCCATTTACTGAAATCTTGAGGGTGATGCACCATGCTACACACAACTGTCCCTAACTCCTAAACTGCCATGAACACACACATGCACACCTTGACCCAAGCACATGTATTTCTCTCCCGATCACTCTATACACATATATATATATGTGTATATATATATATATTTATATATATATACATATCTAAATGTGATATACATATCTTAATGTATGTATGTATAATGTGTGTTAATTATGTTAATTAGATATAGTTTGATATGTGAAATATGTGGGAATACATAATATGTGTAATGTGTTATTAGCCTATGGCTCCTAATAGGTACAAGCCTATAGTGAATATGTGCATGTTACATAAAAATTGTGTATGGTTGGCTTGTATGGCCTAGATATGGTGTGTGCTTACTAGGATAGGCTGGTTAGGCCTAGTGAGACTTGACTAGACTAGGATTAACCTAGTTTGACCTAGACAGTTGACCAGGTTTGACTTGGAGTTGACTTTGACCTAGATTGACCTAGAAATCATGTAGATTGCATCGTAGACTTCAGTTACCTTATTTTAAACATATTATAATCCATATTACTCTGTTTAGGATATTGTGACTCCGGTGCAGACATCTGATATTACACTACTCTTTTCAGAGTATCAGGCGAGTACATTCTCTGATAGTTCTTCCATTTACTTGTCGTTTACTATATTTCAGTTGTAGCTAGTTCTATCTGATTCTCTGTTTCAAACACGATTTGATATTGCTGGATCCATTTCATGTGACACTCACTTATTTATATCTGGCCTCTATTTCTGGAACCACCTACTGGAACCACCTACTAGAACCACCTACTGGAACCACCTACTAGAACCACCTACTGGAACAACCCTGGAATCATTTACTGGAACCATTCGTGTACTTGCTGGACTTATACCTATTTTTGTGTCGGATTATGGATTCACTTGTACTTGCTGGGTGGGGAAATATTGAAATAGGCATGTGAACATACCCAAATACTGGAACCACTCCCTTGGAATTATACTGGAATGATAGCCATCCCACACTTGGCCGAGTGTGCGGTGTGCCGTATTACCTACAGCCGTTCACATGTCGATCCTGATATTTTAAAACACACTGTTAGAGTATAGGCTGGACTCACCCTGGAACCTTTGATCACCGACTGGACTCACCTTATACCGGACTCATCTTGTACTAGAACCACCTGGTATCAGATTCATGTTGTCTGGATTTACTTGGGTTTTGCACTTGTTTACATTTACATTCTGGACTTATATCATGTTGCTCTAGTTCAGCTAGTTCTATTTACAGCCTTTATTGCTATGATTCTTCTCTTGTTTTACTTACCTTACTTTCCTTGTATCTTAACTATTTCTCTATACCATCACCTGTATACAAACTACCATGTTCATCAATATAACTGTCTATAACTGCTTTATAGTTCTCTGTTATTTACTTGGGATTTCTTGATGAGTTGTACTCGTTCCTGTCCTGACTGGACCTGTTGAAATTTTATAGATGATTGCCCCGAGGATACATGCCCTACATATTATGGACCCGGAGACGGGATGACTACCTTTGGCCCCGACACTCAGGAGTGATCGGGATTTAGTTTAGTAGACTAGCATATGTTTTCATGTTGAACTTGTTGTAGAAGATTTGAGACTTGTGTAGTATTTGAGATTTGTTGAGAGTTGTTATTATTTTAGTAGTTGTTTTTCTATTCTTAGTTAATTCTTCTGTGATTATCTTATCGTGCTTAGACTGTAATTGAGTTACAATATCTTATACTTGTCCTCCATTTGGAGTTGATCATGATAAGTACATTATAATTGCGTGAGTTGCTGGTTAGATAGTAACCTAGGACAGCGCTCTACCGCCGATACTGCGGCGTAGGCTGGGCGTCGTTATGTACTCGTACCCTCACAGTGGGTGCGGGTCGTGACATATTTCTTTTAACTTAACTGACAAATCATATAATAATTTCATAACAGGTTGAATTAGAAGAAGACCCGAATATGGTGACCTTGTTCCTCGCCACACACACGAAGGGGGAGAGGTTCGTAGACGACAAGGCCCGGGACACCTACGTAAGTTTTACTTAATGCTAGTTCATTAATATTAATTTTTAGTTACGTAGAAAATTCGTATAGATGTTATTTCTAGGCCGAGTTTTAGAAGTTTTACTTAATGCTAGTTCATTAATATTAATTTTTAGCGACCACGTGAGAATTCATGTAGATGTTATTTCTAGGACGAGTTTTTGAGGCTTAGGAAGGCCGGGCCGACACGGTCAGAGGAAGCTGGTGCTAGGACTTTCTAGCAGTCCCCGACCGTCGCAGCTCAGTCAGATGACGAGCTGTGGATGAAGGTCGTTGCTGGCATGCATAGGGGTACATACTATGGTACGGGCTCCTATGGTGCCTTCATTGCATCATAGGCCTCTGCGACCGCCACTAGTGTGCCCGGCCCCGCACAGACTGAGGAGTCGCTCCGCCACCAGCATAGTATCGATACGCATATCACAGCTCTGCGTAACGAGATACTGCAGAGGATGGGGACGCCGCATACAGATGATTCTGCGCTCATCTCACGCTTTGAGAGGCTGGAGGAGACTACGGAGGCGCTGCGACAGATGACCCACGCTACGTAGGAGGCTACGTAGCGGTTGGTCGAACAGATGTAGCAGTTCCAGGAGATGGCTACGGAGCGACCGTCTTCGGGTATGCCGGGAGCAACGTCTACATCCGACGGTGCACGGGAGGACATGCTCATCCACCTGTTGTCACCGGAGTGGTATCAAACGATCCTGACGTTGCGATGACAATCATCTGGTGGCGCTCCTCCTCCAGCTCCGGCTCCAGCACCGGGTCCAGCTCCAGCTCCAAGTGATCAGCAGTTTCATTTTTGGATTTTTGGACTGTACTATATTTTTGACTTTGTACGTATTTTGAGATATTTAGTTTTTTCGTTGAGGATATTGAGTTTGTACGTATTTGCAGATATTGATTTGGTTTGTTGAGGATATTATATATTGACATTGTTCGTTGCGGATAGTATTTTTTTTATATTTTTTTGTATATTCCGGAATGTATTGTGCGTGCCGGTGTTGAGTGTTCCACCGAGGGGTCGGCGAACCCAGGGATTGGATTCTGTTTTTTGTATTTTGTATTCTGTATTTTGGCTCAGGCTCCAGCTCTATTTGCATTCTGGAACCTATTTTTTTATATTTTTTAACTTAGCGACATTTTAGAACGTCGCTAAATTTTTACGACGTTAACAAATGTCGCTAAAATGCTGACGTGGCAACACGTGGCACCAAATTCGATGTCACCACGTCGTCGCCAAAATGTCGCAAAAGTGTCGCTAAACGGCGACCACACGATAACGTCGCCATTTGCGTCGCTAATTAGCGTCAACGTTAAAACGTCGCAAATAACATTGCTAATTAGCGGCGTTAATAACGTCGCGACATAATGTCGCCCTAGCTACGTTTTGCGACGTTTTCTCGTTTAGCGATACGTTTTTTTTTCCGTCATTTTCAAAACGTCGCCCAAAACGTCGCTAAATTCACTTAGCGACGTTTTTACTGAGGTTAGCGACGTTTTGAAACATCGCTAATCTGACAAATTTTTTTAGTGTATATAAGGAGAGGGTCCATAATTTTTTTTCATGAACAATTCCATAATCCACAAAATCTTCCACCACATGGTGCATCGTATCGGTGCCCTCCTTTTCCTTTATACTATATTTTCTATTACAATTACATTGGTACTCCGTGTCCGACAACCACGGACACACCCGCCCCGTGTCTCGCAGGCTACAACACCACCCCTTCCACCACGGCTTATCCGCTCGTCCTCGCTACTCCACAGCCTTCTAACTCTGATCCCCGCCATTACTACCGTCATCAACTTCCTCGACCAACCATCACATTCACCATCACTGACCTGACACTTTGGGTGAACCCCAGTACCATCCCAAATAAACCACCGCTGCCACAACCATTATTATCATCATCTATTACCACCACCCTCTGCCTATTCCCGCTGGAGCCACCACGAACAACCGTAGTACCTCCAACGCCACAACGGTACTGCCCCAAATACCTACAGTCACCATCACCAAGAAAGGAGAAAAACACAACAATAACAATGACAACTAGCAAACTCACCTCCGCTGTGACGAGCCTCCATAACCCAGCCTTCCTCCGCCAGTCGTGTGCGCGTCCCTCCATGCAGTGTCGACGACTCCGCTGAAGGCGCTGGCGCGTGGCCGCCCCATCTACTACATTGAGAGCCGTGCGACCAGCGCATTGGCTGCACTAACCCCCAGTACGGCGATATAGGGTCACGGCCGCCATCACCAGCCTTGACGAGCCGGTGAGCTCGTTTCCACGGTGCCACGACCATCGGGATCGCTAGCCGCAGACCCCCACTGTACCGAAGCACCCCTCCCCCGAGGTTGTGTCGCTGCGGCGCCGGCTTGTGCGCGACGCCGACTTCCCCACCGTCGGAGCCCCCAACCGGCGGTCCGCCTCCATCTTCATCGAGATTTACGGCCGCCAACGGAATCCCTCTGGTAAGAGGCCTCACTCCCCCGACCCCTCTTGATCTCTCTCTTCCTTTTTGTTGTTGTTGTTCAATGCTTTCTCTCTCTCTCTCTCTTGCCTAAAGCCTTTCAATTTAAAGTGTTCTCCTCTCCCGAGGTGCAGCACAAAAATTTTGAAGGTAACAGGTGATTATAGAAGTTCTACTATTATTTTATTTTTATTATTATGAAATAAAAACTTTATGTTACTATTTTAACTGGTATTTACATTATAAGGTATAGTGGTGTTGGATGATTTATATTAGTAATATATAAAACATTATGACTTTATTATTAGAAGTATTAATATTATATTAATATGTTTTTATTAAATAAATAGACAATATTTTTCTAAAATACATTAAATTATTTTTGACTAATGAAAGGTTATCTTTTCTACAATATTTGTATATTTTACAAACTTAAAATTTATCCTGAGACGATTTCCAAATATTACAAATATTTATTACTTTTAACTACTAGTTTTCTATTTATAAATTATTTTTACAAAACTATGGTATTTTGCTTAAAAATGAGTTTTCATTTTCTAAGTATTGGTCTAAAAACCTATTTTTACTAATAAGGTTAGTTTCTGGTATTATAACATTTTCTAAAAATTTGTGAAAGTACTTATCTCTAGAAATTCTCTTCGAATACTCCATTGATCGTGACTAATTCCTACATGTATTTTCTCGTGAATTCTGGATCCTTACACATCAACCATGGCTAACAAACTAATTAGGACATATCAAGATCACCATACCAGGCGACATACCAAGCAAGATACCTTGTCGTTACTGTTTAATTTCTTGCTCAATATCATGCATGCTTTTTCTTATTTTTAGCGAATACAATATTCCTTCAAAACTATATATAGATGCAAATTATCATACTTTATGCAATTAGGCCTAGAGTTATGGGACTGCCATGTGTTTAGAGCATCTCATAAACTGTCACAATATGACACGGGTTATGTGTGAGTTGCATATAGCTTCGGACTTGCGTATCGATCGTACATCGGTGCGTACAGGCCGTGCGTTAGGATATAACTACTAATAGATTGTAGAAGACTTGGCAGTTATTAAGGATTAAACTGTGCCGTGGAGTCGACACGTGTATAGAATCATGGAGAGGAAGGAGACAGTTATTAGCATAGGCGCTACATGTTCAGTACACACATAGATTTGGGCCGATAGTGTCTCGTATGAGCGCTACTTACTACCCCGGGGCCGATAGTGACTCGAATGAGCACTACTTTCTGCCCATGGACGCTAGTGTCTCTTATGAGCGCTACCTTCTGCCACTCTTTCTCTCCATCTATGCTGAACACCTAAGCTTCTGCGTAGAATGCTGTCTTCTAAAGTGCATTATTCCACATAGATTGGTTAGGAACCTCTACTCATATACATTTTACTGTTGAGCTCTTACTATTCAGTTTATGGCATGATATTATGTGTCTTGTTACGTCCCTCTGAGGACCTGGTTATCTCTCCAGGTGTGTGTTTCGTGATTTCCTGCAGGCGCTCTAGCTAAGGCCATGACTTGCGCTCTACTCCGCCGAGATGTTGCTTTTGGATTGTCATTTCCTTCGCTCGATCAATTTACTTTCTTTGTATATTTCTTCCCAATTTTAATTGGTTGGTAGTGGATTTGTCTCCGGCCAACGATTGTATACATGACAAACTCAAAGTTGCTTTTATATTATTATTTTATCTTTGAGGATGAGATTAGTGTCTTGGCTTTCTACAGTTTACATCTTATGTATACATACGAGCCTTTCATTTACTCGTACGTATACAGCAGGCATGATACGTTTCTAGTCCTTCTAATTTAGGACAGGATGTTACATGTTTTTGTGGTGGCCCATGCAGGTGAAGTTTGCCATTTCGGTTACATGACTGTACCGAACGGGCCTACAATATAGGATTAGAGTCTAGGATCTCATCCAACTGCTTGACCCTCTTCCTTGACTAAAATTTTTGAATCACTTGTTCAACTCCACTGATCTACATCTTGCTTGAGCTCTTCTTACTGTAATCCTTATTTCCATACTTGATAGGAAGATGACTACACTAGTATATGCTCATAGGTCAACCTCATAGCTAGTAGGATTACATTGACAACTAGTATGCGTTGAGATCCTATTTGAGTTATAAAGATATAAGGATAAAAGGAACCATATTTTTTTAGAAGTATGAACTTAAGGATTAGTTAATTCCAGGTTGGGTAGTAGCAACATTAATAACTTCGAAGGATTGTTAGAATTTTATCTACAAAATGATAGTGGAATCTATATACAATTGAGAAAGGAAATTGAATTGATTTTTGAGTTTTGTCTTTTGAAGGTCTTTGAAAAATATTTATGATTCAGTGAATTATAGCTATACATCCTTGAAGAGATGTAAAGATAGTTGAAAAGAATTTTTTATTTAAATGCTGCTGTTAGATTTATGAGGACAATTGATAAAGCTTGGTAAACTCCTAAGGTTTTAAATTTGGTTGTATGGTTCACAATTAATAAGTTCATAAATTTTGAATTTCAATTTTTAAGTAATGATATTAAAATTCTGGTTTAAAATATTTGGAAGAAATGGAAACGATTGTTGAGGAAAATTTCAAATTTGAAATCGTGTCATTTGATTGAGGATTTACAAATCTAATTAGATTTTGGGTTTAAAAAGTAGTGATTATGGATATTAAATTTTGGTAAAATAAATTTTAATATTGAGTTTTAAAATTGAATTCCTGATATTAAATTTTTGGAAAAGTTACTAACGATATGATGAAAAGTCATTTTGATTGATTAAAGTAATTACCATTTAAAAGTTGAGATTATGTTTGAATGACTTAGAATTGAAGTTATGATTGATGAGTGCGTTAAAATATTGAGCGAAAAATTTTAGATTGCTCATGATATGCTAAGGATTTAACTTGAGTATTTTTGAGAAAATTTTGGAGTTATAAAGTTATGAAGAAATATTGAAATTTTTATAGATTCATGGTTTATGAACTCTTGAGTTCGAAGGTTGGAGTGAAAACGTTAAATCTTGAAAAAGTTAGTAGTAACGAGATGAAATATCACTTGGAGAATTGTGAAAGGGATTAAATTTTTAATCTTGATTAAATTAGATGGCTTGGAGTAAATACAAATTATGGTTGTTCATTTTGAAAAATTATTTAGAAACTCTTTGAAGGAAACTTGGGTTTTAAATTTTAATGATAGGCCGCCAAGATAACCCAAATGGCTTAGAAAGATTCCACACTAAGTGTCATATCCCTCATGGCCATGATAGTAGTATTAACACAAGTGTTGTTAGTCATCCACAAATTTATCTGATTATATTTCAATCTTGACTCACTCAACATTCCCTCAAATCTAGATTTTATCGTGACTTTCTAACAATTTGAAAGTTGAGAAATGATCAGATTGTTCCTTGATCCTACTCCATTTAAGTGGCTATCATATCTCTAGAAACTGTATTCCTAACTTATTTTACCTTGATCTACTAGAATCTGAATTATATTTATTTCATGCTTTAACTTGGTCATTTATTTTGTGCGTTAATCATTATCTCATGAACTCCCACTTTCTATTTTAAATTCTTGTGTCCTTTACCATGACTTGGATATTTGGAGCACAACACTAGACTTTTTCATCCAACAAATTCCATATGCAAGACCCAGACGAGCCTATCTTCATATAGGTATATCACGTGCCACTAAAACACTTCTCCTTGTATTCTATTTTTATGATATGACTTTTGGGTCATAAGAGACTAAACTATAACCTTTACCATGATACCGATATATTTATCGACCATGGACCTCGACTCAATTCCTACAAACCGATATGTGATTGTGTTCTACTTAATTCCTTAAATGCTTAGCATGTGCTTATTGTTAACTCGTGCCTTTTATTTTTGTGCATTATCTTAATTTGCTTAGACCCATAAATTTTTATTTTTGTGCAATAATTAGTATTTGTTATCCAAACCCTATCACGACCATTGAGCCTAACAAATACTTTCTTCTAAATCATTTTAATTTTCTCTTTGAAATTTTTTATTTTGCTCTACTATTATTCATGCCACCTTGCTTTGTGATTCCTTTGGCTTAGATAAAGATTTGATCATTACACCCTTTGGTTAGACATGGGCTAGATTGGGAGGCATCATAGAGGAGATTAGTGGTTTAATCAAGTGAAAGGATACTTGATTATGAGACATTAGTTAAATGTGCTATTGATTAAGAGGGGTGATATTATGGGTTGAGATGATCCAATGATAGTATACTTGCGAGTGTTAAAAAGGTTGCGACTAATGAAATGTGGGAAATAAATTTTATGTTGCTGCACAATGGATAGGAATCTTTTATAAAAATTTCTTGAAGAGATTGATCTTTACCACAGCTAATTTGATTAAAGATTTTAATTTTGAGAGAATTAAAGCTTTAGGAAGTATGTATAGGTGTATAGGAAAAGAAGGTTCATGGATTTATTAAATATATAATTTTGAGTAGATTATGAAACGACGAAGTCATTTTTGGAAAAATATTTAAGTATATTTAGATATGCGGAGAGAAATAGATTACAAATGATTGGGTATTAAAATTGTGGACTTTTAAAATTCTATTGGATAACAGATTCGATATACGAATATAGTTGATTTTGTGAGTAAATTCTTGAGGACGATTATTAAATAAAGGAAGAGGAAAAAAATAATAGTTCCAGAAGAATTAAGTTCAGGAAATATAAATTTTGAGGAGAAATCAAAATTTTGCAAATTATTGTTTTGACGAGATAAATTTTGAAAATTAAAAAGACTAGGATGATATTAATCCGGCTTATTGATCCTAGATTGAGATCGAAAAAGTGTTTAAAATATTTTTAGGATTTCGCAAATTTTAGGATTGATAGTAGTATGATCGAATCAAACACATAAAGGTTGTCATGCAAATGATCTTTTAAATTACATCCGTTGATTTTATTTGTCCAATTATCTAAACTGCATGTTACATTGACTTCTACCACAAACTCCTCGCTCAATGATTTAGTTGTGATTACCTATTGTTAAAACTCTTTCTACCCCCTTCGACCTTACCTACCCTAATTATTCCTAAATTTCGAGGACGAAATTCTTTTAAATTGGGTGGGATGTAAACCCCCTAAATTTCTACTACGATTTTTTTATAAATAATTTGGTACCGATTTTGTATTTCGTATGTATACGACGCGTACGAGTCTGTCGCACTGAACGTCGCATATGAGTTCGCATTTTTGTATGGCTCGTCGAGTGCGAATATGTGCGAGGTACATATTTTTGTAAAAATATTTTATTTTAGAAGCATGGTTTTTCAAATAGTAAATAATAAATATTTTTAATTGCTTAAAGTTGTAAAATGTGTCACATTGGAATTTCCAAAACTTTTTTTTTACATCATTAAAGGTTATATAAATAGTAATTTTAAAGACGAGGTTTTATGCAAATATTCATTGCATACGAGGTATATAAATCTAAATTTATATATATAATTCTATTTTCAAAATCTATTTAATATTAATATTTTATTATTCAAAAAACTATTTTAAAATATTGTTTTGGTTTAAATTTAATGAATTATGACAAATTATATTGGAAAAGATTTTATTCTAAATGGAATTTAAATTTAATTGAGAGTTTATCCATGATTTAAATTCGGATTAGAACGACTAAATTTTAAGATTTATTTGAATTAATAGATGGAATTATCCATCGGGGGTTTAAACTACTACTAGCCCTTATCGCATTGGGAGCCCTTATCTCCTATATAAGGAGAGGCTCCATAATTTTTTTTCATGAACAATTCCACAATCCACAAAATCTTCTACCACATAGTGCATCGTGTCGGTGCCCTCCTTTCCCTTTATACTATATTTTCTATTACAATTATATTGGTACTCCGTGTCCGACAACCACGGACACACTCGCCCCGTGTCTCGCAGGATACAACACCACCCCTTCCACCACGGCTTCTCCGCTCGTCCCCGCTACTCCACAGCCTTCTGACTCTCATCCTAGCCATTACCACCGTCATCAACTTCCCCAACTTACCATCACATTCACCATCACTGACCTGACACTTTCGGTGAACCCCAGTACTATCCCAAACAAACCACCGCTACCACAACCATTATTGTCATCATCTATTACCACCACCCTCTGCCTATTCCCGCTAGAGCCACCCCGAACAACCGCAGTACCTCCAACGCCACAACAGTACTGCCCCAAATACCCACAGTCACCATCACCAAGAAAGAAGAAAAACACAACAACAACGACAACCAGCAAACTCACCTTCGCTGTGCCGAGCCTCCATAACCCAGCCTTCCTCCGCCAACCGTGTGAGCGTCCCTCCGTGCAGTGCCGATGACTCAGCTGACGGCGCCAGCGTATGTCTGCCCCATCTGCTTCTTTGAGAGCCGTACGACCAGCGCATTGGCTGCACCAGCCGATGACATAGGGTCACGGCCACCATCACCAGCCTTGACGAGTAGGTGAGCTCGTCACCACGGTGCCACGACCATCAGGATCGCTAACCGTAGACCCCCACTGTAGCAAAGCACCCCCCCCCCCCCCCCCGAGGATGTGCCGTCGCGACGTCGGCTTATGCACGGCGCCGACATCCCCACCGTCGAAGCTCCCAACCGGCTGTCCGCCTCCATCTTCACCGAGATATACGGCCGCCAACGGAACCCCTTTGGTAAGAGGCCTCACTCCCCAGACCCCACTCGATCTCTCTCTTCCTTTTTGTTGTTGTTGTTAAATGCTTTCTCTCTCTCTCTCTCTTGCCTAAAGCCTTTCAATTTAAAGTGTTCTCTCCCGAGGAGCAGCACAAAAATTTTGAAGGCAACATGTGATTATAGAAGTTCTACTATTATTTTATTTTTATTATTATTAAATAATAACTTTATGTTACTATTTTAACTGGTATTTACATTATAAGGTATAGTGGTTTTGGATGATTTATATTAGTAGTATATAAAATATTATGACTTTATTATTAGAAGTATTAATATTATATTAATATGTTCTTATTAAAAAATAGACAATATTTTTCTAAAATTTATTAAAATATTTTTGACTAATGAAAGGTTAGCTTTTCTACAATATTTGTATATTTTACAAACTTAAAATTTACCCTGAGACGATTTCCAAATATTACAAATATTTATTACTTTTAAGTACTAGTTTTCTATCTATAAATTATTTTTACAAAACTATGGTATTTTGCTTAAAAATGAGTTTTCATTTTCTAAGTATTGGTCTAAAAACCTATTTTTACTAATAAGGTTAGTTTTTGGTATTATAACATTTTCTAAAAATTTGTGAAAGTACTTATCTCTAGAATTTCACTTCGAATACTCCATTGATCATGACTAATTCCTACTTGTTTTTTTCTCGTGAATTTCGGATCCTTACACATCAACCATGGCTAACGAACTAATCAGGACATGTCAAGATCACCACACCAGGCGACACACCAAGCAAGACACCTTGTCGTTATTGTTTAATATTTTGCTCAATATCATGCATGTTTTTTCTTATTTTTAGCGAATATAATGTTGTTCTTTCAAAACTACATATAGATGCAAATTATCATACTTTATGCAATTAGGCCTAGAGTTAAGGGACTACCATGTGTTTAGAGTATCTCATAAACTGTCACGATGTGCCATGGGGTATGTGTGAGTTGTGAGTCGCATATAGCTTCGGACTTGCGTATCGACCATACATCGTTGCGTACATGCCGTACGTTAGGATATAACTGCTAATAGAATGTGTAGAAGACTTGGCAGTTGTTAAGGATTAAAAAGTGTCGTGGAGTCGACACATGTATAGTATCATGTGGAGGGAGGATACAGTTATTAGCGTAGGGGCTATATGTTCACTACACAAATAGATTTAGGCCGATAGTGTCTCGTATGAGCGCTACTTACTGTCCCCGGGCCGATAGTGACTTGGATGAGCGCTACTTTCTGCCCATGGCCGATAGTGTCTCTTATGAGCGCTACCTTCTGCCACTCTCTTTCTCTATCTATGCTGAACACCTAAGCTCCTGCGTAGAACGTTGTCTTCTAAAGTGCATTATTCCACATAGATTGGTTAGGAACCTTTACTCAAATACATTTTACTATTGAGCTCTTACTATTCAGTTTATGGCATGATATTATGTGTCTTGTTACATCCCTCTGAGGACCTGGTGATCTCTCCAGGTGTGTGTTTCATGATTTCCTGCAGGCACTCTAGCTAAGTCCATCACTCGGGCTCTACTCCGTCGAGATGTTGCTTTTGGATCGTCATTCCCTTCGCTCGATCAATTCACTTTCTTTGTATATTTCTTTCCTATTTAAATTGGTTGGTAGTGGATTTGTCTCCGTCCAACGATTGTATACATGACAAACTCAAAGTTTCTTTTATATCATTATTTATCTTTGTGGATGAGATTAGTGTCTTGGCTTTCTACATTTTACAGCTTATGTATACATACGAGCCTTTCATTTACTCGTACGTATACAGCTAGCATGATACGTTTCTAGTCCTTCTAATTTAGGACAGGGGCGTTACAAGGACTTAATCCTTTACCACCACGCGACAATCGATATTATCTCCACCTTTACAGGATTTTTTATAGAACATGTGTCACGGTTGTAAAACTTGGAGGTTGACGCACTAGCCGGTCTCGCCTCCTCTTTGGCCGCCCCCATTGGATCTCATCATACCGTTTCAGTAACGGGCCGGGAGTTAGTCTATCCAAAGAATGCCCTGCGCACATGTACGAACTACTCATTACAAGTAGAAACGAATGAAGGCAGCAGGGATTGGCGGTTCCCATTTATAGACTATGTAGTCTATGGGACTCTACTTGAAGTCCCAAGAGAAGCAGCCTCTGTCAGGAGGCGCTCACTCCATTTCTTCTACGATTCGGCCACCAAAATGCTATGTCGTCGCTCATACGACGGACTTCTCTTACGCTGTTTGTCTCCTACAGAGGCACAAGAAGCACTCAGAGAAGCACTTGATGGAACCTGC
Organism: Iris pallida; assembly: GCA_029216955.1. Taxonomy (NCBI): domain Eukaryota; kingdom Viridiplantae; phylum Streptophyta; class Magnoliopsida; order Asparagales; family Iridaceae; genus Iris; species Iris pallida. The sequence goes on from JANAVB010008400.1 coordinate 7,771,841, forward strand.
GGAGCACACCAGTCGGGTCCCAAGCTATAAGACCGGCTGCGCCGTATGGGCTACTACTGGCCCACTATGATGGCAAATAATGTTGAGTATGCAAAGAAATATCAGGCATGCTAATTCTATAAAGATTTCATCCATCAACCTTCAGAATATTTACACCCCACGGTGGCCTCGTGGCCATTCGAAGCTAGGGAATGGATATCGTGGGGCCTGTCAATCCACCATCCTCCAAAGGGTACCGGTTCATCCTCGCTATTACGAATTATTTCTCCAAATGGGCAGAAGCATTACCATTGGTAGAGATAAAGACTTCCAACATTATCAGTTTCATCAAATATCACGTCATTTACCACTTTAGAGTTCCCAGAAGGATAATTTACGATAACGGTCCTCAGTTCGTAAGCCATGCTTCCCACCAGTTATGTGACAAAAGCCGAATCCAAAATATGGTGTCAATAGCCTACAACCCATCAGCTAATGGATAGGCTGAGGCATTCAACAGAACCATTGTCAAACTCCTCAAAAAAGTCGTATCCTCCAACAAACGAGATTGGAATAAGAATTCAGGCGAATGTCTATGGGGCTACCGTATGACTGTTCGTACACCTACAGGCAGTACACCATTCTCCTTGGTCTATGGGATCGAGGATGTCCTCCCATTGGAGATTCAACTCTCGTCCTTACGGGTAGCCATCACCAATCTGTTACCGTCGAAGACAATCAGCACAGGCGGTTACAAGAGCTAGAAGAGTTGGATGAGAAGTGCTTGCTCGTGCTGCAAAGGATTGAGCTTCACCAAGCTCGCATCTCTGTGGCCTTTAACAAAAAGGTCCATGAAAGATCCTACCAGGTGGGCGACCTGGTAATGGCAGTAGGAAGACCGATGGTGATAACCCACAAGACGGCTGGAAAGTTCAAGCCCAAGTGGGAAGGACCGTTCGTCATAAAAACGGTATACTCCAACGGTGCTTATTGGCTAGCTAAGCCTATTGGGGACTTGCTAATGATACCCATCAATGGCAAGTTCCTAAAGAAGTATTACGTCTGAATATAGAACCAACATATGCACCCACATCCCCTGAAAAGGGTACCCATGAGTTCTGGTAAGGGGATCTCTCGCTCTCCCTCCTATAAATTCTCTCAAGTAGATGAAGCACTTCACGTCCACATTACCACTGGATTGCTCCTCTACGCCTTAAAGACGTGACTACCATGTCCACATAACCTCTGAGTAGTCGTTCTTCTCGTATCAGTTCTATAATTATCTCGACGGTTTAGAAAACAGTTCACATCCATAATACCTCTGGATTGTCGTTCTATACCCCGGCCAAGATCAAGTCTACCACGTCCATATTACCTCTGGTCAGGCAAATCCATTATGAAGATTCACTCTTTACTCTGGAGACAAAAGCAAAGGAAATAAGAAAGCTTCTACATTTAAAAAAATGTGGCTATAAAGACCTATTACAGACTCTTCATAGTTACATACACAGAAGCAACAAAAAAGTTGAAATTACGGTACGAGCTCTTAATAGTGCGGGCGAGGTGGTGACAGAGCCAATCACTTCTTGGTCAAAAGGAAGCCACCGCCCGAAGCTGCTACTGGCTCGAGCCGGGGATGAAGACCAGCACAGGACTCTCATATCTCCCCAGCTGGCCGGCGAGAGCAACCACGGCAGCAGGCCTTGCTATTCCTCGATCAAAATGGCAAGCAATCCTAACCCAGGAAGCAGAGATCCAAGACACCCACGACATCAAGGGTGTGGGACGTCTTGAGATCCAATGGTAGTTCTACTATGGCTTCTTTGGATAAAAAGATTTGCCACCGACGGCCGTCTCACGCAAACTCTAGGGTCGTCAGGAGCTAAACATCGGGCAAGCAAGGCCATTATTGAAGCAGCTGAGTCTTCTCTTGAAGGAGGACAGTCTTTTATATACGCTGTTTGCATGGTCCAAGCATGAGCCAGACATCGGTCAGAGGGAAGCTTACAAGTTAAGCTAAAGCTCCACTCCATGACAGATGGAAATACTGCGAGTGACCCAAAGAACGTGACTCTGAACCCCCTCTGCTAAAGAGATTCGCAATTCCTGCAAAGACGCAAGAGGCTCCAAGATCAAGAATCCATCAGGAACCCATGCTCTTAAATGATGACTCAGGACCATTAATGATAAGAGCTAGGCGTGACACCAGCCATCACCCAGCTCGTATATTCCTGCCGCATGTTCATGCTTTTGTTGAAAGTATCGCGAGCTTAACTCAAGTTCGGGACACTTTGAAGGGGGTCTTGTAGAAGCATAAAAAATCTTAGCTGAAGACATCCGTTCGCCAAAGCACAGAAGATGCAAAAGGCTCAGGCTCAGTGCTAAAAAGACAAAACAAAAGATATGGAGTTAAGTCCCTTCAATATCATGTCTACCAAATTCTAGTACAGACACATCAAAACCATACATAAGGAAATAATTATGTTCTTCTACAAAGATCTAGTACAGATTTGACAGAAGACTAGAGGGATCTACAAGGGATGCAGTCTTCATTAAAGCGCAACCTTCCTTCCTCTCGATACACACGCTGGAGGATTGACCTCCACCGAAGCATGTTCTGATATTCTTGTCGGCGCTGCCTCTTAGAAGCATATCAGCAACCCAGCACCTTGAAGAAGCCAAAGCCTTCGAGCCAGAGGCGCAGCCACCTGCCTACGCCAACCTCAGGAACAAGATGGTGTTAGGCCCACCTCTCCTTCTTTTATTCCAGAATCCAGTATCTGTACTCTAGAGGCACAGCTATCTGTCTGCGCCAATCTCAGACCCGCAAGGGTGTTATACCCTTACCTTCACAGCCAATGCCTTCACCGTTCAGAGGCACAACTACTTACCTGCGTCCGTGTGAGGTGCTCGCTGGTGATATGCTCACAACATCTCCATTCCTACGATGCAGTCATCTGCTCCGGATCAGAAGCTTAAGTTACTTCTCTATATGAGACATGGGAACTCCTATTGCAACTAATGCAAGTCAACCTGTCGCTCCAAAAGCACAACCTCGCCAACCTGAAGCACAAGCCTACTTATCGCATACAGTACAGTGACTCTGGTAGAACGAAACACAGCATCATAAGTTGCTCTATACGCACAGAAGTCTCTCGTTATTCGAAGCCTAGTCCACTCGTCGTATGAAATCATAGAGGTTCCGTCGTCTCCAGAAGCACGGTCTACTCATCGCTACAGAAGCGCAGCAGCACTCAGTCCTCACCAGAGGTACAGAAAGCATGGGTCCACCCTAATTGGTTTGTTTAAACCGTCTCTTGCAGAGAAGATTGGAATTAAATCATGATTGATATCATATCAGATTGATTTAAATCTTAGACAAGGATCAATTAGACTCCAAATCTAAGATGAAATCCTAAAATTTACTTGGCTTATCTGCACAAGCAAATTGGCACGTGCCACGTGTTACCTCCTTCGGTTATGTTTATAACTACCAGAGATCTCGTTTGAGTGGAATCTCGATGTCCGCCACGTGTCAGCGCCACTGAAGCCCGTATCATACAATGATGGCAGATTCTTTCATATCTCAGGAACCTTAAATACACATCGTATATGTGCTTGGTTCTTTATAAATAGAAGGAGTTCTTCTTCCACCAAAGCATCGATCAAAAAGATAGAGGGAACATTAACAATCGATAATCTTCAAAGGAGCAGTGATCTCTATCCACGAAGAGTCGGCCACCCTCATCCACCTAGCAACCAAAGAACCAACCATCTTCAAGGGATCTTCTCATCCGGACAACCTCTTGATCAGTGACCCCATAGTCCCATCAAAGGCGCCAGAGAGCCATAGCAAGATTGATTCGTCGTCAGATCATCATCCGAAACAACCTCCATCGTCGCACTTTTCCAGAAATCTCTTCTTTCTGTACGTAGAATATCCTGTTTAGGACTTCCTTCTTTGTACAAAGATACCTTACATGTTTAATAAAGCAAAAATTTTATTCAACCTTTTGTTACGTCGAACAATAACGTCATCCCAAAACTAACATCATGTCAAGTTATATTCTGTTACGTCCATATTACCTCTAACAGACATAATAAGTGATGTTATTTTCGAGAAATACGTCACATCCAGGACCTCTGAATGTATTTCTATACTTCTATCTATTGGTTGTGTCTCAACAGATACATAATAAGTAATCGAGTCACAAAATCACCAAGTTTTTACTTTATTTTTAATCTTGAGAACATGAACACTTATATTCCTCAAAAATGTGATAAAAACCATTCAAAAAGATTATTACATTCATTCAGCCCCTTCAAAGGTTCAATGGGGAGGTGGAGTGCTAAGGTCAGAAATCATCTTTTTTAAAGCTTCAGCTCATTTCATTCCCGTAGCAAAAACCCTTTACCTAGCCAAGTTCCTCCTGAACTGTGGAGTTAGTGGCTGCATCGATAAGATATGACGCTCCAACTCAGTATTTTGAGCTAGGAAAAGACCGTCTCTCTGTCTATTCAAGTCATCAAGATGGCTCGAGGCAAATTAACGCAATTCCATAACCTCCTCCTGACATTTTCTAGCTGCGGTGGCTGATGCATGGACTCAGGCCAATTTAACTTCTAATTCTTGGATGCGAGCTTGACCTTCAGACACCTCTTTGTCTTTTCCTGCTTCCTCAGCCTTATAGAGTTCAATAGAGGAAGTGGCCTCACCTATAACGGACTCCATATCTCCAGATTATACAGTAAATGCTGCCATAGTATTATCATGCTCGGCTCGCCATTCTTCATACTCTCCAGCTATGGCTTCACATCCAGCATCCACATGTCTGTTTATATTTCTTCTATCAGATCTTGGTACGACTAGGTAGGCTCATGTAGCTCTGATAAGACCTGCTCTAAGGCATTTGCCCTCTTAATTCCGCCAAGATTACGCATGGAGTCAATTGGATAAAGAGGAGACCTTCTTACAAAATCCTAAGGATAGATATTCTCTATGGCCAATTCAACCAAGGATCACAAAGAGGTAAAGAAGGTATATGTATAAGTACGGATAATGCTACCCATCACTGCCATCATGCCAGGCGTTGCTGCTGCATCTGAAACTTCTCTTTCTATAAAGGTCAGAGGAATATTAGCAACTGGGGTAGCATTAGAACTTTAGGATTTCGGTACAGGCATTCCTAATAAGCTCGCCTCCATGGCATGTGATACAAGATTCTCGATATCTAAGGGAGACATAGTCGAACTGATACTGAATGTAGTAGAGGATACTGGGACGTCAGCGAGTGTCCCTATATGACTTGCTGCAATTCAAATCGAAATCGTTATATCACATATCATTGGATAAAAAGCAAAGGTAAATAAAATCAAAAATTTACCCGGGCCTATTTGAATGTAAGGTGTATTGACAGGTTGAGTATCTCTTTCTGTATAAAACCTTTCCAATACCGAAGAATAGATTGTCACACCAGCTTGACAGCTCCCCGCCTCTGAGCCTCCAAACAAAAAATGGCTGCTCCCGGCTTTTGAATCAGTATGGCTACCTCTAGCCTCTGATTCAGCCTAATCACTTTTGGTGCCCAACTAAATGAGGGTCTTCTCAACTTCAGATGCAGCTTGTTCTTCATAGACTTTCTAATTCTGCCCACTTTTCTTCAAAAACATGTTCAACCGGGTTTTGATTCGCCCCAATATGAGTATCAGGGTGTTCATTACCCTTAGGGCCATCGAGGCTTTCAATAGAGCTCTCGTCGCCCTCATCTTTACTTGGGCTTCCATCACCCTCAATATCAACATCAGAGTTCTCGTCGCCAAGTGGCCACTCTGATTATCTCCACCAGGGCTCTGGTTGCCCTCATCTTCAACAGGGTTATAAGTTGGCCATCTTTGGCCGCCAAATCATGACCCTTCTAGGTCACTAACTGATCCTGGCTTAATTCAGCCTTCTCAAAAACATAGACAGTGTCGGCAATGTCCTCATAAGTTTGCTCATCTTTATGGCCCCACAGCGCCTCTATAATATCTTCATCTTAAGGGGATAGCTAGTTCGGAACAGTGGCTTCAGTAGTTTGGGTCGTAGAAGGAGATGGAACCTCCGAAGCAACTTCATGTCCATCTTGACTCCAAACTCTTCCAAATGGAATTGATGCTTCCCTAGGAGCAGTGGCTCTCAAAGCGTCATCTAAAGCTGGCGGCGACATCAGACCAGATGAAATAAGTGTTATGAGTGCCTTAGAAGAAAGGGGAACATCGGTCTCAGTAGTCACCGGTTCCAAAATAGTAGCCGCAGAGACATCAATAGAAGTTGTCACGACCTGCACCTAGTGAATGGGCACGAAACCGTGGGTACGTTCAGCCTACGCCGCAGTGTCGGCGGAGGTAAAATTTTGTCCTAGGTCTCAACAACATCTAATATAAAATAAATATACCTGTGCAGAATATATATTCCAATCGGAGGACAATCTCAGAAGATACGACTCAATCATAATATCTAGAGATAGATAATCAGCATGATATAAGATAGAAGGAAATACTCAAAGTACGATACAAATCCAGAATAAAAATAAGATAAGTGTTATCAACACCACTCAGAGTACGACATAAATAAAATCAAGGTAGCTAAAAACATATCCAGAATAACAGTCGTAGAAATCTAGCCTATTAACTATAAGAGTCTTATCTAAGCTAACTGGATCCTCCTGCTGATCCAGATCACATGTGTCATCTATATCCATGCTATAATAGGTGGTGCAAAAGTCTGCCAAGTTCTCTGTAAAATATATTAACATATCCAGTCATGATTGGAGCGAATACATAACTCTGAAAGCAGTTCCAAAACATGGTAGAAAATATAGAACTAGCAATCGTATAGAATACTTGAAGTGCTATAAATGAAAGTACAAGAATTCAGGAAATATAGACAAGGAATCTGAGTACATGAATAAGATAGAGAAACTATAAACTGTAAATAAATATAGGTGTTTCAGAGCACAAGATAGTTATGTGATCGGTTTAGGTTTTACATGATTATTCTACGGTAACTCGATTATACGTGAAGGCATAATCGACATGTACATGATTACACTATTGGGATTTAATCACATAACCACTTCTACTCCCCCGCCCCAATCAATACACAAGGATCCGATCATGTTGTGTTATGTATATGATTATTTGTTATACATGAAGTACATGTGAGAACATAAAAGTACATGAGAGTACATGATGTGTACATAAATAATACGAATACAAGGAGGACGTGATGTACATGATAAAGTACATAAACATAAAATACACGATGCACCCGATGAGGGGATAACATCTCATAAAAAATCCATATAGTACTAATCCGTGTGAACAATGTGTCAGCATCAAGTAAAGTAGTCTAGAGCAGGCAATATAGATACTATCATGAATGAAAACTAACAGAGAATGTACTCACCTGATATCCTGAGCAACTGATGTATATCGGTGTCTGAACTGGAGTCATAGAGACCTATCATGTGAATTACAGGTTACAATGTATTCTAGATTTAAACAATAGACTAAACAATAAAGTCTACATGTTACTAGGCCTATCTAGGTCAAAAGTCAACCATTGGTCAACTCTAGTCAAACTTAACTATCTGGTCAGACCTTGGTCAACTAACTAGAGTTTTGGCCTAGTTGGACTATATAAGTGTTGGCTAAGGTGGTATCAACCCACAACCATAATATAACCTACCTATCTTATGGTATATGTATGATATAACATACACAACTTAAGAACAACAACCAATATCATATGTATATACTATATCCTATGTTGTCACCCATTGGTATATTACCTTAACTCTACAACACTACTAACAATTGCTACTCAACCCTCATCTCATAAATAATTGCATGTATACCTCTATATGCTAGGTACATATACTAAAAAGTACAAAATGGGAAAAGGGAACAGAACCTAGGTTATAAAGTGACTGGTTCAAAGTGTAGGACAGGTTGAGGTAAGCTGTAGTTCAAGTTCTGTGGTCAGGGGTTAAGGTTTAGTCCAAGTTGATCTGGACAAATATCCTAAATGCATAAATTTAGATGGACAGATATTTAGATGAAGGTAAAAATATAGTAATCAAGTGAAATATAGGGCAATGCAGGGAAATGCAAGGAGGTCACTAGTACAGTAAACTAGGTTTGTTGCTGCTATATGCTAACCAGAATTAACAGATTAGCATGGGAAATAGAGATACAATAAGACTGATCTTAATACCAATAGTGAAATAGATAAGTGAAAAGGGGTATGCACAGAACAAAGTAAGCAGTGGTCTGTATAGAGGTAGTGACAAAAAGGAATACAGGTTATTTATATACATACCTAAAACATCCCGAGTTTGAACCCATATGCAGGACACTATAAGGTTTAGACATGCCAAGGTTAGCTTTGAATGTAGTATAGGTACTAATCCATGGAAGGATGTGTAATGCCCTGAATCCGTTGCGGAGCACGGAGCGGGCTAGCGGCCGAATGGCCGAGTCGGATGAGAATTGGGGAACTTTACTTGGGGAAACCTTACCAGGATCGCCGGATAATTAATTGAGATCCTTTCCTCGTTATGGATTGGACTCTTTTGAAATGATGCCCAAGATGCAGTGGCGCGCATCTTGGGGGAAGAGTTCTATATAAGAGTCGCTTGCCCCTAGACCGTTGCCCTGCCGGTTTTTGAGGTCGCTTTTGCTGTTGGCTTTTGTGTGCATTTTCGTGATTGTTTTCGATGAATGTTTTCATGGATTTACTTTCACTGTCTATGCATTTTATATCGAATCACTGAGAGAAAGAGAAGAAGTATGCTGACCAGACGTTGGTGCCAATGCAGGTGCTAACACAGTGAACCAAGCTTGACGTTGCGTGGAAGACCTCTTTCTCTAGGCAATTCACCAACAAGTGAGTGGCTTTGATCTTTCGACGATCCTTAATCTTCGCGCATAACAATGGTAGACATGTTATTATGTTCCATGCTTAATAAAAGATGCCTAGTAATAACTCGAAAAGATAATAAAAGATAAATTATCACATGGCTAGGCTTATGTTGCAAATCGAATGATGCTCGTATGTTGCTATATGAAATTTTAAACACGTGATGCAAAGACCCAAGTATTGGACGGTAAGTATATTAGACTTCGATTCGAAAGAATGTGTTAGAAATGAATAGTCCCTTGGTTGGATGAACGAATATGCAAGACTATGGCTCAAAGTAAGATGGTAAGACGACAAGTTGGTAAGATGGCAAGATAGAAAGATGGGAAAATGGCAAGATGAAATAAGAACTACGAATATGTGTGGAAGATGCTATTATCATGCATGTCATGTCTCTTATTAGTTAAGTTGCATTACATGCATGGTCATGGACAACTTGTATACAAGGTAGTTCCCAGAACGGTAATCTGCGGTCATGGACCCAATTCATCCTAGGGGGAATAAAGAATTATGCCGACATACTGGCATCGGTAAACGGGACTTGTAGTGGGGCTAGCTACCTTCACTGCAAGGGCACCGTTGTACTAGTAAGACGGTCCAAGATGGCGTGTCGCCAGTGACCTTCATATAGACAGGTGGCATAGCTAACAATGTCTTATACAGGTAGAGTAAGTGGTATTCATAAATATTTACAGGGATGGCTATCGACCGTGGGTAAGATTCACCAAATTGGTGATCAATATGAATTGATTATGTTAGAACAACATGAATTGCTTATGTTTCTAACATTACTGCATGCTTCTTTTATTTCTCATCAAATATATGAATTGTTAATGGACCCTATGGCAAGATAGAAAGAACACAAATCAATAGTGAACATTCATATAATTTTACTACTGTTGATTTATGGTGAGATTGGTTACGGCCGCTCACCAGTACATATGTGGCAGTGTACTGACCCTCGTCTCCACAGGTGCCGGGAACCTAGTTGATAATCTTAGACGCTGAAGGCTTGCTGTCTGACTCTTTAGAAGCTTCGTACATCATGAAGTTTCCACTTGAAGAAGAAAGCATTTTGCTGAAGGTGGTTTTTGTCGTATTATTAATAAAGGGATATGATGTATGGAACAAGTTGTATCTCATTTCAATGTTTCTGCAAGTTTGTAGCCAAGTTTGGCATTTTATCTCGGCTGTTTGAGAGCCTTATATTTTATGAATGTAATTTCAAAGATATCAATAAAGAACTTATTTCAGATCATATCTGTGTTGCTCAAACTTCTTTATCAACCGCTGCGAATCTCTATTCAAAATGTCCCTTTTATAAAAGGAACACGAGCACGCCTTGTACAAGTGCAATTCCAGACTTGTACGACATTACGCCTTAGCGAGGACGAACGATTCGGCGTAAATCAAAGCGGAGGCGAACGATTCCTTGAATCGGGGCATGACAGGATGAACATCTGTAAGGAGTCCAAATGGAAATGCAAAATCAGTAGGTAGTGCAATATGAATGGTAGCTATAGGTCTGAAATAAAGAATGGGTAGTACAATATTTGCAGCGAAGCAATGTACAGTGAACTAATATGCAGAACAGTGGTATGAGAGTTCAAGTCTGAACTCAAAGTTCATTACCTGGACTTAATACTCGGACTGTAACCTCCCAGTCCCAAAATACGTAGGACCAAGTACGCGAATATGCCAGCTGCACATATACGAAAAATACTCCAATATGTAGAATCCTCATATATGCACATAAGCTGTAAATAAATTAATCACAGGTCATAAATACATATCTAATCTCATTACAGCTCAACACAGAAGATAATAGAGTCCAAATAAATAAATAAGAGTATCAAAAGATAGCCGGGTGAACATACTCACTCCAAACAGCTATGAAAAATAGTCTCACAAGATCGGAGTCCAACCTCCGCAAATAGAAAGAAAAGAGATGTAAAATAATGTCTACAACTGTCTCAGATAAGAAATAGTCTAGAAATCAAAAGGTACTGCCTCGTCATCAATGTAGGATAGCTCCAACGCCGCTCCGTACTCCTGTAGAAAATTGTCTAACCCTTGAGAGATAACCAGGTCCTCAGAGGGACGTAGCAAGATACAAGAAAACACCATGCCATATAAACTGTGATAATATAATAAGAAAAAAGATATGCATGCAATCGGGTTCCTGACCATTCTACTGTGAATATACAGTTGAGATACATTCCTTCGACGCATGAGCCCTGGCTGAATATAGTATTCGGTATAGTCCCCTCTTTGGGCACTAGTGACCAAGCGTATGACGTTCCAAGAACGACAGTGGCCAACCTGAGGGGCTAATCATACCCGTATCTCCAGCGGAGCTTTCGGGTTACAAGGGAAGTACAATCGAAGCCCATATGTCAGGTAATGTTCTCCCCACCCAATGCCTAGTATCATCATCTCCATGACTGACATGTACCTCTAGTAACCGCCAAGTCTTCTAGCATGCAATTCTATTGGCAGTTACCCCTATCCGTCGTACGCTCCATACGTACCGGTGGCCAGCCGACTACGCGGATACGTATCCTACATGTGACTCACATCACGTGATACAACAAGTGTCAAGGCCGTATCAGATATACCAATACCTCAACATCAATGGGTGGTCACTAGACTAAGTCAATGCAAGAGAAATAAATAAGGCGAGATAAACGACCGACAGAGTCGCCCGTACCCAAGTTTGACTTGGACGCACAGTCTAAATATCAAGAAATAAGAAATGCTAAAAATAAAAACTGAAAATAAAAAATAAAATAATTACAGAGTAAGGTGGCAAGGTATCTTGCCTGATGGTGCAAAGTGGCAATCCTAAGAAATCACAATGTCAGCCAAGAAACGTTACAGTCTCCAAATAACTCCGGACGCTGAAACAAACATCAAAAATGCACTCGGTGTAAAAGATATACCTAGGAAATGCCTGTCCAAAAGTCAAATTCTGGAACAGGGGCAAAATCGTAATTTTGGGTCAAAATGATGTCCGCCGTTGGACCCGTTTTGTATCGAAATGCATGCCAAAGTCTATGGTCTCTAAAGTCGTCGAACTATATATCTGAGATTTTAGTTTGAGGAGAGGAACTCAACGGTATGTCCAGTTTTGGATTACGATGAGCCGTGTACAAATTTGCCCGTTTGAGTGGGTCGCAGGCCCGCCAAATAGGGATTCCTATTCGACCTTCTCAGAATCGAACCAAACTTGGCACATAGGACCAAAATTTCGATCCAGACCTGTTGGCACAAGTTTCGTCTCGAATCGACGACTGTACACGAAGTTATGGGCAAGTTTGCAAAACACCGATACGGGGGTATCTCGACGGATACGCGTTGATTTCGTCGCGGACACGCAACGAAACTGAGTTCCGTCAGTTCCCACACGTCCGTAACATCCATACGCGCCTTTCGATGCATATAGCGTGCGACCACGTCGCCCTGTTTGTCGGGGCGCACGTCGTATCGGAGAAAATTCTCTAAAATCTACTATTTTGAAAACAGTTTTTCGCACAAGTTTAACATGGATTTACTTCTCGCACAGAAATCTAAATATCGATCTAAAAGTTGCATTTTAGTCGTGTTTATGTTGTCTTCACATGTGTTCAATTAGTTTTACAAAACTGTCAAAGAATCACCAAGAATTTGGCTTCCAATTATAGGTTTGGGACTGCCTCCTATACTGTTTTTCTGCGAGTTTCCTCGGGAACTTTGAATCGATTTCTTGATTCAATCTTCGGGTTTTACCAGATTCTACCAGAAGGGGTTTGAAGATGATTATGTGGTCGGTGCCTAGGAGGCGACGGATCGAGAAATCATTACAAAATAGGGGAGAAATACAACTCGAATATCGTACCTGGAACGTACGAAAACAGGGGAGTCTTATTGCTCGACCGTCGGGTTGGGGGCACTTTTCGACGGCACGGTGGTTTTTCGGAGGCGACGACTGGTCGGCGGCGTGCGCGTGAAGATGAGGAAGGTTCAGGCGAAGGTGGCAATCGATTTGGTATGGGTTAGGGTTCGGTTTTGCGGAGCAGTATATATACTGCTGTCGCTGCCGACTTCTATTAGGAGTTGGAAACTCAATGGCTCGGGTTTGCTAAAATATTGGGCTCGGGTGCTAATAAATGCAGCTGTGCTGCTAAGGTTTGCTTTCGATTTTAGGGGGTCGGGCCCCCCCCCCCCCCCCCCCCCACTCTCCGCAGCTTAGCTGCTATAACTGGTGGGGGTTCGGCCGACCACTCAGTGCTTATCCTTTTTTTTTGTTTAAAAAAACAATTATATAAATATATATATATATATATATATATATATATATATATATATATATATATATATATATATATATATATATATATATATATCAAACTATAAGTATATATATATTTAGGCTAGTAAAAATTCCTAAAAATTTACAAATAAATTCCTAAAATCCTAGATTCTATTATTCTTTATTTAATAGTAATACTAACATGCACACATATAATATATACACACATACATAAATTATACTAATAAGCTAGTAGCAAATAAATTCATAATTAATAAAATGTATAACAAAATTAATTATTTTATAAAAATCAATTAAAATTTTTTGGGGGTTTACATCCTACCCAACTTAAAGAAAATTTTGTCCTCAAAATTAAACTAATGTCAGGGGGATCAAATGCAATGCAAGGGAATTAATTGTAATTTAAGAGCTTAAAATGCAAGACATACCTTCGTCTTCGAACAAATACGGGTAGCGGTTTCGGATGTCGTCCTCGCGCTCCCAAGTAGACTCTCCTGGCGAGTGATGCTTTCATGCCACGCGAACCAATGGAATAGATTGATTCCGCAACACCTTCACTCGGCGATCGAGGATACCTACTGGTTGCTCTTCGTACGACAAAGTCGGTGCAACTGTGATCTCGGAGTGATCAAGCACATGATTACTGTCCGCCACGTACCTCCTTAATTGAGATACATGGAATACATCATGCACTCCCTCTAGCGACGGTGGTAAGGCCAATCTGTAGGCAACCTCTCCAACACGTTCCAAGACATCGAAAGGCCCGATGTACCTTGGACTCAACTTGCCACATCCTCCGAATCGAATCGTGCCTCTAGTCGGGGATATCTTCAAGAACACATGGTCGCCTTCTTTGAACTCCAAGGGTCGACGACGATTATCTGCCCACTGCTTCTAACGATCCTGTGCTGCTCACAGGTGTCCTGAATTTTCTTCACTGTCTCCACTGTGCTCAAGACCAACTCGGGACCCAATAGCTGTCGCTCTCCTATGTCGCTCCAACAAACAGGAGACCGACACTTCCTACCATACAACGCTTCAAACGGAGCCATCTGAATGCTCGCTTGATAGCTATTATTGTAGAAAAATTCTATAAGATGAAGATGGTCCTCCATGAACCGCCACAGTCAAGCATGCACGCTCTCAATATATCCTCTAGCGTCTGAATGGTATATCCCGACTGGCCGTCTGTTTGCGGATGGTATGCAGTGCTAAACTTCAACCGTGTGCCCAAACTCTCTTGCATTCTCCTCCAAAAATGTGAGATAAATCTCGAGTTACGGTCCGACACAATACTAACAGGCACACCATGTAATCTTACAATCTGCTCCATGTACATCTCTGCCAATACCTCTGTCGACTGGCCCACTCTAAAAGGTAAGAAATGGGCTGACTTTGTAAGTCTATCCACAATCACCCACACTGCGTCACGTCCCCTAGGACTCTGAGGAAAACCCATGACAAAATCTATAGTAATGTGCTCCCACTTCCACTCAGGAATGGATAGCGGCTATAACAATCCGGCCGTCCTCTGGTGCTCCGCCTTCACTTGTTGACATACCAAGCACTTGACAATAAAACGAGCTATCTTCCACTTCATTCCATGCCACCAATAATACTGTCGTAAATCACGGTACATCTTGGTTCCTCCGGGATGAATAGAGTAAGTCGAACTGTGAGCCTCTGCCATCAGCTCTTGCCGTAACTCTCCATTGGGAACATAAATGCGATCATCATATCGTAATATCCTATCGGGGTGGATTCTCAATCCCGTCTGCTCTCCTGCTTCAGTCCTCTCTCTGAGCCGTCGAAATCTAGCATCATTGGGCAATGCTGCCTTGATGCGCTCTACCAATGATGATTGCACTTGGAGGTTGGCTAATACGCCATCTGCTGCAGGCAATACTACCACAATACCAAGTTGCTCCAAGTCTCTAACCAACTCCTTCTGCGTAGTCAAAAAGTGTGCCATGGGCTTGCGGCTCAATGCGTCTGCCACGACATTAGCCTTGCCCGGATGATAATGAAGCTCAATCTCATAATCCTTCATCAACTCCAACCAACGTCGTTGTCGCATATTCAACTCTTTCTGTGTGAACACGTACTTGAGGCTCTTATGATCAGTATAGATATCAACCTTCTCGTCGTATAAGTAGTGTCTCCATAACTTCAAAGCAAAGATAATCGCTGCGAGCTCTAGATCGTAGGTTGGATAATTCTTCTTATGCACTCTCAACTGTCACGATGCATATTCTACTACACGCCCGTGCTGCATCAATACACATCCTAATCCCTTCTCGGATGCATCACTGTAGATCATAAATCCTCATGGGCCCGATGTTAGTGTCAAGATCGGTGCTGTGGTCAATCGCTTCTTCAACTCGTCAAATACAGCTTGACACTCGTCTGTCCATACAAACTCCTGATCCTTGCAAGTTAATCGAGTCATAGGCCCTGCTATTCGAGAGAAATCTTCTACGAACCGTCGGTAGTAACCCGCAAGTCCGAGGAAACTTCTCACCTCAGAAGCTGATATGGGAGCGGGCCATGACTCGACTGCTGTGATCTTCTCTGGATCCACTGATATACCATCACCCGTGACAATATGACCGAAAAATGATACCTCCTTGAGAAAGAAATCACACTTGCTAAGCTTCGCAAAAAGTCGCTCATTCCTCAACTTTTCTAAAACTATCCGTAGATGTTGCTCATGCTCCTCTTGACTCTTGGAGTAAATCAAGATATCATCTATAAAGACTACTACAAATTTTTCCAAGTACTGGTGAAAGATCTTGTTCATTAAATTCATGAAGACTGCGGGAGCATTGGTCAAACCGAAAGGCATGACCAAGAACTTGTAGTGTCCATACCTCGATCGAAAGGCCGTCTTTGCAATGTCTTCCTTCTGAACCTTCAATTGATGATAGCCCGATCGTAAGTCAATCTTGGAGAATACTTTTGCTCCACTCAGTTGATCAAATAGATCGTCTATACGCGGCAAGGGATACTTGTTCTTTACCGTCACTGCATTCAATGCTCTGTAGTCAATGCACATGCGTACTATCCCGTCTTTCTTAGGCACAAAAATAATGGGTGCTCCCCATGGTGACGCACTGGCACGAATAAATCCTTTCTCTAATAATTCATTAATCTGCGTCTTCATCTCTACCAACTCCTTGGGTGCCAGACGATATACTCGAGATGAAATAGGCTCGGCTCCGGGAATAAGCTTAATGGAAAACTTAATATCTCGGTTAGGTGGCAGTCCTGGCAATTCCTCAGGGAATACGTCCTCGAACTCGGTGATGATAGGGTGCTGAGGGGTGTCATGCATCATCATATGAGTCCCTGAAGCGGGTGCATCACAACTCTCTCCGTCTTCTTTGGTGAACTTAAACTCTGCTGCATTCGGTGGTCTAAAGATAATGTTGCTCCTATGGCAGTCTATGAGAGCAAAATGCTGGCTCAACCAGTCCATTCTAAGAACCACATCGAATGTTGGCATAGGGAATACGAGAAGTCGTGCCATCATCTCCCTGCCATTTATCACTACAGGACAACGTCTACAAACACCACTAACAGGTATAACTCCTCCTCCAGTGAGGATTTTAACATTCTTAGCTAAGGGTATGATGGGAATGTTGTGTCTTGTGGCAAAACTAGTTGCTATAAATGAATGCGTGGCTCCCGTACACTACAACAAAAAACCTTTTTAATGACGGCTAAAAAGCGTCATTAATGACGAACCATGACACTTTTTTTTTCCACAGCAACCGTTATGAAAATGGGTGTTATAAATGTCTTTTAAAAGCGTCATAAAATAACCGTCATGAATAGTTTCTATAAAAACGTTATGAATAGTTAATATATAGTGCACAATTCAGAACAATTTTAAAACGTCATGAATAGATAATATGTATAGGCTCAATGCAGCACATTTATAACACTTTATACTATTCAAATTAGCATATTTATAATGCACTATACTGCACAGTATATATTACATTCCAAAAAGTTAACATTATATATCACCATCTTTATTACATTTCTCAAAATAGAGTACATATGAACATCTTCATTACATTATCAAAATAGAATATCCAAATACATATAGATATTTACAACTACCAAAATTGTCCACATCAAAACTTGGCCACATAACCAATAATCATGAAAGATCAACGACAGCCGGAACACCAGTAAAATCCTGAGAAAAAGAGAAAACCAAATCAGTCAATATAATTGTCAGGCCTAAAAATCAAATCTAATCATGAAATATCAAGAGAAATGAGTAAAACAAACTAGGTCATGATAGAGAAATGTGTAAAACAAACTAGTTCATGCAGATGAATGATATTACTTCACTGAAGTAAGTTCTCTTCCTGCTAACCTTTGCATATATAATACATGTTTTAGGTTTTGTTATTATTTTAGTGTTTGCAAACTTGTACATTTGAATGTTATAACAATTTTCATTCTTACACCTACTAGAATCTTCTTACTGAAGAATCTTATATTTCAATTTTGCTATACTGCATTCTTAGGTTCTGTTTGTTTGCACCTGTGAAGTCAAAATAGGAGAAACTATTAGACTTCAGAGACCTCACATGTTGTCTGGTTGTCAACAAATTCAGAGGCAATATCTGAATTTTGCCTTCAAAACATTCATAGGTTAAACAGCCTATGAAATCTAACATCTGAATATGAACAAAAATTTTAGATTAGACTTCAGATTCAGAGGACAAAACAAACAACACCTTAATTTTATGGCAATTCTTTTTTTTCTTCTTGTAGTGGATTAGTAATTTTAATTAATTGGAACTATTCCACCTTATTGAGTTTCTTGTAGGAGTTCACTATCGTTATTTTATGCTTTATCTATTTTGTTCTTCACTTACCAATCTGGATCTCAGTCGCAATTGCCAAAGCATGGTAGTCTTGATCTGATCATGATATGCTAAGGTGCTATTTTATGTTAGTGCAGTTTTCTTTCTAATGCCAATTTTGTTTTGTATTTTATAACTTTACCTTCTTGTTTTAAACTTAATCTGCTGTTAATAATATGCCATAAATACAACAGTGTGCATATTCTCAAGAAGCTTCCAAAAAAGTGCACATGTCATATTCTGTCTCCTTCCAAAAATGTGCCGTGGTGGCACCAGGAAGCTCTGCCTCCATCACGAGAAGAAGGCCTTGACTGGACGAAGAATCCAAGAGGACTCCTCATGATTGGCAGCAGGGACACCTTTTTAACTACTTAAGACATCAGTACAACTCCTTTGGGAGTTCAATTTAGTTGTTTGAATCCTTGTTGAAGAACTCTGATTTGAAGAAAAGATTGTAGCGGTCAGGCTCTTTATCTAGCCGTTTGATTTTCTAAATGTCTTAACAGATTTGTAGTAGTTTATGTTTTTCTAGAATTGTGGGGACCATAGTGAATACGTGTTATACCATTCCTTAACGATCCTCAAATGTTGTTAGTAGAGCTTTGTATCATAAATTCATATGTCTCTGGTGTAGCAGCCAATGAGTGTTGTGTTTCAGTTGTAATACAAGTAGTAGGGGTCCTAGTTGGGTCAATGCTGTAAAAGTCTGTTTCCCTTTGGGAGATGCCATGGCCTAGCCATTTTTGTGCTACGCGTGAAGAACCCTTGAGGAGATTCCATGAGAGGCTAGAATTGGGAGGAAGATGGTCGAGGGATCTTCGACACTGCTTTCTTCATTCTTTCACCATTCAACACTAGTTTTTTTGTTTTATTTGTTGTAGTTTTTACTACTTATGTACATATGTATTTTCTTTGTTAGGGTCCTGCGAGATCCAATTTTTACATAGTGGAATCCTGCGTGATCCAATACGGACCGATGCGGACACCTTGAATAAGATTTCCGACAAAAACAAATTATTCTTATAATCCTGTCAAATCCAGCAAAAAGTAGGAACAAATAATTGAAATTACAACAGTGCAACAAATCTCAACAATTGAGAACAAAAAATCCTATAAATAAGAACAAAATGCTGTCGTAGAGAAATTACCTCTTCTGTAGAAGAAAAAAATTCAAATCGAAGTCTGGCCGCAGCAAATTTACAGGTGATCGTTTTGGCTTGAGATGCCAAGGGCTCCGCCACCGCCGCCTCCCCTAGCTACAAGAAGAAAATTAACCTAATTTTCCATCAGAATCACAAGAATTATATTTCGATGAAAAAATACAAACTTTCTAAATTCACAAGAATCCAATAGCTACAAGAAGAAAATTAACCTAATTTCCCATCAGAACCGACCGAAAGAAATAGAGGGAGTAGATACCTAGATGGGGTTTGTGATCTAGCGTCGATGCCGACGTGTCTCCGTACCGAGGACAACCCCGACCGGATCCCGAGCCCATGCCTTCCCGAGCCCTTCTCCGACTCCACTTCCTGTTCTCGACCGAGCGTCGTCCCGCTCATCATGAGCACCGACCTCCCCGATCTTGTGAACCCGAAGCCACAACGCCTGGACGACCTCGACCCACCACATTGTTCCCGCCGCCGTCGCTTCCGTCGACGAGCGAGGGATTGGGAGCTTAGGGCTTAGGGTTCATGGGAGGAAGGGTTGGGGGCTTAGGGCTTAGAGTGAGACCTAGAGCTAGGGTTTAGAGTGAGACCTAGAGTTAGGGTTTGTGGGAGATTGAAAGGAGGAGATGGGAAATTTTAGGGTTTGGGGAGAGGAGGGAAGAGGGGGCAGAAGGAGAGCAAGGAGAATGAGAGTTCTTCTGAGTAAAATCGGAGGGGGGATGGAATATATTACAGAAAGTTTATTACAAGTTTGCCACCACTCTAAACTATTAATAACGCTTTGTTTTATAAACGTTATAAAAAGCCCAGAATTAGTCCAAACCGTCATAGAAAAAAGGTATTTCCCAACTTGATGACGCTTATGTATCAGCCGTCATTAAAACTCCTTGTCGAGCGTCATTAATAGGTCTTTTTGTTGTAGTGGTATCAAATAATATAATAGCAGGAAAAGATGCAACTAAAACCATACCTGCTATGACCTCTGCCTCTGTCTCTACATTCTCAACAGCTAGAGAGAATGTCTTTCCATGGTTCTGTCCTAGGCCTTGGGCTCTGGCCTTATGGTACTGTGCTATCTGTGGAGGTAATGGTGGACGAGGTGCTGGTACTGTGGGCCTCTGGGCCTGATGTGCCTGAACTAGAGCCTACTGCTCAGGACAATCTCTCGCCAAGTGTTGTCCTGATCCACATTTCATACATAAGCCCAAACGAAGTCGACAGTCATCTCTGATATGCCCTTGTTTCCCGTAAAAGTTGCAGGTAGGCTTCTGATAAGGTGTAGTCCTCTCCTGGTACTGTCCTGTGGTCCTCCTGATAGGTCCTCCCTGCATAGCTCGGGCTAGTGTAACTGCTGGTGTTTGACACCTCGATGTCTGCTGCTGTTCCTTGCGAAGAATCTTCTGAGCAGGAGCTTCTTCCAAGACAGCTGAATGGGAGACTCGGGAATGGGTAGTCGTATAAGACTTGAGCTCTGGTGCCAGCTCCTAGTGAAATCTTCTCGCCTTCTCTAACTCCGTCGGAATCAATCCCGCACCAAATCGACTCAGGCGATTAAACTCTGAGTCATACTCATCAACTGTCATATTCCCTTGCTTTAGATGAATGAACTGGTCATAGAGACCATCTCGAACATGTATAGGGAAGAATCTCTCATAAAATGTATCATAGAACTGCTTCCAGGTGATCCCAGTGCCTAGTCGTCTCTCTTCCGCCTTCCACCAGTGGTGAGCATTATCTTCTAACAGTAGGTCCACTACTGTCATCCAATCTTGAGCTGGCAACTGGGATGTCTTTAGTAGCTTCTCTGTACTAATAAGCTATTGTGACACCTCTAATGGCTTCTCCGTCCCTCTAAAGTCCTTGGGGTTCATATATATAGAATTCTTGATAGAGCCTTCATAGGGATGCAGAGCCGGTGCTGGTACTGGTACTGGTACTGGAGGTGGTGGTGGAGGTCTAGCCAATGCTGCCATCATCGTCTGTCTTATCAGCTCAGTCTGCTGCCACTGAGCCTGCATCATGGCGTACATAAACTGAGAAGTAGGGCTCCCATCAGTCGGTGGTGGAGGCATCTGAGGTCCCGACTGTAGGGGAAACTGCTGAGGGAATGGTGGTGGTGGTGGCAGAGGTACATTCCCTTCGGGTGGCATGGTAGTAGTCTGCCCAGCCTGGCTGCCTGAGGGTTCTGCGATCTCTGGGTACTCTGTCGTCGGTGTCGTAGTAGGCTGCGACTGTCCTAGCTGGTATGGTGTCGCTGGAGTCATGGGAGGATTTTGTCACTCCGGAGTAGCTGCTTCACCAGATGTGAGGGCCAAGGCAGAAGTGTGTCCGCTTCTTAAATACATATTGATGGCATGAAGAAGATAAGTTGATACTAGGAAGATTAGATATGAGGTAAATCAAATAATCAAAGAAGTTTCGAAAGATTGGAAGTCAAGAGGTAGTAGTAGTTCTGGATGAGATATTTCTATTCTTATATGCAGGCTTGTTGGGCACAGTCATACAACCCAACAATATTTACGTTGACCTGCATGGGCCACCACAAAAATATGTAACGCCCCAGTCCCAAAATACGTAGGACCAAGTACGCAAACATGCCAGCTACACATATACGAAAAATACTCCAATATGTAGAATCCTCATATATGTACATAAGCTGTAAATAAAATAATCACAGGCCAGAAATACATATCTAATCTCATCATAGCTCAACACAGAAGATAATAGAGTCCAAATAAATAAATAAGAGTATCAAAAGATAGCCGGGTGAACATACTCACTCCAAACAGCTATGAAAAATAGTCTCACAAGATCGGAGTCCAACCTCCACAAATAGAAAGAAAAGAGATGTAAAATAATGTCTACAACTGTCTCAGATAAGAAATAGTCTAGAAATCAAAAGGCAGTGCCTCGTCATCAATGTAGGATAGCTCCAACGTCGCTCCATACTCCTGTGGAAAATCGTCTAATCTGGAGAGATAACCAGGTCCTTAGAGGGACGTAGCAAGATACAAGAAAACACCATGCCATATAAACTGTAATAATATAATAAGGAAAAAGACATGCATGCAATCGGGTTCCTGACCATTCTACTGTGAATATGCAGTTAAGATATATTCCTTCGACGCATGACCCCTGGCTGAATATAGGGTCCGGTATAGTCCCCTCTTTGGACACCAACGACCAAGCGCATGACGTTCCAAGAACGACAGTGGCCAACCTGAGAGGCTAATCATACCCGTATCTCCAGCGGAGCTTCCTGGTTACAAGGGAAGTGCAATCGAAGCCCATACGTCAGGTAATGTTCTCCCCACCTAATGCCTAGTATCATCATCTCCATGACTGACATGTACCTCTAGTAACCGCCAAGTCTTCTAGCATGCAATTCTATTGGCAGTTACCCCTATCCGTCGTACGCTCCATACGTACCGGTGGCCAGCCGACTACGCGGATACGTGTCCTACATGTGACTCACATCATGTGATACAACAAGTGTCAAGGCCGTATGAGATATACCAATACCTCAACATCAATGGGTGGTCACTAGACTAAGTCAATGCAAGAGAAATAAATAAGGCGAGATAAACGACCGATAGAGTCGCCCGCAACCAAGTTTGACTTGGACGCACAGTTTAAATATCAAGAAATAAGAAATACTGAAAATAACAACTGAAAATAAGGAATATAATAATCACAGAGTAAGGTGGCAAGGTATCTTGCCTGATGGTGCAAAGTGGCAATCCCAAAAAATCACAATGTCAGCCAAGAAACGTCACAGTCTTGAAACAACTCCGGACGCTGAAACAAACATCAAAAATGCACTCGGTGTAAAAGATATACCTAGGAAATGCCTGTCCAAAAGTCAAATTCTGGAACAGGGGCAAAATCGTAATTTCGGGTCAAAACGATGTCCGCCGTTGGACCCGCTTTGCACCGAAACACGTGCCAAAGTCTATGGTCTCTAAAGTCATCAAACTATATGTCTAAGGTTTCAGTTTGAGGAAAGGAACTCAACGGTATATCCAGTTTTGGATTTCGATGAGCCGTGTACAAATTTGCCCGTTTGAGTGGGCCGCGGGCCCGCCAAAAAGGAGTTCCGATTCGACCTTCTCAGAATCGAACCAAACTTGGCACACAGGATCAGAATTTTGATCCGAACCTATTGGCGCAAGTTTTTTCTCGAATCGACGACTGTACACGAAGTTATGGGCAAGTTTGCAAAACGCCGATACGGGGGTATCTCGACGGATACGCGTTGATTTCGTCGCACACACGCAACGAAACTGAGTTCCGTCAGTTCCCACACATCTGCAATGTCCATATGCACCTTTCGAGGCATATAGCGCGCGACCACGTCGTCCGGTTTGTCGGGACGCACGTCGTATCGGAGAAAATTCTCTAAAATCTACTATTTTGAAAACAGTTTTTTGCACAAGTTTAACATGGATTTACTTCTTGCACGGAAATCTAAATATCGATCTACAAGTTGCGTTTTAGTCGTGGTTATGTTGTCTTCACATGTGTTCAATTAGTTTTACAAAACTGTCGAAGAATCACCAAGAATTTGGCTTCCAATTATAGGTTTGGGACTGCCTCCTATACTGTTTTTCTGCGAGTTTCCTCGGGAACTTTGAATCGATTTCTCAATTCAATCTTCTGGTTTTACCAGATTCTACCTGAAGGGGTTTGAAGATGATTATGTGGTCGGTGCCTAGGAGGCGACGGATCGAGAAATCATTGCAAAACAGGGGAGAAATACAACTCGAAAATCGTACCTGGAACGTACGAAAACAGGGGAGTCTTCTTGCTCGACCATCGGGTTGGGGGAACTTCGCGGCGGCGCGGTGGTTGTCCGGTGGCGGCGACTGGTCGGCGGCGTGCGCGTGAAGATGAGGAATGTTCAGACGAAGGTGGCAATCGATTTAGTGTGGGTTAGGGTTCGATTTTGCGGAGCAGTATATATATACTGCTGCCGCTGCCGACTTCTATTAGGAGTTGGAAACTCAATGGCTTGGGTTTGCTAAAATGTTGGTCTTGGGTGCTAATAAATGCAGTTATACTGCTAAGATTTGCTTTCGGTTTTAGGGGGTCGGGCCCCCCCACTCTCCGCAGCTTAGCTGCTATAACTGGTGGGGGTTCGGCCCACCACTCTGTGCTTATCCCTTTTTTAAATATATATATATATATATATATATATATATATATATATATATATATATATATATATATATATATATATATATATATATATATATATTTTAAATATATATATATATATATATATATATATATAATATATATTTAGGCTAGTAAAAATTCCTAAAAATTTATAAATAAATTCCTAAAATCCTAGATTCTATTATTCTTTATTTAATAGTAATACTAACATGCACACATATAATATATACACACATACATAAATTATACTAATAAGCTAGTAGCAAATAAATTCATAATTAATAAAATGTATAACAAAATTAATTAATTTTTAAAAATCAATTAAAAATTTTGGGGGGTTTACGCGGACCTGGACTGATTTTCCTTAGTATTAGTAATGATAGCAAGTGGGCATGCAGTGAAAGATATGTAATACACATATGGTACTCTCTTATATGCAGGCAACATAGAGGGAATGTAGGATAACTAACATATCAAATCCTTAGTCCATGCATGGACTAAATTGTAGGGAAGGCAGGGTATGTAATCTCCTATAGGCAGGTTATAAATGTAGTTAACCAAGGTGATGCCTTGCCATTCTCTGTCTGAGGAATGCAGGATTCTAACATGTGTAGTGACCAATTTGGAGTGCAGGGAATGAAGGCATGGCAGTTCACTAAGTGAAAGTGATGGAAAAGGCTCTGGATAATATGCATGACAAAGTAGCAGTGGCCCGACTGGCCATTATTTTTAGATCTGAACATTAGGTCATGCAGTGAACAAATGACAGGGTCAAAATAGATGTTAGGATATCATTAACAGTCACACTCTCATACAGCAATGACTGTACCAACCAGAAGAGCAAATAGTGAGTAATATATGGCATCACCATGAACCCTAGCCTCCCTTTGTCCAATTTTATTGACTACACAAACCCCAAATCACAGATAACAGTCCACATTCTAAGTACAACATAATAGCAATGTAAATAACTAATTTATAACTAAAATTTAACATCCAAAACCCTATGATTTATTTCACCAAACACTTGGCGTGCGTATTCGATACTCTCGTGATACGCACCTCAAATGAATCCAAACTTGACCCAAATTCTTACTAATGCAATGGGGACCCTAAATGAATGCATGTACAA
The DNA here is from genome assembly GCA_029216955.1 of Iris pallida. Taxonomy (NCBI): domain Eukaryota; kingdom Viridiplantae; phylum Streptophyta; class Magnoliopsida; order Asparagales; family Iridaceae; genus Iris; species Iris pallida. The sequence goes on from JANAVB010008400.1 coordinate 7,797,456, forward strand.
CAAGGAATGGGAAATTTGAGGGTATTTAGAGGTTCTTACCACTTGAGAGATGGATTCTCAAGGAACAACTTCTAGATCTAGATCTCCTTTACTTACAATGGCCAAATTGCTCCAATAGGCTCCCTTCTCGCAAATAGAGGCTTCCTCTCTTCAAGAAGAAGAGATTGTAACTTGTTTGGAGGAATTTGGACTCAATTTGAGAGATGGAGGCAATTTGGAAAAGAACACAAATTAGGGTTAGGGTTCCTAATGAAAGGGGGAAGAAGAGGGGAGATGTGTTGCTATAAATAGCAAGGGAAGGGCTATCTTGGCCAGCCATGATAGTTTCTCGGGTTTAGGTTTAGGTGAAATTGTCTAAAGGCCTTTTCTAATGTCATTTAAAAGCCCTTTAAGAAAAGGCCCAAAAGTGGCTTAAAGTTTAAGTCAAATAATATCCTCTACATGATATTCTAGATAATTTAGAGCCTAACTAACATGTCTAATCTCACCAATTAAGTTTTTATAGTCTTGGTTAGCCTTTAGTCAATGTGGTTCTAAGGTTTCATTAACTAATGATACTATCACAATACGTTATTTAAATAATATTAAAAATAATCAAAATTTCATAATTTACCAAAATACTCATATTCTAGATGAATCTACCCTCCTTAAAATAATTTTGTCATCGAAATTAAATTCAAAACTAGATAGAATTGAGAAGGGTAGAAAATCATACCTCAAGGCGCAAAAAGATAAGGGTATCGCTCGCGCATCTCATCCTCCTTCTCCCAGGTAGACTCACCTGGAAAGTGATGCCTCCACGTGACGCGAACTAAGGGAATAGTCTGGTTCTTCAATATCTTCTCCCGACCATCAAGAATCTCCATAGGCTGTTCTTGATAGTTGAGAGTATGGCTCACCTCAATCTCGGAGGGTTCTAGTACGTAACTGGGATTCGCCACGTACCTTCTCAACTGTGACATGTGAAACACATTATGAACTCCCTCTAGTACAGGTGGCAAGTCTAGCCTGTAAGCCACGGTACAAACTCCCTCGCGAATGATGAAAGGTCCGATGAAACGCGGGCTAAGCTTCTCACCTCCACCAAAACGAATAATGCCTCGTGTCAGAGATTTCCTTAGGAACGCCAGATCTCAAACCTACCATAAATAAGGTCTCACACTTAACTATAATAATCAATCATGAACAAACAAGATTTACAAAATCAATCTAACCTAATCCTAAAATCTAAGCTGTACCTCAAACTCCAAAGGTCTCCGGTGGCTATCGGTCCAATGTTGTTGTCTGCTCTGTGCCACACGAAGTCAATCTCTGATGAGCTTCACCTTTTGGCTATACCCACAACCATCTCAGGTCCCAATAAAACTCTCTCTCCAACGTTATCCCATGACAAGGGAGTACGACATCTTCTCCCTTATAACGCCTCGAATGGTGACATCTCAACGCTGGCCTGGAAGCTGTTGTTGTAGGCATACTCAACCAAGTACGAATGATCCTCCCAGGAACCTCCAAAATCTATAACACAAGTGCGTAGCATATCCTCGAGAGTCTAGATAGTCCTCTCCAACTGTCCGTCTGTCTGAGGGTGAAAAGCGGGACTGAACTTGAGCTGAGTGCCCAAGCTAGCCTGCAGACTCCGCCAGAAGTGGGAAGTGAAGCGACTATCCCGATTCGAGACAATGCTCACTAGAACTCCAAGCAATCTGACTATCTGCCTCACGTACATATCTGCTAGTCTTTCTATAGATAAAACCACATTGAATGGCAAGAAGTGGGCTGATTTGGTCAATCTGTCTACGATGACCCAAATCGTATCTTCTTCTCATGGTGTACGCAGCAATCCTGAAACAAAATCCATCGTGATTTGCTCCCATTTCTATTCCAGAGTGGGCAATGGCTGCAACGATCCTCTTGGCCTTTACCTCCCTGCCTTTACCTGCTGGCAAACCAAGCATCTGGCTACGAAGTATGCTATCTTCTGCTTCATATCGTACCACCAAAAATGTTCCTTCAGGTCTCTATACATCTTGTTAGCACTTGGATGCATAGAATACTGAGAGCGATGAGCCTCCTGCATAAACTGCTCTCAAAGATCTCTACTAGGTACGCACAGTCAAGAACCATGTCTCAACGCTCCATCCTCTACAATAACAAACTCGTCTAGAAGTCCTGTTCAAACCTGCTATCGGATACTCTGCAAAGCTACATCATCGAACTGAGTCGACATGATCCTATCTATCAAGTACGACTGAATTTGCAGTCCCCACAACTGCATCTCAACTTCTGGCACTATCGCCTCAATCCCAAGCTCTCAAGATCTTCTAGCAAATGACGGTCTGCCGTCAAACACATGGCTATCGGATACCTGCTCAAGGCGTCATCAACCATGTTGGCCTTCCCTGGATGATACTGCAACGAGATGTTGAAGTCCTTCATCAACTCCAGCCATCTCTGTAAAACCCCTATTTTTCTTAATTATTTTTTTAAATATTATTTTATATATTGATTTTTAGACAGCCCGGGTTGTCGGTTCAGCCCGAACTGGGCCCGAAGCAAATTTAAGTCTAGGTAAGCATGTGGTGGGACCAAAGTAGGCCATGTAGACAAATTTTATATACGTAAAAATAATTTCTAAATTATTTTAGAATTTCATGTACAATTTAAAATTATTTAATTATTTGTGCAATTATTGGTATTTTATTTATTTTAAATAATATTTTACAAAATAGTACATTTTGTTGACCCAGAAAAGGGTGTGCAGTGTAAGTGCACTCATTGGGACGATCTTATTAATTCATTATTATTAAAGTTATTTTGTGGAGATTTAATAACCATGTTTTCCTATTTAAATATTATTATTATTTTGAGTTGATTTATTAAGGATTGAATTTATATATATATGTAGATATGCTCAAATATATTAAATAATTAGATAGTTGAATTTTAAATGGTATTTGGATTTTAAATAGATTTTTGGTGTATTTATGGATGTATATATATATATATATAGATATATATATTGAAGTTTGAAAAGATAAGAAAGAAAGAAAGAAAAGAAAAATAATAATAATAAGTATTGCATGGAGTGGTCGGCCCCACCACCTGGCCGACCACCCACACATACACATGCGCCAAGCAACTAAATAGCAGCTGCATGCTATTGCTTGGCCGATCCCTCCTTTACAAATAACCAACAAAGTAGCAGCACCTATATGGCCGAACCCCCCAAACCCATTATATGTATGTACATATAAGTTTTTGGAAAAAAAAAAACCCTAATCTCCTCCACTTTCCTCCTTCCTTCCTCCTCCTCCTCTCCTCGGCATGCGTGTCCAGCCTCGCCGGAGGGATGGCAGTCCCGCCTCACGGTCGCCACGGCGACAACAACAAACAACACAACAGTTTTTCCACTTTAAGGTACTCAACTTCCCCGATCGATATCTCTCTCATTTTAACTCTGTTTTTAGATCCGTAAATTCGTGTAGAAAGTCCACATGACCCACTTCGAGATTCCATAGGTGGATTTTGACATGGCCATCCAACTTCCTCGAAAAATCGAGACGAAGTTGGTGAAAAACTACTTTTCTGGAATATTAAAAATTATTTTAAAATACTAACTTGTCGGCCACTTTTCTTTCTGTACAATAAGATTTTGTATAAACTAATTGAAGACAGTCAAAGACAACATAACCGAGATTGTAACGCACCTTCTGGAATCACTTTTCATCTAGTATGTAGAAAGTTACACGTAGTTAAAGTTCTCAAAAATATGTCAAATTCTGTTTTCAAAAATTAGAAAAACACCCGGATACGGCGTGCGCCCCGACAAACCGGGCGACGTGGTCGCACACTATACACATCGAAAGGCGCGTATGAATGTTGTCGACGTGTGGGAACTGACGGAACTCGATTTTGTTGTATCTGTGCGACGAAATCAGTGTGTATCCGTCGAGATACCCCGTATCGACCCTTTGTAAATTAATTTACAACTTTTTGCACACTCATCATATCGCGATGAAACTTGCGCCATTGGACTCGAAATATTTTTTTGGTCCTGTGAGCCATGTTTGGTCTGATTCTGAGACCGTTGATCGGGACGCTATTTTGGCGGGCCCACAATCCCACTCAACGGGGGATTTTGTGCACAGCCCACCGGAATCCAAAATTGGACATACCGTTGGGTTCGTCTCATCAAAACAAATTCATAGATATGTAGTTTGACAACTTTAGAGATAGTAGGTTCTGGCGCGTATTTCGGTGCAAAGCGGGTCCAACGGCGGACATCGTTTTGACCCGAAATTTCGATTTTGCCCCTGTTCCAGAATTTAACTTTTGGACAGGCATTTCCTAGGCATATCTATTATTCCAAACTTGTTCGTGATGTTTGTTGCAGCATCCTGAGTCATCTGCGGGATTTGGCTTTTCTTGCTTCGTTTATTTGTCTGTTTGAGCTACTGGATTATTCTCTTTTGCACATAACCTCAGGCAAGATACCTTGCCATTATACTGTTTATATTCAGTTTGTATTTTATTACATATCACTGTTCATTTATTTCCAGTTCTTATAGTTCTTGATTTACTGTCTGCTCAGTGATATTAGATATACTTGTTATTATCCTTTGATTGCATGTGGACTTCGAGTTAAGAGACTACCATTTGTAGTATATTGCATATACCTTGACACAGTTGTACCATAAGGATGTGTGAGATGAGTAGCATGTAGAGGTTCTTGTGTGTGGGCTGATCCCCCATGCGCATGCGTTAGGGCTAACTGCTAATAGAGGCATGTTAGGAGACTTAGCAGTTAGTAGAGGTATATGAGACATGGATGTGACTCTGTTAGGCATTGGGTGGGAAGAACAGTTCCTTAATGTATGGGCCACGTATGCACTTCCCTATTGTCGGTTATCTCCGCGGGAGATACGGTCCTGGATACTAATTTACTGCTGGCCTCTGACATTCGATGAATGTTATGCTTTGAGGTCCCTGGTATCCTGATGGGACCATACTTGAGATTACTGTTACTGAGCCAGAGTGGCCATGGGTTGAAGGTTTGTTCTTATTGCATAAATACATTAGAATGGTCAGGTAACCCTCGTCAATGTCATATCACTCCGTTCCATTTGTAGCTTAGGACAATATCGCATCGCGGCATAGTGTGCTTCCCCTTGTCCTTGTTTGGTTGTTGGGGTAGTCCACTGTTTCGATAATGAGATATTGGATCTTGTTACGAGTGGGACTATTTACTTTACTTGTGATTTATGACATGGTATATATATTCAGTTATGTGGCATGTTCTTTATGTATCTTGTTACGTCCCTCTGAGGACCTGGTTATCTCTCCAGGTGTGTGCTTCTGTGATATTGCAGGTGTTCTAGCCGAGGTCGCGATCTTCTCTATTCATTCGAAGATGACGTGTCTTGGGTCTTTCTTTACTACTCCCGTCAAATCATTTCCATTTCCATGTATATTTTTCCTTACTTGTTGGTAGTAGATTTTTCTCCGCCCAACGTATTGTACGAAGACTTATTACAGTTGATTATATGATATCTTTTATTCTTCATTTGTGGATGAGATTAGATTACTCTTGGTTTACTGCATTTTACAGCTTATGTATTCATATGAGGTTTCCATATATTGGATTATACTTCGTATGTATACAGCTGGCATGTCGATGTACCTAGTCCTACGTATTTTAGGACTGGGGCGTTACAGATTTTTGTGGTGGCCCATGCAGGTCGAGTTTGTCATTTTGGTTACGTTACTGTACCGAAGTGAGCCTGCAACATAGGATTAGAATCTAGGAATCTCATCCATACAGCTTGACCACTTCCCTTGGCTTCAAATTTCGAACTCTCGTTCGACTTCCTTGAATTGCATCTTGCTTGATTCCTTTCTACCGTTGATTCTTATTTTCGTGCTTAGTGTCAACTAGGAAGATGACAACACTAGTATATGCTCATAGGTCAAACACATGGCTAAAATGGTTATATTGGCAATTGGAATACATTTAAGACTCTAATTGAGTTAAAAAGGCTTTTTAGTGTGATTTAATGATTAGTATTTGGTAAAGTAGGATATTACCACGAAAAGTTTTAACCTTGAGATTTCTAAATAGTAAACAACAGAGGATTTATAGAATTTCATACTTGGTTTAAGGAATTGATTGATTTTCAAGATTTGATATTTGTGATTTATTGGATTATAGCTATACATCCTTGAATAGATATAAAGTTAGTTGAAAAAGAATTTTTGAAATTTAAAAGCTGCTGTAAGATTATGAGGGCGGTCGATAAAGCTTGGTTTTAAATTGGGTTGTATGGTTCCCAACTAATAAGTTCGTAAAATTTTAAATTTTAAGTTTGGAGTAAGGCTATTAAGAATTTTGGTTAAAAATATTTTGAAGGATATATAACCAAATTGAGGATCTACTTTAAACTTTTGTATGAATTACTATTGATAACTCCTATTTAAAATTTTGAGTTTAAGATTTGGATTAATGATAGAAGAAGAAAAATATATAGAATTGATTTGTGACGCAATAAAGGTTTATTCGAGATTGATTGGAAATTTTGGAAAAAAAAATTTGATTTGATGACTGATAAGATCATTTGAATATTGAGTTTAAAGTTAGATTGCTAATATTACAATCTTTGGAAAAAGTTACTAAAGATGTGGCAAAAAGTTATTTTGATTGATTAAGGGAAGTTACCATTAAAAATTGTGATTTTATTGGAATAACTTAGCATGAATAGAAGTTAAAATTGATGAGAGAATTGAGCTTAATTTTTTTTTTGAGATTGCTTTTAATATGTTAAGAGTTTTATTATGAGTTATTTGAAAATTTTAGAGTGTTAAATTTTTGATTGATTGTAAAATTTTTATGGATTCGTAAATTATGAACTCTTGAATTAAATAGTTGAATTTAAACGAGAAGGTTAGTAGTAACGTGATTAAATTTGCTTTGAGATTTATGATAGTGATTTAAATTTTGGTCATGAGTAAATTGAACGGCTTGGAGTGAATACAAATTTTTGGTGCTTTATTTTTGAAAGTTTATTTTTGAAACTTTTGGAGAAAACTTGAGTTAAAATTTTAATGGTAGGCCATCAAGATAGCTCTAATAAGATAGATGTACTCCACACTAATTGCCATGTCACTCATGACCGTGATAGTAGTATATACACAAGTGTCGTTAGTCATCTACCAAGCTATGTGACTGTATTTCCGCCTCGACTTACTCGACCTTCCTTCAATTCTAGATCTTTTAACTGCGACCTTCTAACCCATTTGCAATTTGAATAATGAGTTAATAGTTCCTTAACTGTATTCATCTAGGAGACTATCTTCTCTCCGGAATTGTGTTACTAAATTATTTTTACTGGATTTTTTAATTAATTTTACTTCACGCTTCAACGTGATCTTTCTTATATATTTTTTTTGCATTAGTTGTCACCCCATGAACTCCCACTTCCTATTTTAGATCTTTTGGCGTCCCTTACCGTGACGTGGATATTTGGAGCACAACACTAGACTTTTTCTTCCAACAAATTTTATATGTAAGGCCTAGACAAGCCCACCTTCCTGTAGACATATCATGTCCCACCAAAACCCATCTCCTTGTACCCTATTTCATGATATGACCTTCTGATCAAAATGGCTAAACTATAACCTCTACCATGACACCAAAATACTTTTCGACTTCAATTAAGAGATCCAACCTTGACTCAATCCCTTAACCCGATAGGTGAATTTTGTTCTACTTAGTTCCTTAAATGCTTAAATTTGTGCTTTAGCTTGATTGCTTAACCCATTGTCCCATCCCATTACTATTTTAACTGTTGTAAGTTGGGTAGAATACCTCACGGCCCAACAAAGCCTTTGTCCTTGTGATCCATGTTGATAAGTTTGCTTAGACTATAAGTTCAGAGGACCCTAACTTAGCTAGTCAACCAAGACAACTGTATAGGCCCAAACTTCGGACGAGCCTCGATTTTAAAAGATCTTGGACTATTTAAAATTTCTTCATCAGTACCTCCCTTGCTCATATTTTGACTATCTCATGCTACTAATGTAGCTTCAGTTTTGTAAGCTTATTTCGTTTCAAGCTTGATCATGACATATTTTATTGGGTGAACCCACTAACATATTGTCTAATCAGAACCGGTACATGATGGTCTGATCAACCTATTATACTTTGGTTCGCTTATCATAACTTATTCTATGCGGATGGTTAAACTTGCCTTAGAGTCTCATCCGCGACAACATTGACAACTCTCATTTGAATTATTTCCGTCGCCTATGATCCACGTATTCGTACTCGATAGCATCGTCCTTGAACTCTTTATTGTTTTTACTTTACTTATATTAGAATGACCAGACACTGTACATGATACATAGATGTAAGATATCACCTTTAATTTTCCTATCATTTATTTCAACATGAATTTAGATAGCCACCGACCAACTCATGTGGCTATATCCTCACCATAAACTCTTCTTCTCCCCAATCCTAGAAATTTTATTGTGCCCTTCCAATCCTCTTGAACGCACAAGAGTGATTCTAATCATCACTTAATCAAACCCTCGACCAAGACGATTAGTATCCAGTTCTCCCTTAAGGGATCACATTTCCTAAATGTCTAATTTATTCTCTTTGGCCTACTCAATTCCTTACTGTTCTCTAAAATTGGATATTCAAAATTTTGTTACCTTCACTAGCAATCCTTATTTGAATTCCATAACCATGATATATTTTTGACTCCACAATTTTCTATTGCACGGTGGTGTTGAACGTCGTTTTATCGCCTCCACCCAAATTTAATTATATTTTGGTATTAACGAACTCTTCCTATCCCCCAACCCTAACTATCCTATTGTTCCTAAATTTTAAGGATAAAATTCTTGTAGGTTGGGTAGGATGTAAAACCCCTATTTTCTTAATTATTTTTTTTAAATATTATTTTATATATTGATTTTTAGACGGTCCGGGTTTTCGGTTCAGCCCGAACTGGGCCCGAACCAAATTTAAGTCCAGGTAGGCATGTGGTGGGACCAAAGTAGGCCATGTAGACATATTTTATGTACGTAAAAATAATTTCTAAATTATTTTAGAATTTTATGTACAATTTAAAATCATTTAATTATTTGTGCAATTATTGGTATTTTATTTATTTTAAATAATATTTTACAAAATAGTACATTTTGTGGACCCGGAAAAGGGTGTACAGTATAAGTGCACTCATTGGGACGATCTTATTAATTTATTATTATTAAAGTTATTTTGTGGAGATTTAATAACCATATTTTCCTATTTAAATATTATTATTATTTTGAGTTGATTTATTAAGGATTGAATTTATATATATATGTAGATATGCTCAAATATATTAAATAATTGGATAGTTGAATTTTAAATGGTATTTGGATTTTAAATAGTTTTTTGGGGTATTTATATATATATATATATATATATATATATATATATATATATATATATATATATATATATATATATATATATATATATATATATTGAACTTTGAAAAGATAAGAAAGAAAGAAAAAAAGAAAAAAAAAGTATTGCATGGAGTGGTCGGCCCCACCACCTGGCCGACCACCCACACATACACATGCACCAAGCAACTAAGTAGCAGCTGCATCCTATTGCTTGGCCGATCCCTCCTTTACAAATAACCAACAAAGTAGCAGCACCTATATGGCCGAACCCCCCAAACCCATTATATGTATGTACATATATATATATATATATATAAGGTTTTGGGAAAAAAACCCTAATCTCCTCCACTTTCCTCCTTCCTTCCTCCTCTCCTTCTCCTCGGCATGCGTGCCCAGCCTCGCCGGAGGGATGGCAGTCCCGCCTCACGGTCGCCACGGCGACAACAACCAACAACACAACAGTTTTTCCACTTTAAGGTACTCAACTTTCCCGATCGATATCTCTCTCATTTTAACTCCGTTTTTAGATCCGTAAATTCGTGTAGAAAGTCCACATGACCCACTTCGACATTCCCCAGGTGGATTTCGACATGGCCATCCAACTTGCTCGAAAAATCGAGACGAAGTTGGAGAAAAGCCACTTTTCTGGAATATTAAAAACTGTTTTAAAACACCAACTTGTTGGCCACTTTTCTTTCTGTACAATAGAATTTTGTATAAACTAATTGAAGGCAGTCAAACACAACATAACCGAGATTGTAACGCACCTTCTGGAATCACTTTTCATCTAGTATGTAGAAAGTTACACGTAGTTAAAGTTCTCAAAAATATGTCAAATTCTGTTTTCAAAAATTAGAAAAACACCCGGATACGGCGTGCGCCCCGACAAACCGGGCGACGTAGTCGCGCACTATATGCATCAAAAGACGCGTATGGATGTTGTCGACGTGTGGGAACTGACGGAACCCGATTTCGTTGCATGTGCGCGACGAAATCAGTGCGTATCCGTCGAGATACCCCGTATCGACCCTTTACAAATTAAGTCACAACTTTTTGCACACTCATCATATCGCGATGAAACTTGCGCCATTGGACTCGAAATATTTTTTTGGTCCTGTCAGCCAAGTTCGATCTGATTCTGAGACCATTGATCGGAACGCTATTTTGGCGGGCCCACAATCCCACTCAACGGACGATTTTGTGCACAACCCACCGGAATCCAAAATTGGAAATACCGTTGGGTTCAACTCATCAAAACAAATCCGTAGACATGTAGTTTGACAACTTTAGAGATCGTAGGTTCTGGCGCACATTTCGGTACAAAGCGGGTCCAACGGCGGACATCGTTTTGAACCAAAATTTCGATTTTGCCTCTGTTCCAGAATTTAACTTTTGGATAGGCATTTTCTAGGCATATCTTTTATTCCAAACTCGTTCGTGATGTTTGTTGCAGCATCCGGAGTCATCTGCGAAATTTAGCTTTTCTTACTTCGTTTATTTGTCTGTTCGAGCTACTGGATTATTCTCTTTTGCACATAACCGCAGGCAAGATACCTTGCCATTATACTATTTATATTCAGTTTGCATTTTATTACATATCACTGTTTATTTATTTCCAGTTCTTATAGTTCTTGATTTACTGTCTGCTCAGTGATATTAGATATACTTGTTATTATCCTTTGATTGCATATGGACTTAGAGTTAAGAGACTACCGTTTGTAGTGTATTGCATATACCTTGACACAGTTGTACCACGATGATGTGTGAGATGAGTAGCATGTAGAGGTTCTTGTGTGTGGGCTGATCCCCCATGCGCATGCGTTAGGGCTAACTGCTAGTAGAGGCATGTTAGGAGACTTAGCAGTTAGTAGAGGTATATGAGACATGGATGTGACTCTATTAGGCATTGGGTGGAAAGAATAGTTCCTTAACGTATGGGCCACGTATGCACTTCCCTATTGTCGGTTATCTCCGCGGGAGATACGGTCCTGGATATTGATTTACTGCTGGCCTCTGACATTCGATGAATGTTATGCTTTGAGGTCCCTGATATCCTGATGGGACCATACCTGAGATTACTGTTACTGAGCCAGAGTGCCCATGCATTGAAGGTTTGTTCTTATTGCATAAACACATTAGAATGGTCAGGTAACCCTCGTCAATGTCATATCACCCTGTTCCATTTGTAGCTTGGGACAATATCGCATCGCGGCATAGTGTGCTTTCCCTTGTCTTTATTTGGTTGTAGGGGTAGTCCACTATTTCGATGATGAGATATTTGATCTTGTTACGAGTGGGACTATTTACTTTACTTGTGATTTATGACATGGTATATATATTCAGTTATGTGGCATGTTCTTTATGTATCTTGTTACGTCCCTCTGAGGACCTGGTTATCTCTCCAGGTGTGTGCTTCTGTGATATTACAGGTGTTCTAGTCGAGCTCGCGATCTTCTCTATTCATTCGGAGATGACATGTTTTGGGTCTTTCTTTGCTACTTCCGCCAAATTATTTTTATTTCCATGTATATTTTTTCTTACTTGTTGGTAGTAGATTTGTCTCTGCCCAACGTATTGTACGAAGACTTATTGCAGTTGATTATATGATATCTTTTATTCTTTATTTGTGGATGAGATTAGATTACTCTTGGTTTACTGTATTTTACAGCTTATGTATTTATACGAGGTTTCCATATATTGGAGTATACTTCGTATGTATACAGCTGGCATGTTGATGTACCTAGTCCTACGTATTTTGGGACTGGTTCATTACAATCTCCTCTGCCTCATGTTCAGCTCTTTTTGGGTAAACACATACGTCAAGCTTTTGTGGTCCATTAAGATCTCCAAGCGCTCTTCGTATAGACAGTGTTTCCATAACTTAAGAGCGAAGTTAACCGCTGCCAACTCCAAGTTATGAGTAGGGTAGTTCTTCTCATGCAGAAGTAAGTGCCTGGAAGCATAGGCAATCACCTTCAGATGCTGCTACAAGACCCAACCCAGACCCTTCCCTGAAGTGTCACTATATATAGCGAATCCACCTGTCCCTGATGAAAACATCAAAATTGGAGCTGTCATCAATCTATTTTTTAACTCATCAAAGGCGACCTGACACTCCTCTAACCGGACAAACACTATGTCCTTCCGGGTCAGCCTAGTCAACGGCTCTGCAATCTAGAAAAAATCTTGAACAAACCTCTTGTAGTAGCTTGCCAATCCTAGAAAGCTTTTGATCTCTACAACTGAACTCAGAGCGGTCCACGCCTCAACTGCTGTGATCTTCTTCAGATCGAATGCCATTCCCTCTCCGGTCATAACATGACCTAGGAACTCAACCCGATCAAGGAAGAACTCACACTTCGAAAGCTTGCCGTAAAGCTCATCCTTACTGAGAGTCTCCAGAACTACTCTCAAATGCTCCTCATGCTCCACTGGGGTCTTCGAATATACAAAGATGTTATCAATGATTACTACCACAAACTTGTCCAAATACTGATGGAATACCTAGTTAATCAGATTCATGAATACCGCCCGGGCGTTGGTTAACCCGAACGATATCACCGTAAAGTCAAACTGGCCGTACCGTATCCGAAATGATGTCTTCGGAATATCCTCCTTCTTCACCTTCACTTGGTGATAATCTGACCTCAGATCAATCTTGGAAAATACCCTCGCTCCGCTCAACTGATCGAATAAATCATCGATCCTTGTCACTACCACTTTTCTAGCTTGAGGGTATTTTGGTCATTTTCAAAATTTTAGAATTTAATTTGAATTATTATTATTATTTATAATTAATGTAATTTTTGAGTGATTTTTAGAATAATTGTTTTTGGTGTTTTAGAGACTTTGACTTAAGTTGACCTTGTAGACTAACCTAGTGGCTAACCTAGGTCTTGACTAAGTGATTAGGATTTGAGAACCTAGGTTGACTTAAGTTGATGAGGATTAACTCATTGGGATTAGTTTGGTAAAAATAGGAGCTAGTTTGATTAAGGAATGGCTTGTGAAGTCACAAGTCATTTTATGACTAATAGGCTTAATTGCCCATAGCCCACACCCATTGAACCAAGCCCTAACCCTAGGAAATCTGACCAGCCCACTATGGTCAGCCCCCCCTATTTATATGCTCCTAAAATTAGGGTTGCCTCTTTAGGAAACTTTGCCATTTGGAAGAGGTGAGTCCCCATCCTTGTAAATCCCTAGAAAATCCATTTCTTCTCCAAATTCCTTCAAATAAATTTGCAATAGAACCTAAATCCAACGTTCTTGCTGTTGGTATTGAGTTTTTACAGGGAGGAAATAATTTGGAGAACTTTTGGTGGTTTGTGGAGCTCTTCCCATTTGGGGATTTTGACCCATTATTCACCTATAGGTATAATTCCTTCCATTGCTTTTAAATTCTATAAAAATTCATTTCTAGGATGTCCTAACCCTAACCTAATAGTAGGATAGGCTAACCCTAGAATTTGGACCCATTTCATGTCCGTATCGGACACGTACCAGTGTGTCTAGGTTAGTGTTCGACGAAATGCCTCAAAGGGCATTTTGTTCGATTTTTTTGATTGTGTTTGAATGGAAAAATCCATTTTAGTCTCGCTTATACATTTCTTGGACACTAAGCACGTATTAGCATCGGGTTGTGTCCCCACAGATACACGGACACGCTGTTTCCTTCCACGCGCGCGGGCAGATTTTCTTTCCTGCTGCTCGGGTGCGATTTCTCTGTGCACAGGGGGTTTCGATGCTTGAAATTTGACATAGGGCTTGTGTCAATGACTGACACGAGGCTCGTAAAGTTTCACGAGTCCTCGTGTCGTGTCGGACACGTTATGGGCTATGCACGTGCACTGTACTGTGCGGTCCAGTGTGTTGATTTGTGTTCTGTGTTTAATTGTTTAATTAATGCTTTTAAATAATGTTTTTAATTGTTAAATAGACCCTGGGAATGTTGTGTAATCCTTGTTACTTTATGTTACATATTAGTTTTAGGTTTAATATTGTGTTTTGATTTCGAGCATGGGGTCTTTGGGTTTTCCTGATACATTGCTCTGATATTGATGATTCCAGTTTCCCAAAACCATTAAATTCCCTAGTTGTTATGTTTTCAGTTAATTCTTGATACCCACATGTTATAAACCATGTTAGCTAAGAATGTTCTTTCGAGATTTGAAATTGTATGGTGTATTTTGGAAATTTGCATGTGGGGTAGTTGAATTCAAGTTAACAGTTGATACATGGGTTTCTTGTTTTATGTTGAAACCTGGAAATGAAGTTGGGATTTAGTATTCAAGTTAGTTTCTAACTGTATTCATTGTTAGCTGGATACTAAAGTGAAATACAACCTGAGTTCATTATTCTAGCACTGATTTTTCCCTATTCCAGTTTCTGTTAATCGAATGTGAACTTGAGAGTAGTCTTAAACCATATTATTAGATTTGTTCACTGATTCCTTTTCATTGATTTCAATGTTGTTTTCTGTTGTAAACCTGAGAATGGAAGGGAAGTTGGCCCTGGTTGAATTGGTTTCTTTTGGGACTTTAGTAAAATGGGAATTAATATGAATTGGTGTTCCCAGTTATTGAACCTGGGACTTGTTCTTGTTTATTGATTTGAATCACTGAAATCCTTCCTCTTTGCATTATGTATAGTTTACTATAAATTGGATTGAGTGACTGTTAACCAAAAATGAATGTTAACCATATTTAACTAGCTATGAGAATAGTTCATTTTGAATTGGTTTCCTTTCCTTATACTGTTAATGAAAGTTGGTTGAATCTTTTATATTTGAAATGTGTTAAACTGTGTGATCCTCTGTTGAAACCTGGAAGTTGATTCCCTTTACATTCATGTCCTAAACCTGAGATGCTAGTTCATATTTATGAACTGTCATTTAACTGATTTCCCTTCTTTTGAATTGAATGAAAACTGTTATGATTCATGATTATATTAACTGAGATTTTCTCCTTAGTTAGCTATGTGTATGGTTCATTTTGAATCGAATTCCTTTCCTCCAATTTTGAACTGAAATGAATTTCTGTTCATGAGTTTACTTATATTTAATTTCAATGTTCTTCTTAATAACTGTTATGATTCACAAAACCTGAGAATGTAAACTGAGCTCCAGATTTTGCTTTCCCTTGTTAACTTGGGTTGCAACTGTTGTGAAGGGAAAGGTTTTGGGCTGTGAACTGAATTCCTTTCCTTCCCTTTACTGTCACCTAATGCACACATCCACTTTTCACATATGGATACACTGTTTTCTGAATTCCGAACACACCTTCACTCCTCTTTCACACACACACATACACTAGTACACTTGTGTCTCCCTTCACTCCTTTCTTGTGTATATATATAATATATGCTTTGTGATATATTAATTTCCTATATATATTAGTTATATATATATAATGTGTGAAATGTATATATATAAGGATATGTTCTGTGATATAAGGTGTTATGATATATTGGGTAATAGGGTATAGAGGCTATAGGTTATATACTCTAATTAGATTATTACCTATATACCAATGTGTGTATGGGTAGACTTGACATGGTATTGCCTAGATTAGCCTAGAAAATCTAGAATGGACTAGTTAGCCTAGATTAGACTAGTTTGACCTAGATTATACTTGGTTGACCTAGTTTGACTTCTAGGGTTGACCAGAGTTGACCAAGAGTTGACTTTGGTCTAGATTGACCTAGATTCATGTAGAACGCATTGTAGTGCATTAAATTTCTATTCTGGACTTGTTGTGACTCGTACTATTCTAAATAGGAGCCAGACACCACTCCTCGGACAGTACTTTCATCTCGGACTTTCAGTTAGCAGGCGAGTACATTCTCTGATCTTTTTATACCTGTCTGGATATATCCATGCTCTAGATTACTCTACATGATGCTGACACGTATCTTCACGGATTAGTACTATATAGATCCCTTCCTGAGATGTTATCCCTCTACGGGTGCATCGGGTATTTCATGTTCATGTACTTTATCATGTGCATCAGGTACTCCTTGTACTCGTACTAGTTCATATTTTTACATGTTCTCATGTACTTTAACGTGCCTCATGTACTACTCATTACATGAGTTCACGTATCTTAGTTGTATTCATGTGCTTATAACGTAACTTGAATGGATCCTTGTGTACTGATTGGGGCGGGGTGAGTAGAATTGGTTATGTGAACACTATCCCCAGTAGCTGTATAAATGTGCCTCCTTATTTGTATTCATGTGCCCCTAAGCCGTTTACATAACCATATTGTACTCTAAATCACGTAGTCACTTACAGTCTTTACTATCATGTATCTATTTCCAGTTACAAAATATCTCTTGTTTTACTTGTACTTCCATTCAGCACTTCCTGTATTTTACTCTATTGCAATGATTTATACTCCTAACCTGATATGAACTGTTGAGAGATATGTGCTCGTTCCCATCCTGGCTGGACCTGTTGAAATATTACAGAGGACGAGGCTGAGGCGTTCTGCCCTACTTACTACGGTGCCATACTAGATGAGTGCCAGGATTTGGACCAGCAGCAGGATCCATTAGCTGTAGACGACACTCCATTAGTTTAGGATTGTCTTACTATTTTGGGATTACTGTACTAGATTTTGGGATATTCTGAGATGTATTATTTTAGACACTTAGAATTCTGGATTGTATCTCTGTGATTCTCTGTTCTGGATATTTTATCTTTCATTATCAATCTATCTTACATGTTCTACCTTAGCTGTGGTTGAGTTATATATTATGTTATGTCACCCCCATTCGGGGAGTATAACTGTATTACCTTCAAGTGTTAGATGTCGTGGCCTAGGACAGCGTTCTACCGCCGACACTGCGGCATAGGCTGGACGTACCCACGTCTCGTGCCCTTACTCTAGGGTGCGGGTCGTGACAATCCTCGGCAGCGGGTATCTGTTATTGACGGTGAGCTTGTTAAAAGTCCTGTAGTCGATACACATCGGTACCGACCCATCATTCTTTGGCACAAATAGCACCGGTGCACCCTACGGTGAAGAACTCGATCTGATGAAGTCCTTGTCTGAAAATTCGTCCACTTGCTTCTTCAATTCCACTAGCTCGCTATTGTTAACTCTATAGACGTGTTGAGATATCGGCTCTACGCCTAGCACCAAATCTATAGAGAACTAAACATCTTTGTCCGGAGGCAACCTTGGAAACTCCTCCAGAAATACATCTATGTACTCAGCTATCGATGGATGTGGCACACTCTGCTCCTCTACTAATGCTCCACAGAAAACTCCGCTGCTCTGCTCCGTCTCTCCTCTGGCGAGTTCGAACTCTAGCTCTCCCGAAGATCTGAAAAGAACTCTGCCTCCACGACAATCTATACGGCCATGTTGTCTACTCAACCAGTCCATCCCAAGTACAATATTGTAACTCGGTAATAGCATTACGAGGAAACACATATCCAGTTCGCGGCCTCCCAAAATAACTCTCCGATCCATACAAACAACGCTGACTAGGATTATACCACCCCCAATCGTGATCTTGTAAGTCCTAAGCAAAGGTTCAGAAACAAGATAGTGTCTAACAGCAAAAGATACAGACACAAAACTATAGGAAGCACCAGAATCAAACAAAGCAAATACGGGAATAGAATCAAGAAGAACGGAACTTGCGATCAGATCACCCAGTGGTTCGGACTCCTCAGCTGCTATGGCAAAAGCTTGCCCCTGCTGGCCTTCTCTAGCCTACTGCTGATGTTGCACAAACCTCTGCTCTTGAGTCTGTAATGGCGGTCCTTTCTGTTTGCCCCCCGGAGCTCTAGTTCCTCCTCCCTGACCTGCTGCTCCACCCTGTGCTATACGAGTGGAAACCATGTAGCAATCCTTCAGCTGATGTCCTGATGATTCACATAGCAGACACTTTTCTAACCTCATCATGCAGTCATTAAACCCATGTCTTGGCTTCTTACAGAAGAGATAAATAGTAGCCTACTCTGCCTCGGTGCCTGCTGGTAGCCTTGTCTCTGTTGCTGGTGCGCCGGCTGGAAAGGCGGACGACCCTGACCCTGATCCTGTTGGTGCTGATAGGGCCTCTGCTGTTGCTACTGGAAATAGGGCCTCTTGGTCGGGCTTGTACTACTATAAGCTCCAAAGGTATCACGACCTCTCTTGGTCTTCAGCTCCAAGTCGTCCTCTGCTGCCATGGCTCCTACCAAGATCTGCTTGAAGGTAGTGTCACGGTCACTCTTGGTCAGTAACTTTACGTCCTTGATCAAGCCCTTTCAGAATATCCTAGCCTTCTCTACATCACTTAGTCCCTCCACGAATCTGCCCAGACGGCAGAACTCTCCAGCAAACTCCTCAACCGTCTGGTTCCCCTGAACCAGACTCTCAAACTGAGTCTCTAGGGCACTAAGAGCTACATCCGAAAAGAACTTCTCCTTGAAAAGCTTCTTAAAAGCCTTCCAAGTCTGTCCCTCGACCCCAACCCTGGGATCGATGCGGTACCAAGTCAGAGCAAGATCAAACATCTGACTACATGTCGCCTATATCTATAAACCAGCCAGGATCTGTGCCAGTCAGAAGATCCCCTCGATGTGCTCGATCCAATCGTCGGCGTACAGAATACCCTTTGTACCCTTGAAGTCATTCAGCCTCATCTTCTGAGTTAATAATGTTTTCTGGCCTCTACTGCTGGATATGACCTTCCTATCGCTGAGATGCTGCCACCCTCTCAACTTCTGCCATAGCCACCTGGTGGGCATTATCAATGCCCTACCTCATATCTGCTGACTGGTAGTGCTGCGCTTCCATCATCTCCCAGAATAGTACGAATAACTACGCTGCATCTTCTAGTGCCGGAGGTGGTGGTGGCAGAAGAACGTCCAGGATAACCGGGGCAGGCCTTCGAACAGGTGGAGGAGCACCCCCAAAAGCTGCAGATGCTCCTATGTGAGTAGAAGCGAGAGGTGTTGCAGTACCAGCACCCTGTTGAATCAGATGCGAGGTGGTAGACCTCTCAACATCCGCTGGGACAGAGCAATGCGACCTAGTCTCCACCATCCTGAAGACAGATCAAACAAGGAAATCAATACTGAGCAGGAAGTTATATTATCAAAGAAGGACAGTTCTCAAAGAAGGCAATTATCAGAAAGTATTATAGATGGCAGGAATTAGATCGGAGTTTTCTTAACTGTGATTGAGTACCTTATAACCTATATTCTATATCCTTCTGCAGGTTGTAGCGATACTCTAGTTCGAGTACCACTACCAAACTTAGACAAAACTCAGAACCAGACCTGTATAGGCCACCACTAAAAATGTGTCACGACCCGCACCCAGTGAAAGGGCACGAGACCGTGGGTACGTCCAGCCTATGCTGCAGTATCAGTGGTAGAATGCTGTCCTAGGTCTGAACAACATCTAACACAACATAAATGTACCTATGCAGAATATACACTCCAGTCGGAGGACAATTTCAGAAGATACAACACAATCACAATATCTAGAGATGGATAATCAGCACGATATAAGATAGAAGAAAATACTCAAAATACGATACAAATCCAGAATGAAAATGAGTTAAGTGCTATCAACACCACTCAGAGTACGACATAAATACAATCAAGGTAGCTAAAAACATATCCATAATAACAGTCCTAGCAATATAGACTAGAAACTATAGGAGTCTCCTCTAAGCAAACTGGATCCTCCTGCTGATCCATATCGCAAGTGTGATCTATATCCGTGCCATAATAGGTGGTACAAAAGTCCTCCAGGTTCTCTGTAAAATTTATCAACGTATCCAATAAGGATTGGAGCAAATACATAACTTTGAAAGCAGTTCCAAAACATGGTAGAAAATATAAAACTAGCAATAGCATAGAATAAATGAAGGGATGTAAATGAAAGTACATGATTCAGGAAATATAGACAAGGAATCTGAGTACATAAATAAGATAGAGAAACTATGAACTGTAAATAAATATTGGTGTTTCATAGCACAAGATAGTTATGTGATCGGTTTAGGTTATACATGATTATTCTACGGTAACCCGATTATACGTGAAGGCATAATCGACATGTACATGATTATACTAATGGGATTTAATCACATAACCACTTCTACTCCCCCGCCCCAATCAATACACAAGGATTCGATCAAGTTGTGTTACGTATATGACTGTTTGTTATACATGCAAAGTACATGTGAGAACATGAAAGTACGTAAGAGCACATGATATGTAAACGAATAAAATGAATACAAAGAGTACGTGATGTACATGATAAAGTACATGAACATGAAATACCCGATGCACCCGATAAGGGGATAATATCTCATAAAAAGATCCATAAAGTACTAATTCGTGTGAACAATATGTCAGCATCAAGTAAAGTAGTCTAGAACAGGCAATATAGATACTATCATGAATGAAAACTAACAGAGAATATACTCGCTTGAAATCTTGAGTAGCTGATGTGTATCGGTGTCCAAACTAGAGTCATAGAGACCTATGATGTGAATTATAGGTTACAGTGTGTTCAAGATTTAAACAATAGATTAAACAATGAAGTCTACATGCTACTAGGCCTTTCTATGTCAAAAGTCAACTATTGGTCAACTCTAGTCAAACTTAACTAATTAGACTGAACAGGTGATGCCAAGGTTAGCTTTAAATATAGTACAGGTACTAATCCAAGGAAGGATGAAAATTTGTAAGGAGTCCAAGTGCCAATGCAAAATCTCTAGGTAGTGCAATATGAAAGCAATGGTCTTACTCTGGTAAGCATGGCAGTGTATAGGTCTGAAATGAAGAATGGGCAGTGCAATATTTGTAGTGAAGCACTGTACGGTAAATTAATATGCAGGAAGCAATATGCAGAACAATGGTATATGAGTTCAAGTCTGAACTCAAAGTTTATTACCTGGACTTAATACTCAGACCTGGACTGATACTCCTTAGTATCAGTAATGATACCAAGTGGGCATGCAGTAAAAGATATGCAATACACATCTGGTACTCTCTTATATGCAGGCAACATAGAGGGAATGCAGGATAACTAACACATCAAATCCTTAGTCCATGCATGGACTAAATTATAGGGAAGGCAAGGTATGTAATCTTCTACAGGCAGGTTATAAATGCAGTGAACCAATGTGATGCCTTGCAATTCTCTGTCTGAAGAATGCAGGATACTAACACGTGCAGTGGCCAATTTGGAGTACAGGAAATGAAGGCATGGCAGTTCACTAAGTGAAAGTGATGGGCCATTATTCTCAGATCTGAGAATTGGGTCATGCAGTAAACCAATAACAGGGTCAAAAATGGATATTAGGATATCATTAACAGTCACAAACTCATACAGTAATGATCGTACCAACCAGAAGAGCAAGCAGTGAGTAATACATGGCATCACCATGAACCCGAGCCTCCCTTTTTCCAATTTTATTGACCACACAAACCCCAAATCACAAATAACAGTCCACAATATAAGTACAACATAATAGCAATATAAATAACTAATTTATAACTAAAATTTAACATCCAAAACCCTAAGAGTCATTTCACTAAACACTTGACGTGCGTATCCGATACTCTCGTGATACACACCTCAAATGAATCCAAACTTGACCCAAATTCTTCCTAATACAATAGGGACCCTAAATGAATGCCTCTACGAGAAAGAATGGGAAATTTGAGGGTGTTTGAGGCTCTTACCACTTGAGAGATGGATTCTCAAGGAATAACTTCTTGATCTAGATCTCCTTCACTTCCAATGGCCAAATTGCTCCAATAGGCTCCCTTCTAGCAAATAGAGGCTTCCTCTCTTCAAAGGGAAGAGATTGCAATTTGTTTGGAGGAATTTGGACTCAATTTGATAGATGGAGGCAATTTTTGGAAGAACACAAATTAGAGTTAGGGTTTCTAATGAAAGCGGGAAGAAGATGGGAGATGTGTTGCTATAAATAGCAAGGAAACGGCTATGTTGGCCGGTCATGATTGTTTCTAGCGTTTAAGTTTTGGTGAAATTGTCTAAAGGCCTCTTCTAATTTCATTTAAAAGAGCCTAACTAATGATACTAGATAATTTAGATAATTAAAAGTTTAAGTCAAATAATATCCTCTACATGATATTCTAGATAATTTAGAGCTTAACTAACATGTCTAATCTCACTAATTAAGTTTCTATAGTCTTGGTTAGCCTCTAGTCAATGTGGTTCTAAGTTTTTTCTAACTAATGATACTATCACAATACATTATTTAAATAATATTAAAAATAATCAAATTTTCATAATTTACCCAAATACCCCTCTTTTAGAAAGTTTTAGTGACAGAAGTGGCTGGTGCTGATGCACTTGCCTATGGAAGTTCTAGAGACGAACAAATCTCTATACAAATGGGCCAGGGGTTAACATCTAATATCTCTTGTTGGAATGAAAGGGTAAGGGTATATCACCTTTTAGGGAGGTTACACCTCTAGGTGATGGTGGATCCTGTGAAAGCAACAATGGCGCTTGATGAACAGGAGACTGCCTTGGCGATAAAGGAGTAGGAGAAACCACAGTCTCCTCCTTCACAACTCTGGATGCCACTAATTTTCTTCTTGCTTTGCAGTTAAGCAGTGGTTGAGGTGATGCTTCAACTTCAGAAGGTTCATTTTGCGATTTCAGTCCGCTCTCGACTCGTTTCTTCTATCACATTCCTACTCTCCTTCTGGCTAGGAGGTGGGGTTGCTCCTTTAAAAGATGATGTCTTCCGAGGAGATGGCTCAACTTCCAAAGAGATACCTTGTTATCGTACCTGAGCCCTTGTCCTCGTCGTAGGTTTCTCAACAACATTAGTTTCTTTCTTCGTCCATTTCTGTAACTACCACTTTTCTAGGATAAGGGTATTTTTGTCATTTCACATTTTGGTGAATATTTTTTTCTTTTAATATGATGGTTGTATTTATTAGTAGTCTAACTAATCATTAGTCATGGTAGACACCATTTAGATTGACTTGACCCATTAGTTGATTAATTTGACTCTATTCAGGGTTAGGTTGAACACGTCTTGATTAGGGCCAAACCACTTAGCATACTTAAGGACCCACCTAATACTAAGTGTAATGAAAGGACTAGGGCTAATCTAATGTCTATCTAGCCCAATTTTTCCACAAAATGGTAGCCATCATTATTTAGGGTTCCCACCCCTTTTCTCCATTAAATCCTCTTCTAAATTTTCTCATCCTTCCTCCATTTGTTGGGCAAAGGCTTGGGGAAGCTCAAGGAGGCCATGAGAAGGCTTTGGTAAGGATTTGAAGGCCCCTTCTCCATCCCTCTTCCCCAATTTCGTGGAGATTTGTGAGGGCTTCTTCCTACATAGGTATAACTCTCTAAATTCACATTTTCATGGCTCAATTTCATACATTCATATAGGAGACTCACCCATGACTCATAAAGAGTAGATTGAGATCCTAATGAGTTCTATTATGATGATTGCTTAGGGATTAGTGTCCATTTGTAGGGGACTACGAGTTCTGCCCACCAAGTGTTTGTTAGAATGCCTCATAGGCTATTTTAGCTTTGTATCTCAGTTTTGTGTCCATAGAGGGGAAGGTTATTCATTAGCTAGGCATTTAGAATGTTTTCCTAGAGTATCTCACCAATATATATATATATATATATATTTGTGTTATCTATGTATTTACATATATATGTATTGGGTGAGTTATTCACTGTCAAGTGAACTATATAAATATATGTATATGAGTGTGTTGGGTTTTGAGTGGCTTTTTGTTCACTATCAAGTGAACTGGGGTTGTTGTGTGTTGCTTGGACTGCTAGGTACAGAGAAGGTTGGAGGTCAGAGATAATGGGGGTCGAGCTACATTAGGCTTTGGTTGGGGCTCAGTTTGTCCTTGGTTTGTGGTTCAAGGAGGAGTATCATTAGTGCATTAGGCGAAGAATGTATCAGAAATTAGGATATGTTAGTTCAGTTAGCCTTGGCAGGATAATTGTTAGTTCAGAGAATTATTGGTGTTAGAAGGAGAGGGGATTTGCAATAGACAGTTAGACAGGATTTGGGGTACTGCAAAGAGATAGTAGAGTGAATGGGACTAAGGGAAGAGATATTGTGATGTTAACTTGCATATATTGCCTAACTATAGGTAAATGAATGTGTTCAAGGGAAAGTGAGGAGTAGATGGGGCAGGCTTGTTATTGGCCTTGCACAGACAGGGTAGATGGGTCAATGCCAAGTGCTTGGAGGTTTAACACTGCTGTATAGTGTCTGAGTTGTGGGATGCAATATGGAGTGTCTTTTATCATATTAGAGTAGGGGTTAAGCCATCTCTGTATCAGTCCATGTTCAGAGTATCTATGTACAGGGACTAATATTAGATATTGTGAGTGTTCTGTGGGAGATGGTATATAGCAACCCATTACAGTGATTGCTTCCTGTGTGAGGAGAGGACTGCAGGCAATGCAGTGGCTCGGGGTTGGCATTAGGCCAGTGCAGGTAATGCAAGCTATTGCATTTGCACATGGCCCCTGCAGCAGGCCATTGGGCCTAAGGGCAATGCCCAAGTCTTATTGGCATTGGTTTTGGCCATGGCTGCATTGCCTAAGAGCAAGCGGCAGCAGCTTTTGCTCATCTCTTAGCTTGGCATGGCACTTCCTTGGCTTGGCTATCTAGCCATTGTGAGTGAGTGTCTCAAGTGAGTAGTCAAGTGTCATGGTGTGTGTAATTGAGTGTCTTAATATGAGTAAGTTTAGTGCATAGTACTAGAGGTGCCTAAGTGAGAGTGGCATAGTGTTACATTAGGAAATTTTGGGTGTGTGTGTGTCCCTGCAATTGGTATATCTAATTGATGTTAGTAAGAGATTGCAAGTTGGGAGCCTTTACCTTGACTAATCTCAGTCCTTAGCTAGAGAGGATTGAGGTGGAGTGAAGGATAACTCAGATATGGTAAGACTCTGTCCCCCATTTCATTGTTTAGTCCCTTTTTTTCCTATTTAGTTCTATCCACATTCCCAAATTATATGAACTGCGGATATGTATATATTAGTATAGGATGTGTGAGTAGTTTAAGGTATCACTTAGCTTCATACCTTAGAGTATCTTGTGTATCAAAGATTATGAGTGAGGAATTAGTACGTGTTAGTGTGGTATCAGATTTCATGTGTGAGAGGGGAGTGAGTGAAATAGGAAATAAATTAAGAGAGGAAGGAACAGAGCAGGCACATTACAGCAGCAACAGCTACTGCTTTGGGCAGACAAAGTATTGCCCTCCCTTGCACTTCCATTTTCAGCAAGGCTTAGGCTTGGACAGCATTGTACTATTGTTGTGGCCTCGCCTTAGTTTGCATTGGCTTGCAATAGCATAGTAGTTGCAGCAGTGGCAAGAGAGTATAAGAGATTGTGGTGACAGTGGGTTATGATTAGGATATATATGTGTGTTAGGATATTAAGTGTCAATAGCAATAGGAGTTAGAGTTTTAGTTGAGTATCAATTTAATACCCTAGTATCAGAACATAGTATTGTGGCTCGAGAGGGCACGTAACCATTCCTTGTATGAGTGTGTGGGTGTTTGTGTGAAATTAGGATTGTTTAGTTCAGAGTTTGTGAATGTTAGGATGTTGGTATCTTGGTTAGGATACTGTGTGTATCAGAGAACAATGGCAGTTAGCAGGCTGGGCTGGAAATTACTGCACAGCACTAGCATTATAATAGGCTAAGGTAGCAGGGGATCCTTCCCCTTAGGCCAATTGTTTGAGATTGAAGGGTAGATGAAATTGGGGGTTAGGGATGGTAGGATTTGTGAGTTGTCTATAATATATAAGGTTGATAAACTATCTAGAAGTTGGGAATTTTCCCTTCTAAGTAATCTATGTATAGGATGTTTGCCTATTAGCTAAGGTTTGAGGATTTACCTATTAGCTAGGAACTGGTAATGTGATATCTAGGTATAAGGTATAAGAGGTTACCTATATCTAAGCTAGAGAATATATAATAGGATATGTACATATCAAAGTATAGGGTGTAAATATGGAATGCGGGTAAGTAAATAATATATGTGATACAAATACATTTATATAAATATATAATATAACTAGGTTAGTAATGATTTGATTTAGGGTTAACCCAACCTAGATAGACTTGATTTTGACTAGGGTTGACCAATGTTGACTTGTTGACCCAAAAGTCAACTTTAAGTCAAAATTGACCTAGATTTGACTAGATTGCATATCACTCACTAGAAACCATGTTTAACAGTGTCTAACACCTATTTAACACATGTATCTCATCTATAGGCTTTGTGACTCCACTTTGAGGCTCGATTCATATTCATTGCTCTGGACGACATGTGAGTACATTCTCTGATAGTTTTCATTATTGATTACCACTGTAATTCAAGTATTTAGAAATATTACTTATGATTCTTGACACGATTGTACACGGATTGGTTTTGTCATTGGATCTTCAGTCATGAGATATTACCTTAACTCATTCCAATGGTATCGAATACTGTTCCCGTTGGTACTGGATAACAGTGGATATATATTGGATAACATTGGCTAGTAATGTGTCATGGTTGGATCAATCGTATCAGTCGGGGCAGGGGTAATACTAGTTAGATATGTGATCAAGAACTATCAGCAAATATTGTAAATCATTGGCTACTAGCTATAATACATTGCACGTATGGTTGAGCTAGCCTTCCTTAGCGTAAATCATTGAATCTCCCAATCTGATCACATATCTATTTGGTATTCCAAAACACATTATCTATTACAGTTTTATACTCAGTTCACCATTACATTGCTCTGTCTTAATATGGTAGTTCTCTTTCATTACATGCTCTCACAGATTTCTCTTCAGTTTATATTGCCTATTTCTTCCATTATACTATTGCCTCAGACATGTTTCTTCATCGTATATAGCATTCTCTATTTTACTGCTTCATAGTTTTTATCAATTTAAATGGAACTGCTGTTAGTTTATGTACTTCGCACCATCCCGACTGGGTACGTTGACAAAAATATTACAGATGATTTAGATGACTTTCCTACCCAATACGAGGCATACGAGGGTGGCACACAGGAGGCTGAGGAGGATCATGCTCAGTAGATAGAACCCTAGATATAGTTTAGAACTATTATTGTTCATGTTGTATCAGATTGTTCTGATTGTTAGTTGATACTTATTTATATTCAGGTTATGTACTTATTTGTCTTGAACTTCTAAACTCTTGTGCGGATGACTTTACTAATTATTCAGTTATCTCCTTATCATTATATCAAATATGATGCTCTATCTTTCTTTAGAATTGTGATTGAGATTATGCAATTGGTATGTCATATTATTTCTCTGTGCGGAGATGACAGATTTATATTCATTACTGTTAGATGTTAGATGGTATAGACGACCTATACAGTATTCTACCGCTGACACTACTGCGTAGGCTGGACGTACCCAAGCCCTCGTGCCTCTAAATACGGTGCGGGTCGTAACACGTTTTTATGGTGGCCAATGCAGGTCAGAGTCACAACTAGTACGATTTCGTAGAGGTGCTAGACTTAGAGCGCTGCTACGAGCCTACTATTAGGATATAGGTTATAGGCTATATAGAGAGATACTCAATCACAACTAGGACACTTCCAATCTTTTGATTACAAATTCGAACATTCATTGCAATTTTCTTCGAAATCAACTGTCCTTGCTTGATAATATATTATCTTGTGCCATATTGATTCTTTTGTCGATCTAGCTTTAGGATACCGGAGACTAGATCACAACACACTGGAGCCGTTGCAACGACGGAGCGGGTCGTTACTTCAGAGCCTCCTCTTCCAGCTGTGGTAGCTGCAGCTCCAGGAGTTGCTCCTTCTGTGTCGGCAGCTCCTGGAGGTATTCCTCCATTGGTCTCGAGGATCGTTCTCATGTAGCCGGAGCCTCTTCCAACACCTCCACCACCGACTGATACCACGCAGATGTTTGTGTTGTTCCAGCAGATAATAGGGGCACAGAGGGATCAGGCCGAGGCGCAACAGCGACAAGCTGATGTGTTGTGCCAAAGCATTGATAGTGCCCACCAGTTGGCACTTGCTGCAGTTGAGAGGGTGGCTACTGCTCCACCCCAGGGTACTCCAGCCCAGGAGCAGCAGCAAGCAAAGCAGGGTTCTATCAAGGACTTCAATAAGATGTACCCTCGGGTGTTCAAGGGAACCGAGGGCATCCTGTATTCTGATGACTGACTAGAGGATGTTGAGAGGAGTTTGGAGCTGGCAGAGATACAAGAGAGACTGCGGGTGGCAACAACAGTGAGTCAGTTCTTTGACATCGCTCTGACCTGTACCGTACGGACACTCGTGCGTCAGTGAAAGGCCTGACGTGGGAGAACTTCAAGAGGCTCTTCAAGGAGAAATTTTCTTCTGATGTGGCTCTTAGCGTGCTGGAGGGCCAGTTTACAGAACTGGTATAGGAGAACTCGTCGGTGGACGAGTATGCAGCAGAGTTCTTTCGCCTGAGTCGGTTCGCCAAGGGCATGGTTCAAGACGCAGGGGAGAAGGCCCGTAAGTTCATGAGGGGCCTGATTTATACCGTCAGATCTTTCACGTCTGTGCGTCTTATAGCAACCTTTGACGAGATTCTGATGGATGTCCAGATTGCCGAGGAGGACTTGGGCTTCAGACCCAATAGAGCTAGTGACTTCGTAGGTGGTGCTAGCAACAGTGCGGGTCCGGCGAACCGTCTCCAGTTTTTGCATCAATTATTCCAGCCCCCATAGCAGTAGTTCCAAGTTCCAGCTAGGGCTCAGTTTCAGCAGTTTCATGCGCCGATACGAGCCCCAGTACCATAAGATCAGCAGCAGCCACAGAGGTAGTTTCAGCTAGCTTCCACCTGTACCTACTATCGGAGGTCAGGCTATACTTGGGAGGTATGCAGAAAGAGGCTGGGAGCATGCTTGTACTATGGATCAATGGAGCATCTAGTGATAGATTGTCTTTTAACCCTTCATTGTCCTGGCCAACGGCAAAGAGATAGAGTTAGGCCACCTATGGCACCGCATCATGCCCAGTACCACCAGAGGGTGGTACCCCAGCAGGGCAGGGCTTTTGTGCTGACGGTCGATGTCACGACCCGCACCCTGTTTAGGGGCACGAGCACGTGGGTACGTCCACCCTATGTCGCAGTATCGGCGGTAGAACGCTGTAAAGGTCATGTAGAATATATATAATCTAAGACACAAATATAACCTGTCATCTCCGTACGGAGGAATATAACCACAACTCAATCACATAATTGTAAGGAAGATAAACACGATGATAAAGATAAAGATAAAGATAAAGATGAGATAAATAGTCCGAAACAACGCTGAGTCGCAATCACAAGTTCAGAAACCAAGACATAAAACAATATCCCAAAATAAATACTACAAGTCTCAAAGTATCAAACTGGAATGTAATCAAGACAAAATCTAAGTAAACTAGGTCACTACTGGCGGTGCGTCTTCTACGAGCACGGGGTCCACAGACTGGTCCTTGACGTAGGCTCCATCTATGCCAAACCCGTAGTAGGTCGGGCAATCTGTATCTAAATCCTCTAAAAAACAACGGGGGTTATCCTGTCAGGATACGAGCAAGTACAAATACCAACATTAGTTCCATGTGTATTGACAAATACTATAAGAGACAATTATAATAAAATACAAGATAAAATGTCAAGACTGGAAGTAAAACAGTATAAGGGAACTGGATATCATGTAATGTGTGAGATATAAGATAAAACTGGAATATAAACAATGAAAAGTAGTCTGGGTATGATGTAAACATAAAAATAAAGTGCCATGAGATATTAGAGCGTTATGTGATCGGCTTGGGTAAAGATAAGGCTGTTCCATTTGACCGGCTATGCGCAGGTAGTATAATAGTATAGGGATCAGGCCGGCCAAAATGGAAAGTTATGCACAAGTAGTATAAGGTTAGGCTATACCCTACGTGTGGTGATGGTGGAGCTATGCACAAGTAATAAACAAGTAGGGGTAATGATCACATAACCTCTAATAACTTCCCATCCCCGAATAGTATAATGGATCCAGACATGACAGGTCATGACATGGGATTCGAAGAGCAGGGTGCCAGCCTACTCCCAAATCGGTGTCTATACAAGTACAGAAAATAATATCGAACAATGTACTCATATACCAGGTAAACCGGGAATGACATCTCATGACGAGATTCAATGTATACTAGTCCGTTATCCTCGTGTCGAGAATCAAGTATAACACTACAACTGAATCGGATATAGTAGATATCAAAGCAATAAAAACTATCAAAGAATGTACTTGCATGCTGTCCTGAGCTGAGAAATTCGAAA
>JANAVB010008400.1:7833257-7842149 GCA_029216955.1 Iris pallida
ACCGTAGGTATCCTTACTCCTAAGCTAATTGGGGATGGAACAGAATCTATAATAATAGAAATAAAATGATAGAGATGACATATTAGGACCCTTCTCAAGATACAATCTGATAATCATACGCGTCTGTCCTTAATCATGATACTCAGAATCCTCGCCACGCCAGTAAGTAAGGCTGCGATAAACGGTAGATTCCATAACTAGGTATGCACTTCTATAATCATATCGTCTGGAATCCTCGCCACGCCGACTAGTATAGCTGCGAGAAATCTCAAATCTCATGACCAGGATATGTACATCCGAAGTCAGGTCTCTACACTTCCGCCACGCCGGCTAATATAGCTACGATAAACTCCAGTTCCATAACCAAGTAGACGTTTACCTTTCCTATTATTCTCGTCAAGATATGTTATTAGAAGATACCGTAATTCAGGCTATAGAATTCATCTATATATGAAAAATCAAAATCAGCGATGATCTAACAAAAATCAAATTCAATAATAAGGAACAAGGGCGACCAGAAACAAAAGAAAAGGATTTTAAATTGACGTTCAACCAAGATTCTCAAGGGTCGTCACAGGAATCTCTCAAAAGTCCTAAGCAAAGAGATCAATATGGCACATGATAAGATATCGTCAAGGAAGGACAATTTATTTCGAAATGCAAGGAGAGTTGTCTTGATAATCGAAAGATTAGAATTTTCCTAATATGTGATTGAGTAACTCCTATCATAACCTAAAACCTATATCCTAAGAGCAGGCTCATAATTAGTACTCTAAGTGGAGTACCATTGCAAAATCGTAATAGTTGCGACAACGACCTGTATGGGCCACCATAAAAATATGTCACGACCCACACCATGTTTAGGAGCAGAGCACGTGGGTACGTCCAGCCAACGCTGCAGTATCGGCAGTAGAACGCTGTAAAGGTCATCTAGAATATATAGAATCTAAGACACAAATATAACCTGTCATCTCTGCACGAAGGAATATAACCACAACTCAATCACATAATTCTAAAAAAGATAAACACGATTATAAAGATAAAGATAAGGATAAGATAAATAGTCTGAAACAATGCTGAGTCGTAATCACAAGTTCAGAAACCAAGACATAAAATAATATCCCAAAATAAATACTACAAGTCTCAAAGTATCAAACTGGAATGTAATCAAGACAAAATCTAAGTAAACTATGTCACTACTGGCGGTGCGTCCTCTACGAGCACGGGGTCCACAGGCTGGCCCTGGTCATAGGCTCTATCTATGCCAAATCTGTAGTAGGTCGGGCAATCTACATCTAAATCCTCTGAAAGAAATAGGGGTTATCCTGTCAGGATACGAGCAAGTACAAACACCAACAGCAGTTCCATGTGAATTGATAAATACTATAAGAGAAAATTATAATAAAATACAAGATAAAATGTCAAGACTGAAAGTAAAACAGTATAAGGGAACTTGATATCATGTCATGTGTGAGATATAAGATAAAACTGGAATATAAACAATGAAAAGTAATCTGGGGTATGATGTAAACATAAAAATAAAGTGCCATGAGATATTTGAGCATTATGTGATCGGCTTCGGTCAAGATTAGGCTGTTCCCTTTGACCGGCTATCCACAGGTAGTATAATAGCATAGGGATCAGGTCGGCCAAAATGGAAAGCTATGCACAAGTAGTATAAGGTCAGGCTACACCCTACGTGTGGTGAGGGTGGAGCTATGCACAAGTAATAAACAAGTAGGGGTAATGATCACATAACCTCTAATAACTCTCCATCCTCGAATAGTATAATGGATCCAAACATGACAGGTCATGACACGGGATTCGAAGAGCAGGGGGCCAGCCTACTCCCAAATCGGTGTCTATACAAGTACATAAAACAATATCAAAAAATGTACTCATATACCAAGTAAACTGGGAATAACATCTCATGACAAGATTCAATGTATACTAGTCCGTGTATCCTCGTGTCGAAAATCAAGTATAACACTACAACTGAATCGGATATAGTAGATATCAATGCAATAAAAACTATCAGAGAATGTACTTGCCTGTTGTCCTGAGCTGAGAAAATCGAAACTACAACCCACTCAATGAGCCACGACCGATCAACTCGTACAACTGTCTCCTAATGCTGAAACAGACATTACCAACGTTCTTAGAATAGTCAAATTAGCTAGAAATGCCTACCTATAAGTCCAATTCTGGATACAGGAGCAAAACGATAATTTTGGGTCAAAATGGTATCCGTCGTTGGACCCACTTTGTACCGAAAAATATGCCAGAATCTACGGTCTCTAAAGTCATCAAACTACATGTCTACAGGTCCAGTTTAATGAGATGAACCTAACCGTATGTCCAAAATGGGATTCTGGTAGGCCGTGCACAAATTCGCCCGTTGGATCGGGTCGTGGGCCCGCTAAAATAGCGTTCCGATCGACCGTCTCAGAATCAAACCAAACTTGGCACACAGGACCAAAAAAATTATACGGTCCTTTTGGCACAAGTTTCGTCTCGATATGACTAGCGTGCAAAAAGTATTTGACAAATATGCAAAGAGTTCGATACGGTAAATTTTGACGGATACGTATCAAATTCGTCGCGCACACGCGACCAATTTGAATTCCGTCAAAGCCCACACGTCCACAAAGTCGATACGCACCTTTCGATACTTTCGGTTCACGACCATGTCATCCGGATTGACGGGACGAACGGTGTATCGGGAAAATTTTTCTAAAAATTCAGTTTTGAAAATCAGTTTTTTCTCTAACTTCACAAACCAATAACTTTTTGTACAGTGCATGAAATTTAATTTTACAAAAAGGGTTTTAAATCCCTATAGGTTGTCTACAAGTCTCTTCAAACCGATTTTGAAAACTCGCAACACGTTGGTCGCAAATCGGCCACAAAATTGGGGTTTTGGGACAGTTTCTAAACCCAGAAAATTATGTTTTTTCTCAATTTTGGAACTCGTTTTTTGTCGCACATGATGCGAATCAGCATGAACTATTTGAAGGAAATTAAACGTGTATATGTTAGGATCATACCTGACCAAGTAGTTCGCAAAACGACGGAGCGAGGAAGGAGAAATCTATTTCCGAAGTTGGCTCTTTACTGACAGTTTTCGTGCGCGGTTGGGCTGCTCGTTGTGCGTTTTTCGACGATGGATGGCCGCGGGTTGGTCGATGTCGACGTTGGGGCGTACGCTGGGTTGGGGGTGACGGCTAGGGTTTGGATTTTGCGAAAATATTTCTCTCTCTCTCTCTCTATAAATAAATAAATATATATATATATATTTATTTATATATATATATATATATATATATATATATATATATATATATATATATATATATATATATATATATATAATACGGTTTCGTTCGGTTTATAAAAGGAACGGGGGTGTGCTCGGATTTCGTTAGCATGCTGCTGCTGGTGGTTTCTATTGTGTGCATGTGTGTGCTTTTGTTTTTGTGTTTGATTGATAACAAACAATTTTGACTTAGTCCTATTTTGACTTGCTTATAACCTTTTCTTTATTCTTTCTTTCTTATACCGTGTATAAATATATATATATGTATGTAATAGTTTCTTTTAGGTTTCGTAAATATATTTGTTTTTGTGTTTTATATATTTGTTTTATGCGGATATTTATACGATAAGTGCGAGTACGTACGTACGTGATATTATTTCTTTAGTTATTTTACATAAATAGTTTCTTTTAGGTTTCGTAAATATAGTAAATAGTTTTGTTTTCGAAATACATAAAGAGTAAATAATTTGTATATAAATATTTTTTTCGCAAAAAATTAGTCAAATGTTTTATTTTCATTATTATAAAAATACTTTTTATTTGTACAAGTATAAGTAATGATTTAAGAAGTGATATTTTTCTCTTTTTTATGTACTATACTGGAAAAAATATGTTTTATGTAAAATATTAATTGCATGCGAGTACATGAAATTCAATTCATGTATATATTTT
The DNA here is from genome assembly GCA_029216955.1 of Iris pallida. NCBI lineage: Eukaryota > Viridiplantae > Streptophyta > Magnoliopsida > Asparagales > Iridaceae > Iris > Iris pallida. Next base: position 7,837,246 of record JANAVB010008400.1, read on the forward strand.
AAATTTTCAAAATTATTTTAGTAATTATTTTAATTTATTAAAAAGGTATTTCAAATAGTCAAATATTTATTATAATTTTTAAAATTATTTATTATTATTTTTATATTATTTATAAAAATTAATTTTAAATTTCTCTATTTCATTAAACTTATTATGGGTATTTAAATTTGAAATTTTCTTATTACTTTTAATATGCTTAATTTAAATATGGAAGTTATCAATATTAAATTTGGATTTGAATATATATAGATTTAATTCAAAATTGGATTGGATTTGGATTTGGATTGAATCGGTTTTAAATTGATTAAAATTTAAAAGTGAGATATCAAAAAGTGGTTTACAACTATCATAATCCTTATCTAAATAGTAGCTTCCACCTCCTATTTAAGGAGAGGCTCATTATTCTCTGTTCCATTAATTTTCTCCACCTACAAATGTGTTTGTGCATCGTGTCCGTGCACATCAAGCCATATCCATTCACTTTTTCTATTTTTCACCCAAATTGATTAATGTTCTCATTAAAGAAATTCTCTTTTCCCTTCCATCTATTTTTTTTATCACAAATTCTTACTATCCTTTTACCGATCAACCAAGTCTGTCTATCCTAGTAGTCCTTAAATTTTGAGTACGAAAATTTTCAAAGGTGGGTAGATTTGTAACTCATCTTCCCGAAATTATTATTTTTTAAATTATATCTATATATTTTAATTTCTTGTTTAAACGTAATTTTCGTAGAAATTTTGTAAAAGATATTTTATGATTACTTTTGTTACCAAAAACTAGTTTTAAATTAATGGTTTGAAATAATGTTTCTAAAAAAATATTCTCGAATTTTTTATTTGAAATATAAAATATGTTTTTATTATTTTTGGTCTTCTAAAAATTGGTTTTTTAGAAAAACATTTGAGCGATAAAATGTTTTTTTTGTCTATTTATTTTTAAATAAAGTTTTGGATTTATAAAAGTAAGTTTTATAATATTTGATGACATCGCGTATTATTTTTATATGTTAATCAGTTATTTGATTATATTTGATTTTATTTAAATTATCTTCATGGTTATCAACTATACTTTAAATTATGTTGATAATTTAAATATTGTTTAAAATACTTACGATGACTAATTGGAGCATTACGATTTGTTTAATCTAGATTTGAAATATTATTTGATTTAAATTGTTTTGATAAATATTAGATATTATTTTAAAGTTATTATGTTGAGTTTGATTTGGATTTGGATTCATATGATTTGAATTATTTGATAATATAGAATAATACTTAAAGCTATTATGGTGATCATTTAAAGGATTGCAATCAAATTAATTTATTTTTAAATAATTTATTTGATTTAAATTTATGGGAAGATTTATCCATTAGAAATTCTTATCCTATTGGAATCATATCTAGCATTAATTATATCGTTTCTTATTTAAACCAATCATATTCCTATCCAAATTAGTTGGTAATCATAATCATCCTTATTGATTTAGTTCTAATCCTATCATAATTTGCTAATTGCTAGCCATTATATATATCTATCGAATCTATGAATAAAATCATCTTTCAAACCATCATTGTCAAAATTTCTCTCTTTTTTGTCATAAATTTAGCCTCAATTTTCAAAGGTTGTAGCAACTTCGAATGACCATAACTCCCAACTCCGGACTCCGTTTGACCTCCAATTTTCTTTATTGGAATCGTATTGAGTATATTTTCTGAATATAAATTTTATTTTCATAAATTCGGAACTTAATTTTCTGGAAGATTTGTGAAGTGTCAGTTGTCCGAAATCTGACACGTTTTAGTGTTTTGAGATTCTGGGAAAAGCAGGAATCAGAATCACGAACCGTTTGAAGTTTCGGAATGCTGACAGAAAAATATACATCATATATTTTTCTAAAATTTTCTAGAATATTTTATTTTTGGGTTTTTATTTTAGTAGTTTGTCACATCGTCTGAGTTCATCTTGTGTAGCCCTGTGACTATTCTGTACCCAACGGGATTGTCGGTTTCACCATCAAGGACCTCAGGTAAGACACCTTGCCATTTGCTTTTTATTTAGTTTAGCTCATATTTCATGCATTATTCATTATTTTCTTTATGCAAATAAACTGTGATACATGGCATAACCTGTTAGAACTTACTGTTCATTTATATTTCCTGCTATGTATTATTTTTCTTACACATTAAACCTAGATCTAAGGGACCACCTTTGTGTGTTACATTCATGGCCTTGACACGTTGTACCATGAAGTTGTGTGTCATATGTAGAACACGAACGTGCGTGATTGGCTGGCCACTAATACGTACAAGCCGTACGATAAGAATAACCGCTAATAGAGGTTGCATACTTAGTTTGACTTAGCGGTTATAGAGGATTTCTGTTGTGGATACAATATAGTAGGCATTGGGCGGGGAGGACAATTCCTTAGCGTATGGGCTTCAATGCACTTTCCCTTGTGATCCGGAAGCTCCGCTGGAGATACGGGGTTGATGACCCACGATTATTGACGGCCACTGATGTTCTGCGGAACGTTATGCTCTTACTGATTGGGCCTCTGGTGCCCCAAGGGGGGGACCATGCCGATCCTATTTTAGCCAGGGCCCATGCGTAGGAAGGATTGTTCTTAACTACATTTTACTTAGAACGGTTAGGCACCTTTATCCGTTAGGTATGAGTACTTTTGGTTTGGGTACTTGTATCTGAACGTGGCTTGGAACAAAAACTTGTCGCGGATTAGTTTATCACATCTTGTCCTTGTTTGGTTGTAGGTGTGGCTTACTACTTCGATGAGAAGGTATTGAACCTTGTTGGGTCCGGATACCATATTGGATTTATAGAATGGAAAGATACGTCACCGTTAATTAGTTTACCATCTCCTGTCCTTGTTTGGTTGGGAGGATGGTAAGCTAGTTCAATAGGTGTGTATTGGACCATGTTATAATTCAATTGACTTATTTATTTGAGCAATATTTATTCAGTTTATATGGCATGATATTATGTGTCTTGTTACGTCCCTCTGAGGACCTGGTTATCTCGCCAGGTGTGTGCTCTTGTCTTTCGCTGGTGTTCTAGCTCTAGTCGTGATCATCGCTATTTCTTCGAGGATGATTGCACTTGGATCGTCTTTTCTTCGCTCGTCAAAATCATTCTTTTGTATATCATGTATTTGTTTTCATTGTTGGTAGTGAATTTTTCTTCGCCCAACTACATGTACCAATGACAATTCTTAGTTTATTATATGATATCTTTTATTTATTTATTTGTGTGGATGAGATTAGTTATGATTCTACTGTATTTTACAGCTTATGTATTCATACGAGGTTTTCATATATTGGAGTGTACTTCGTATGTATACAGCTGGCATGTCTATATTCCTAGTCCTACGTATTTTGGGACTGGGGCGTTACATATTTTTGTGGTGGTCGATGCTGGTCAAGATAAATTGTTTGGTTACTTTACCGTACCAAGCAAGCCTGCGAATAGGATTAGAAGTTTAGGATCTCATCCACATACTTGACCTCTTTCCTCGATTCCATATTCGAACTATCGTCCGACTCATCGACAACATCTTGCTTGATTTCTTCTATCATTATTCTTATCTCCTCTTCATGCTTGCTAGAGGTTAGGAAGGTGACCTCTACTAGTTAGACGTGTTACTTTTGTCCCCAAAACACCATTAGTTTAATTTTTAAGTTGGATAGAATGCCTTTTGACCTAGCAATCCCTTTGTCCTTGTGACCTATATTAGCAAGTTTACTTAAAATTTAGAATTTAGAGGACCCTAACCCATCTAGCCAGCCAAGGACTTGGACAAGAAGACTATAGGACAACTGTATAGAGACCAACATAGGATACAACTTAGAGTCATAAGGAGTTTGAACTAATTCTAGTCTATTTCAATCTTAATCTCACGTGCCTATATTTTTACTATCTAGACTAATGATGCTAATGTAGCCTAGTTTTTGCAAGCTCAATTCTTTATCAAGCTTGTTCATGACATAAGTTATTGGAGGCCTCCGCTAACGTATTGTCTAATCAGAACCGGTGCATGATGGTCTGATCAACCTAGTGCACTTTGGTTCGCTTTTATCTATCTTTCTACGTTTATGAGGACATAGCTAAACTTGCCCTCTAGAGTCCCATCCGCGACTGCCTTGGAAACTCCTTTTGAATTATTCGGTCGCCTTTGAACCATGTATTCGTATTCGATAACGCCTCCTTCGAACTCTATATTGCTTTCGCCTTCAACTATTTTAGAAGGATGAAGGCGTTATACTAGAACTTCCTATCGACTATGACCATTCTCACTCGATGTTATTATATCTTTATCCTAAACTACTCGTCCTTTTCTCGCCCTATTATGTCCTTCTAATCACTTAAATTAGGAGTGAATCTAATCGTTCTCCTAAGAACCAAATCTTAAAGGTCTCTAAGTTATTCCTCTTGATACCGTACTATTGCGTGTTATATTGATTAAACTTTAACCCTAATCATTTTTCTTTCCTGACTTATTACCCATATCCATGATTTATGTTGTCATTATTTGAAATCGCGATTTTCTGATGCATGTTTGCGTTGAACGTTGTTTTTTTTTTTTGCCTCGTCCAGACTTGATCGTATTCATTACCGATATACCCATGTGACCGTCTCACCCACCCCCTATTATTCTTAATTTCGAGGACGAAATTCTTGTAAGTTGGGTAGGATGTAAACCCCCTAAAATTTCACTATATTTTTTTATATATTTGTTTTTTATGCGGATATTTATACGACAAGTGCGAGTATGTACATACGTGATATCTATTTATTTAGTTATTTTACATAATAGAATCTTTAGGTTTCGTAAATATAGTAATATTTTGTTTTCAAAATAACTAAAGAGTAAATAATTTGTATATAAA
>JANAVB010008400.1:7845413-8275413 GCA_029216955.1 Iris pallida
TATTTATAGCTTATGTATTCATACGAGGTTTTCATATATTGGAGTGTACTTCGTATGTATACAGCTGGCATGTCTATGTTCCTAGTCCTTCGTATTTTGGGACTAGGGCGTTACATATTTTGTGGTGGTCGATGCTGGTCAAGATAATTGTTTGGTTACTTTACCGTACCAAGCAAGCCTGCGAATAGGATTAGAAGTTAGGATCTCATCCACATACTTGACCTCTTTCCTCGATTCCATATTCGAACTATCGTCCGACTCATCGACAGCATCTTGCTTGATTCCTTCTATCATTTTCTTATCTCCTCTTCGTGCTTGCTAGAGGTTAGGAAGGTGACCTCTACTAGTTAGACGTGTTACTTTTGTCCCCAAAACACCAGTTTAATTTTTAAGTTGGATAGAATGCCTTACGACCTAGCAATCCCTTGTCCTTGTGACCTATATTAGCAAGTTTACTTAAAATTTAGAATTTAGAGGACCCTAACCCATCTAGCCAGCCAAGGACTTGGACAAGAAGACTATAGGACAACTGTATAGAGACCAACATAGGATACAACTTAGAGTCATAAGGAGTTTGAACTAATTCTAGTCTATTTCAATCTTAATCTCACGTGCCTATATTTTTACTATCTAGACTAATGATGCTAATGTAGCCTAGTTTTTGCAAGCTCAATTCTTTATCAAGCTTGTTCATGACATAAGTTATTGGAGGCCTCCGCTAACGTATTGTCTAATCAGAACCGGTGCATGATGGTCTGATCAACCTAGTGCACTTTGGTTCGCTTTTATCTATCTTTCTACGTTTATGAGGACATAGCTAAACTTGCCCTCTAGAGTCCCATCCGCGACTGCCTTGGAAACTCCTTTTGAATTATTCGGTCGCCTTTGAACTACGTATTCGTATTCGATAACGCCTCCTTCGAACTCTATATTGCTTTCGCCTTCAACTATTTTAGAAGGATGAAGGCGTTATACTAGAACTTCCTATCGACTATGACCATTCTCACTCGATGTTATTATATCTTTATCCTAAACTACTCGTCCTTTTCTCGGCCCTATCATGTCCTTCTAATCACTTAAATTAGGAGTGAATCTAATCGTTCTCCTAAGAACCAAATCTTAAAGGTCTCTAAGTTATTCCTCTTGATACCGTACTATTGCGTGTTATCTTGATTAAACTTTAACCCTAATCATTTTTCTTCTGACGTTAGTTACCCATATCCATGATTTATGTCGTCATTATTTGAAATCGCAATTTTCTGATGCATGTTTGCGTTGAACGTTGTTTTTTTTTGCCTCATCCAGTGACTTGATCGTATCCATTACCGATATACCCATGTGACCGTCTCACCCACCCCCTATTATTCTTAATTTCGAGGACGAAATTCTTGTAAGTTGGGTAGGATGTAAACCCCCTAAAATTTCACTATATTTTTTTATATATTTGTTTTATGCGGATATTTATACGACAAGTGCGAGTACGTACATACGTGATATTTATTTATTTAGTTATTTTACATAAATAGTTTCTTTTAGGTTTCGTAAATATAGTAAATAATTTTGTTTTCGAAATAAATAAAGAGTAATAATTTGTATATAAATATTTTTTTCGCAAAAATTTAGTCAGATATTTTATTTTCATTATTATAAAAATACTTTTTATTTATACAAGTATAGGTAATGATTTAAGAAGTGATATTTTTCTCTTTTTTATGTACTATACTGAAAAAATATATTTTATGTAAAATATTAATTGCATGCGAGTACATGAAATTCAATTCATGTATATATTTTAAATTTTCAAAATTATTTTAGTAATTATTTTAATTTATTAAAAAGGTATTTCAAATAGTCAAATATTTATTGTAATTTTCAAAATTATTTATTATTATTTTTATATTATTTATAAAAATTTATTTTGAATTTCTTTATTTTATTAAACTTATTATGGGTATTTAAATTTGAAATTTTCTTATTACTTTTAATATGCTTAATTTAAATATAGAAGTTATCAATATTAAATTTGGATTTGAATATATACAGATTTAATTCGAAATTGGATTGGATTTGGATTGAATCTGTTTTAAATTGATTAAAATTTAAAAGTAAGATATCAAAAGGGGTTTGCAACTATCATAATACTTATCTAAATAGTAGCTTCCACCTCCTATATAAGGAGAGGCTAATTATTCTCTGTTCCATTAATTTTCTCCACCTACAAATTTGTTTGTGCATCGTGTCCGTGCACATCAAGCCATATCCATTCACTTTTCTATTTTTCACCCAAATTGATTAATGTTCTCATTAAAGAAATTCTCTTTTCCCTTCCATCTATTTTCTCTTATCACAAATTCTTACTATCCTTTTACCGATCAACAAAGTCCGTCTATCCTAGTAGTCCATAAATTTCGAGTACGAAAATTTTCAAAGGTGGGTAGATTTGTAACTCATCTTTCCAAAATTATTATTTTTTAAATTATATCTATATATTTTAATTTCGTGTTTAAACATAATTTTCGTAGAAAATTTGTAAAAGATATTTTGTGATAACTTTTGTTACCAAAAACTAGTTTTAAATTAATGGTTTGAAATAATGTTTCTAAAAAAAATGTTCTCGAATTTTTTATTTGAAATATAAAATATGTTTTTATTATTTTTGGTCTTCTAAAAATTGATTTTTTAAAAAAAAATTGAGCGATAAAAGTTTTTTTTTGTCTATTTATTTTTAAATAAAGATTTGGATTTAAAAAAGTAAGTTTTATAATATTTGATGACATCGGGTATTATTTTTATATGTTAATCAGTTATTTGATTATATTTGAATTTATTTAAATTATCTTGATGGGTATCAACTATACTTTAAATTATGTTGATAATTTAAATATTGCTTAAAATACTTACGATGACTAATTGGAGCATTACGATTTGTCTAATCTAGATTTGAAATATTATTTGATTAATTAATTTATTTATTATTTGATTTAAATTATTTTGATAAATATTAGATATTATTTTAAAGTTATTATGTTGAGTTTGATTTGGATTTGGATTCATATGATTTGAATTATTTGATAATATAGAATAATACTTAAAGTTATTATGGTGATCATTTAAAGGATTGCAATCAAATTGATTTATTTTTAAATAATTTATTTGATTTAAATTTATGGGAAGATTTATCCATTAGAAATTCTTATCCTATTGGAATCATATCTAGCATTAATTATATCGTTTCTTATTTAAACCAATCCTATTCCTATCCAAATTAGTTGGTAATCATAATCATCCTTATTGATTTAGTTCTAATCCTATCATAATTTGCTAATTGCTAGCCATTATATATATCTATCGAATCTATGAATAAACTTATATTTCAAACAATCCTTGTCAAAATTTCTCTCTTTTTCGTCATAAATTCAGTCTCAATTTTCAAAGGTTGTAGCAACTTCGAATGACCATAACTCCCAACTCCGGACTCCGTTTGACCTCCAGTTTTGACCTCCAGTTTTTTATTGGAATCGTATTGAGGTATATTTTCTGAATATAAATTTTATTTTCATAAATTTGGAACTGAATTTTCTGAAAAATTTGTGAAGTGTCAGTTGTCCGAAATCTGACACGTTTTAGTGTTTTTGAGATTCTGGGAGAACCAGAAATAAGAATCACAAACCGTTTGAAGTTTCGGAATGTTGACGGAAAAATACACATCATATATTTTTCCTAAAATTATTCTAGAATATTTTATTTTTGGTTTTTATTTTAGAAGTTGATTACATCGTTTGAGTTGATCTTGTGTAGCCCTGTGACTATTCTGTACCCAACAGGATTGTCGGTTTCACCATCAAGGACCTCAGGCATGACACTTTGCCATTTGCTGTTTATTTATTTTAGCTCATATTTCATGCATTATTCATTATTTTCTTTATGCAAAATAAACTGTGATACATGGCATAACCTGTTAGAACTTACTGTTCATTTATATTTCCTGCTATGTATTATTTTTCTTACACATTAAACCTAGATTTAAGGGACCACCTTTGTGTGTTACATTCATGGCCTTGACACGTTGTACCATGAAGTTGTGTGTCGCATGTAGAACACGGACGTGTGTGATTGCCTGGACACTAATATGTACAAGCTGTGCGATAAGAATAACCGCTAATAGAGGTTGCATGCTTAGTTTGACTTAGCGGTTATAGAGGTTTTCTGTTGTGGATACAACATAGTAGGTATTGGGCAGGGAGGACAATTCCTTAGCGTATGGGCTTCGATGCACTTTTCCTTGTGACCCGGAAGCTCCGCTGGAGATACGGGGTTGATGACCCATGATTACTGACGGCCACTGACGTTCTACGGAACGTTATGCTCTTACTGATTGGGCCTCTGGTGCCCCAAGGGGGGACCATGCCGATCCTATTTTAGCCAGGGCCCATGCGTAGGAAGGATTGTTCTTAACTACATTTCACTTAGAACGGTTAGGCACCTTTATCCGTTAGGTACGAGTACTTTTGGTTTGGGTACTTGTATCTGAACGTGGCTTGGAACAAAAACTTGTCACGGATTAGTTTGTCACATCTTGTCCTTGTTTGGTTGTAGGTGTGGCTTACTACTTCGATGAGAAGGTATTGAACCTTGTTGGGGTCCGGATACCATATTGGATTCATATCATGGAAAGATACGTCATCGTGAATTAGTTTACCATCTCCCGTCCTTGTTTGGTTGGGGGATGGTAAGCTAGTTCAATATGTGTGTTTTGGACCATGTTATAATTCAATTGACTTATTTATTTGAGCAATATTTATTCAGTTTATATGACATAATATTATGTGTCTTGTTACATCCCTCTGAGGACCTGGTTATCACGCCAGGTGTGTGCTCTTGTCTTTCGCTGGGGTTTTAGCTTTAGCCGTGATCATCGCTATTTCTTCGAGGATGATTGTACTTGGATCGTCTTCGCTTCGCTCGTCAAAATCATTCTTTTGTATATCATGTATTTCTTTTCATTGTTGGTAGTGAATTTTTCTCCGCCCAACTACATGTACCAATGACAATTCTTAGTTATGATATGATATCTTTTATTCATTTATTTGTGTTGATGAGATTAGTTACGGTTCTACTGTATTTTACAGCTTATGTATTCATACGAGGTTTTCATATATTGGAGTGTACTTCGTATGTATATAGCTGGCACGTCTATGTTCCTAGTCCTACGTATTTTGGGACTGGGGCATTACAATATATATATATATATATATATATATACACACACACATACTTACTTACATACATACATACATACATACATACATACATACATACATACACATATTATATATTTACACATATACGCATATATTTATTTATATAAAATAAACCCATTAATATTTTCCCCTTCATACAATTATATATTTATATATATCCCATAAATGGAATAATACCTATATATATAAATAAATATATATATATATATATATATATATATATATATATATATATATATATATATATATATATATATATATATATATATTTTTTTTTTTTTTCTTTTCTTTTTTTTTTTTTTTATTTTTTTATTTTACCAAACATATTGTACTATCCTCAGATCAGGTTTCCATGAATTTTATATATATATATATATATATATATATATATATATATAGAAGAATATATATATATATATATATATATATATATATATATATATTATATATATATATATATATATATATATATATATATATATATATTCTTCTATATATATATAGATATATATATATATATATATATATATATATATATATATATATATATATATATATATATATATATATATATAATCAGAATATATTATAAACAAAAACTAAATATTTTATTATATATATATTAAATATATTAAAGTTTTTTATAAATAAAAACTCTATCAATAAAATACCTATTTAACTAATATTATAAAAACACTAAAAATAATATTTAATAATATTAAAAATAATGAAATATTATAAATGACTATATTAGCCCTTTTCAGGAAAGTGTGGGTGACAGTCGAGAAGGCCGATGCTACAGGTGATGGGTTAGCAATTGTCTCTCTGTTTTTTTTTCGTCCTTTTCCATATTGTTGTGTCTTTTAGTAGTACCTCTTAGATTGTGCTTTGTGTTGTGCTAGATAGCATAGTGACCCTGCTGAGACTATGAAATCATGACCAGTAGGACCATAATCTTGCGTGTTGCTAGATAGAATTTGACCTTGAGTGATGGAGGTTTGACCTAGAGGAGAATGTGACCAACTTAAATTTTCAGGACAAAATTTTCTAAGGGAGAGATTTGTAACTACCACTTTTCTAGAAAAAGGATATTTTTGTCATTTCAAATTTTGGTAAATATTTTTTTTCCTTTTAATATGATGGTTGTATTTATTAGTAGTTAACTAATCACTAGTCATGGTTGACACCATTTAGATTGACTTGACTCATTAGTTGATTAATTTGACTCTTTCATGGTTAGGTTGAACAAAACTCTTGATTAGGGCCAAACCACTTAGCCTACTTAAGGACCCACCTAATACTAAGTGTAATGAAAAGATTATGGCTAATCTAATGCCTATTTAACCGAATTTTTCCCCGAAATGGCAGCCATCATAATTTAGGGTTCCCACCTCTTTTCTTCATTTAATCCTCTTCCAAATTTCCTTCTCCTTCTTCCATTTGTTGGACAAAGGCTTGGGGAAGCTCAAGGAGGCTAAGAGAAGGCATTGACAAGGATTTGAAGGCCACACCTCCATCCGACTTCCCCAATTTTGTGGAGGTTTGTGAGGGCTTCTTCCTACATAAGTATAACTTTCTAAATTCACATTTTCATGGCTCAATTCATACATTCATATAGGAGACCCACCCCATGACTCATAGGAAGTAGATTAAGATCCTAATGAGTCCTATTATGATGATTGCTTAGGGTTTAGAGTCTATTAGTAGGGGAATATAAGTTTTGCCCACCAAGTGTTTGTTAGAATGCCTCATAGGCTATTTTAGCTTTGTATCTCAGTTTTATGTCCATGGAGGGGTAGGTTTTTCATTAGCTAGGCATTTAGAATGTTTTCCTAGAGTATCTCACTAATCTATATGTATATATTTGTGTTATCTAAGTATTTACATATATATATGTATTGGGTGAGTTATTCACTGTCAGGTGAACTATATAAATATATGTATGTGAGTGTGTTGGGCTTTGAGTGGCTTGTTGTTCACTATCAAGTGAACTGGGGTTGTTGTGTGTTGCTTGGACTGCTAGGTACAGAGAATGTTGGAGGTCAGAGATAATGGGGGTCGGGCCACATTGGGCTCTGGTTTGGGATCAGTTTGGCCTTGGCTTGTGGTTCAAGTGAGAGTATCAGTAGTGCATTAGGAGGAGAATGTATTAGAAATTAGGATATGTTAGTTCAGTTAGCCTTGGTAGGATAATTGTTAGTTCAGAGAATTATTAGTGTTAGAAGGAGAGGGGATTTGCAATAGAGAGTTAGGCAGGATTTGGGGTACTATAAAGAGACATTACAGTGAATGGGACAAAGGGAAGAGAGATTACGATGGTAACTTGCATATATTGCCTAACTATAGGTAAATAAATGTGTACAAGGGAAATTAAGGAGTAGATGAGGCAGGCTTGCTACTGGCCTTGCACAGGCAGGGTAGATGGGCCAATGGCAAGTGCTTGGTGGTTTAGCACTGTTGTGTGAGTTGTGGGATGTAATGTGGAGTGTCTTGTATCAGATTAGAGTGGGGGTTAAGCCATCTCTGTATCAGTCCATGTTTAGAGTATCTATGGACAGGGATTAATATTGGATATTGTGAGTGTTCAGTTGGAGAGGGCAGTAACCCATTACAGTGATTGCTTCCTGTGTGAGGAGAGGACTGCAGACAATACAGTGGCTGGGGGTTGGTATTAGGCCAGTACAGGCAATGCAAGCTACTGCATTTGCACTTTGTCCTTGCAGCAGGCTATTGGGCCTAAGGAAAATGCCCAAGTCTTGTTGGCAATGGTATTGGCCATGGCTGCATTGCCTAAGAGCAAGCAGCAGTAGCTTTTAGGCATCTCTTGGCTTGGCATGGCACTTCCTTGGCTTGGCTATCTAGCCATTATGAGCGAGTGTCTCTAGTGAGTGGTCAAGTGTCTTAATGTGTGTAATCGAGTGTCTTAATATGAGTAAGTTCAGTGTATAGTACTAGAGGTGCCTAAGTGAGAATGGCATAGTGTTACATTAGGAAATTCTGGGGGTGTGTGTGTCCCTATAATTGGTATATCTAATTGATGTTAGTAAGAGATTGCAAGTTTAGAGCCTTTACCTTGACTGATCTCAGTCCTTAGCTAGAGAGGATTGAGGTGGAGTAAAGGATAGGCTCGGATATGGTATGTCTCTGTCCCCCATTTTATTGTTTAATACCTATTTGTCCCTATTTTGTTTTGTCCACATTCCCAAATTGTATGAACTGTGGATATGTATATATTAGTATAGGATGTGTGAGTAGTTTAAGGTATCACTTAGCTTCATACCTTAGAGTATCTTGTGTATTAGAGGTAGTGAGTGAGGAATTAGAGCATGTTAGTGTGGTATCAGATTTCATGTGTGAGAGGGGAGTGAGTAAAATAGGAAATAAATTAAGAGATAAAGGAACAGAGCAGGCACATTGCAGCAGCAACAACTGCTGCTTTGGGCACGCAAAGCATTGCGCTGCCTTGCACTTCCATTTCCAGCAAGGCTTAGGCTTGACAGCATTATACTATTGCTGTGGTTTCACCTTAGTTTGCATTGACTTGCAATAGCATAGCAGTAGCAGCAGGGGCAAGAGAGTATTAGAGATTGTGGTAACAGTAGGTTATGATTAGGATATATATGTGTGTTAGGATATTAAGTGTCCATAGCAATAGGACTTAGAGTTTCAGTTGAGTATCAATTCAATACCCTAGTATCAGAACATAGCATTGTGGTTCGAGAGGGCACTTGGCCATTCCTTGTATTAGTATGTGGGGGTTTGGGGGAAATTAGGATTGTTTAGTTTAGAGTCTGTCAATGTTAGGATGTTGGTATCTTGGTTAGGATACTGAGTGTATCAGAGAACAATGGCAGTTGGCAGGTTGGGATTGCAATTACTACACAGTACATGTATTGTAGTAGGCTCAGGTAGCAGGGGATCCTTCCCTTTAGGCCAATTATTTGAGATTGAAGGGCAGAAGAAATTGGGGGTTAGGGATGGTAGGTTTTGTGAGTTGTTTATTATTTAGGAATATTTTTTTAGGGGATATATATATATATCTCCCCCCTCGCCGCAGCTAGGCGGACGGTGGGCCTTCCCACCTCTGCCCATGGACGTCGCCGAGCCCCCGCCGGCTTCCTCCGCCCATACCATCGGCTGTTTCCCCCATCCGCCTGGCATCCTCCAGACCGCCTCCTCAGCTCATCCGCCTCCGCCAGCCAATCCCCTCCTCTTCGCCAGTCGTCCCCCTCCCTCCCTCGGTGGCCGCCCCGCCGTGCCGCCTTCCTCCCCACCCCACCCTACTTTATCCCTCCCCATCTTTCGGACGTATCCCTGCCCTTGGCGGTCGCGAGCGATGATCCTTCCGCCAGCTCTGGCAGTTCTACGGCTGCTCCATCGGGATCGACGACCCACACAGAGGGCCAGCCCTGTCTCCCCTCTCGGGCCTGCTGCATTTCTGTCGTCTTCCCTACAGCGTTTCGAATTTTGAATCGCCTGGGTCTGGCCTCGCCTCGAGCTTCACGCTCTATGAAGGAGGTTCAGCTTTGGGCGCATAGCCCATGTTGACTTCGGGTGTATGGCCTTATCCTCGCTCGGGTGCATGCTTACCCGCGGGTGCTTGGCCTTCGTCGGCGACTATGGGCGCATGGCCCGCCATCCCGTTTTCGGGCGCATGGCCCCATCCATCCGGGAGGGCGCATGGTCCATATATCCTGACGCTAGCGCATGGCTTCATCCGTATGAGGACGCTCGTAACCATGCTCACGCGGGCACTTGGCCACCAGCGTTCCTCCCGGTGGGCGCATGGTCCTCTTCCTCGGGTGCGGGCACATGGACCTCGTCCCCTGGTGCGGGCGCATGGCATCACCTCCCCTACGCTTATTTGGTGGGCACAGGACCCCCTCCCCCTGCGGCAGCCCCTCCCGCGAGTGCAGGGTCTCCTTCCGCGGGTGTTTGGTCCCCTCCCTGCGCTATTTTGGACATCCCAGTCGAAGGCTCATCCTCTGGCTCTGGGGCGTCTGTTCCAGCGGTTGCTCCCTCCCGCGCTGAAGGCCACCCCACCTCAAATCCTTCCCCTTCCCAGGCTCGGACGCCTCCGACGGACCCTCCCCTCCGTGGCTCTGTCTCGGCTGTTGACCCCCTCCTTATGGTGCCTCTGTCCCCTAACGTCGCAGCTGCCACCCCCGCTCCTTCATCGATCTGTCCGCCTTATCGTACACCAGCCCCTCCCTTCCGTGGCCTTGGCCCGACCTCCGACTCCAGGCTGCCTGCTCTCCATCCTTCCATGCCTACCGGCGGGATCCCTCCCATTCGCGGTACATCGCCCTCGACGTCCAAATCCTTCGTCGATATGCTGCGCTCGGATCGTGCCCCCAAGAAGGGCAGCCTGTTCCTCGACGTTGATCTCCCGAAAATGGAGTACCCTTCGGAATCCCCGGTTCCCCAGGTCCCCTTCTCTGCTCAGAAACTGTCATCTCTATCCTCGTCCTTCCCCCACACTTTCGTCCTTAAATTTTCCACTGGCTGTCCGAAGTTTGATCGGGTTAAGGAAGTGATCCTCAATTGGTGGCTGTCCGTAGAGTACAGGGTCGCCCCTCTGGACCCTAAGCATATCCTGCTGTACCTTTCCTCAGCGACTGTTCACCAGACCGTGTGGTCCAAGGGCACATGTAGGATGGACTCCCACCTTATGAAGATTATCAGGTGGTCCCCAGACTTTAGTACCAAAGAAGATTCCGCGATGGTCGTGGCCTGGGTGACCCTACCCAACCTTTCCCTAATCTGCTTTGTCCCCACGGCCCTCAGGCGCATCGCCAACTCATTCGGGACCTATGTGGCAACTTCAGAAGAAACCATCAACCTCACTAAGGCTCATTACGCCATGATCTGTGTGGAACTTGACTTGAACAATGAGCCCGCCGATCACATCATCCTCGAGCTGGGCCACCATCTGCACATCCAGCGAATAGTATACGACAATCATATCATATACTGCAAATACTGCCATCAGCGGGGACACCTAGCAGAATATTGTTTCCGCCTACACCCAGAGCTCAAGAAGATCCCCACCAGGAAAGATGCCCCAAATAAGGAAGGCACCAATAAACAGAAGCAACATCCCCCGCTGCTTCTACTCCCGAACACCCACGTTAGGTTTGAAGATTAAGGCGGTTCATCGGACAGGGCCCCCACTGTCACAACTGTAAACCGCAGTACCCCCACATCCCTAGACCTTTCCAACAAGTTCGACGTTCTAGAGTCGGAAGCTACCGAGTCGGCTGAGGCTACTGCCACCTTAGAGGACCCGGAAACCACCGAGCTATCACAGGCCATTGTATCATTTTAGGACCCGCCCAGGCACATAGAAGCGACCAAAGAGCCTGACACACCCAGTGATACCCTCCTGAACGTAGACACGGACAACTTCCTCGAGTTCGTTGAACCCCTGGTCTCTGTTATCGAGGTACTGGCGATCCTGGGACTAGAGCAGGTCCTGAGAGGAGAGCAAGTTATAGCAACAGGATTCCCCCTACAGCAGCTGAAGAAGAAGAGGGAGGAACAGAAGGCACACTCATTTTACCCAACGGAGAGGCCTTTCTAGACTCCGCGGGAGAAAGGGTCGCTCCCACAAAGGTCCACCACTCCACAGGCACTCAGGACCCCAACAATGACAAGCCTATAGATGTCACATAGATGACAACCATCCGAACTAGATCCGCAGTCAAGCGGATTAAAAATGCCCTCAATCACAACATTAATGCTTAACATCCTCTCTTGGAATGTTAGAGGTCTGGCTAAAAACCCACCAAGAGGCGGATTATTGCCCTTAGAAAACTCCATAAGATTGACATTTTGATCATCCTAGAACCCAAGATCCCCCCAAGAAAATCAAATCTATTCAGCTGCAATTAGGTTTCCACAATGCCGTGGCTGGCAACCACGACATTTGGATCCTCATCTCTTCTAATATCCAGATCAGAGTTATCCGGGATTCCATGCAAGCCCTCACGTGCTGGATTGAGCACCCCTCCCTTCCAAAGCGTGCCATGCTGTCCGCGGTTCACGGCAGCTGCGACATCATCGAGCACAAACGACTTTGGGACGACCTCCTCGACACCAACATCGACCAGTTTAACATTCCCTAGCTTTGTATGGGAGACTTTAACGCAATCACCTGTAGAGAGGAGAAGTCTGGGGAAAGGCCATGTCCCCACCTACGGCCATGCAAGACTTCAATAACTTCATCTTTAATACCGACCTTTCAACGATCTAGTTCTCCGGGAATGCTTTTACTTGGTGCAATATGCAAGAAGGAGATCGTAGGCAATATTCTCGCCTTGATAGAGCCCTAACAAATTCCTTCTGGCACGACATGGGCATCACCTCCAGACTTTCTCATCTTAATCCTACTGAGTCTGATCATGCTCCTCTGCTAGTTGAAATCAGTAAGTCAGCCAACCAGATTAAAAAGAACTTCCGATTTCTCGACCTCTGGAGCGAACACCCTCAAGTCACGAAGGTTGTCGAGGAAGCATGGAATCAGGTGGACGAAGTTGACCCGCTGATCAGAGTTGCCAGCAAGCTTAAGGCGACTCGAAAAGCTCTGACAGCTTGGAGCAAACAGGCGTAGGAAGATATTTTTCAGAAAGTCCGCACAGCGGAAGATGATGTCACCCGCGCAGAGACGCTCTTTTTGACTGACCGATCTCCGACTGCCAGGGCCGCCCTCAACCTCACTAAAGACATCCTCAAATTTTGGCTGAAAGTGGAAACGGAATATTGGAAGCAGAAAGCGAGGCTGAAATGGGACAGTGAGGGGGATAAAAATTCGGCCTATTTTCACGCTTGTGCCAATGGCCGCAAACAGAAGCTGACTCTTCACCAGATCAAAAATGACTCGGGTATCATCATCTGTAACCAGCGGGATATCCAAGCGGCTGCTGCTAATTTCTACTCCCAGTATTTCACCAAACAAAGGGTCTACAGAGACGACAACCTTCTGGCTGAGATTCCTCTTCTCATTGATGACAACGACAACACTCAGCTGGAACTCCCTCCTACCGAGCTTGAGGTTAAAGATGTGGTTTGGGCGCTAGACGCCCATAGCGCGCCTGGACCCGACGGCTTCTCCGAGACATTCTTTCGACAATGCTGGGACATCATCAGGAAAGACATCCATGAAGCGGTCATCGCCTTCTTCCAGGGAGCGACCTACCCTAGGACCATATCAGCTGCCAATCTGATCCTCATCCCCAAAAAAGATAACCCGAAAACCTTTCGAGACTTCCGCCCCATCAGCTTGTGTAACTTCACTAATAAGATCATCTCCAATATCATCGCTTCTAGTATGTCTGGTTTACTACCAAAGATCATCTCTGAGGAGCAAAGTGGCTTCGTCTGAGGTATAAACATCCAAGACAACATTATGCTAGCTCAGGAACTTATCAACTGCATGAAACTTCCTGCTAGAGGGGGCAACATAGCGATCAAACTGGACATAGAAAAAACTTATGATAGGCTTGACTGACAATTTATGATTTGGGTGTTCAGGGCCTTTGGCTTCTCAGAGACTTAGACTAATATGGTATGGAGATCGATCAGCAACTCGTGGTTCTCTACTGTCATCCACGGCCAAGCCGACGGCTTCTTCAAATCCAGCCGGGGCGTCAGACAAGGAGACCCTTTATCTTCCACCATCTTCATCATCACAACGGACGCTTTGAGCAGAAATCTGAATAAGATGGTTAGAACCCCGAACTTCCAACACTTACATACCGCCAACGGATGCCCGATCATTACCCACCTCTCTTATGCCGACGACATCCTCATCTTTTCATCCGAGGATGTCGGGTCGGTGGAGGTGGTCCACAACACCCTCTAGATATATGCTGCTAGCTCAGGACAGAAGGTGAACTCCGACAAGATCTACGTGCATCATAACATTAGGAGAGACAACGCGGCTAATATCTCCAATATTACCTCTTTCTCCATTGAACACCCTCCATTCCTTTACCTTGGATGTCCACTGGTGTACGGTAGGACTAACGCTGGCATCTTTGACGGGTTGGTAAACAAAATCAGGAAAAAGCTGGAGGGCTGGCACAATGCTACTCTATCCCCGGGCGAAAAGATGATCCTCATCAACCACATGCTCACATCCATTCCCATATATACCATTGCTGCATTCTTCCCTCCAAGAAGGTGATCCGCTTGATTGAAAGCATCCTATGCGACTTCTTTTTGGGGCATAGCGGCGGGAACATTAAACATCACTGGGCGAGTTAGGACACCATGGCCAGGCCTACCGAGGAGGGAGGCATGGGGTTTGCCAGAATCTCTCATATTGTTGACGCCTTCTCCATGAAATTGTGGGGGAAGCTTAGATCGAGTCAGAATCTATGGACTAGATTCATGAATGCCAGATAGTTCAAGCATATCCATCCATCTCAGGCTTTCCCCAACAGCAGATCATCCACCGCCTTACGACACATTCTTACCAGACGTACTATGGCCGAACCGGTGATTCGTCTTATTTTGGGGAAGGGCGAATCGTTGTTCTTCCTTGAACGTTGGGCTGGGGACACCTTGCTCTCCATCCGCACGGCGGGTCGCGAGACCACCACGATCAAGGACCTGTGGGATCCAGATGGGAACGACTGGGATTGGGGCAGGATTCGTGATTGGGCCGGGGATGAGGCTGAAGACTGTATACGCCATCGTGGCCTAAAGATTGGCAACGAGGTGGACGATCTGTGCTGGTCGACCGAACACTCTGGAAAATTTTTGGTACGCTTGGCCAGGCAAGTCGCTCGCGGTCGCGGTACACCTTCTCAGATCCACGCTGCTTTCTGACAGACATGCATTCTAAAGAAGTGGTCTATCCTAATTTGGAGAGTACGTCAGAAGAGGTTGCCCACCGACGATAATCTGCATATCATCGGATTCAGCTTGGCTTCTGTATGCAACTGCTGCTTAGAGCGTCAGACAGAAACTGTCGACCATATCTTTTGTCAAGGGGAATTATCTGCCAGGGCATAGAGAAAGCTATCTCAAAGGTGTAGAAGGGCGCATGGAGTTGGCTGCATCATTGACCTTCTAACCGGCTGGGCTACAGCGTCCTATGGCCACCAAATTGTAGCGGCTGCTGCCATATGGACCATCTGGAAGAACCGCAACAAAGCGAGATATGAGGGCTATCAGTACAATACCGACCAGATTACCAGGGAGATCTTCAGGCAGTGTCAGAAGATCAGGTCCTACTGTCCGCACGGGCAAAATATTTCTTGGATTATACCTCTCCCCTAACCTCCGGTTTCCAGGTTTTGGTGGTATACATGTATAGGCATCGGCATTTTGTGCCTAGGGGTTTACTTGTACAGGCTTCGGCATTTTGAGCCTTGTCGGAATAAACTAGAGTGTTTCTTAAAAAAAGAATATATATATATATATATATATATATATATATATATATATATATATATATATATATATATATATATATATATATATAAGGTGGATAACCTATCTAGAATTTGAGAATTGTCCCTTCTAAGTAATCTAGGTATAGGGTTTTTGCCTATTAGCTAAGGTTTGAGGATTTACCTATTAGCTATGAATAGGTAACGTTTTATCTAGGTATAAGGTATAAGAGGTTACCTATATCTATGGTAGAGAATATATAATAGGATATGTACAAATCAAAGTATAGGGGGGTAAATATGGAATGTGGGTAAGTAACTAATATATGTGATACTCATACATTTATATAAATATATAATATAACTAGGTAGGTAATGATTTGATTTAGGGTTAACCTAACCTAGATAGACTTGATTTTGACTAGGGTTGACCAATATTCACTTGTTGACCCAAAAGTCAACTTTAAGTCAAAATTGACCTAGATTTGACCTAGGTAGCATATCACTCACTAGAAAACCATGTTTAACACTATCTAACACCCATTTAACACATGTATCTCATCTATAGACTTTGTGACTCCACTTTGAGGCTCGATTCACATTCATTGCTCTGGACGACAGGCGAATACATTCTCTGATAGTTTTCATTATTGATTACCACTATAATTCAAGTATTTAGAAATGTTACTTATGATTCTTGACACGATTATACACGGATTAGTATAGTCATTGAATCTTCAGTCATGAGATGTTACCATAACTCATTCCAATGGTATCGAATACTATTCTCGTTGGTATTGAATAACATTGGATAACATTAGCTAGTAACGTGTTAGATATGTAATTGGATCCATCGTAACATTGGCTAGTAACGTGCTAGATAACATTGGATCCATCGTATCAGTCGTGGCGGGGGTAATACTAGTTAGATATGTAATTAAGAACTATCGGCAAATAGTGTAAATCGTTGGCTACTAGCTATGATACATTGCACATATGGTTGAGCTAGCCTTCCTTAGTATAAATCATTGAATCTCCCATGTTGATCATATATCTATTTGGTACTCCAAAACACATTGTCTATTACAGTTTTATACTCAGTTCACCATTACATTACTCTTTCTTGATATGGTAGTTCTCTTCCATTATATGCTCTCACAGATTCCTCTTCAGTTTATATTACTTGTTTCTTCAATTATACTATTGCCTCAGACATGTTTCTTTATCGTATATAGCATTCTCTATTTTACTGCTTTATAGTTTTTATCAATTTAAATGGAACTGCTGTTAGTTTATGTATTTCGCTCCATCTTGACTGGGTACGTTGACAAAAATATTACAGATGATTTAGATGATTGTCCTACCCACCACGAGGCATACGAGGGTGGCACGCAGGAGGCTGAGGAGGATCATGTTCAGTAGATAGTGCCCTAGTTATAGTTTAGAACTATTATTATTCATGTTGTATCAGATTGTTCCGATTGTTAGTTGAGACTTATTTATATTCAGGTTATGTACTTATTTGTCTTGAACTTATAAACTCTTGTGTGGACGACTTTACTAATTATTCAGTTATCTCCTTATCTTCATTTCAAATATCGTGCTCTATCTTCCTTTAAAATTGTGATTGAGATTATAAAATGGTATGTCATATTATTCCTCCGTGTGGAGATGACAGGTTTATATTCATTATTGTTAGATGTTAGATGATATAGACGACCAATACAGTGTTCCACCGTCGACACTGCGACGTAGGCTGGACGTACACACGTCCTCGTGCTCCTAAACAGGGTACGGGTCGGGCTATTTTCCCCTTAACTGGAGAAAGGAGTTCACCATGAGCTGACTGAGAAGACGAAGTCCCAGTCTTTTTTTGCTCTCTTCCTTCGTAGAAGATTTTTCCTTCCGAACCGTAATGCACCTTGTACCTCATCATAGAAACTGACAGGTACAGCCTCTAGATGAGCATCAGCGAAAACATTCTCCTTCGCTTCTCCCAAATCTACGGAAGCAGGAAGCCCTTCATGCTCTTTTCTCATGCCAACAAAACTATTTGTCATAGAATAATCTTCGAAGAACGTGTTGGCTGAGGCATAGAAATTTATGTATGTATTTAACATACGTGGGCCTATTTCTAAGGTAGCCGACGACATGGTGAACACAATATTGGTGCCTCTCGGACAATAGTACCTCCATCCTCGAGCCCTATCAATCAAAAGACCGGAGGCTTGAAGGCAAGTAGTTGCATTCCCGACATGCATCTAGTCATAGCAAAACTGATGAGCGAACCAGCTGGGCAGGTATGGTTCCAAATAGCACTTGTTCTTAAACAGATATACCAGATGTGAAGGTCTGATCATCATCAACCAAGAAAGGCTGCTGGTGGTAAAAGAAAACCAACGGGCTTCAGATCCCGAAAAGGAGCTGAACATGTTATATACCCAGGTGGTGGAGAAACACAGAAGAAATTCCAGTTGGAGCCTCGATTCAGTGCCTTTCTATAGTCAAAGAACGAGTTCGCTTTCCACGAAAACACATCATATCTAAGATAAAGTTCCCTGATAATGCTTCACCAATACCAAGAGCAACGTCCATCAAAGAAGGATGATGTAGCACTAACCAGCCGAACAGGTATGTAAACGACATCTCGATACAGGAAAAATCGCTTCGAGAATCGGGTTTTTCCATCATAGTGGTCCTGAACTCACGGAGCCCCGCATTCAGTCGACTAGTCATGGCGGAGAGGATATTCATCTTGTAGCCAAACACCAGACGCACTGCGGCAAACAACACGCCTTGGTGGATGCGATCAAGGGCACTAGCTTCGGGAACCACAAACCATCTTAGCTAGATAGAAAGGAAGCTCGCCAAGGTAGCTTCCTTAGACATGTTTATACTGCCATATCGTATGTAACTCTCGATAGATGTGCCGGCGGTGTAACCATGCCAGTCTGCTTCTAGTATATTGTTGACACATCCAGATTCCTTCATCAATTACTAATGGTATAACTATCAAGCGGCTCAAGGAAGTGTAGGTCGCAACTCAAGTGCTTTTGTACTTTGTTGTATGTGTCATGACCCAAGAAGAGGTATACCAACCAGTTGGATGTGTAGCACGTCCCGGGTGTCTTACTCTTGAAGAGATGAGTGTAGATCATAAAATCACACAGTAACTCACCAAAGACCGCAATCATTTAGGGATTATACTTGGCCAAATCCTCCAATCCATCATTAGTCGGCTCATATTCTTCATAAGGGTTCTCACCCATTGGCAGATGCGACAAAAACTGCATCTCATGAAGGAAGAAGCCTATCTCCCCGTGAGGATTAGCGAAGGTGCCAGTCCTGTTATTGTATATCTCTACCAAGGCAAGGAACATATTAGTGTTGGTATAGATACCATAAGAAGTCATCAAACGAGCTTCATAGAGATCCATTTCTTGTAACTTGTCGGTAAAATTGTCCAAGGCCCATACAGAGAGTTGGTTCCAGCATTTGATGTCAGGGTGCACTAAAACCGTCAGCCTCAAAGTTGGGGCTGGATATTCCCCTTATGCTGCAGCATAAGTATTCGTAAAAAAAGGCATCCGGACCAGTATCATCAAAGACAAATCTTCGACCGGCATGCAACTCGGCTACAAATGCCTCAACTGCGTACTATGCTTTTCGGAAGAACTATAGAATATGTCTCTCCTCTTGTCCCTAAATTTGTGACATATTCGTCCAACCTTGGCTTGCTAGAACTGTCACGACCCGCATCCAGTATAAGGGCACGAGACATGGGTACGTCCAGCCTACGCCGCAATGTCGGCGGTAGAACGCTGTCTTGGGTCCAACATCTAACACAATCTAGGAAATACTCCGAATGGAGAATGATATATAAATGGTACAACTCAATCGCAATAACTATAATAGAATAGAAGAAAGATAATCACAACAGAGAGTCACAGTATGAATATAAATCCCGGTGTAAAACTACACCATAACAAGTCTCAATACAATCACAAAGTCTCATAACTAAATAATAATATAAGTCTAATCTAACTCAAGGCAAGTCCTCAGCGACTACTGGATCCTGCTGGGGGTCTAGGTCACCTGTGTCAACTAGGCCTGCTCCATAGTAAGTGTCGCAGCAATCCTCATCATCTGTAATATTTTCAACGGGTCCAGTCAGGACAGGAACGAAAACATATCTCTCACACAGTTCACAACATGAAAGAAAATATGAAACAAGCTATAGAATAATATACATGAACTGCTGATAAAGAAATAGTAGAGAGACTATAAAAAGAAGAACATGATATAGCGAAAATAGATATACATGATATAGATAAGAAAACTGAGCTAACTACGTGATTCAGAGTATATGTTTGGTTATGTAAACAGGCTTAGGTTATACATGACTTAAATCTAGTTTGGAGTTATACATGAAATAGTGTAGATCACATAACCAAATAAATACTCCCCCTGCCCCAATCAGTACACAAGGATTTGTCTAGGTTATGTTATTGCACAGGAAGGTAGTGCGTCACATGGATAGCTTGTCCACATGCACACTGGATTATACATGAAGGCTCACATGATCATGAATGTACATGAATGTCACATGAGTATAATTGAATAAATACGAATACAATGAGTAGACGATGCACATGATAAAGTACATGAGCACAATATACCCAATGTATCCGAGAAGATAACATCGTATTAAGAGATCCATATAGTACTAATCCGTAATAATATCATGACAGCAACAAATAAACTAGTCTATAACAAGTAAATATGTCCAAACAAAAATGAAACGGTCAGAGAATGTACTCGCCTGACAATTCGAGCTGCTGATGAGGATGTGTAACTGAACAGGAGTGATGTAAACCTATTTAAAGTAACCACAAGTCACAACATAGTCTAACATATCATAAGAAAGGGCTACAATACAATTCTACATGCTTCTAAGTCCTTCTAGGTCAAAGTCAACCTTGGTCAACTCTGGTCAAACCTGGTCATCTATAAGTAAAATAGTCTGTTTACTAATTTTTAGGTCACACACAAGTTTTCAAGTCATTCGGAGTTCATTTGAGTCGATTTGGATCAAGTTTAACCCAAAAGTTGACTTGGCCAACTTGGTCAACTTATCGGCCAATTCGACCAAATTTGGCTCCTTATGACGATCCTAATCTGTCCCAACACTCCATATAGTCATATCAAAAGCAAACATTACATTACCTATATATATTAATCACAAGTAATATAGTTATATATATACATACACATATATATCTATACATACACATATAATTATATAATATGAGACTAAAGGAAAAAGTGATAAAAGACTGTTGTGTAAAGACTCAAATCTGAGATTAAAAACCAAGTTCTCAACTATGGAATATATCACATATATAAATACATATACACATATATCTATTTAAGGAAAACTATATATACGTGTAGACATATGCATAATATACATATACATACTCATATAGGTAAAGAGGATAGATTACTTGAATCCACGAAGTGGACTCAAACCTAGAAATCAGAACCTTAAACTCTCATTCCAACATATTTACATATATACAAGTCATTTATATTTTTTTTTACATATATACAAGTCATTTATATATATATATATATATATATATATATATATATATATTTTTAATATATATATATATATATATATATATATATATATATATATATATATATATATATATATATACTCACATAAACATATACATACATAAAGGAAAAATCCAATTTATATATATAAATGGTAATTAAATAGGATATAAAACCAAGGATCAATTCCCACAAACTCAGAATGTCATCTATGAATCATAAACTCAGAATTTAATACTTAAAATTAATAAATTCAAAATATTATAGAACTATTCAAATTTATATTGAAAGAAAAATCCAATTATACTTGAAAAAGGCAAACAAATAGGTAATAATCCCGCAGATCACCTCCCGCAAGTCCAAAATATCATATATAAGTTAACAAGTCAGAAAATATCGATTATAAGTTGAAGAATCAAAATATCACATTTCTATTCAAAATATTGAACCCGAAAAATCCAATTTCGACAAAACGACCCAAATCAGAAAATACTCAACAATAAATCACGAAACTCGGTAAACGTGTTAGTCTCGACATACATGACGCGCTTAGGCACTCACAGAGTCAAAACCGTGTCCGTGTCGTGTCCACGGAGAGCGCATCGAAAACCGATACCGCGTGTCGAAGAGGGTGTTAACGCTCGATTGCGTGTCACACGCACAACGAGAAGCCTCGTGCTCGTGCACACGGCTAGGTAGGGTCACGGGGTAGGTCTAGGACATGTCGACACGACACGAAGTCGCAGCGATGTGACACAGTGGCTCGCACAACAGTGTGCGGCCCGTGCGCGCGCGTGCGTGCTCGTACATGCGGGTCGCCGTTCGTGGCTTCCGTGTTGGGCCACGCAACGACTCGGGTTCGAGTCCTTGGGTAGTCTAGGTATAGGGCTACATATTCCAACTCCTGGTACGGGTCCTCGACGCGCCGTGTTCGCGTACGAAGGCCATGTCAGCGTCAAATTTTAGTCTGAATGTACAGTTCAGCCGACCAGTGCACGCAAGATTTCTTCGCGCTCGTATCACGAGACTGTAGAAGCATGAAAAAAGAAGAGAAAAATGATCCATGCGGCCAAGGGGCCGCATGCGGCTCAGGAGTCCCATGCGGCTCAAATGCATAGGCAGCTCGAGCAGACTCCATGCGGCCCGCAGAGGGAAGCCACGTGTTTTTTCGTAACAGCTGTGCCCAGCGTCGTTCGAACGCAATTAATGCTCTGACGGCTGACAGCCGACAGCTGACAGCCCTGACGTAAAGTAGTCATAATGGCTGACACAAAAGCACTATCTTTCTAGGGAACTGGAGAAAATCTTCACAGCTTTGAGGCAAGTTTATGCGGCCAGATTAGACGAGTTCATGCGGCCAGTGCAGTGAAACCTATGCGGTTCAATCATGAAGGACCCCCATGCGGCTCGGCCATGAAAGAAATCCACGCGACCCGGCCATGAAGACTCTCATACAGCTCAGCCATGAAGACCCCCATGCGGCTCGGTCATGAACATAAGGAAGCCCCGCTCCCGTTCAATCGCAGCAGGCAAGTCAGCCTGCCGTAACACCAGCAATCGGGTCACGAGCTGATCAGCCTCTGCCAACTTGGGCTCCAGGAGCTCAGCCAACCCCACCCCGCCAGGAAGAGTCTTCAAAGTTACAATTTAACCCCGAGCGCACCACAGGGACAGAGAAAAAGGGGTCCCCCGTTCTACGGCAGCATCTACGCCCCTCTTTAAATGGCGATAGAAGCTGTCGACCACATCCTGGGATACCTCGTCCAGAGCCTCCGAAGAAGCCGGCGTCAACTGGAGTGTAGCTGGCAACACTGAAGAAGACATAACAGAATCTGCCGCTCCTGCCACAAGGGAAACAAACTCCGTGCGGAAGGACGCATGAACAGCGGCCAACTCCTCTTCAGCAGCCCGCAGAACTTGAATGCTCGGCAGGGCCTAGAAGTCAATCTCCGAAACCGTATAAGCAGCAGAGGATGAGGCGGAGACCATCGCTCCCGGAACAAGCACCACTCCCATCTGCCCGGAGCTGGCGGGAGGCCCCTCGACATGAGTCGGTGAAGGGGAAGAAACGCTCCTTTCCCCCAGATCGCAGCAGGCCAAACCTTCCCCAAGAACATCCGCTGTGGGAAGTAAAGGGTCAGGGCCTGTAGGGCCAAGACAACCATGAATCGATTTGACCTGGAGGATATGTTGATAGTGCAAATAAGCCCCTTCACTAGTCAATATTTGGCTTATCTTACCAGCGGAAGAGTGTGGAGGCTGAGGTTCGCCTACGGCCACCACAACCTCTCCACCAGCAGCCTCCGAGTCGAATATAATAGACTCCTCCGCTCCGGCACCCTCGGGAGGGGATGCGACGAGATCGGCGTCGCCTTGCTGAAATTCAGCAATCTCGGAGACAGGCCCGAGGAAACCTTCGTCACCCCGGACCGAGGCCTCAGCAACTTGGGAATCCTCAACCGCCGCTGAGAGAGCCCCCGCAGAAAGGACCGCGGCACACATGTTACTAATCAAAGCAGCAAGGGCCGGATCAACTCCAGGGACAGTAGACGGTTCAGGAGAGCCCGGTTCGTCGGACGCCTACAAAAAAAATGATTAGGTCATATCTCCAAGAAAAAGAAAGCCACAACAAGGAGATAGCTCCAACATAGTCTTACCTCCGGAGCACCGTCAGCATCCTCATCCCTCTCGGTAATAAGCAACCCACGGGACCTAACGGCGGCTCTTTTTACAGAAAAGGTCGTTCTGCCGTTAGAAGACTCACGTCTGACCCGTTTGCGTGAGGGACCAGGCACAGCGGGAGGCGGTCCTTCCCTTACTACTTTCTCTTGTGTAGCAAGCGACGGATCCTCCGTCAGTTCGTCTGGTGTGGCAAGCGGTTGATCCGCTACTTCTTCACCCCCAAAAGAAAGAGAGTCTTCGCTATCATGATCATCATCCTCCTCAGCCGCCTCAGAAGTTTCTGATTCAGGGAGAGGAGTCTGGAGCGCTAGTTGCTTTCTAGCCTTAGCCCCCTTGGGCTTTTCCTCTAAACCGGTACCCACGTTGAAACTGGTACTCGGATCGAAATTGACAGGAGGCTTGTTCGCCATAACATAATACAAGGCAGCCACGTACAAAATTTCCTTCGGCGCCTTACCATCAGGGACCGAGAAGCTGGCCTGAGTATGATAAGCGTCATAATAATTCCACGCTCTGACACCATCAAGAACGCTACCTTCAAAGCCTAAGCAAGGGCTGGGACAGTCAAGGAATAACAGGCTATAGCCAAATTGGCGGGAAAACCTACTAGGCAGGTAGGGCTCCAAGTACACATTATTGCGGTTACGATAAACCAGATGCGCGGGGCGGATGTTGCGCAACCAGGTGAGCATCTTCGGAGACAGAAAGTGAGGAGGTCCGGTACCATCAAGGTGTACATCCCTCACTTTCTCATCGAAAAAATGAGGAACAGACACGAAAAAGTCACACCCATCCACCCTCGCCAGCGCCCTCCGACAAGCTGGCATAGTACTGTATTCCCAAGGTTGGTGATGGCATTGGAAAAGGACAGCGTCTTCGTCTGTAGCATCTTCCGCTGTTCCAGATCCCATCAAAAACTTGTAGTGCATCAACAACCACCCCATTAAATAGTGGAAAGGTAGCTCTATGCGCTCAAAGTCCAGCGTCTTCTTGCGGGCAAAAACCTTGGACGAGAATGTTCGAAGACCAATGCTACACACCATAGCCGGAAGAAGAGCCAGTCTAACTCCAAATACCAGCTTAACGGCAGGGAGAATGAAGTGGCGGCTGATCCTCTCAATAGAACCTGCCCTCCCCCCCCCCGAGACTACGCAGTTTCGTAGCCATATCATCAAAAATCTAGCCAGGAGCGCTTTCTCAGACATCTGCCTGGTACCGTAGTAAAAATAGCTAAGAGAGTCAGCTTGACTCCCGAATATGTCGCTATTAGACCGCAACTTCTTGACGCTCAACATCAGGTCTTTTATCTCTCCCTGGGTTTGAGGGGTTCGAGGAATAACCTCGCCAGAAGGGCCAACTTTAAAAAGATAATTGATCCAGGATATGGTGTGGGGAGCATTCCCTTCTGAGCTATCCTCCTTTTTTATAGCCATCTGGTGACAAGCACTATGATGGCATAGCAACTCCAGGTACACTGCAACAAAACCTGGGAGTCATCGGTTCAGGTCCTCAAACTTCTCGTTCGACGGGGTGTACACCTCAAAAGGCTCGTTCCCCCACGGAAGCTTGGAGACAGTATACATCTCATGGAGAGCAAGCCCCAACTCCCCTCCGGGTGTAAAGAACGTCCCCGTTCGCCGGTTATATATCTCCAAGAGCGCCACGAACAATGGCTTATTGATAGGAAGCCCGTGACAGGTGCCCCGGATGGCATGATAGAGTCCCACCTCCCGCAGGAATGTCCCGTAGGTCTGAAGAACCCAAGTGGTCAAGTGGGCCCACGTAGAAGTGGGGTTTATCCAGTTCAGCAATGCCAGTCTGCCAACGGGATAAGATTTTTTACGAGCGAGCCGATTCAGGAATGTATCTGCTTGAGTGAATGTAAAGTTGGGACCATATATGTTCATGAAAGTACCTGGGGCCAGTCCCATCATGTACCGGAGGACGAAATCCTTACCCGCGTACGCTGACCTAATGTTCGGGTTATAATGGATGTCGCCCATCAACATCCCTGATTGGGTAGGAGTTAAGTTACACACCATCTTCCTGTCCAACAATACCATATTGAACCACGACAGAGGATAATGACGCTCCATGAGAGGAATATGGATCGCCATCCCATCCAAAGTAAAATCCCAGTTCTCAGATATCTCTAATACTCGGGGATTCTTTATGATTAAAGCGTCTCCGAAGAGGAATGAGGGCTTCAGGTATGATCCATCCAACTTCCCAGAATTCATCATGGCACGGAGATAATGGAGGGTCTGATTCTCGATGGCGTTCAACCTCCCCGAAGGCTCATTAGCAGGAAATTGATTTAGCACGTACTTAACTAAGTCATCAAGATGCACGCCCAAGGCAAACTAATTTGAGCCCACTAGGAGTTTCCCTACACGATTTACTGGCAGATTCACTGAAGAGAGACGAAAGAAATAATATTAGTAGATAGTCAAAACAAAGGAGCATTTGAAAGATCACTTGAGTCTATGCGGCTCGGGTCGTTACAGCCTTATGCGGCTCAGAACCAGATGAGTCCATGCGGTTCTGTTCATCATAGTCTTATGCGGCTCCGAGTCAGACGAGTCCATACAAATCATGTTCAGATGAGCTTATGAAGCTTCTGCAGTTTGGGTTTGGAAGGGCCTATGCGGTTCAAGGTTCACATAGACTCAACAGACAAACCTAGGCGCTGATGCGGCTCGGATTCAGGTGAGACTATGCGGTTCAAAGTCCACGTAGACTCATGCGGCCCTAAACAGACAGACTCATACGGCTACAAGCAGATGAGCGTATGCGGTTCAAAAGTGAACTACGCTCATGCGGCTCAAACCAAAAATATATATGCGGTTCAGATCGAGTATGACAAGCCTATGCGGCCTCCTGGGCGAAGTGCTTATGCGGTCATATCGACGAACCTTGTACATGCGGCTTGTGCATAAATTATGCAGCAGAGCCATGGCAGTTAGGGTTCTAAAGCAATGCCCTTACCAGCAATAGGTGGATGAACGTCGAGATGAACAGAGTGAACAGCGGCCGGCGGAGGAGTGGCCACGTTCGTCGCCACAGTCGCCGCAGAAGCGACCGCCTTGCGCTTCGCAGCCTTCGACGCAGCAACCTTCTTGGGAGCCATAGGTGCTTGGGAGAAAAAGGAGTTAGAAAGATCGAAGAGAGCAAAGGAGATTCCTTAGAATGAAAGTGTTCCTATTTATAGACAAGGAAGGAACGCCTCGATCCGCATGCAATATGATGACCGACTCTTCGGTCATCCAGGCAAAACGGCTGAATAATAGCCTGACTCTTGGGATCCTGGCCCAAGAAAGCGGCTCTTAAAATCTACAGCAAATCAAGAGCATTAAATGCAGAAGATTCACAGAACATTTGCACACGTGGCAGAAAAACGTGGCAAGAAGCTCATACGGCCAAAACAGCCCATGCGGCTCAGAGAGTTATGCGGTTGAGGTAATCATGCGGCTGGTCAAATCCATACGGCTAGGACAGAATACATCCATGCGTCTCTGGCATAATCATGCTTCTTATTCAAAGTATTTCAATTTTGCAAATTGAAAACTTTGAAGGGGGTCTTGTAGAAGCATGAAAAAAGAAGAAAAAAATGATCCATGCGGCCACATGCGACTCAGGAGTCCCATGCGGCTCAAATGCATAGACAGCTCGAGCGGACTCCATGCGGCCCGCAGAGGGAAGCCATGTGTCTTTTCAGAACAGCTGTGCCCAGCGTCGTTCGAACGCAATTAATACTCTGACGGCTGACAGCCGACAGCTGATAGCTCTGACGTAATGTAGTCATAATGGCTGACACAAAAGCACTATCTTCCTAGGGAACTAGAGAAAATCTTCACAGCTTCGAGGCAAGTTTATGCGGCCAGATTAGACGAGTTCATGCGGCCAGTGCAGAGAAACCTATGCGGTTCAATCATGAAGGTCCCCCATGCGGCTCGGCCATGAAAGAAATCCATGCAAGACTCTCATATAGCTCAGCCATGAAGACTCCCATGCGGCTCGGTCATGAACATATTCATGCGGCTCGGTCATGACAACCTTCATGCGGTTCGAGTATAGAGACTATTCATGCGGCTCGGTCATAAAATCTTTCATACGGCTCGGTTATGACGACCTTCATACGGCCCAAATATGAACGCTCCTCATGCGGCTCAACAATGATGACAGGACACGTGTCCTAAAGATAATCAAATTTTGGGTCAGATCCCAATAATTTAGGATACGTGGCAAGAGATTGAATTAAATTGATTCATTTAGATTTGCGGATATCAGCAAATCATCATGATAGGGATTTATTGCAATCAACATTAATGACTGACATAATTTGGCATAATCCTCATTAATGGTACCAGATCCTTCACGCTCAAGATTAATGGTCCAGATTGATCATTTACCAGGCCGCCGCCACTTTGAGAATGGGCAATCATTGCAAACCCTAATGAGGCTCCCCACTATTATAAATAGCAGGGTGCCATTCCCTTGCAAAATAGATATACGCACATACAGAGAGACGCTCCCCCAATAATCAGAGAGAAAAATCTACAGAGATCAATCCAGAGAGAGAGAAGCCAGAAGATCAATACGAGGAGAGCAAGAAGAGCATTTCTTCGTCAACGCCAAGCATCTCTTCACAGGAGCCACGGCTACGTCCGATCGTCCAAGGAGTAAGGTAGAGCTGCCGTCGCTTTTCCGAGCCTCTATCATCACCCCCCAGAATCAAAAATAAACAATTGTCCTTAGATTGCTGTACCTAGGTTTTCGTCCCTAGGCTTTCTTTGTACAAGCGAGTTTGTAACGTAAAGTAAAAGTCCAGTCCTTCCATAAAACTGTTCTGTTCTTTTATATTTCATGGCAAACAGAGACGACGTAAAATTTTATGGGCATGTGGACAGAGGTTTCCCCTACGTGCTCATAAAATTTCATGCAAGACGGTTCTCTGTGCATCGAGTTATGACGCACAGACAGCAGGGCGTGCACGGGATCTCGTGCACGAGTGTCCGTATCCGTTCGGATGCCGAAATCGTGTCAATTTCTGATCCGTCTTCACGAAAGTTATTGCAAATCATATAGGAAAGGATTTCGTGAAAACAGAATCAAAAAATAACACTTTTCAATTCTAAGTGGCATTTTGTCGAACACGTGCAATGTGAGACCGATACGTGTCCGATACCGCTATCAAACGAAACCAAAATTCTACGAAACTTCATACACAGATCAAGGGTGCCTATATGGATGCAATAATGATGAAAATTCAGGAGAAACAATGGTAGATCGGGATTTACCTATTGAGAGTCGGAATCTCAATAAAAAGAATTCCCCGAGCGCTTTGTCGGCCGATTTCTCCCAAGCAAATGCCTCCTCCTTCTTGCTAGCAGTACTCCAGCAAGTCCTTCTCTTCCCAACGAGTGCAACGGAATTCATTTGAGGTGAAACGGACTCCGGATGAGAAATCTAAGGTTTTGGAGAAAAGAAAACTAGGGTTTTGCTCTTAGATGGCTATGTGTTTACAAATAAGAGGGGAGGGGGCTGCTAGTGGCCGGCCAGGTGTAGGGGTGTTAGGTCTAGGGTTTGCACATGGGCCAAGCACTCCATAAGTTGCTAAAAAGGCCCATGTCAAAAAGGCTTTAAAATGCTAACTAGAAAATGACTTAAAATTCATTTAAATCATTTAAAAATAACTAATTAATTCTAAATTAAAATTCTAAATGATGAAAACTAATTCTAATTATGGCATTAGGTTTCTAGTCATGGTTGACTAAGGTTAAACCACTTATACTACCAAAACACCAATTCAGCTACCAATCAAACCGCACAACAAGCAATTTAATTAATAAATTAATAAAATTCAAAGTAATGCACAACGACTAAAACACCCTTAGCCTAAAAATAGGTAATTAGCCAATCTAGTCACATGGTCGAGTCTCCTTGGTCATGGTTAGTCTCTAAGTAAGGCAGTCTCTAGGGTTAAGCTAGCAACAACCAAAATTACAATTCATCCATCTAAATAATATAAAATAAAAAAAATCACCAAAAATCATAATATGATTTAAATATTATTATTAAATGATAAAAATTACAAAAGTTTAAAATTACTCTCATTTTAGAAAAGTGGTGGTTACAAGTCTACCTTACTTAAAATAATTTCGTCCTCGAAATTAAGATGATCCTACTCCTTCTAGGTCAAATCCCCAACAATTATGGTCTTAAAAAAACTTATCTAAATCATTCTGTTGGAAAGATATCATACAGGGTTATGGCAGGTAATACCATTCTGGGATCTTATCATCTAGCCATTGTAGTCATACTAGATCAAAAGTAGTCCTAAGGTATCAAAACATACAAAAAATATGGTAGGGTACAATAATCATCAAGACAGGATAAGGTATAGGTCAAGAACTCACCTCTACTAGGTCTGGTAGCTGGAACTATCTCCTGAAGGTAGGCCTTGACTAGGGGCAGGTATAGTAGGATAATATCGTATCTTGTGTGCAGCTGACCCACAAAATAGGCACAATCCTGGTCTCTTCCTACAGTCCTTCCACACGTGCCCAGGCTTCTTATAGAAGGCACAGGTAGGCACTCGCTCAACTGGCCTCTGCTGGACAGGAATCTGAACTGGATAGGCTGGTCTCGGCTGGAAGCCTGGGTACTCCTGAGGCTCTGGGTATATACTGCTCTTCGTCCTCTTGGGACTAGGCTCTCCCCTCGAATGCATGTAATCCCATAACAGTTGGATATTGAGACTCTGCTCTCTCATAAGCTCAGCCTGAAGTCTTTGTACCTCCCACACATCCTAAAGAAGTCTATAAATCTGAGCCCCATCAGGAATGGCATGGGGTAACACTCCAGGAGGCAAAGGGAGGCCTTCAGTCTCCGGTTGAACTACAGCCCTCTCCTGAAAGATAGAAGATGGAGGAAAATTCTTCGGTGAGGCTGCTAATACCTCCTGGGCAATAGAAGGGGGAAGTACAATCTCGGTCTCATCCGGAACTGCAGCTGTGCACTGGGGACAGACTCTGGTCATGGGTGCCATTCTGGAAAAGGTAAGGAAACTAGTAAATCATCGGACTGTAAGGTAGTCTATCATCCTATATGAAAACTGGTGATTATAAAAAAAATAAGAATTAACTATAAAGCGTTACTATTCTAAAGATGAACAAAAACGAAAGTTTAAAGCACGAACATTGAAATCTAATACGATATATATAAAAGAAAATTTAGTCTCGGCACGATCTAAGTTGATCAATATCTGGGTAAATCAAGAATTGGGCAAGATGGGGAACAAGGTCATCAAAGTCTGAGCACGAGCATCCAAGGATGGAGATCTAGGTGACAATTAAATTTAATTCAATTGAGTATGACCCAGGATATTAATATGATAAGAAAATATGACCAAAGACGATTGGTCGTGATCAAGGAAGTTAGGATTCAATAATATTGAAAATTTTAAAGGATAATTCAAGGATATGGAATAAGTCAATTTCCTCCTTCTGATAGGAAAAATAGAAGATAAGGTTTCATAGGGAAGTCAAATCAATCATCTCTCTTTGATACCATCAAGCTTATCTAATCATCCTTTGCCAATGATATCTTTATCTCATAAGTCCAAATATGAAAATAAACCTTTATATGACTACCACCAAGAATTTATACCCTTTTGTTATGAAGATTGGACCTTGTCATGATCATCATAGGCTCAATTCCTAAATTCTAAAACATTACTCATGAAGCATACCCTTTTATTTATTAGCACTCAATACTAACCACTTAATCATCTTAAATCCAAATTCTTCCACCTTGTCTTAAATTAGATCCGAAACCCCTAAATCAAGTTTTTTGAAATCCTTAAACTTGTTCAAATTACTCTCATCGTGTTATTCAACCTGAAACTACTAGGCCTTACAAAACTTATTCTCCATTAAAATTTAAAATTTTCTCAAAAATCTCTATATTTTCTATAACTCAAAATTCTTGTGTTCTTTCTGTTCTTAGCCACTTTCTTGTAATATCTTATTCAATCTCGTATTTCCATCGAATACAGTTAAAATCTCTTCTCTATTACTAAGTCTCCAAATTTAACATCATAGCCTTAAGGTAACTGTCTTAATAATCAATAGCCAAAATTTATGCAAGTCCTCAACTATGTCGACCTCGAATATCCTCATCCGCTAAGAAATGCATCTATTATCTACATCCAAATATTTCTCTGTGTGTGATCGTTTCTAGATTGATAATATAAATTTTTTGATTTTATTCTCACTTTTTACCACATCCTATCTTAAAATTCTATATCACAGACCAATATTTTATATCTCTACCTAGATTATCATGAGATAACAAATTACGTTCTTTTCGAGCTAGATGATTTACGTCACTTCCTCGACCTTTCTATGGTAAAAAGATAAAGAGATTCAAAGTTTCAAAATATAGGTGATAGAATTAGATACGAGATAGGTGATTGATGTAATTGGTACAGAGTTAACTAAGATAAGGAAAAATGAGAATACAAGAAATAATGGCAAGAAAGAAATAATGATAAAACCTGTTCTTGCTCATCTGTTCAAAGACGAATTTTTAGATATAATCTGATAACCATACACGTCTTCCTAAAATCATGTTGCTAGAATTTTGCCACGCCAGTAAGCATAGCTACAATAAACAATAGAGTCCGTAACTGAGGTATACACCCTATAATCATGTTATTTAGAATTCTTACCTCCCCAACCGGTATGGCTGCAAGAAAATCTAGATTCCATAACCAGGATAAGTATATCTATATCAGGCTCTACGTCCTTGTCATGCAAGCCAGTATGACTGCGATAAAACCTAACTCAATAATTAAAGTAGACATTTACCTTTCTTACTGTCCTTATCAAGTATGTTAGCAGGTTATACCCTAAACTCAATAGAAAATAAATATAAATATAAATATATTTAAATACAACTCAAGGTTAACAACTAATCATCAAGATTCAAAATTCAACAATAAATCCATCAAAATCAAATTCAATAACAAGGAGTAATGGGTGAATCAATTGAGTAATGGGTGAATCAAATTAAGGGAAAAGATTTCAAATCGAAGTTAAAATAAGATTCTCAAGGGTCGTCCCAGGAATCTCTCAAGGAATCCTAACAGTGATTGAGTATCCTCTCATTCTAACACTTTGATTCCTATACTCTATAGCAGGCTCGTAGTAGTACGACTAAGTCGCTGTATTACCACGACATCGCACTAATGTGAATCTAGACCTGCATGGACCGGAGCGATGAGATCGTGTCTCCATAACCATCCTGAAGACAGATCAAAACAAGAAGCGATTACTGAGAATGAAGCAAAAAAATCAAAGGAGGACAGTTGTTTTCAAAAGAAGACAATTAACAGCAAGAATTAGATAAGAGTTTTCCTAATGTGATTGAGTACCTTAACTTATCTCCTATATACTACTGTAGGCTGTAGTGATTCTCTAGTTCGAGTACCACTACGAAATCATACTAGTTGTGATTCAACCTGTATGGGCCATCACTAAAAATGTGTCACGACCCGTACCCATTGTAAGGGCACGAGACGTAGGTACGTCCAGCCTACGCCGCAGTGTCGGCGGTAGAACGCTGTCCTGGGTCCAACATCTAACACAATCTAGAAAATACTTCGAATGGAGAATTATATATAAATGGTACAACTCAATCACAATAACTAAGATAGAATGGAAGAAAGATAATCACAACAGAGAGTCACAGTATGAATATAAATCCCGGTATAAAACCACACAATAACAAGTCTCAATACAATCATAAAGTCTCATAACTAAATGATAATATAAGTCTAATCTAACTCAAGGCAAGTCCTCAGCGACTACTGGATCCTGCTGAGGGTCCAGGTCACCTGTGTCAACTAGGCCTGCTCCTTAGTAAGTGTCGCAGCAATCTTCATCATCTGAAATATTTCTAACGGGTCCAGTCAAGACAGGAACGAATACATATCTCTCACACACTTCATAACATGAAAGGAAATATAAAACAAGCTATAGAATAATATACATAAACTGCTGATAAAGAAATAGTAGAGAGACTGTAAAAAAAAGAACATGATATAGTGGAAATAGATATACATGATATAGATAAGAAAACTGAGATAACTATGTGATTCAGAGAACATGTTTGGTTATATAAACAGGCTTAGGTTATACATGACTTAAATCTAGTTTGGAGTTATACATGAAATGGTGTAGATCACATAACCAAATAAATACTCCCCCTGCCCCAATCAGTACACAAGGATCTGTCCAGGTTATGTTATAGCACATGAAGGTAGCGCGTCAAATGGATAGCTAGTCCACAAGCACACTGGGTTATACATGCAGGCTCACACGATCATGAGTGTACATGAATGTCACATGAGTATACATGAATAAATATGAATACAATGAGTAGATGATGCACATGATAAAGTACATTAGCACAATATACCTGATGTATCCGAGGAGATAACATCGCATGAAGCGATCCATATAGTTCTAATCCGTGATAATTTCGTGACAGCAACAAGTAAACTAGTCTATAACAAGTAAATATATCTAAGCACGAATGAAACGGTCAGAGAATGTACTCGCCTGACAATCCGAGCTGCTGATAAGGATGTGTAACTAAACTGGAGTGATGTAAACCTATTTAAAGTAACCACAAGTCACAACATAGTCTAACATATCATAAGGAAGGGCTACAATATAATTCTACATGATTCTTAGTCCTTCTAGGTCAAAGTCAACCTTGGTCAACTCTAGTCAAACCTGGTCTACTATGGTCAAACCTGGTCAACTATAAGTCAAATAGTTTGTTTACTAATTTCTGGTCACACACAAGTTTTTAAGTCATTCGGAGTTCGTTTGAGTCGGTTTGGATCAAGTTTGACCCAAAGTTGACTCTGGCCAACTTGGTCAACTTGTCGGCCACTTCGACCAAACTAGGCTCCTTATGACGATCCTAATCTGTCCCAACACTCCCTATATTTATATCACAAGCAAACATTACATTACCTATATACATATATTCATCACAAGTAATATAGTTATATATATACATACACATATATATCTATACATACACATATAATTATATAATATGAGACTAAAGGAAAATGCGATAAAGGACTGCTGTGTAAAGACTCAAATCTGAGATTAAAAACCAAGTTCTCAATTATGGGATATATCACATATATAAATACATATACACATATATCTATTTAAGGGAAGAAAAAAATAAAAAAAAATAAAAAAATAAAAAAATATGTAGACATATGCATAATAAACATATACATACTCATATAGGTAAAGAGGATGATTACTCGAATCCGAGAAGTGGACTCAAAACCTGGAAATCAGAACCTTAAACTCTCATTCCAACATATTTACATATATGCAAGTCATTTATATATAAATATATATATCTACTCACATAAACATATATATACATAAAGGAATAATCCAATTTATATATGTAAATGGTAATTAAATAGGATATAAAACCAAGAATAAATTCCCACAAACTCAGAATGTCATCTATGAATCATAAACTCAGAATTTAATACTTAAAATTCAAAATATTATAGAACTATTCAAATTTATATTAAAAGAAAAATCCAATTATACTTGAAAAAGGCAAACAAATAGTTAATAATCCTGCGGATCACTTCCCGCAAGTCCAAAATATCATATATAAGTTAACAAGTTAGAAAATATCGATTAAAAGTCGAAGAATCAAAATATCACATTTCTATTCAAAATATTGAACCCGAAAAACCCAATTTTGACAAAACGACCCAAATCACAAATTACTCAACCATAAATCACGAAACTCGGCAAGCGTGTTAGTATCGACATACATGATGTGCTCGGGCACTCACGGATTCAAAACTGTGTCCGTGTCGTGTACACGGAGTGCGTATCGGAAACCGATACTGTGTGTCGAAGAGGGTGTTCTTGCTCGATTGCGCGTCACACGCACAACGAGAAGTCTCGTGCTCGTGCACACGACTAGGTAGGGTCACGGGGTAGGTCTAGGATACGTCGACATGACACGAAGTCGCAGCGACGCGATACAGCGGCTCGCGCAACAGCGTACGGCCTGCGCGCACGCGCGTGCGAGCGTGCTCGTGCATGCGGGTCGCCGCTTGTGGCTTGTGCGTCGGGCCACGCCACGACTTGGGATCGAGTCCCTGGGTAGTCCAGGTATAGGGCTACATGTTCCAACTCCTGGTATGGGTCCTCGATGCGCCGTGTTCGCGTACGAAGGCCGTGTCAGCGACAAATTTTAGCCTGAATGCACAGTTAAGCCGACCAGTGCACGCGAGTTTTCTCCGCGCTCGCTTCACGAAGCGACGTGAAATTTTATGGGCATATGGGCAGAGGTTGCCCCTACGTGCCCGTAAAATTTCACATGCTACGGAGCTCTATGCGTCGATTTATGACGCAGAGACAGCAGGGCGTGCACGGGATCTCGTGCACGCGTGTCCGTGTCCGTTCGGATGCCGAAATCGTGTCAATTTCCGATCCGTCTTCACGAAAGTTGTTGCAAATCATATAGGGAAGGATTTTGTGAAAACAGAATCAAAAAATAACACTTTTCAATTATAAGTGGCATTTTGCCGAACACATGCAACGTGAGACCGATACGTGTCCGATACCGCTATCAAACGAAACCAAAATCCTACGACAATTCATAGAAAGATCAAGGGTGCTTATATGGATTCAATAATGAAGAAAATTCTGGAGAAACAAAGGTAGATTAGGATTTACCTATTGAGAGTCGGAATCTAAGTAAAAGGAATTCCCCGAGCTCTTTGTCGGCCGATTTCTCTCGAGCAAATGCCTCCTCCTCCTTGCTAGCAGTACTCCAGCAAGTCCTCCTCTTCCCAAAGAGCGCAACGGAATTCGTTTGAGGTAGAACAGACTCCGGATGAGAAATCTAGGGTTT
This sequence comes from Iris pallida, assembly GCA_029216955.1. NCBI lineage: Eukaryota > Viridiplantae > Streptophyta > Magnoliopsida > Asparagales > Iridaceae > Iris > Iris pallida. The sequence continues at coordinate 7,882,369 of JANAVB010008400.1, forward strand.
TAAAGAAAAGGAAACTAGGGTTTTGCTCTTAGGTGGCTATGTGTTTATAATAAGACGAGAGGGGGCTGCTAGTGGCCAACCAGGGGTAGGGGTGTTAGGTTTAGGGTTTGCACATGGGCCAAGCACTCCTTGAGTTGCTAAAAAGGCCCATGTCAAAAAGGCTTTAAAAGGCTAACTAGAAAATGACTTAAAATTTATTTAAATCATTTAAAAATAACTAATTAATTCTAAATGATGAAAACTAATTCTAATTATGGCATTAGGTTTATAGTCATGGTTGACTAAGGTCAAACTACTTATAATACCAAAACACCAATTCAGCTACCAATTAAACCGCACAAGTAATTTAATTAATATATTAATAAAATTCAAAGTAATGCACAACGACTAAAACACCCTTAGCCTAAAAATAGGTAATTAGCCAATCTAGTTACATGGTCGAGTCTCCTTGGTCATGGTTAGTGTCTAAGTAAGGCAGTCTCTAGGGTTAAGCTAGCAACAACCAAAATCACAATTCACCCATCTAAATAATGTAAAATAAATAAAAAAAATCACCAAAAATCATAATATGATTTAAATATTATTATTAAATAATAAAAATTACAAAAGTTTAAAATTACTCTCATTTCAGAAAAGTGATGGTTACAAGAACGGAGTTATAACCCATGACATCTTTCGAGGGTAGCTGGTATGAGCATATCGGGACAGAGACATACTCATTGATATATCTAGGAGATATACCAACTTATCTCCTCTTTTGAAGATCCGAGCTTCTTATTTTGGCTTAGGATGAGAGTTAGCTTCAATTGCTTCTCCAAATAAGAAAGCTGGTTTTTTGTCGGAAGCTTGATCCACAGTCAGGAAAGGTGCACCATTCATTAGGCACAACAACATTCTGCCATCCTGAGATTCTATGAGAGCTCTTCTATTAACCAATCCATTAGGGTCAAACTGCTGGAATATGACATGTGATAAGTCCTCTTGGTATTCCGATACGCAAAAAGTGGAAGCCAATATTTTAGCATGAGGATCCTCCTTGAGGTCAACTGCAAAAGAAAACAGAGTCAGAATTATGAAAGACCACTCTTATGAGTGAAGAATAAAATTAAGTGACTTCTAGTTTTTAACTGTTCTGCACAAATGATGGATGGCGCGACACAATATGGCAGTTTCAGTTCTACGTGTGCAAAAGGAAAATTCATTTTGTACGGTGCTATCTGCTATTTGTTAAAAGAAAGAGCGTACACAATCATGGTGCATAGCACCGCACACTTTAAGTGAACAAAGAGCATACGATTCCTGAAACCATGTTTCAGCACATTTTGATTAGCCAATACTCTAAAAGTGGAGGCGGATATTGAGGTTAGGGCGGTGCCAACCAACACTCTGAAAGAGGTAATAGGTAATTGGCATCGGCTGTGGTTCGTGCCAACTATCGAATCGCGCCAGCCGTACTATTCGTCTTCTCCTATCGACCCTCACCTCCAAGAGCAAGGTTTGCTTCTTCAGCCCTTGCCGATGGCAGCACATGCCTTGGCACCCTCAACGACGGTGCTCGTGACGAAGCTCTGGCCACGCCCTTGCCCTTCTCTACCGTAGATATCTTCGATGATATTGCTGTTGATCGAGGAAAATTCGAAAGCTCAAAAGAAGAAGGAGAAGAAGAGAATTTGAAAAAACAGAGAAGAACTCCCTCTCTCTTTAAAATAAGGTATTTATGACCCTAAGCCACTGCTTAAAGTCTGCGTAAATCTCGTACGGATCAAAACAGCAAAACTGTTGGGATTCTATATGCGTAAAATCTTCTGAATTTATGGCACGCTTCTTATTTAAAGTATTTGAAATTTTAAAATTTTGAAATTAGAAAACTTTAAAGGGGATCGAATAGAAGCTAAAAATTCCCAACCGAATGTGTCGTGCCATTTACAGATGGCGCGAAGCGTTATTTATTAATGGTGCCATTTATCAGATAGTTTCTGTCACGACCCGCACCCGGTTTTCGGATGCAAGCTCGTGAGCAAGCTAGCTACGCATCAAGCGGACTCCAGCCCGACTCGAATACGTAAACGCTATCACGGTTAGGGTAAAATGCCAAATCATGGCAAGCCAAAACTATATCTCAATCCATAATAAGAACAATAAACAAGAATAAACAAGTATGGGTCGTGGTCTGCAGCCCACTAGCATGCATGTTCGATTAGACTCTAAGAAATAACATGAGTCTGTAAACTGAATCAATAAATATGATACATCATGATGATGAAAGGGAAACACGAGCTGGATGAACTGGATAATAAACATGGTATCAATACCTGAATCCCGTAAATAATATCATCACATATGGACCCCACAAGTGCCATAATCATCTGCCATCCAGAGCTGCTAACTAACTCCATGCAATAACTAACCTGAAGAGATCATCAGGTCCTCAGGGGACATAGCAAGATACATAAAAATATGTCTATCTAGCAGTTTATCATGCAATAAAGAAAATACGGGAAATAAACGGGAAAAGACCAAATCAGCACAAAAATACGACTATACACGACTGGAAGAACTACTACGCCTAGACGAACTGCTGGACAAGAACAAGAGAACACGATATCACGATGTCAATGGATAACCAAATCGAATACTCAAACCCTCGTCCCTAGTGTGGAATCGCAGGTTTGAACAACTACTAGCCCTCGCCCCTAGTGTGGACTCGCAGACTAGCATCACCCTCGTCCCTAGTGTGGACTCGCAGGTGTGAACCATATACTACTAACCCTCGTCCCTGGTGTGGACTCGCAGGCTAGCATCACCCTCGTCCCTTGTGTGGACTCGCAGGCTAGCTTAACTAACTCTTGCCCCTGGTGTGGGCTCGTAAGTTAGCTTAACTACTAACCCTCGTCCCTAATGTGGGCTCGCAGATTAGCTTATTAACTCTCGCCCCTGGTGTGGGCTTGCAACTTAGCTTAACTACTAACCCTCGTCCCTAATGTGGACTCGCAGGTTGGCTTCAAGAATTTCAAGGTACAATAGTTCCGATATGACTTCTTCATCATATGACACGATGCAACTCAGTCCAAGTACAAGAGATGACACGACACGACCCAATCACGATATACGAGAAAACCAATCCAATATGAACTACAAAGCTAATTATAAACAAGGCTATATATATAAACTAGCAGGCATGATATACAAATCACATATAAATAATCAACTAGTAAAACTGTATAATAATATAAATATGCATGTAAATAAACTGTAGAGGGAGGCAAGGTATACTTGCCTAGAGGTTGCACGCAGATCCAATAACAATCTAGTCCACTGCTAAGCCACTCAGTCCAAGTCATCACAACTGTCTCTGAAAGCTGAAATAAACGTTACCAATATTCTCAGAATAGTCAAATTAGCTAGGATTGCCTATTCTTAAGTCCAATTCTGGACACAGGGGCAAAACGGTAATTTCGGACAAAAATAATGTCCGCCGTTGGACCCACTTTGTACCGAAAAGTGTGCCAGAGTTAAAGGTCTCTAAAGTCGTCAAACTATATGTCTACGGATCCGATTTTCCGATACGAACCCAACCGTATGTCCAAAGTTGGATTCCGGCAGGCCGTGCACAAAATCACCCGTTGAGTCGGACCGTGGGGCCCGCAAAACGGCGATTTTATCAACTGTCTCAGAATCGAACCAAACTTGACATACAGGACCAGAAAAATGATATGGTCCTATTGGCGCAAGTTTCGTCTCGATCTGACGAGCGTGCACAAAGTAATTGAGAAATTTACAAAGTACACGATACGGTAAATTTTGACGGATACGCATCAAATTCGTCGTGCATACGCGACCAATTTGAATTTCGCCAAAGTCCACATGACTACGAAGCCGTTATGCAGCTTTCGACGCTTTCGGTTCGCGACCACGTCGCCCGGATTGGCGGGACGCACGTCGTGTGGAAGAAATTTCTAGTTTTTGAAAACTGTTTTTGATGATTTTTTCTAAACTTACAAAACAGATTTCTCAGTGCATATTTAATGAACTTCGAATATACAAAATGATTTCTGAGCTCCTATGTGTTGTCAATAAATACCTTCAAATAGATTTTTTAATCGATCCACGGATTGGCGAGAAATCGCCTCCCCAGTCGAGCGTTTGGACTGCTTATGTCCTGTTTCGGTACAGGATTTTCGCGACGTTGGGTTCGATTTATCGAGCAATATATTACTCCTCGTCGTAAACTCATTCATGGATTGGGAAGAGGGTTATATTGGGTTCACGTAGGATTTTAAAGAATTGAAAACGATGAACTGGATACGTAGAAATCTAGTCGGTAATCATGGTACCTTGGCGATGTGCTGCTGTGTCTCCTTGCGAACGGCCGGCCGACTCCGACGACCCGTGCGGCGGCGCGTGGTTGCGGGTGGCTGCCCAGTCGTCGTGGTGACCGCCAGGACGTCGAGGATGGGTGCCGTGGGTTCGTGGTTAGGGTTTGGTTTAAGGTTTTTGTTTACTGCTACATCTCTCGATCTCTTATGTACGCCAACAGAACCGAGCGAGGGGTGGGTTTTCCGCTCGGCTTGGGCCTGAGTGGTCAGGCCGGGACTGCTCGGCCTGGGCTGGGCCTGGCCTGGCTTGGCTTGGGGTTTATTCATTAGTGTATATATATATACGTACATCTAAATACCTATGTATATATATACATATATACATATATATATATACACATAAAAAAAATATACACATAAATTCCTATGTAAATATACATATATACATAATATATTTATATATAAATACATAAATACACGTATCCAATATATATATTTATATATATACACATGCACACACACACATTCATAAATGGTTAAAGACCTATATATATATACATATATATACATATATATGTACACACAAATGACGTTTATACATATATATATACGTACACATATATAATATATTTATATAAACACAAACATACACACACATATATATATATATATATATATATATATCTATGTTAGAGAATAAAATAATATTAACTATTAATAATAATTAATATATTTATTAAATAACCATAATATTACTATTAATAATAAAAATAATAACTCTAATAACACTGTAATTAACCAATAATATATTTCGGTGAACTCAACAACCACACCATTTATTTGGCTCCAAAATTCGCACAATAATCTAAACGCTATTTAATATTAATAATGAATAATTAAACTATTTATAACGGTCATGTCATAACTTAGCCTAGTTTTCCTAGATGGGACATCACTATGGCTCGGCCTTCCCTGGTATGGCTAATACACTAGTCAAGGTACGTCAATGCACTATCCGTGCCACGATTTCTAGTCACCTTGTACTCCAATTCCTAATAATGGATAAAAATTATTTACCGTAAAAATGAACTAAATAATTTATAAAATCTAATAATCCCTATTTTAACCAAATAGTAATAAATAAAAATATTTAAGGATTTTCGGGAAGGGGAGCTACAAATCTACCCACCTTAAAAATAAATTCGTCCTCGAATTTCTCAATCATAACTATTCCTTAAAGATCAAGTCTACTATTACCTTAATCTCCTCAAATTTAATTCCTCAAAATATTTTATGGCCTTCTCTAGTCATTTGGTGTTTACGAAATCTCGAGGACTTCTACCCACCTTAGGTCACACTACTTCCTGGAAACACAGGTCACTAAAATCCCACAATCTTCTAACTAGTGATTAATAATTCTACCAAAATATCTAGGACATATGGTACCTATAATCCCTTATATATATAAACAACCAATATTCAATAGTCAAGCAATATATACTATAATTTAAGGATTTCTAATGAATTCTAGACAGTACGATCGTTCGTCACTCCGAAATAGGAAGGGACGAGAATCAACGGTACGAAAAACAAGGGAGTATAATCGAGAGCAATTATGAAATTTCAAGGACGTGGAGAATTTCTAGAAGAATTTTCAAGGCAGTGTGGATTGAGATTCCTAAGGATTAAGTCACATGCGCAGGCTCGTACCAGTACAGTTACGTAACCGGTACGATATGGTCTGACCTGCATGGACCACCAAAAAAACTTGTCACAACCTGCACCCGATTTTCGGACGCGAGCTCGTGAGCAAGCCAGCTACGCATCAAGCGGACTCCAGCCCGCCTCGAATACGTAAACGCTATCACGGCTAGGGTAAACTGCCAAATCATGGCAAGGCAAAACTATATCTCAATCCACAATAAGAATAATAAACAAGAATGAACAAGTATGGGTCGGGGTCGGCAGCCCACTAGCATGCATGTTCGATTAGACTCTAAGAAATAACATGAGTCTATAAACTGAATCAATAAATATGATAAATCATGATGATGAAAGGGAAACACGAGCTGAATGAACTGGATAATAAACATGGTATCAATACCTGAATCCCGCAAACAATATCATCACATCTGGACCCCATAAGTGCCATAATCATCTGCCATCCAGAGCTACTAACTAACTCCACGCAATAACTAACCTGAAGAGATCATCAGGACCTCAGGGGACATAGCAAGATACATAAAAACATGCCTATCTAGCAGTTTATCATGCAATAAAGAAAATACGGGAAATAAACGAGAAAAGACCAAATCAGTGCTAAAACACGACTATACACGACTGGAAGAACCACTACGCCTAGACGAACTGCTGGAGAAGAACAAGAGAACACGATATCACGATGTCAATGGATAACCAAATCGAATACTCAAACCCTCGTCCCTAGTGTGGACTTGCAGGTTTGAACAACTACTAGCCCTCGCCCCTAGTGTGGACTCGCAGACTAGCATCACCCTCGTCCCTAGTGTGGACTTGCAGGTGTGAACCACATACTACTAACCCTCGTCCCTGGTGTGGACTCGCAGGCTAGCATCACCCTCGTCCCTTGTGTGGACTCGCAGGCTAGCTTAACTAACTCTCGCCCCTGGTGTGGGCTCGCAAGTTAGCTTAACTACTAACCCTCGCCCCTAATGTGGGCTCACAGATTAGCTTACTAACTCTCGCCCCTGGTGTGGGCTCGCAAGTTAGCTTAACTACTAACCCTCGCCCCTAATGTGGACTCACAGGTTAGCTTCAAGAATTTCAAGGTACAGCAGTTCCGATATGACTTATTCATCCTATAACACGATGCGACTCAGTCCAAGTACAAGAGATGACACAACACGACCCAATCACGTTACACGAGAAAACTAATCCAATATGAACTACAAAGCTAATTATAAACAAGGCTATATATATAAACTAGCAGGCATGATATGCAAACCACATATAAATAATCAACTAGTAAAACTGTATAATAATATAAATATGCATGTAAATAAACTGTAGAGGGAGGCAAGGTATAGTTGCCTGGAGGTTGCACGCAGATCCAATAACAATCTAGTCCACTGCTAAGCCATTCAGTCCAAGTCATCACAACTGTCTCCGAAAGCTGAAATAAACGTTACCAAAATTCTCAGAATAGTCAAATTAGCTAGGATTGCCTGTCCTTAAGTCTAATTCTGGACACATGGGCAAAACGGTAATTTTGGACAAAATCGATGTCCGCCGTTGGACCCGCTTTGCACCGAAAAGAGTGCCAGAGTCAAAGATCTCTAAAGTCGTCAAACTACATGTCTACGGATTCGGTTTTCTGATACGAACCCAACTGTATGTCCATAGTTGGATTCCGGCAGGCCGTGCACAAAATCACCCGTTGAGTCGGACCGTGGGGCCCACAAAATGGAGATTTTATCAACTATCTCAGAATCGAACCAAACTTGGCATACATGACCAAAAAAATGATACGGTCCTGTTGGTGCAAGTTTTGTCTCGATCTGACGAGCGTGCACAAAGTAATTGAAAAATTTCCAAAGTGCACGATACGGTGAATTTCAACGGATACGCATCAAATTCGTCGCGCACACGCGACCAATTTGAATTCCTGCCAAAGTCCACACGACCACGAAGCCATTACGCACCTTTCGATGCTTTCGGTTTGCGACCACGTCGCCCGGATTGGCGGGACGCACGTCGTGTGGAAGAAATTTTTAGTTTTTGAAAACTGTTTTTGATGATTTTTTCTAAACTTCCAAACAGATTTCTCAGTGCATATTTAATGAACTTCGAATCTACAAAATGATTTCTGAGCTCCTATATGTTGTCAATAAATACCTTCAAATAGATTTTTTAATCGATCCACGGATTGGCGAGAAATCGCCTCCAAAGTCGAGCGTTTGGACTGCTTATGTCCTGTTTCGGTACAGGATTTTCGCGACGTTGGGTTCGATTTATCGAGCAATATATTACTCCTCGTCGTAAACTCATTCATGGATTGGGAAGAGGGTTATATTGGGTTCACGTAGGATTTTACAGAATTGAAAACGATGAACTGGATACGTAGAAATCTAGTCGGGAATCACGGTACCTTGGCGATATGCTGCTGTGTCTCCTTGCGAACGGCCGACCGACTCCGGCGACCCGTACGACGGTGCGTGGTTACGGGTGGCCGCCCAGTCGTCGGGGTGACCGTCAGGACGTCAGGGATGGGCGTCGTGGGTTCGTGGTTAGGGTTTGGTTTTAGGTTTTTGTTTACTGCTACATCTCTCGATCTCTTATGTACGCCAACAGAACCGAGTGCGGGGTGGGTTTTCCGCTCGGCTTGGGCCTGAGTGGTCAGGCCGGGACTGCTCGGCCTGGGCTGGGCCTGGCCTGGCTTGGCTTGGGTTTTATTCATTAGTGTATATATATATACACATCTAAATACCTATATATATATATATATATATATACATATATACATATATATATATATATATATATATTTTTTTATATATATATATATATATATATATATACACATAAATTCCTATGTAAATATACATATATACATAATATTTATTTATATATAAATACATAAATACACGTATACAATATATATATTTATATATACACATGCACACACACACATTCATAAATGGTTAAATACCTATATATATATATATACATATTTATACATATATATGTACACACAAATGTCGTTTATACATATATATATACGTACACATATATAATATATTTATATATACACAAACATACACACATATATATATATATATATATATATATATATATATATATATATATATATATATATATATATATATATATATATATATATATATATATATATATCTATGTTAGAGAATAAAATAATATTAACTATTAATAATAAATAATTTATTTATTTAATAACCACAATATTACTATTAATAATAAAAATAATAACTCTAATAACACTGTAAAATATATTTCGGTGAACTCAACAACCACACCATTTATTTGGCTCCAAAATTCGCACAATAATCTAAACGCTATTTAATATTAATAATGAATAATTAAACTATTTATAATGGTCATGTCATAACTTAGCCTAGTTTTCCTAGATGGGACATCACTATGGCTCGGCCTTCCCTAGCATGGCTAATACACTAGTCAAGGCACGTCAATGCACTATCCGTGCCATGATTTCTAGTCACCTTGTACTCCAATTCCTAATAATGGCTAAAAATTATTTACCGTAATAATGAACTAAATAATTTATAAAATCTAATAATCCCCATTTAAACCAAATAGTAATAAATAAAAATATTTAAGGATTTTCGGGAAGGGGAGCTACAGTTCCAGGTCACCACGTGGTAATCTTCCTCAAGAAGTTAAATCATCAGTAATGATGAGTGACAACACGGCAGTCGAAAAAATCTATCTTTGAGTTCTGTGCGCATGCCGCTCAAGGAGGATTTTTGTCAAGTACTCGGTGCCAATGCTGTATTGCGCAGATAAACTATAACTCAAATAGCGCCGTGTATAGATCATGAGTATCCTAGAAGTATATAAGATATTTTAGGAATTCGGTAATTGTCAAGGTAAGTTTGGGGTTTATATGAAAGTATCTGGAGCGTATAGAGTTATTATCCTATAAGATATAGTATGGTGTCAAGTGTGGGTATAATTGGTATAGTGTCAAGACATGATCAAGATACTAGGTATGTAGGTAAGTGCTAGCTAGGTATCGCTAAGTATTTCATGATAATTACAACCTAGATAATCCGAGGTCAATTTTTTCTTATGGGCTCATAAGGAACACGTGACGATATAGATATCATTATCTCTTATGTTAAGTGTCCGTGTCAGCCAGAAATCAAGCGTCAATGTGAGCAATTCTCTGAAAACTAAATTTACTTATGCAAGCCTTTTGAGGCTACTAGAGTTAAACCAAAAAAGACGATGAACTTAGTATTTTATAGAATTTTTCAGAAATCTAGTATAACTCTAGCAGCATCAAAAGGCTTGCAGAAGTATATTTTATTTTCAGAGAATGGCCCATAAAAACACGTGACAACACCCAAGTGTCAAGTATGTTGGTACCAAGTGTCAATATACTGGAATAATGTGTATCCATCTATGTATCTATTTGGATAATATACTCGAATAATGTGTATCCATCTTTGCAGAATTATCTTTAAATGGATATGAATTACTATCTGCGGCATCATTCATGGATGTACAATCGTCAACGTGATGACATGTACGATGTGCGGGATGAATTTATACAGGAGATAGAGCAGTTCCTACAGTTCGCCAAGGCGTTCCCTTAGTACGTGGACCGCACCAAAATTAAGTATCAATATGTGAGATATCACAACTTGAAATATCATCCAAAACTGGACATGACATATCATTTGTACTCAAGGAATTTTATGCCGAATTACTGTCATTTGACCTCACGGAGAACTTGTGCCTTTAGCATCAGAGTCGGAGCCTAATTTGGAGCCATATATGGATGTCCATGACCATACTGATTACGACGAAGGGTGGATGAATATGGTTTTTGGCGCTACAGGGCCTAGATTCGATCCGGACAATCATGATACGGCCGAGGAGGCACCGAATGCCGATGTTGTGAAGTTCATGGAGTTGCTAGAGAATGCAAGGACTCTTTTATATACTGGTTGTGAGGATCATTGACCGTTGGAGGTGGTTACAAGACTGGTTAGCATCAAGTCCGATTTCAACATGTCTCAAGAATGCTACAACCGAATCATCGAGTTGATTATAGAGATCTTTTCGGAGGGTTCCAAGTTACCTACAAATTTCTACCGATCAAAGAGAATGGTGAGATCCATCTGGATGGAATTGGAATATGATAAATTGATGCATGTCGCAACGGATGCATGTTGTACTACAAGGATGACAAGGATGAAGACGTGTGCGGATTTTGTGCTACTGGTCGCTACAATACAACAAGTACAAGTAGGACTCCCGGTGCAAGGAAGCCGACCGATTCGATGCACTACTTTCCTTTGACATTACGATTACAGAGGTTGTTTACGGTGAATGAGTCTGTCAAAAACATGAGTTGGCACAGGCGAAAATAGGTCGATAGAGTATTAGATCCATCCGATGGAGAAGCATGGAAGCACTTTGATCGAGAGTAGGCAAAATTCGCTTCTGATCTGTGTAATGTAAGATTGGGGCTCTCTCTCACGACCCACATCCTATTTAGGGGAACGGGCATATGGGTACGTCCAGCCTACGTCGCAGAGTCAACGGTAGAACACTGTATTGGTCATCTAGAACGTATAACATCTAAGACACAAAGAATATAACCTGTCATCTCCGTACGGAGGAATGTAATCACAACTCAATCACATGAATCTAAGGAAGATAAACACGAATAAGATAGAGATAAAGATGAAATATATAGTCTAAAAATAGATGCAGAGCCACAAAGACAAGTTTAGAATTTAAAGACATTATACAATTCTAAATAAGTTTCTACAGACCCAAAGTATCAAGCTGGAATACAATCCAGTCAAAGCTTAGCTAATCTAAGTCACTACAGGCGGTGCGTCCCCTACAAGCACCGGCTCCATAGGCAAGTCTTGATCAAAGTCTCCATCAATGCCAAACCCGTAGAAGGTCAAGCAATCTGCATCTAAGTCCTCTGAAAAATATGGTTATCTTGTCAGGATTGGAGCGAAGTACAAACGCCAACAACAATTCCAATGAATTGACAAATACTATAAGAAACAGTTATAATAAAATACAAGATAGAATATCAAGACTGGAAGTAAAATAGTGCAAGGTATACTAAATATCATGTCATGGAGTGAGATATAAGATAAAATTGAAATATAGAGCAGTACATGTAAAACTGATGTATAATGTATATATAAACGGTGCCTTGAGATATTAAAGCGTTATGTGATCGGCTTGGGTCCAGATCAGACTATTCCATTTGACCGGCTATACAGAAGAACAAGCAAAGGTAAACCTGGAGATCAGGCCGCCCAAAATGGAAAGCTATTATTCCAGTAGTGTCAGGTCAGAATATACCCTTCGTATGGCAAGGGTGAAGCTACGCACAAATAGTTACATGAGGGGTATTGATCATATAACCTCTAAAACTCTCCAATTCCCCCGAATAGTATATAGATCCAACCATGACATGTCATGACACAGGATTCAAAAGCAGGGGGCTATGCCCACTCCCAAATCGGTGTCTATACAAGTACAAGAAATACGATCGAACAATGTACCAATATACCAGGTAAACCGAAAATAATATCTCAGGATGAGATCCAACGTATCCTAGTCCGTATATCATCATGTCGAGAATCAAGTAAAATACTACAAGTGAACAGATATAGTAGATATCAAAGCAATAAAAACTAATCAGAGAATGTACTCGCCTGCGTTCCTGAGCTGTCAATATGAATCGAGGCTCAAAGTGGAGTCACAGATCTATAGATGAGATATACATGTGTTAAATAGGGTTTACCGTGTTAGACATGGTTTTCTAGTACGTGAAATGCAGTCTAGGTCGAACTAGGTCAAGTGTTGACTCAAAGTTGACTTTTGGTCCACTAGCTAACTATGGTTAACTCCTAATCCAATCTAGGTCAGATGTTTAGTCAAAGTTGACTTCCAGTCAAAAAAGTCAACTTTGGTCAACCATGGTCAAATTTAGGTGTAGTATCCTATATCAAGACTTCTCCTTCCTAGATACCCTATTCTAGGTATTCATATACCCAAATTACTCTTATACTAGTATATTTACAAATATATTAATATACCCATCTATTTAGGCTATATGTAGCCCTCTATCTTAGGTTAAGAACTAACCTCTACACTTAGCTAATAGGTAAACCTTCTATTACCGTAGGCTAATAGCCAATCCTATACCTAGATCACTTAGGAGGCAAACCCCTAAATCTTAGCTAGGTCACCCTACTCTAATTAGATAGGTAAGATCCTATGCTATAGTTAATAGGTAAACTTTTACTTAGAAACCTATAGGACTCTTCTAATCTCATAACCCCTTCTCAAACAAATACCCAAAACTATGATACTCCACATCACTCTAACATCTCATAAAGACATAGGCCAAGTGGCTCATGCCACTACATATGTCCTGCTGTTGCACAGCATCATTGCAAGCTACTACAAGCCTGCATGCATGCATTGCCTGCTACCGATGCTGTCTGCATGAGCTACTGCTAATGCTACTGCTGCTAATGCTGAGGCTGCTGCTGCATTGAGCTGCAGCAACCAAGCAAGCCAACCTAGACACACACACACACACCCCTTAACTCTATAATCTAACTAAACCCAACTCCAACACTGCCCTCTGATACCATATCTAACATTACTAATACCTTAATATCCTAACCACTAGGATACATAGGATACTAACTAACATATCACTATATATAGTAACAAATAACTCTAATTCCCAAATCCCATTCAGGATACTCATAAACCCTATACTCTAAACCAAAACCCATGGCCAATGGACATCTGCATAGAGCCAATCGACCCCCCCTCTGTTCTGTCAAACAACACACACACAATACCAGTATACAACTTACCATATGTACAGTTTCACACACACACACGCACACACACACACACACACATACACACACACACACACACACAAACACATATATATATATTTATTTATATGGCTTAAAACTTATATGCTATTATATCTATATACTAACCCCTCTCAATCAAACTCTCTTACTGATACATTGCTACCCACATCTACATGGGACTGACACTAAAACATTCAATATCAGTTAATCCCAAATCTATCACATATCCCAAGCCCCTGTACTACTCCTACTGACCTGCACATTCTATATGACTGCTGCTATTGCAAGTATCCTGAGCTCGTTCCCTTCAATTTTTATCTAGCCTTTCCCCTTCTTTTACCTATATAAACATGGGTTACTAATCCCTGTTCCCTCTGCTGCCTAACCCTAGAGTTGCTGCTACTGAACTAGCTCGAACTCCCCCTCTTCTCTGTGTTCTGATACTCAAATAAGCAACTGACACCTAAGTCCCAATACACTTAGGTACTAACCCTCCTCACTAACATGAACTAACTAACTGATACTAAAGTCTAACCTCCATATCCTCCGCACTATCACAAGTCAAATGGCCATATGGCTCATAACTTCTGATACCAAAACTTGGATACAAGGCCAAACTTTGATACATATATCTCCAAATCTGATAAACTTGAACCCCAAATCAACTGATACACTTAACCCAAGTTATGATACCAAACCACAGACACAAGGCTAAGTAGCCCGACCCCTTTCACACTACACAAGCCTATGGTCAAATGGCCAATGCCAAATGAACCTAGGGCCAATGCAACTATATTGCTTACTGCTGCACAACACTGGGGCCATCCCCTGCTGCTCACACACTCTGTGGACAGAGCCACTGTGCAGTGCCAAGCCAAATAACCCGACTCCCCCTTCTTCACATGGCAATACCACACACACATCTAACATAACAAGTATATATATTTTCCTGTTCCCATACTCTGATACATACCACAGAGAACACACAACAGTAAACATATGTATTTATATACCATAAAATATATAATTACATATATATATAACATGCTGCTTATATATACATATATATTTGTATAGGAAATCATTAGGAAATCCATTAAAGAGCATAAACAATGAATAACCTATCCAAATCCAGGCCCAAAACTGAAAACAAAGTCCAAACTAGCCTATGGGACATTTCATCAAACACTTTGGGGCTCTCTTCGGATTTTCCCATGGATGGCTCAAAAACCCTAAGTAAAATGCCCAAAAATGAGGTCTAGAGCCTTGCTTACCTCCCCATGGACATCCCTAACTAATGTGGGTGTTCCTACAAGGTGTCATTCATGAAGAAGGATTCAAAAACTATGAGAAAGCAAAGTTTTACCTATTGGGTGGTTGAATCCCAATTAAATCTCTTATGAAATCCTCTTGTGTCAAGTTAAAAAAATTTCCTCCTCCTTGGACACTTCCCTACGAGCTTCTTGGATCTCCAAGCTTCTAGCCTTGAAGAATGAAGGTTTTGGAGGAGTTTGGGAGAATTTAGGAGAGTTTGAAAGGTGGGAAAGAAAGAAAATGGAAAGGAGCTATTCTAGGGTTTTGTGGAGGCTCATTAATAAGGAAGAAGATGAATTAATAGCC
Organism: Iris pallida; assembly: GCA_029216955.1. Taxonomy (NCBI): domain Eukaryota; kingdom Viridiplantae; phylum Streptophyta; class Magnoliopsida; order Asparagales; family Iridaceae; genus Iris; species Iris pallida. The sequence continues at coordinate 7,897,946 of JANAVB010008400.1, forward strand.
TTTAATACCAGCCAAGAGAGGGTGCCCAAAAACTCCTCTAAAAAGTCTAATTTACCCTCTTAAGTCACCATGAACCATCTCCTAATCAAAGGGTTAATGGTGCACTAAGTATGGGATTCAAACCTAGTCTTAACTAAGTCTAACATGACTTAAATGAAGCTAATTATGTTCATCCTAGGTTGTGGGCTCAAGTGGTCATGTCTAGTCTCATAGGGTTCACAAGTTAAGGTTCAATTAGTAGGCTAAACTAACAATGAATGAAACCTTCTCAATAAATAACTTAAATAATTATTCAAATAATATAATAATGCAAATTGACCAAAATATCCCTATTTTTGAAATGTGGTAGTGACAATCTTACCCCCCTTAGAAAAATTTCATCCTCAAAATTTATGTTTGTTGTACTCTTCTCTAGGTCAAACACCCGTCAATCAAGGTCCAAAGTCTATTTAAATAATATACACAATTATGGTCCTACTTCTCGTGATTTCACTGTCTCAACGGAGTCACTACGCTATCTAGTAAAGCACAAAGCACAAAGCATAATCTAAGAGGTACTACTAAACCACACAACAACATGGAAAAAAGATGGACGAAGAACAGAATGACAGACGTGCTAACTCATCACCTGTAGCATTGGTCTCCTCGACCGTCAACGTAAAAGCTCTACCCTGCTGGGTGTCTTTCTCTTCTGGTACAGGACATGACGTTGTGCCTCAGGTGGCCTAACTCCATCTTTCTGCCCGTGATATGGACACTGGCCAGGACGATGAAGGGTTAAGAGATAATCCCTAACCAAATGCTTCGTTGATCCACAGTACAAGCACGCTCCCAGCCTTTTTCTATACATCTCCCAAGTATGGCCTGACTTTCGATAGTAGATACAGGTGGGAGCTGGCTGAAACTGCCTCTGAGGCTACTGCTGATCTCGTTGTACTGGGCTCGTATCGTTGCATAAAATTGTTGAACTTGTGCCCTAGCTGGAGCCTAGAACTACTGTTGTGGAGGCTGGATGATTGTTATAGAAACTGGGGACGCTTCGCCAGTCCCATACTACTGCCAGCAACACCCATGGCATTACTGCCTCTCTTGGACCTGAGGCCTAAATCGTCCTCTATAATCTGGACATCCATTAGAATATCCTTGAAAGTACCCGTAAGACGTCCAGAAGTACGACCCTCTTCCTGGACTTGCACTAGACCAAATGGGGGTACAATAGGGCAAACCCTCATCTCGTGTGTGGCTGACCTACAGAATAGACACACCTTCAATCTCTTCTTGCAGACATCCTAAGAATGGCCAGGTTTCTTACAATAGTTGCAAAGAAAAGCCCGATCTCCCCATCTCTAGGGCTGCTATCGAAATAGAACTTCTCGAGGCACAACGGTAGCCACCTTCTCCATTGCAGCAAGTGCCAACTGTTTGGCACTATCGATGCTTTGGAACAACACATCAGTCTATCGCTGTTGTGTCTCAGTCTGAGCCCTTTGCGCCTCCCTCATCTGCTGGAACAATGCAAACATCTGTGCAGTATTAGTTGATGGTGGAGGTGTAGGAAGAGGATCCGGCTGCACGAGGACGATCCTCTAGACCGTTGGAGGAATAACCCCAAGAGTTGCTGACAAAATAAGAGCAATTCCCAAATTTGTAGCTCCCACAGCTGGAAGAGGAGGCTCTATAACTTCCAGTTTTCTAAATAAGAATAATTTTGAAACTTTGTAATTTTAATCTTTTAATAATATTATTTAAATCATAATATGATTTTTTGGTGATTTTTAATTATTTAAAACTATTTTATTAGTAATTTGTGATTTTAGAGTTTTGTCAGTGAAATCCTAGAGACTACTTGACCTAGAGCCTAACCATGTGATTAGGATGTTTTATTCATCATTTTTAGCCTAGGGGTATTTTGGTCATTTTGGTTTTTTGGAATTATTTGTAAATTGTTTGAGTGATGATTATTATTTTTGACTTTTGCTAGTTGAGGCTTTGGAGACTAACCTAGGTGTTGACTTTGACTATGGTGACTTGGTTAGCATGGTGGGACCCTAGTCTAACTTAAGTCGACCCAAGTTGACTCATTTTGAATCAAGTTTCATAGAGAGATTAAGTGATTTAGGTGCATGGGTTTTTGACTTAGAGATTGATTCATTTAGCCTTGCACTTAGCCCAAAGCCTAATAGCCACAACCCTAACCCTAATTCTTTCCATTCATGGCCGGCCCTAAGGATCCCCCCTATTTAATGTCTCTTTCTAGTTCTTGCCTCTTTTTACATCACATCAACTTTTGGCAAGAAAGATATATTAGTCTTTCTTCTTCAATCCATAACTTCTTCATTTTAATTAATTTTTGACTCTAGTCTCTTGATAGAACCTAATCATACTCTATTTACTGTTCATGGAGAGAAATTTCAGATTTTGTACAATTTGGAGCTTTTGACTTGTAAGAGGAATCTTCCTATTTGGGGCTTTTTTCTTGAGTTTGATACTCAATAGGTAAACACCTCAAACTATTATTAAATCTTGATTTCTTTTCATGGTAGCCTAGATCTAGGTGTCCCCTAGCTGTGGTATGTGTTTGGTGAAGTTTTGCATTGGTTTTGTGTCCGTATCGGACATGTATCAGTCTTCATTTGTAAGTGTTTGTTGAAATGCCTCTGAGAACTTTTTCATCTTATTTTCGAAATGTTTTTGATTGGAAATATTGTTTTTGTTGTGCTCTTTTTTTTCCCTAACCTCTGAGAAGATTTCTGAGTCATGTCGTGTCCACACGAAGACACGAACACACTTGCGTACAGAGCTAGGGTTTTCCCTGCTGTTCGATTTGGCTGTGGGATACGACATAGTTTTGTTCGACCCAATACTGCAAGGATACGTGGGGGCAGTTTCTGCGAACCAGACCCCGAAGTGGCTCAAAGTATCGTGTCGTATCGGACACGTTCTTCTCGTGCACTGGGTTTACACGCACGCGTACAGGCACACAGACACGCGCTGATACGCATCTCGTACACCAACACGAGGACACGTGGACACCTCGTGTTGTGTCCAGTGTGTAGCCCTAGTGCTAGGTTACATGTGGACGTGACCACGTGGACACACGTATCGTATGTCGTGTCTATGAATGTGTTGAACTTGTGCACGAGGCAGTGCATTGTTTTATTGTTAGTTGGACACAGACACCCTACATAATACGTATATATATGTCACAACAATTACCTACCCTTTAGTTTGGATTTTCATGTGATTCGAATTCAAAATTGGGATTTCCCCTAAGTTCTGATACCATGTTCTGATTTTTATTCCCTGAGATTCAAATGATGTTTTAACTGATTAATTAGATGTTTTTGTATATGTACACATGTCTGTATGTATGTATAGAACCAGAAGATTAGGTAGGCTACCTGGGAATCAATAATATTTGATGTTCATCCTATTTTCTGAGATTTAATAGGTTTTAAATTGTCAATTAATGTTTAAGTTAATATTGTTAACATTCGAACATGCCTAGGAATTTAGGTTATTGCCTGTATGACACTGAAATCTGAACACTTCCATCTATCTACACACACATGTTCACAAAAAATTGTAAGGAAAACTGAATCACACATATATACTCTAACCTGTGATGTAAATTGTATACACACACACACATCTAACTGTTGAAATTTGGGAACACCTAACACACACATATACACCACTTGTACACTCTCCCATCTATGAACACACACACACACATTCACTAAAACTAAAACCTGTGAAACACATATCCTACTGCTACCACACACATTCGACACACACCCTAACCCGTGATATAAAATGAATACACACACTTTGACACCTCTGTGGACACGTGGACACCTAGTTAACACACTGACATACTCCACGACACTCTTACTTGAACACGTTGTTCACACACAAGCTCGACACACACACCTCCTAACATGTGACACTCTCACACACCCCTGTGACACAGGTACAGCATACCCCATCTCTGTTGCTAGGAATACTCGACCCCATGTATACTCGCAACAACATACTTGACCCCCTTGTTGCTGAGTAGATTTGTTTTGAGTTTGGGTCTTATTTAGATATGTGTTGGGTTCAATTATGTTTTAGACTTTGAGTTGGGTATCTCAGTTTTTACTGAGACTAGATAATTGATAGATGGGGCTGGTTGGTATCTCAGTTGACTGTGGTATAGAACGTGAAGTGTGCTATTTGCACTTGCATATGCAGGCAGTTCTAATGGGACTATGTGTGGATGTCAAGATAGAGAAGTGAGGCAACAGCAGTTGCTACTGTTGGCAAGTTGCATTGTGCCAACAACAACTTGTTTATCAGTTGTTGAAGCAGCATCCCTCTTCTTGTGTGAGTGTTTGAGAGTACTTGACAAATTTGGTAAGCACATGACAGTTTCCTCTGAGTATCAATATATAAGCTTATAGAGTATCAGTCACTATAGGGATGGTTCAGATTTGGAAAGAGAGGATAGTGATGTAGTAGTTGGTTAGATGGGCTATATAGGCAGGGTTCATATGTTTGTACATTATATACATATAGATATTGAGGTATAGTAGTATTGGATAAGGAATAGTGACATGTATATATATAATTGCCTATATATATTTAGTATATGTAAAATATGGTTTGAATATAAATGTGTATGCCAATATAGATATGTATATAGGCATATAGCCCTATATGATTTTCCTATATGTATGCCTTATATACATTATGTGTATATGGTTATATATACATGAAATTGTGTGTTTGATAGCTTGTGTAGCCTTGTGATTGTGTGAATGCTACGATAGACATGGTTAGGCTTAGTGAGACTTGTCTGGGTTAGGACTTGACCTAGTTGACCTAGTTTGACTAGTATAGTTGACTAGAGTTGACCAAAGGTTGACTTTAGCCTAGATTGACCCAAACTTCATGTAGAATGCATTATAATATTTTATATTACCATTCTGGACATGTTGTGACCTATGTTGCTGTAAATAGGACTTTGTGGCTCCAATTAGGACATCTCTACATATCAGTTGTTCAGGTTATCAGGCGAGTACATTCTCTGACTGTTTCATACTTGATAGGATTTATATTTACGCTCTAGATTACTTTAATTGATGCTGTCACGTTGTTAATACGGATTGGTACTATATGGATCCCTTCATCAGATGTTATCCCCTTCGAGAGCCTCGGATATATCATGTCATGTGCGTTTCACTTTCATCATGTATTTTTGTGCTTTCACCATTCATGTGCACTCTCATGATTCATGTACTCTCATGTTCACAGAGCCCCCATGTTTACATTTATGTGCACCCATTTATGGACCCTCATGTGATATCATGTGCAATAACATAACCTGTCTGGATCCTTGTGTATTGATTGGAGTACGGGGTAGTATAAATGGTTATGTGAACAATTCTAAAGTAGTGTAGTCATATGCAAATTTTTATGTTTATTATCAAGCCGTTCACAGGTCTATCTTGTACTCTATATCACTAGTCACCGTTAGCTCTTTACTTATAGTAGATATTTCTTTACAGTCATCTATTTTACTTTATATATTTTCCAGCATTTCATGTATCTTACTCTATAACATATTTACATATCCTGTCATATTATGAACTACATGAGATGTATTGTGCTCGCTCCTGTCCTGACTGGACCTGTTGAAAATAATACAGATGACATTGAAGAGTTCTGTCCTACATACTATGGAGCGGGCCTAGATGACACATGTGAGCTGGACATCTAGGAGGACCCAGCACTTGCAGAGGATATTACCCCAGTAGTCTAGGCTAGTTAGCTAGACCAGTATCTTACTCATTATCTTATCTTGTTTTGGATATACTTGTACTTATTGAGGATTTTATTATTCAGGATATTGTGGATTTGTTATCTTAGACACTTAGTTTCTCTCTCTTATTTGTATTTTATTGTGGATTCAGATCTTATCTATCTATCTATCTTATCGTACTTTCTACCTTCGCTGTGATTAAGTTGTACACTTCTATATTGTCCTCTATTCGGAGCGTATATATTGTACAGGTACCTTATTATTGTTAGATGTATGTGACCTAGGATAGGGTTCTACTGCCGACACTGCGGCGTAGGCTAGACGTGCCCACTTCTCGTGCCCCTACACTGGGTGCGGGTCGTGATACGTTTTTAGTGGTGGCCCATGCTGGTCGAGTTTATGTAGTGGTATTCGAACTAGAGTATCACAACAGCCTGCAGTAGGATTAGGATATATTTTTGAAGGTACTTAATCATATTAGAAAAAACTCTTAATCAGATTCCTGTTACCTAAAATTGTTGCATTATTGTCTTTCCTTGAAATAAATCGTCCTCCCTTGATGTTATCGCGTCATTCTCAGTGATTGCCCTCTCGTTTTATCTGTCTTCAGGATGGTTATGGAGACATGATCTCATCGTCTCGATTGGGAAGACACCACTGAAGGGTCTGCCACTTCTCGTCTTGATCAGTAGGACCCCAAGACTGCAGCTCCTGTTATGCCAGCTCAGGCTGGGATACCTGCAGTCCTTGGGAGTGCACCTCTTCCTACTCCGAGACTTTCCCCAGTCATCTCAGATATTCTTTAGCAGCAGCAGCCTCCGTCAGGATCAGAGGACGTGGCACGGTTGTTCTCCTTCTTCCAACAGATAGTGGAGACTCAACGGCAATAATTGGTCAAGAGGGGACATGGCACTCATGGAGCCTGCAGCAGTGGAGGCCAGGCCAAAGAGGCCTCACGTACAGATTCAGTATCAGTATCAACAGAGACCTGTTCAGCAGCACCTTCAGGGTCAGGGACGTACATATTTCCACTAGGCATCCAGGCAGCAGCAGGACGCTAGGTGCAACTTCTGCAATAAGGCAGGCCATGGGTGGAACGACTGCAGAATGAGGCTTGACAGGTGTTTATTTTGTGGTTCAGCAGAGCATCAGTGTAGGGAGTATCCCAAAAGCCAGACACCATTGACTCAGACAGCAGCATGAGCTAGGGCTCCGACAGAGCAACAGAGGGGACCACCGTTACAGATGCAGCAGACCCCTAGACAGCAGCATGTTATCAGTTGCCCTTCCTGTAAGAAACCAGGGCACGATTAGAGTAAATGCCGAATGAGGTTAGGCAAGTGCCTACTTTACGGAGCATCATATCACCAGTTAAGAGAGTGTCCCAAGTTTACTGGACGGACAGCTCAGGAAGCAGGAACGAGGGCTCCGGTGAGCCAGTAGAAGGGACTACACTTACAGACTCAGCAGCAGAGATTCGTGCTGCATCAGGCTGGAGGAGGCCAGCAAGGACGAGCTTACGCTATGGCAGCTGAGGGTACACAGGCAGTAGGAGAGCTTATCGCATGTTCTGTTCATCTCAATTCCGTTCCTCCTTTGACTTATTGAAACTGTCTCGAAATTCAGTTCCAACAGATGTTGCTTATCGTTCTTGTTCGTATATGAATCTGATTCTTTGTATTCGTTGTTGATTTAATTTTCTGTCAAGATAACTTATATCGGCTAGGTCATCTTAGTTATGGAATCTAGTCTTCTACAGTCATATTAGCCAGTATGGCAAGGACCTATAGTCTGATTTTGGATATATTTCTCGGGTGTAGGAATTTAAGGTTTTCACAGCCAAGCTAGCGGCAGAGCAAAAATTTTAAATATCATTATTCTAGAAGTGTTACATTAGTTGGGACTCTATGGTTATCATAGCCCTGCTTACTAGTATGACGAGGATTCAGAGTACCATGATTTTGGATGGACGCATATGATTATCAGATTTCATCTTAAATGTTTTTGAACATATCGTCTCTAATTTTTGTTTCAGTCTTTTTTAAAAAAAAATTTGTGTTGTTTGTTTTGTTTTGCTTTCTCATCATTTAACTCAGGAGTAGGAGTAGGAGTAGATCTAACTGTTAGTATAATCCTTGGATAACTTCTTTGTTATGAATTTCTCTTAATGAATTAATGATTTTGATAGGCCTTTTGACTTAAAAGTGATAGTGTAGCTCTGACCCTAAAATGGTAACCCTTACAGCCCAGTTTGATTCATCGTTTTTCTTATCTTCCCAGCCTGAACCCCATGACCTAGACTGTCCCACTTACCTTGTCCCTTGTACTATTTTGGCAACACAACTTTTGGTCCAATTTAGGCTATTTGACCATTCCCACTTTAATTATGATAATTTTATATACATTACAGTGACTTTTAGTTTAGGAGCACAAGACTAGTTGTTTTCTCCAAACCAACTTCCCCTACATGACCTATACATGACCACCTATACTCATGATCTTCGTGTTCCACTCAGACACAGCATCTTGTGCTCCGTTTGCTTCATACGACTTTTCCGACACAAGATCCCATCTTGTTTTACCCCATGGAGTCATTCCAACTCGAATTAGGAACACCTTTTTGACCCAACCTGCTGAATCAAATTCTGGACATGACCTATTTTTAAACCTACTGCCCATATTGGACTTGCTGACCCAGGATGCTCTTAGGTAGAAGCTTTGACCTTGATTGTTGGGGGTTGACCTATAGGATTACGACCTTCTAAATTTCGAGGACAAAATTTCTCTAAGAAGGGTAGACTTGTAACACCCAGTGTTCTAAATGAGGGTAGTTTTGAAATTTTGTAATTTTAATCTTTTAATAATGTAATTTAAATCATGATATGATTTTTGGTGATTTTTAATTATTTAAAACTATTTTATTGATAATTTGTGATTTTGGAGTTTTGCCAGTGAAATCCTAGAGACTACATGACCTAGAGCCTAACCATGTGATTAGGATGTTTTATTTATCATTTTTGGCCTAGGGGTATTTTGGTTATTTTGGTTTCTTGGAATTATTTGTAAATTGTTTGAGTGATGATTGTTATTTTTTACTTTTGCTAGTTGAGACTTTGGAGACTAACCTAGGTGTTGACTTTGACTATGGTGACTTGGTTAGTATGGTGGGACCCTAGTCTGACTTAAGTCGACCCAAGTTGACTTATTTTGAATCAAGTTTCATAAAGAGATTAAGTGATTTAGGTGCATGGGTTTTTGACTTAGAGAATGATTCATTTAGCCTTTCACTTAGCCCAAAGCCCAATAGCCGCAACCCTAACCCTAATTCTTTCCATGCATGGCCGGCCCTAGGGATCCCCCCATTTAATGTCTCTTCCATGTTCTCGCCTCTTTCTATATCACATCAACTTTTGGCAAGAAAGAGGTATTGGTCTTTCTTCTTCAATCCATAACTTCTTCACCTTAATTAATTTTTGACTCTAGTCTTTTGTAATAGAACCTAATCATACTCTATTTACTGTTTATAGAGAGAAATCTCAGATTTTGTGCAATTTGGAGCTTTTGACTTGCAAGAGGAATCTTCCCATTTGGGGCTTTTTCCTTGAGTTTGATACTGAATAGGTAAACACCTCAAACTACATCAAATCTTAATTTCTTTGCATGGTAGCCTAGATCTAGGTGTCCCCTAGCTGTGGTGTGTGTTTGGTGAATTTTTGCATTGGTTTTGTGTTCGTATCGGACACGTATCAATCTTCATTTGCAAGTGTTTGCTAAAATGCCTCTGAGAACTTTTTCATCTTATTTTCAAAATGTTTTTGATTGGAAATATTATTTTTGTTGTGCTTTTTTCGTTTTCTCTAACCTCTGAGTTGATTTTTGAGTCATGTCGTGTCCACACGAAGACACGAACATGCTCGTGTATGGAGCTACGGTTTTCCCTGCTGTTCGATTTGGCTGTAGGATACGACACAGTTTTGTTCCACCCAATACTGCGAGGACACGTGGGGGCAGTGTCTGCAAACCAGACCCCCAAGGGGCTCGAACTATCGTGTCGTATCAGACACGTTCTCGCTCGTGCACTGGGTTTACACGCACGCATATAGGCGCGTAGACACGTGCTGATACACATCTCATACACTGACACGGGGATACGTGGACACCTCGTGTTGTGTCCAGTGTGTAGCCCTAGTGCTAGGATACACGTGGACTTGACCACGTGGACACATGTGTCATGTGTCGTATCTACGAACGTGTTGAACTTGTGCACAAGGCAGTGCATTCTTTTATTGTTGGTTGGACACAGACACCCTACATGACACGTATATATGTCACAACAATTACCAACCCTTTAGTTTGGATTTTCATGTGATTCGAATTCAAAATTGGGATTTCCCCTAAGTTCTGATACAATGTTCTGATTTTTATTCTCTGAGATTCAAATGATGTTTTAACTGATTAATTAGATATTTTTGTATATGTACACATGTCTGTGTGTATTTGTAAAACCAGAGAATTCGGTAGGCTACGTAGGAATCAAGAGTATTTGCTGTTCATCCTATTTTCTGAGATTTAATAGGTTTTAAATTGTCAATTAATGTTTAAGTTAATATTGTTAACATTCGAACATGCCTGGAAATTTGGGTTATTGCCTGTGTGATACTGAAATCTGAATACTTCTATCTATCTACACACACATGTTCACAAAAACCTGTGAAAAAAACTGAATCACACATATACTCTCTAACCTGTGATGTAAATTCTATACACACACACACACACATCTAACTGTTGAAATCTGGGAACACCTAATACACACATATACACCACTGTTACACTCTTCCATCTATGAACACACACACACACACATTTACTAAATCTAAAACCTGTGAAACACACATCCTACTGCTACCACTCACATTCGACACACACTCTAACCTGTGATATAAAATGAATACACACACTTTGACACCTCTGTGGACACGTGGACACCTAGTTAACACACTGCCACACTCCATAACACTCTTGCTTGAACACTTTGTTCACACACAAGCTCGACACACACACACTAACATGTGACACTCTCACACACCTCTGTGACACAGGTACAGCATACCCCTTTTTCTGTTGCTGGAAATACTCGACCCCATGTACACTCGCAGCAACATACTTGACCCCCTTGTTGCTGAGTTGATTTGTTTTGAGTTTGGGTCTTGTTTAGATATGTGTTGGGTTCAATTATGTTATAGACTTTGAGTTGGGTATCTCAGTTTTTACTGAGACTAAATTGACAGATGGGGCTGGTTGGTATCTCAGTTGACTGTGGTATAGAAGGTGAAGTGTGCTATTTGCACTTGCATATGTAGGCAGTTGTAATGGGACTTTGTGTGGATGTCAAGATAGAGAGGTGAGGCAACAGCAGTTGCTACTGTTGGCAAGTTGCATTGTGCCAACAGCAACTTGGTTATCAGTTATTGAAGCTGTATCCCTCTTCTTGTGTGAGTGTTTGAGAGTACTTGACAGATTTGGTAAGCACATGACAGTTTCCTATGAGTATCAATATATAAGCTTATAGAGTATCAGTCACTATAGGGATGGTTCAGATTTGGGAAGAGAGGATAGTGATGTAGTAGTTGGTTAGAGGGGCTATAAAGGCAGGGTTCATATGTTTGTACATTATATACATATAGATATTGAGGTATAGTAGTATTGGATAAGGAATACTGACATGTATATATATAATTGCCTATATATATTTAGTATATATAAAATGCGGTTTGAATATAAACGTGTATGCCAATATGGATATGTATATAGGCATATAGCCCTATATGATTTTCCTATATTTATGCCTTATATACATTATGTGTATATGGGTATATATACATGAAATTGTGTGTTTGATAGCTTGTGTAGCCTTGTGATTGTGTGAATGTTAGGATAGACATTGTTAGGCTTAGTGAGACTTGTTTGGGTTAGGACTTGACCTAGTTTGACTGGTGTAGTTGACTAGAGTTGACCAAAGGTTGACTTTAGCCTAGATTGACCCAAACTTCATGTAGAATGCATTATTATATTTCATATTACCATTCTGGACATATTGTGACCTGTGTTGCTCTAAATAGGACTCTGTGGCTCCAGTTTGGACATCTCTATATATCAGTTGTTTAGGTTATCAGGCGAGTACATTCTCTGACTGTTTCATACTTGATCGAATTTACATTTACGCTCTAGATTACTTTACTTGATGCTGTCACGTTGTTAACACGGATTGGTACTATATGGATCCCTTCATGAGATATTATCCCCCTCGGGAGCATTAGATACATCATGTCATGTGCGTTTCACTTTCATCATGTATTCCTGTGCTTTCATCCTTCATGTACACTCTCATGATTCATGTAATCTCATGTTCATGGAGCCCCCATGTTTATATTTATGAGCACCCATTTATGGGCCCCCATGTGATATCATGTGCAATAACATAACCTGTCTGGATCCTTGTATACTGATTGGGGTACGGGAGAGTATAAATGGTCATGTGAACAATTCCAAAGTAGTGTAGTCATGTGCAAACTTTCATATTTATTATCAAGTCGTTCACATGTCTATCTTGTACTCTACATCACTAGTCACTGTTAGCTTTTTACTTATAGTAGATATTTTTTTACAGTTATCTCTTTTATTTTATATATTTTCTAGCGTTTCATGTATCTTACTCTATAGCATATTTACATATCATGTCATATTATGAACTGCGTGAGATGTATTGTGCTCGCTCCCGTCCTGACTAGACCTGTTGAAAATATTACAGATGACATTGAAGAGTTCTGTCCTACATACTATGGAGCGGGCCTAGATGACACATGTGTGCTGGACTCCCAAGAGGACCCAGCACTTGCAGAGGACATTACCCCAGTAGTCTAGGCTAGTTAGCTAGACCAGTATCTTGCTCATTGTCTTGTCTTGTTTTGGATACACTTATACTTATTTAGGATTTTGTTATTCTGGATATTGTGGATTTGTTATCTTAGACACTTAGTTTCTCTCTCTTATTTGTATTTTATTGTGGATTCAGATCTTATCTATCTATCTTATCGTACTTTCTACCTTAGCTGTGATTGAGTTGTACACTTCTATATTGTCCTCCATTCGGAGCATATTCATTGTACAGGTACCTTATTATTGTTAGATGTATGTGACCTAGGACAACGTTCCACCGCCGACACTACGGTGTAGGCTGGACGTACCCACTTGTCGTGCCCCTGTACTGGGTGCGGGTCGTGACAAGCTCTGAAGTAGCGGACCCCTCCGTCGCTGCAACGGTTCCTGTGCGTTGTGATCTGGTCTTCGGCATCTTGGACACAGATCGACAAAAGAAATCAATATGGCACAATATGAGATATTATCAAGGATGGACAATTGATGATGGAACATAATCCTATAATAACAGAAGTGAATGATAGAGATGGTATGTTAAGAACCTTTTTAAGATATAATATAATAATCATATACGTCTGTCCAAAATTATGTTACTTAGAATCCTTGCCATGCTAGTAAGCAAAGTTGCGTTAAACGATAGATTCTATAACCGTGGTATGCACCTCTATAATCATGTCGTTTAGACCCTCACTGTGCCGACTAGTATAGCTGCGAGTACTTCCAAATTCCATAATTAAGATATATACATGTGAAGTCAGGTCCCTACGTTTCCGCCATGCTGGCTAATATGGCTGCGGTAAACTCCAGGCACCATAACCAAGTAGACGTTTTACCTTCTTTGATGTCCTCATTATCATATGTTATCAGAAGATACCGTAATCTAGTCCAAAAAATTCAACTTGATATGAAAATCAAAGTCAACAACGAACCATCAAAATCACATTCAATAACAAGAAGCAAGGGTAAACAGAAACAAGAGAAAATGATTTCGAATTGACGTTCAAACAAGATTCTCAAGGGTTGTCCCAGGAACCTCTCAAAAGTCCTAACTATGATTGAGTAACTCCTATATAACATAGAAACTATATCCTAACAGCAGGCTCGTAGTAGCGCTCTAAGTCGAGAACTACTACGAAATCATACTAGTTGTGACTCTGACCTGCATGGGCCACCACAAAAACATGTTACGACCCGCACCCTGTTTCGGGGCACGACCATGTAGGTACGTCCAGCCTATGCCGCAGAGTCGGTGGTAGAACGCTGTATAGGTTATCTAGAACATATAACATCTAAGACACAAAGAATATAACTTGTCGTCTCCGCATGGAGGAATATAATCACAACTCAATCATATGAATCTAAGGAAGATAAGCACGAATAAGATAGAGATAAAGATGAAATAGATAGTCTGAAAATAGATGCAGATTCACAAACACAAGTTTAAAATTTAAAAACATAATACAATCCCAAATAAGTTTCTATAGACCCAAAGTATCAAACTGGAATACAATCCAGTCAAAGCCTAGCTAATCTAAGTCACTACAGGCGGTGCGTCCCCTACGAGCACCGGCTCCACAGGTAAGTCTTGATCAAAGTCTCCATAAATGCCTAACTCGTAAAAGGTCGAGCAATCTTCATCTAAGTCCTCTGAAAAATATGGTTATCAAGTCATGATTGGAGCAAAGTACAAACACCAACAACAGTTCCAATGAATTAACAAATACTATAAGAAACAATTATAATAAAATACGAGATAGAATATCAAGACTGGAAGTAAAAAAGTATAAAGTATACTGAATATCATGTCATAGTGTGAGATATAAGGTAAAACTGGAATGTAGAGCAGTACAGGTAAAACTGATGTATAATGTATATATATAAACGGTGCCTTGAGATATTAGAGCGTTATGTGATCGACTTGGGTCCAGATCAGACTGTTCCATTTGACCGGCTAAGCACAAGAATAAGCACAGGTAAACCTGGAGATCAGGTCGGCCAAAATGGAAAGCTATTATTCCAGTAGTATCAGGTCAGGCTATACCCTGCGTATGACAAGGAAGAAGCTATGCACAAGTAGTTATAGGAGGGGTATTGATCACATAACCTCTAATAACACTCCAATTCCTACAAATAGTATAATGGATCCAACCATGACACGGGATTCAAAAATAGGGGGCCATGCCCACTCCCAAATCGGTGCCTACATATGTACACGAAACAAGATTAAATAATATACCAATATACTAGGTAAACCGGGACATCTCATGACAGGATCCAACGTATACTAGTCCGTATATCCTCGTATCGAGAATCAAGTAAAATACTACAACTGAACAGATATAGTAGATATCAATGCAATGAAAACTATCAGAGAATGTACTCACCTGCGGTCCTGAGCTGTCAATATGAATCGAGACTCAAAGTGGAGTCACAGGCCTATAGATGAGATATACATGTGTTAAATAGGGTTTAACAGTGTTAGACATGGTTTTCTAGTGCGTGAAATGCAATCTAGGTCAAACTAGGTCAAGTGTTGACTCACAGTTGACTTTTGATCCACTGGTCAACTCTAGTCAACTCTTAGTCCAATCAAGGTCAGATGTTGACTCAAAGTTGACTTTCAGTCAAAATAGTCAACCATGGTCAAATCTAGGTCTAGTATCCTATATCAAGACTTATTTTACCTAGATACCCTAGTCTAGGTATTCACATACCCAAATTACTCTTACACTAGTATATTTACAAATATATTAATATACCCATCTATTTAGGCTATAGTTAACACTCTAACTTAGGTTAAGAACTAATATCTACACTTAGCTAACAGCTAAACCTATTATTCACTTAGGCTAATAGCTAACCCTATACCTAGATAACTTAGGAGGCATACCCCCAAATCTTGGCCAGGTCACCCTACTCTAATTATATAGGTAAGATCCTATACTATAGTTAATAGGTAAACTTTTACTTAGAAACCTGTAGGATTCTTCTAATCTCATTACCCCTTCTCAAACCAATACCCAAAACTCTGATACTCCACATCACTCTAACATCTCACAAAGACATAGGAAAAGTGGCTCATGCCAATGCATATGTCTTGCTGCTGCACAGCATCATTGCATGCTGCTACAAGCATGCACGCTTGTATTGCTTGCTGTTGCTGCTACTGCCTGCGTTAGCTGCTGCAGATCTATTGCTGCTACTGCCTGCGTTAGCTGCTGCAGAGCTATTGCTGCTACTGCTACTGCAAATGCTACTACTACTAATGCTTAGGCTGCTGCTGCATTGAGCTGCTACAACCAAGCAAGCCAACCTAGACACATGCACATACACATTAACTCTATAATCTAACTAAACCCAACTCCAAACTCCCCACTGCCCTCTGATACCATATCTAACGTTACTGATACCTTAATATCCTAACCACTAGCATACTTAGGATACTAACTAACATATCACTATTCTAATTCCTAAATCCCATTTAGGGTACTCATAAACCCTATACTCTAAACAAAAACCTATGGCCAATGGCCATCTGTACAGAGCCAATCGAACCCCCCTCTGTTCTGTCAAGCAACACATACACACACAATACAGTACACCAATCATACCTCTATACTTACATACGTCAGTTGTTGTGCCACTTTCATCTATATCAAGCATTATAGACGTTGTTATAGGTGTGCTGATTGGTTTGACGTTATCCATGTCAAATTTCTTTAGCAAGTCTTTTGTATATTTTCTTGATTGATGAACATCCCTTGTGAACTTTGCTTGATTTATAGCCCGAGGAAGAATGATAGTTCTCCTGTCATGCTCATTTCAAATTCACTCTGCGTACACTAAGAAAATATGTTATATAGCATCTCATTAGTTGATCAAAAAATTATGTCATCCACATATATATGTACTAATAGAATATTCTTATCCAAATATTTTATAAAGAGAGTTGAATCAACCTTTCCTTTTGAAAAGTCATGTTTAAGCAAGAAGAAACTAAGGCGCTCATACCATGCACGAGGTGCTTGTTTGAGAACATAGAGAGCCTTACGTAGCTTGAATACTTGATCATGATTTTTGAAATCTTCGAAGCCAAGAGGTTGTTTTACAAAAAATTATTCTTTTATAAAACCATTTAGAAAATCACTTTTGACATCCATTTGAAAATGTTTGAAACCATGAAAACTTGCAAAAGCACAAATCATTCGAATAGATTCTAGTCTAGCAACTGGAGCATACGTCTCATCATAGTCAATGTCTTCTTCTTGTTTATAGCCTTGAGCTACTAGACGTGCTTTGTTGCGTGTGACTGAACCATTCTCATCTAATTTATTTTGGAACACCCACTTGGTACCAATGACCGGATGATCAATAGGTCTGGAAACAAGTTTCCAAAGTTGATTCCATTCAAATTGGTTTAGTTCCTCTTGCATTATAGAAATCCAAAATTCATTATTAAAGACTTCTAAAACATTTTTAGGTTCTATTTTGGAAATAAATGCAACATTAGCAACTATCGCTTTTGTGCTTGAGCAAGTACTTACACCTCTTGATACATCACCTACTACCAGTTCTTCTGGATGGTCTGGAGTAAACCGTAATTATTTCGGCAGACTTTCTAGATAGGACGATGATGGTGTATCTTCTTATGTTCTGTTGGAGGGAGTTTTCTCTTCTTCATTGTCACTATCGTTATTTTGTTGACTATTTAGCTCATCGAATGTGACATTTATCGACTCTTCAACGACAAGTAGCCTTTAGTTGAATACCCTGTATCTTTTACTTTTTACCGCATACCCCAAGAAATGCCCTCGTCAGCTTTTTTATCAAAATTTCCCAAGTTGTCTATTGTGTTTAAAATGAAACATCTGCAACCAAAGACCTTAAAATTGTTGATGTTAGGAGTTCTATTAAATCGCAATTCGTAAGGAGTCTTTTTAGAGATAGGTCTAATAAGAACTCTATTCAGAACATGGCATGCTGTATAGACAGCTTATGCCCAAAAATATTTTGCAAGATTATGTTGGTTAAGCATAACTCTAGCCATATCGCCAAGAGTTCGATTCTTTCTCTCCACAACGCCATTCTGTTGAGGAGTTCTGGGGGCAAGAGAATTCATGTGATAGCCCATTTGAATCATAAAAAGATTTAAACTCATGGTTATCGAATTCTCCTCCATTATCACTTCGTATCCGAGTAATCATGAATCCTTTCTCATTTTGTACCTTTTTACAAAAAGATACAAATTTCAAAAAGGTCTTATTTTTATTTGCAAGAAAGTAAACCCAAGTATATCGTGAATAGTCATCAACTATCAAGTAAGCATATATCTTACCGCCAAGACTGGCGACTCTACTTGGTCCAAATAAGTCTATATATAATAATTACAGAGGTTTAGAGATACTTACATCATTTATTGATTTGAAAGATGATCTAGATGTCTTATTCTTTTCACATTCGGCACAGACTATATCTTTCTTGAAAGTGATATCAAGTAAGCCTCTTACCAGTTTCTTTGTGGACAATCTTGCAATAGTGTCCATGTTCGCATGTCCAAGATGCATATGCCATACCCAGCTTTCGCCTTGAGTTGTGAATAGACACTTCCTTGTACTGTTAGTCTTTTTTGACAGATATAGTACATATATGTTGTCCTCTCTTATTCCCTTAAAAGAAGTTATTCCAGAAGTTTATCATAAACAAAATATTTATTTCTAACAAAATTAATTCCATAACCATGATCAGCTAGCTGACAAATACTTAGCATGTTAAGTTTTAATTCTATTACTAACCATACATCTTTAATAATGGGTGATGTAGAAGTACATATGTCACCAATTCCGATAATATGTCCTTTAAGGTTGTTACCAAAGGAGACATAGCCTTCTTTCTACATTGATAGAGTTGCAAACGATGTGTTATCGCCTGTCTTGTGCCTGAAGCAACCACTATCGAGAATCCACTTGCTTCTAGTTGGATGAGGAAGGTCCACCTACAACACATGTTGAAGATATAACCTTTGGTACCCACTTTCTTGAGGGTCCTGATATGTTAGTTTTTAGAACCCATACATATACATTCAGATATACTAGCTTTCTTATCTTACACTAGTTTGATACATGCCCTTTGGTACCACAATAGTGACATGTAACGGAAGTATTAGTGCTCGGTGTAGTTCGAAGATCATGTATATGTATTTTTGAAGATGTGTGTGCTTTCTTATTGTGTGAAAAGGTATACATATATGCATGGTTTCTGGCAATTCTAGTAGTGTTGGTCGTGTTGTGTTTGTGCTTGGCCTTGTGACTTGTGTTCACATGAGCTATAGGTTTGACAACCTGTTTGCCCAGTTTAATTTATAACTTTTTAGAAACGTCAAGGCTTCATTGTATTTGGCTGTGAGTGCAACTATTCTCTGAGCAGCAATATTGTACTTCTTTTTCTCTAGTTTATAGAGATCGTTAAGTTTTACATTTTCTTGATTGGCTTTTTCAAGCTTTTCAAGAGTATCGTGTAAGCTTAACTTTAAAGAAGTAATCTCATTTGTGTCACTAGAAGAATCTCTAATATCTTCTAGCATTTGAGATTGTTTTGAGAACTCAGATTGTACAAATTTTAGCTCTTTCTTAGCATTTTTTACAATTCTATCATTTTCCTCTGAGCTTCTAACAGATCAGTGAAAGCATTAGACAGTTCATCAAAAGTAAATTCTTCATAGAGATGGTTCGATATCATCTTAGCATCTGTAGCCATAAAGCATAGGTTTGCTGTGTTGCGAGGCTTCTCTTCTTCTACAGAGTCTCTAGCTTCGCTGAGACACCAGATGCTAGTATTAGCATAGTTTTTAGTCGAGGACCTTCTCTTGCTCGTCTGATCATGTCTACTTTCCTTTCTTATAATAGGACAATCCTTCTTGATGTGACCTGTTCTTTTACAGCTGAAGCAGATCGGTTCTTCATCGTCTATAGAATCTTTCTTTTTTCGGCTTGTCTTCTCATATCTAAGGAATCTTCTGAAGTTCCTTGTTATGAGGGCCATCGGCTCATTGTATGAGCTATTTGTCTCACTTTCATCGTGAAAGGCTATCTTGTAGTTAGCTTTAAATGCTATCGCTTTTCCTTTTGGAGCTGACTCATCGAAATCTTTAAGATCTAGCTCTGCATCATAAGCTTTCCCATAAGGGTTTCAAGAGTCATTGTCGTGAGATCATTTCCTTTAATAATGGCCGTCGCTTTAGGATTCCAGTTCTTGGTTAGACCGCGAAGCACCTTCCGAATATTCTCATGTTTGCTATATTATTTTCCAAGAGAAGATAGAGGATTAACAATATCTAGAAACAGAGTAAACATATTTGTGATAGTCTCATTAGGATTCATTTTGAAGGCCTCTTACTCTTGTATTAGTCGTGAGATTTTGGAATCCTTCACTTGTGAAGTGCCTTCATGAGTGACCTCAAGAAGTTTCCAAACCTCGTGAGACGTAACACATGTTTAAACTCTATTCAACTCAGTTCTATCTACAACATAGAATAAAGAATTAATAGCTTTTGCATCATGACTAGCTTGTTTCTTTTCATTTTCGGTATATCAGTCGAATGGTTTTTCAACTGGAACTCCTTTTACCGTAATAGCTAGTGGTTTCTTATAACTATTCATGATAATCGACCAAAAATTGAAATAAAGAGACTTGAGGTAAAAGCTCGTACGTGTCTTCCAATACGTAAAGTTTGTGCCATCAAATAGGGGTGGCCTATTTTTTGATTTGCCTTCACCATTGCTTGCATATAGGGATACCATATCTCAAGGATTTTTAGTCCGACTAGAGATAAACTATGCTTTGATACCAATTGTAGGATCGATGACACCTCTAGAGGGGGGTGAATACAGTGCAACAAAAAATATTTACCAATTTAAAAACTAAGTAGGTAAAGCAAATATATAAATAAACATAAATGCAATGAAGTAAAGCAATATGTAAGTGGAGGCAAGAAACTAATACACAAACACCAAGGTTTATACTGGTTTCCCTCTGAGAGGACTAGTCCAGTTCGCGAGAACTCTTCCTCGCTATAATCTACTATTTTGAATAGAGATTACACCGCGTGCTTTACTCTGAAGAACATGCCAACTTCAACACCATCGTATTTTTATCCGAAGCCTACGATCAAACTTCAAAAGTGCTTTCTAAGAAAAACTTTCATACATCAAGCTTGTACAACTTGAATACTCCTAATCGAAAACCACAGGCGCTAGAAGAATAAGAGTTGTCTTGGAAATTTGAAGATTCAAGCTTTGTAAAGTAGATAGGAAGCTTAGGAATAGATAGAGAAGATGAAGATTAAATGAGTGATTAGAAATGACAGATTCTTCTCTATTTATAGGAATTTTTGAGACATAGTTCGGACAGAACTCAGTTAGGCAACGATCATAATTTTGAACGTTTGAGATCTAAAAGACTAGGGAATGCTGCTGACCAGGAGTTATCCGAGTTCGGGCAGAACTCGGGCCGAGTTCGGTTGCTAGGATTTCTGGTTTATTTTATTTGGTTCAGCTTTTGGATATTGGTTTTGTTTGGGGTCAAGGATTGGATTGGTTTATTTTTGGTTCAGGATTGAATTTCTAAATGCCAATGATCCCGATGCAAAACTTTTTTAGACTCATTAAAAGAAAAATACAGAATAAAGTAAGAAAATTAGTAGAGATAAAATCTGCAATCTTCTGTTTCTTTTCATATCGAGCTCGAAATTTAAGTCAATTCAAAATCGGTTTGACCATGGCTAAATGGGCCAACATATTATTTTTAGTATTAATCATCTTCTATATATTATATAACTAACTATTTTAATTCTTATAGAAAACATATTTTTATCCACCATATTGGACTGAGATGATCGAGAAGCAATTTCTTGCAGTTGCCATCAAGTTGATCCGTGATGCAATCGACGACTAGAAGGCTCGAGACTGCTCCGGGAGACCGATCCATGGTTGGATCACGCCGGAGTAGTGGACTGCAATGAGGGCTTGGTACAAGGAATGGTCGGAAAAGGCAAAGTCGGTTAGGACGAGGGCAGGAAAATAGTATGGTGGCTCGATTCCCATGACGGAACATTTTCGATACCTGGTACATATTTTTTTGAATATGTATTATTTTAATAAAAGTAGTAATAAAATATTTAATTTCAATAATAATCAAATTAATTTTAATAAATATAAATGGGGTGAAGATGCCAACATGGTGACCGTCTTCCTGGCCACCTATCGGAAGGATGAAAAGCTCATCAATGGTAGGGCCACGCATAGTTATATAAGTATTACTTTATGTTTCATTAACTTTAATATAACTTAGAAAATATGCAATAAATATCCGTATACTTATTAGTAAGTACCTTAGACATTAGCAACTATGACGTTTGGATAGTAAATATTATGCTGATCGAGATACGTACCTTTCTAGGATGAGTTTCTTAGGCTAGATCGTACGAGTGCTAGTGCACCTACAGAGGGAGAGGCTGGTACTTCCTCGCAGCCCCCTCCATCTCAGTTGGCGGATGAGCTCTGGATGACCGTCGTTGGGGGTCTTCAGAGGGGTACATATTACGGTGCAGGCTCCTACGGCGCCTTTGTGGTGATGCAATCATTCAGGGCCCCCGCTGGCAGTGTGTATTTTCCACAGCCCTCATAAGAGTTGGCCTAAATCGAGGAGAGCTTGCGTTGCAAGGTTGCTCAGCTGTATGATGAGATGCTACGGAGGATTACGGAGCAGCCCTATTCTCAGTCACAAAACGGATGATGCGACGGTCACCGCATGATTTGATATGCTCGTGCGCACCATGAAGGAGACGCAGGGGACCATAAGGGAGATGATCAAGAGGACGGATCATGCTGTTCAGGCAGTGTGGGGGATACAGCTGGCCCAGGGCAATCAGCTTTCGTGGCTGACGACTATTATATATTCATGCAACTCTATACTGCTAGCTATGGAGAAGAAGCTTCCTGAAAGTATGTCGATAACGACACCGACTTTATCGATTTCACTTCCTCCTCCTCCTCATCTTAATGAGCCATTACTGGTGACGATTACATTGGCACAGTATAGGCTCATGCTGTCCCAGATACAGGGTCGTACTTCTCCTCTTCCTTCTTATGACCAGTTGTAGTCCTTCATTGGACATATTGTTATGTGTTGTGTTGTGCTCTGCTGACCCATTCTTGAGGTTTTTATTTATTTATTTTATACATTTAGTGGCAGTATGTGTTATATTGACCCATTATTGGAAATAATTTTTTTATAGCTGTTTGGTAGTAGATTTGTCTCCACCCGGCTATCTTATGTCTTTCTTATCGTTTGATTATGTTTATTTGTACTGGATATTTTTGGTATTTTTATCATTTGTCTCTATATTTTTTTACCCACTGAAGGGGTCGACGAACCCAGGGAATTCTGTAGAGGGTTGATCCGGGTCTACTATTTATAAACTGTAATATAAACTGCAGGTAGATTCTGGATGGAAACAACAACTAAAATTATGTTTTTTATTTGCAGTTTAGCTAAGTTTAGCGACGTTCCACAATGCCTAGAGACGAGGGCAGACGTCGCTAAACGTGTATCCGAACGTCGCTAGTCTGTATCATCAACATCACAAACAGTCACTATACATCGCTCAGTGGCTGACATGGCAATTTTTGCTATGTCAGTAATGTAGTCATTAAACATCGCAAATAACATCGCTAACTACTGAATTATCGACGACGTTTAGCATCGAAAAAGGACGTCGCTGATTAGCTACTCCTCGTCGCTAAATGTTGCTATCCACTAGAATATTAGCGACGTGGTTACATCGCTAGTGTACGTCACAATTGCGACCAATAGCGACATTTTTGTGTTAGCGACCATGAAATACACGACAAAAGATTTTTGTCTCTAAATTCGTCGCTAATATTAAATTGCGACATTTTTATACACTTTAGCTACATTTTTAGGCATCTCTAAAGTGTCATATTTTGGTAAAGTAATATTTCTTCAAAAACTTGCCATTAATAGGCATCATTAATAAATCACTATTAGGCTTTGTTAACCTGTATGCTCTATTTAAATACACCGATTCGACAACAAAAGGTCCTTTACATTTAGCTACAAATTTTCTTTTACTTTTATGTGCCATTACCATAGGCCTCCTTACAGAAAGAACTAGGTCTCCGACATGAAAAACTCGCTCTTTCACCTTCTTATTAAGCTTTAGAAATGCGGGCCAGATACAGCTCGATTCGTTGTTGAGCCATGAGTCATTTTTTATCAAGAGCTTCCAATTCTTGTAACTATAGACGGTCATTGTCTTCAGTTGTCAATTCATTGGATAAAGTGATTCGAAGAGGAGGAATCTGAATTTCTAGGGGAAGAACTGCTTTCCTTCCATAAAATAAGGCAAACAGTATTGTACCAGTTGGAGTCCGTAC
The DNA here is from genome assembly GCA_029216955.1 of Iris pallida. Lineage (NCBI taxonomy): Eukaryota > Viridiplantae > Streptophyta > Magnoliopsida > Asparagales > Iridaceae > Iris > Iris pallida. The sequence goes on from JANAVB010008400.1 coordinate 7,922,144, forward strand.
TGTAGTACGATGTGTCCAAAGACATTCACCAAGCTTCTTATTCCAATCATGTTTATTAGATGAAACGAACTTCTTGAGTAACTTCATAATTGTCTTATTGAAAGCTTCGGCTAACCTATTATATATGGGGTTGTAAGTTGTAGAGGCTACATTTTGGTTCCAATTTTTCTCACATAACCGATAGAATTTATTACTCATAAATTATGGACCATTATCATGAACCTTCCTCTGAGGTAATCCAAAATGATAAATAACATGATATTTAATAAAACTGGTGACATTATAAGTTTTCAATTCAACAAGTGGTATAGCTTCCGCCCATATAGAAAATAATAAGTTATTGCTAGAATAAACCGATGTCCTCTAGAAGAATAGGAACTGATAGTTCCAATGACGTCCATTCCCTAGGCTTCAAATGGCCATGATGCCACCGTTGGTTGCAAGAACTCCGAAGGTTGATGTATGAAATTGCCATGAATTTAACATTGTGGGCCAATAATAGCCCAAACGCCTTAATTGGTCCTGTAACTTTGGACCAAGTTGGTGAGCACCATAAATACCATCATGAGCTCCGCGAAGGGCTTCTTAGCTTTCTCTTTAGATAAACATCGTAGAATGAGCCCGTCATATGACCTTCGATACAATATTTTGGTCATTGCATTATAAAGAAATGAAAAGAACGTCTCTTTATCGAAATATCCTCTTTTGGGTCTTTAGGAAGAATCCTATAAACAACATAATCTATAAAAGGGAATCTTCTGTCTTTAAAACCAGCACTCACCGTTGCTGAATAACTTTGATGAGCATCCAAATTATTCTTTGTGTAAAATAACTCTCGACCAATCATTGTGATCGACTTCTGGGGGTTGACTGAAGTAGCAAGTGATGATGCCAAATAGCAAGAGCATTTACTTTTGTATTCTCTAATCGAAGAACATATTCAATAAAGAATCCGGAGAAGGAAGAAGCTATCTCATGAGTTGCTTGATAATATGGAATAAGATTTTGTCGGACCTCACATTCTCCTCGGACCTGACTAACTTCCAATTTGGAGTCACCATAAGCTTCTAGATAGTCTACCCCCAGCTGTTTAGCCAACTAGAGTCTAATAAGTAGAGAATTGTACTCTGCGACATTATTGGAACAGGGCTCCATAAGAGAATAGGCACGATGGATCACAAGATTATCAGGAGATATCAAAACTACCCCCACTCCTGCTATGATGTCGCCTTTGGGACCTATTATTGATGCTCCATCGAAGAACATTCTCCACACAGACTACTCTGTTGTTGTATTAGACTCCAACACTTTATCAGGGATTTCATCATAGAGTTTAGAAGTTTTCGCTATCGTTGTGCGGCTAGGAAATCAGCTTGGGCTTGACCTTTGACTACTTTCTGCGATACATACACCATGTCATAAGGGGATAATAATATTGCCCAAGTAGAAAGACAAGAATTAAGAGCACTTAGTTTGGGTCATGAGAACCCTAAGGGGTTAACCCTGGATATAACATAGATAGTTTGTCCTGTTACATAATAACGTATCTTCTAGATTGCAAAAACTAGAGCAAGACACTCCTTCTCAACAAGGTTATATTTGTGTTCTGCGCTGACCATCATATGGCTCAAATAATAAATAGCTTGTTCATGTCCCTCATTATTCTTTTGAACTAGCAGTGCGCTAAGAGAATATTCCATTGTGCGAACATATAATAAGAATAGTTTACCCACTACTAGAGCCACCGAAGTCGGAGGATTGGTGAGATACTTCTTAATATCATCGAATGCTTGTTGATATTTTTTTATCCAAAACAAAGGAAAATCCTTTCTTCATTAGTTGAGTGAAAGGCCGACAACGTCCAGAAAGATTTGAAATGAACCTATGAATGTAGGCCAGCCTGCCTTGTAGAGCACGCAGTTCTTTAATATACTTTGGTGGGCATATTTATAGGATAGACTTAACTTTATCGGGATCGATATATATTTTTTCAAAGTTAAAGAAATTTGCCGTTAGAGACTCCCAAAAATAACTTTGTTAGATTCATCTTGAGCTGGTGTACATGCATCAATTTCGAACACCATTCTCAAATCTTGGAGGTGATCGCCATTTAAACGACTTTTAACTGTAATGTCGTCTACGTAGCATTCTACCATTTTTCGTAAATGTTCGCAAAAAATTGTGTTCATAGCACGTTGATATGTAGCTCCAGCATTCTTTAAGCCAAAGGGTATCACCGTATAGCAATATACCCTAAATGGTGTTCGGAATGATGTGTGTCTCTCATTATCTGGGAACATTTTGGTTGTAGCCTAAAAATTCGTCCATAAAGAACATGCATTCAAAGCCACAAGTGTTATCAATCATGATATCCATGATTGGAAGAGGAAATTCATCCTTTGGACAAGCTTGATTAAGATCTCGATAACCGATATACACTCGAATCTTCCCATTTTTCTTCATGAAGGGGCCAATATTGGTGACCCAAATAAGATGTTGGTCTTTTCGGACAAAGCAGCTGTCTATGAGTTTCTTTTCCTCAGTTACAATAGCTTCCATCATGTCATGAAATTGCCATTATTGTTGCTTCATAGGCTTAGTATTAAGAAGTATATTAGGACGATGCATTATGACTTGTGTGTCAAGCCCAAACATATCTTCATAACTCCAAGCAAACACATCTATATACTCTTTAATGAGCTAATGAAAAGAATGTTTATCTTCTTCAAATAAACTTTTGCTGATGAATATAGGTTTAAGCGATTCTAAATCACTAAATTAATTTGAACAACTTTATCTTCGGTAGGATGCTTCCGTTGTTGAAACCATATTTCCTATTGGGTCTCAAGATGTTAAGCCCAAGGATTGACTTCAAAAGGCTCATTAGAAAGATCATCATCATCCATTTGGTCGACGGATACTATATTTCCTGAGAAAACACCTTTAAATATCGCACCTACACTGTAATCTGAATCCTATTCTGAAGAATCAGAAGAATGAGAATGCGTCTAACTCTCTTCTTCATCTGAGATCTCTGGAGAGTTGAGACCTTGTTGACCATTCAAATTATAGCCAATTCTTTGAATAATGTTCTTTGCTTGAGGAGTGTATCGATAAAGCTGCATTCTACCCATGTATGGTTAAAGATATTCTATTAAAGCCTCTTTGGGAACTTCGGCTCACCCAAAAATAATCGGCATATCATCGATCCACCTGGCTAGAACTTCAAAGTATGAATCTCCATGAAAAGATAGAGTACTATTTCTAGAAGAAATGGATACATGCATCGATAATTTTGTATCTGTGATAAGTGAACACAAAGAATCTACAGTCTTAGGAACACCAGAGTAATCAAAAGCAGAACCTCTTTCATTAGGTATGTACATGATTTCTTCTTCCGGAAAAATATCCTCAGAAATTTGATACATGGAAGTTTATTTACAATATCTGCCCTTGCAAAAATCACAACATGAGTCAAATCAATCACCAGGGTTTCATCTGATTGCAGTAAATACTTGCTTCGACGAAGATCACTAGGTGACTTGTTTCGACGAAGATCAACCACGGACGGTTCTCCTTTCTTAGTCCTCAGGTCAACAACCAGATGCTCCTCTTTCTTTGTCCTCAATCAATTACCAAAGGCTCCTCTTTCTTGATATTTTTTTCCTTGCGCAGATCAATGACAAAAGGTTTACTATTCCATTTATGTTCTTCCTATATAGTTATGACAGGCTCCTTCCATACATGACCTTTCAAATATATAACCAAAGGTTCTTCAGCTGGTTCTTTCCACACAAGGCCTTGTAAATATATAGCTAAAGGCTCTTTTATGGTCTTAGCAGTGGATGCTTCATCCTCCTCCTTATCTACAACCAATTATGATGGTTCATCATCAAATAGCCTCTGATCTAAAGTTTATACAGCATTGCATCAGAAAAATATACTTCAACCCCTTTGAAGGGATCGACATCTCCGAATTCTGTACAGACTATCCCCTCTTCATTTACATATTTGAAACACTGGTGAAGAGTGGATGGCACAAGAAGATTTTTATGTATTTATGGTCGTCCCAATAAGACATTGTAGGACACATTGGCGTCGATAAAATAACAGGTAACCTCAGTTCAGAGATTTCCAATCTGATATTTCAGATGCATCTTCCCCAAAGGATGGCTTCGTCCGACATTGAAGTCGGTGATGGTGGTTGTCACGACCCGTACCCTAAGTAGGGGTACGAGCACGTGGGTACGTCCAGCCTACGCCGCAGTATCGGCAGTAGAACGCTGTATAGGTCGTCTATAACATACAGCATCTCGACACAATATAAAGCTACCTGTCATCTCCGCAATCACAAGACATCTAAGGAAGATAGCACAAAATATGAAAGATATGATAGAAAAAAATAACAGGAATAGATGTAAAATCCCACACAATTTTAGTGTTCAAAACATAACACAGATCCCAAAATAATAAGTATACTACAAGTCTCAGTTAATAGCTGGATCGCAGTCCAGTCAAGCCTAACTAGTCTAAGACTAAGTAGGCGGTGCATCCTCAATGGGCACCGGCTCCACATGGATGTCCATGTAGTACTCACCGTCTATGCCAAACCCATAGAAGGTCGAGCAGTTAGCATCTATATCATCTGTAAACATCAACGGGGTTATCCTGTCAGGATATGAGCAAGTACAAACGCTAACAGCAGTTCCATGTGAATTAACAAATTCTATAAGAGATAATTATAATGAAATACAAGATGAAATATCATGACTGGAATATAAACAGGATATGTAAATTGGATATCATGTCATGGTATGAAATACAGGAAGATAGAACAGAATATGATATATGATGGATAAAAATAAACATAAAAGGTGCCATAAATTATTAGTGCGTTATGTGATCGGCTTAGGTCCAGATCAGGCTGTTCCATCTGACCGGCTATGAACATGTATACAAAAGAACAAGATCAGGCCGACCACCATAGAAAGCTATGAACAAGTAGGGTCAGGCTTTATCCATCGTGAGGTGAGGGTATAGCTATGAACAAGTAACAGGTACGAGTGTGAAGAACAAGTAGGGATTTGATCACACAACCATTAATAACTTTCCATCCCCGAATAGTATAATTGATCCGGACATGACAGGTCATGACATGGGACTCAAGGCAGGGGGCCAGCCCACTCCCAAATCGATGTCTATACAAGTACAAGAAAAAACAAGATCGAACAATGTACCAATATACCAGAAAAGTCCAGAAATAATATCTCATGACAGGATTCGACGTATACTATTCCATGAACTATCGTGTCGGAAATCAAGTAAGACAATACAACTAAATCGGATATAGCAGATATCAAGTCAATAAAAACTATCAGTGAATGTACTCGCCTGCGGTCCTGAGCTGTCAGTAAGAATAGATGCTCAGAATGATGTCACAGACCTAAAGATGAGATATCATGAGTTAATTAGGGTTTAACAGTATATGACATGATTTCTTGTATATGCTATGAAAATCTAGGTCAAACTCAGTCAACCTAAGTCACACCAAGTCAACTAAGTCAAAGTAAATCAAACTTGATCAAACTAGGTCATGCTAAGTAAATCTTAGTAAATTTAAGTCATACTAAGTCATATTAGGTCTAACAAAGTCAAACTAGTTCAAACATGGTCAAACCAAGTCAATCTAGATCATACTAGGTCAAGGGTTGAAATACAGTTGACTTTTGGTCAATTGGTCATCTCTGGTCAACTTCTAATCAAATATAGGTCAAACTAGCTAATAGTTGACTCACAATTGACTTTTGGTCAACTGGTCAACTCCTAGTCCAATCTAGGTCCAATGTTGACTTGAAGTTGACTTTGAGTCAAAACAGTCAACCTTAATCAAATAGGGTAAAAGCTAAGTCAAGTATCATATTCCTAACCTTTACCTACCAAGATAACTCACTTTTAGCCATTACCTACCAAGATAATCTACTTCTAACCATTACCTACAAAGATAACCAATTTCTAACGATTACCTACCAAGATAACCCACTTCTAACTATTAGCTACCAAGATAACCCAAGTCTAACCATTACCTATCAAGATAACCCACTTCTAACCATTATCTACCAAGATAATCCACTTCTAACTATTAGCTACCAAGATAACCCAAGTCTAACCATTACCTATCAAGATAACCCACTTCTAACCATTATCTACCAAGATAACCCACTTCTAACTATTAGCTACCAAAATAACCCAAGTCTAACCATTACCTATCAAGATAACCCACTTCTAACCATTATCTACCAAGATAATCCACTTCTAACCATTATCTACCAAGATAACCCACTTCTAACCATTACCTACCAAGATAATCCACTTCTAACAATTACCTACCAAGATAACCCACTTCTAACCAGTACCTACCAAGATAACCACTTCTAACTACTACCTACCAAGATAACCCAGGTCTAACCATTACCTACCAAGATAACCTAATGCCTTAGATACTAGACAATACCCTTACCTTAGTAATATATTACTTTAGGTTAGTAGATAACTCACTAACCTAGGCTAATAGATCCTACTAATACTTTAGACTAGTATCTAACCGTCTATCTCAATATCCTACCAATACCTTACCCTTAGACTATAGGTAATCCCCATTACCTTGTCAATACCTTAGACATTACCTTCGCCTACTAATTTACCCTCTAAGATACTGATTTGTATCTTTGGATACCCACTCATCTATATCCTAAGACTCTAACGTAGATACTAGATACTAGTAAGATACCAACCTATATCTTACCCCAAGATACCATATATCTTACCCTATTGATATCCTAATACCAATACCTTAGTTGAAAACTCAATACCTTAGTTTAGGTATAATACCTTAACTACCAAGATACCAATCTTAGATATCTAATATCTATCCTAAGCTAATAGCTAACCAATAACTTAGATATCTAACCTTAGTTACCTAGGTAAACTCAATACCTTACCTTGTAATAAGGTAAACCCATTACCTTAAGCTAAGGTAAACCATTACCTTGGTTGAAAACTAATACCTTAACCTCTAATACTAATACTCAATACAAGAATAAAGGCTTTTCTTGACGAGGATTCTACGTCAAGAAATCGGTATCTTGACGGTTGCGTATCCGTCAAGTAGGCCGGAGTCAAGAAAAGACCCTCCCATTTTCTTGGCGGTCGCTGGTATGGCTTTTTTTGATGGTTTTTGGCTGTTATATGAAATAATTTTCTTGACTATTTTTAGCCGGTAAGATAGCAGTTTTTAGAAACCGTCAACGTAGGCAAACACTTTTCTTGACTCCGGCCTAGATGACGACCTTTAGCCGTCAAGAAAATCTTTAATGCAAAGAGCAATTACAGCAAGATTGAGTTAATTGTGACGTTTTATAACCGTCAAGAGAAGCTAAATTTTGTATAGCCAAAATTTTGTTTATAATTATATATAATGAATCGAACACACACATAATATCAGTCATCCACAAGATATACACACATCAAATAACTGCAATTTTAATTTTTATATTAATAAATTGTATTATTTATACACCATAAACTTCAGACATATCCAACATCCTTTTCAACCATAAACATCCAACACATGTCCACCCACAACATATCCAACCAAAGTATGTATGTTGACACAAAATCACAGTATTGATAAAATTGACAATATGATACTTGTCATAATTCAATATGACACATCAAGACTGAACTCAGTACAAGACGGACGACGGCTCGTACCTACAGCATACAATGTTTTGAGTCTGTATTTTATACTTTTTTTTTGAGTCTAGATATATGTAAACTGAGTCGTACTGAGCAGTTTGAGACTTTACCTATACCTATACCACAAACCAAAAGCTCCACTAAAATCAAACTAGCCCATTAAGCCCACTAGTACAGTTCTGTCTTCTGGAGACAGAGTTCGGGCCGAACTCTACCTCCATACAGAGTTCGGGCCAAATTCCGTCCCCTAAAATCCAGGGCCTTAATTTTTAGGGTTTGATGGAAGCTAGTTGTCCAACGGCCAAAATTTTGAATTCTTGACCCAGAATTCTGGCCGAATTCTGTCTACCTAGAATCCTATAAATATTCCTTGAATTCTCACTTTTCAAATCATCCAATCTTCTCTTCTCTTCTCTCTAAAGCCTTATACAAGCCTTACCCTTCTCATCTACTAGCCACAAGCTCTCTAAGCCTCAAAGTGCTCAGTGCTTTTCAGTTAGGAGTTTGTGCAAGAGTTCAAGAAGTCGCTTGGAAAATTCCAAGCATCGCCACTGCGATCTCTGTAAGAAGTTGACGTGCTCTTCTGAAGAAAAGGTACGGGGTATAACTACTATTTCACAAATAGTTGATTTAATCCTGAGCTAGAGTTCTCAGGCCTAGACTAGTCCTCCACGAGGAAAACCCGATTAAAATTGGTTGTGATTGCGTATGCTTTCTCGCTCTTTATTATTTCCGTATTTACTCTGATTATTTACTGTTGGTAAAAGAGTTTATATTTTAATTTGATATTATTGTCATAAACTCTATTCACCCCCTCTAGAGTTGCCAACTTGTTCTTCAATTGGTATCAGAGCTCTGTTCTCTCAACAAGGACTAACATCCTAGAGCTGATCCGTGGCAACCACACAACACATGTTTTCCAATCACGGTGAAGGACAGTCCACTCATAGGCCTCCCCTATTTGATGGAACAAACTACACCTATTAGAAAATAAGGATGAGTTTTTATTTCAAGTCGCTAGACTTCGACCTGTGGACCATTGTTACCGATGGTTTCAAAAAGCCTTCCAGGATAGTTGTCAATGGTGATCTCATTGAGAAACCCTACGACAAATATTCTGACAAGAAAAAGAAACAGGCGTCTAGACGCGAGAGCTATTAATGCTTTATTTTGTGCAATAGACAGGAATGAGTTTAACAGGGTCTCAACATGTACCACCTCTCACGAAGTATGGAGACTTCTAGAAGTGATGCATGAAGGAACCACCAAGTCAAGGAGTCAAAAATAAGTCATCTCAGACAAGAATATGAGGCATTCAAGATGAAGCCCGATAAGACGATCACACAAATGTTTACAAGATTCCTCGACATCATTAACCCCTTGTCATCTCTAGGCAAACAATATACAAATCACGAGAAGATCCGTAAGTTACTTAGGGGGCTACCAAAGATTTGGATCCCTAAGGTAACAGCTATCATAGAAGGCAATGATCTCAATACAATGTCTATGAAGACTTTGATGGGAAAGTTGATGATACACGAGCTTGACCTCAAAGACTTCGAAGAGCCTGCTCCAAAGGCAAAGGAGATTGCCCTTAAAGCTCATCGTGGAAGAGCTGATCCTGAAGAGACTGATGACAAAAATTCGGAAGGTGATGATCAAGCTCTCCTTGTCCGCAACTTCAAGAAGTTCCTTCGCTTCAATCAAAGAAAGAAGGAACAACAAGAAGATAACGAAGAAGAGCCAACATGCTACGGCTACAAGAAGATGGGACACGTCCAAAAAGACTGTCTATTTGCAAAAAAAAGCAACCTATATGAGAAGCCCTATAAGAAGTCTTCCTCAAGAAAATATGCTAACACTAGCATTTGGCATGAAAGCGAAGCTAGTGACTCCGAGGAAGAAAAGGACTCCCCTCAAGACACCACCAATGTATGCCTAATAGCAACATCCGATAAGGTAACTAGCGAAACTCTCGATGATTTCACTTTTGATGAACTTGGTGATGCATTCAATGATTTACTAAATGACCACAAGAAAGCCATTAGTAAATATAAACATGCCAAGGAGAAGATCAAAAGTTATGAAGTCGAGATTCAAAAACTCTCTTCTTTACTTGATAATATTAGAGACACTTCACCCACGGAAGTCACTAATAAGGTGTCTAAGCTTAAATTAAGCCTACATGATGCCGAAGCACGTATTGAAAAGCAAACACGTGAGATCACAGCTCTCAACACTGAGCTTGCTGAAGAAAAGAATAGACATAAGATCTCTATTACTAAAATTTATGGTTTAAATGATAAGTATAATGAACTGCACGCTGTCTCTAAAAAATTAGAGACTAGATTAGGAAAACAGGTTGCTCAACCTCAAACCCAATCACATAAGACACATACAAAGCACAACACTACTCAAAATAGTCAAACACGTAATCCACCTACAACACACAAACATGCTTACATGTACACCCACTTACATACAACACACAAACCACATGCACGTAGAAATTATTCTCATAACTATTATTCTACTGCGATACACAATCACCATGCTACACATAGATATAATCATTACTATGTTGCACATAAACAAAATCACCACCATACTGCATATAGAAATAATCATCACCCTGCTGCCACATATAGTCATTATCATGCTGCTCCACACCACTCTTACCATGCTACATATAGACATCATCAACATGCTCCAAATATAAATAGGAATGCTATTTATACCTATTGTGGATTACATGGACACATCTCACCATAATGTACAATTAGGAGATTAGTAGATATAAACCTATATGTATGGGTGCCAAAAACTAACTTTTCAGGACCCTCAAGAACATGGGTACCAAAGGTCACATCTACTCTTGATGTAGGTGGTCCTTCCCTCCTCAACTAAAAGTAAGTGGATTCTCGATAGTGGATTCTTGCGACATATGACGAGAGGCGCAAATCTTTTTGCATCACTATCGATGAAGAGAGAAGGATATGTATCCTTCGGCAACAACCTAAAAGGGTATATTATAGGTAATGGTACTATTGGTCATCCTCCTTCTCCTGTAATAAAGGATGTCTGCCAAGTGACCGAGTTAAAGCATAACCTGCTCAGCATAAGTCACCTTGCTGATCATGGATATGATATTAACTTTGGACAAAATAAATGCTACATCTATGATAGGTCAACGGATGACATCGCTTTTGAAGGAATAAAAGAGGATAATATTTACATTTTCTATCTTTCTAGAGATACTAACAGTGCAGGGAGATGCCTCTATGCCCACAAGGATGAGAGGTTGTTGTGGCACCAGCGTCTTGGTCATGCCAATATGGATACAATATCCAGGCTGTCGACTAAGAAGCTAGTGAGAGGCTTGCCCGACATCACAATCAAAAAGGACATGGTATGTGCCGAATGTAAGTTAAATAAGGCAACCAAGTCCTCATTTCATTCCATAAACACTGTAAGTACTACTAGACCCTTGCAATTACTTCACATGGACTTATTTGGTCCTAGTAGAGTAGCCAGTCTTGGTGGAAAAATCTACGCTTTTGTTATAGTAGATGACTTTTCTAGATTCACTTGGATTTTCTTTCTTACAAACAAAAGTGATGCCATTTCTGTTTTCAAAATTTTTGCTAAAAAGGTTCAAAACGAAAAAGGCTACACGATTACTCGAATCCGAAGTGATCATGGAGGCGAATTCAAAAATACGGATTTTGAAAAGTTTTATGATTTAAATGGTTTTGATCATGAGTTTTCTTGTCCTAGAACTCCTCAACAAAATGGTGTTGTGGAGCGGAGGAATAGGACTCTTGGCGATATGGCTAGATTCATGCTGAATAAATTTTCTCTTCCGAAATATTTTTGGGCTGAAGCTGTCAGTACAGCGTGCCACATTTTTAATAGGGTGCTTATTCGACCTATTACGAAGAAAACACCCTATGAGCTTTGGTTTGGAAGAACTCTAAATATTTCATATTTTAGAGTTTTTGGTTGTCGATGCTTTATCCTTAACACCAAAGACAACTTAGGCAAATTTGATGCCAAAGCTAACGATGTTATATTTCTTGGATATGCTGCCAAGAGCAAGGGATATAGAGTGTTTAACAAACGCTCATTAATTGTAGAAGAGTCTACAAATATGACTTTTGATGAAGATATTAGTACAGCAGCCACTCCTAACGATGATATTGAGCCATCGACTTCTACGCCGATGAATACCACCACTAAAACCAATTCTTTGGAGGGCTTGCCAAAGAAATTCTCTTTCAAGCCGTCACATCCAGAAAACTTGGTCATAGGTGAGGTTTCAAGCGGAGTAAGTACTCGATCATCGTTAAGAGACTCCATTGCTAGTACTACCTTTATTTCACAAATTGAGCCTAAAAATATTTTAGAAGATTTTAATGATGAGTTTTGGATTTCTGCCATACAAGAAGAACTCAACCAATCCGAGAGGAGCCAGGTCTGGGAACTTGTTCCTATGCCAGCTAATCATTCGATTATTGGTACGAAATGGGTTTTTCGCAACAAAGTAAATAAAGATGGTTCAATTACACGCAACAAAGCTCGTCTAGTAGCTCAAGGATACAACCAAGAGGAAGGTATCGACTACGTTGAGACGTATGCTCCTGTTGCTAGACTGGAATCCATTCGGATGCTTTGTGCATTTGCTAACTTTCAAACTTTTAAATTGTTTCAAATGGATGTTAAAAGTGCTTTTCTGAATGGATTTATTAAGGAGGAAGTTTTTGTAAAATAACCCCCTGGTTTTGAAAATCACAAATTTCTCGACCACATTTTCAAACTCAAGAAGGCGCTATACGGCCTCAAACAAGCCCCTAGAGCTTGGTATGAATGCGTAAGCAATTTCTTGCTAGATAAAGGTTTTTAAAAGGGAAAATTGACACTACACTATTTATCAAATGTTTTTAAAACAATATTCTTTTGGTGCAAATTTATGTAGATGATATCATATTCGATTCTACTAATGAAAATCTTTGCTAAGATTTTGCTAAGCGTATGCAGAAGGAATTTGAGATAAGCATGATGGGGGAGCTCACCTACTTCCTTGGATTACAAGTCAAACAAACTTTACAAGGAACTTTCATCAGTCAGTCAAAATATACAAAGGATATGCTGAAAAGTTTGATCTTGACAACATCAAACCAATCAGCACCCCTATGGCTACTTCGACCAAGCTGGAACCTGATGAAAGCGGGAAACCGGTTGACCAACGTAAGTATCGAGATATGATTGGTAGTTTACTTTATTTAACTGCTAGTCGTCCCGGTATCATGTTTAGTGTTTGTCTGTGTGCTCTCTATCAAGGTAGTCCTAAGGAATCGCACATGTCCGCCGTTAAGTGTATCTTTCGATACCTTAAGGGTACTGTTACAGTGGGCTTATGGTATCCCAAATCCACATCCTTTGACCTTATCGGTTATTCGGATGCTGATTTTACAGGATGCAAAGTCGACCGTAAAAGTACAAGCGGTACATATCATTTATTAGGCAAGGCTCTAGTCTCTTGGTTTAACAAGAAGCAGAATTCCGTCGTACTATCCACAACAGAAGTTGAATATATCGTAGCTGGTCGTTGCTGTGCACAAATTTTGTGGATGAAGCAAACCCTTGAAGACTATAATCTTTCTTTCATGCACATTCCTATATTCTGTGATAACACTAGTGCTATAAACCTCACCAAGAACCCTATATGCCACTCACGCACGAAACACATTAAAATACGTCACCACTTTTTGTGTGATCACCAGCAAAATGGCACTATAAACTTAGAATTTATCGACACTGATCATCAGCTAGCAGATTTTTTTACCAAACCACTATCCGAAGAGCGTTTCAACTTTTTATGTCGTGAACTCGAAATTTTGGATGAAGCTGTTATTCATTAAAGTAACCTGCATAAATATCGATTATGTCTTAGTTCTTTACGATGAATTTTTTTATGGGTACAAGCCGAAAGGGTCCTTCTGACAACAAGGCGTAAAAGCCTAAGCGACACGGTGCACTAGTCCTCAAGACTACCGCTAGCTGGGATCCAGCCCCTAGAGCTACCCCATGGCAGGTTCACCGTAATGAATTGGGTCATAACTCCTTGTTTATTACATGGTATACCTTGATTTATAACTTGCTCAAATCAAATTTTCGGACTTCAACCCTTTTTTTTCTTTTGATTCAGCTTTAACTCTCTACTTGCATCTCTTAATCTTGCATATTCACTTTTATTTCAATCTATCATTAGTTTCAAATCCTTTTAGCCTATTTTTTATTCTGGCCCTATAATCCAAAATTTGGGCCGAACTCTGCCTAACACAGAGTTTGGGCCGAATTCGGTCTGGTCCATCCAGAACCGCAAGCGGGCTCAGCCGCTGATGTAAAATTGATCCAATGGTCTTGATTTGTTCCGACCATTCGAACCCCTAATATTCTAACCGGGTTCTCACTCTCTCTCTCCTCCATTTCCACCTTCCAAACTTCTCCAAACACTTCCTCTTCAAACCCTAACCCTAGTTCTTCCATCCTAGTGCATTTTTCTTCTCCAAATTCAAGAAGAAGGTTTCTTGTACCATTCGCTTCCATTCTTCATCAACTATTTGAGGTATAATTTTACTCTTTTCTCTATCTAATTTCTTTAATTTTCTTTATTATTCATGGCTCCCAAGTTGTTTAATAGAGGAAAGTGGCTTCGAACCGAGGGTACGTCCTCTTCGTATTGAAAAACCTATTGAACAACCCATCCAACAACCTATTCACCCATTGTTCAATCCACCTCATCCAATCGACCCCAACACGTACGATGACTGAATATTTGTGTTACTAGACGCTTCCAACGAGTGGTTTAGTGATTTTCGATCACGTCCTGTGTACGCGGATCATCCTATTAACTTCACCATATTTTCACAATATGATTCCTTATTTCATGATCTATGTCTTGATGAACTTGTCACTACAAATTCAGTTATCTATCTCAATGCCATTCAAATGTTTTATGCAATCTCACTCATGATGATACACGTCTATATTCACGTGTTGCTGGCATTGATATTTTATTTGATGACTTTGACTTGGTCGAATACCTTGAAATTCCGGAGCCCAACTTATTTTAGAAACTTGTTGAAGCTCGCAAGTTTTAATTCTTCGATGGGTCATCCCTAGAAAGCTTCAAGGATGATTTGTGTACACCTAATACACGTCCACGCAAGCTTCTTGCCAAATATCTAAATCCTTATTTCTATGAACTTCATCGCATTGTCTTCAACACTATTCTGCCCAAAGTAGGATCTACTGATGAGGTTACATATTTTCAGATCTCTGCCTTGTATCATCTTTATTTTTATGTTCTATTTAATCATCCACGTATCATGATGGACTGGATGATTAATGCTAGAAAGAATCCCAGGTCATTTGTCTTTGTTCTCTATCTTCCTATGATTTTTTATGATTTTTATGTTCCCCTTGATGAGTGTCAGTTCCTCCCTGCCCCTGCCTTCGTATCAAAGGCACTGCAGCTTCAGGCAGCCGTCGGCTCTCCTGCTGAGTCTGAGCACTCCGATGCTAAGGCTGACGCACCTGCTCTTGGACAGGATGCGCCTCCTCCTCCTGCTACTCTTGAGTCGATTCATACTATGCTTCGCAATCGGTTCACTTTAGAGGATGATCGCTGGACCCAGCTTGACTACCGTACCACCCTGCAGATGAGTGCTATCAGCAACTCACTGCATGACATTCGGTACTCTATGTCTCGTCATCCTTCCATGCCTATCCTTATGGAGCGGGACCCTGCTCGCGATGGATACCGTATCGATGACCCTTGGGTCATACGCTATCTGGATCCGGATGCGGCTTTTGTGGACCCTCATCGTTCATTCACTGATCCTTCTGACGATGCTGGACCTTCACGAGCTCCGTGATGGATGTGGTCTCCTACTTGCTGCTGCTCCTGAGGATCTTATGTTTACTTTTTCTGCACTATGGATTTCTAGTTTATGTAGTTGATCGTTATTGCATTTGACTTATTTATGCTTTATGACTCTTGAGACACTTGATGCAGATTTCTTTTAGTGTGCTTGCCAGTTATTTCCATTCTCTCGATAGTTGTATTTGATAAATAACAAAGGGGGAGAATTATTTGATATTCCCATTATCATCATGTCATATTGTATTCTATATCTGTGTTATTTTTGGAAAAGCCTATATTTATCAGGACATTATATCGAAGCATTGTATACGGGGGAGCTATTGCTAGTTCCGTACTGATTGCGGGGGAGCTTACTATTTTTTAATGTGTCTAGGTATGAACATTGAATATACAAATATCATTTTGTCAATTATCAATATGGGGGAGATTGTTGACACAAAATCACAGTCAACCAAATATTGATAAAATTGACAATAAGATACTTGTCATAATTCAATATGACACATCAAGACTGAACTTCGTACAAGACGTACGACGGCTCTTACCTGCTGCGTACAATGTTTTGAGTCTGCATTTTACACTTTTCTTGAGTCTAGAAATATGTAAACTGAGTCGTACTGAGCAGTTTGAGACTTTACCTATACCTATACCACAAACCAAAAGCTCCCCTAAAATCAAACTAGCCCATTAAGCCCACTGGACCAGTTCTGTCTTATGGAGACAGAGTTCGGGCCGAACTCTGCCTCCACACAGAGTTCGGGCCGAATTCTGTCCCATAAAATCCAGGACCCTAATTTTTAGGGTTTACTGGATGCTAGTTGTCCAACGGCCAAAATTTTGAATTCTTGATCCAGAATTCTGGCCGAATTCTGCCTGCCTAGAATCATATAAATAGGCCTTGAATTCTCACTTTTCAAATCATCCAATCTTCTCTTCTCTTCTCACTAAAGCCTTATACAAGCCTTACCCTTCTCATCTACTAGCCACAAGCTCCCTAAGCCACAAAATGCTCAGTTCTTTTCAGTTGGGAGTTTGTGCAAGAGTTCAAGAAGTCGCTTGGAAAATTCCAAGCATCGCCACTGCGATCTTTGTAAGAAGTTGACATGCTCTTCTAAAGAAAAGGTACGGGGTGTAACTACCATTTCATAAATAGTAGATTTAATCCTGAGCTAGAGTTCTCAGGCCTGGACTAGTCCTCCACGAGGGAAACCAGGTTAAAATCGGCTGTGTTTGCGTACGCTTTCTCGCTCTTTATTATTTCCGTATTTACTCTGATTATTTACTGTTGGTAAAAGAGTTTATATTTTAATTTGATATTATTGTCATAAACTCTATTCACCCCCCTCTAGAGTTGCCTACTTATTCTTCAATGTAGTCTTTGTACATCTTAAGAATCCAAAACTGATATTTATATAACTAGAAACAAAATATGTAGCAAACCCGGCCGGAGCACATCCCTCCCATATTCACAGCACCTTCATTTTCCATGTAGTTCCTGAGAGAAGAAGAGAAATATATTTGACCATTATATGTACATGTTTGTATAAACTGATATCAACTAAGAACAAAAACTCTAAAAAATAAGCTTATTTCAACTAAGAATAAGATATATGACAAGTGATGTGAGGTCTGATACTCACTTTATCAGAGTGGTATTATTGTTATTTTTGTGAGAGTGCTAGAGAGTTAGTTAGCATTTTGGGTTGTATTGTGAGTGTCAGCTTGGCCTTGGGTTTTGACCCTTGTATGCGTATGACTTGGGTAGAGGATGCCTTGGTGACAGCTAGACTAATTAGTATCCTAAACTAGAGTAACATTTAAAGAGTATGAGGATGAGAGTACCAGTTAATTAGATATCAATGTTAGTGTAGAGACTTATGGGCAAGGATAAGAAAGAACTATGTTTCAGTTTTGGGGTGAGATCAGTGGGTGGCCTATGCATTAGAAAGTGAGGATTGGGCTAGACAGGGAGCTTGGGAGTGTTAGAAGGTCCTGTTAAGCCCAGGCAACAGGGTATGACCCTGCCTAGGCCAGGTGGTTAGGGGGCAAGCCCTGTGCTTGCTCATGCAAGTGCCAGAATGACCTGTAGTATGCAGGTTGCCGACCATTTGGGTACTATTGTAGGCCTCAGGCATGGCAGCAAGGGTACACTTGCTTATTTGCCTTGGCAAATGGTGACTTTAGGTGTTATAGTTTTGTGTTGAGTGTTTGGATGTAGAGTATCAGAGATATTAGAGAGTATCGTATTTTGGTAATGTGGTTCAGATTTGAGTGTGTGTATGTGTCATGTGAAGGTGTACCAATATGTGTTATTAGAGAGTATCATATATTAGTGTCTGAAGTGTAGATAGTGTATTAGTGTTTAGGGATTAAGTAAATCTTGTGTGAGAGTGTGTTAGTATGCGTCAGTTGGCTTTGGGTTTAAGATAGAAGCATGTGGGAGTTAGTATAAGTTAGAGACTAGGGTTACATACAAGTTTAGGGGACTTTGTGTAAAACCCCTAAATTCATACTACATTTTTTTTTAAATTTGGTATCGATTTTGTTTTTCTAATTGTACGTCGCGTACGAGTTCGTATTTTCGTATTTGTACGTCGGGTACAAAATTAGAAGCTGATATATTTTTACAAATATTTTATTAAAATATTTTTTAAAATAAATATTAATATTTGAATTATTGCGTCGCGTCGAACTTTGGCAAACGTTATTTATTTAATGTAAAAAAATAATATTTTACAAATGTAAGTGATAAGTTTAAAAATTATTATTTTATGTAAATATATTTTGTGTGCGAGTGACATGAAATGTCCACTTCATTTTACGAAAACAAATTCTAATTAGTTTAATTATTTATCAAAATATATTCCCAATATTAAGTAATTATCATAATTTTTGAAATTTATTTTTATTATATTTTAATATTTACGAAAAAGATATTCAAAATTTAGTTTGATTTAATACTTGATTAAATATGATAATTTGGATTGGAAAAGATAATATTAGATTTATCGGTTTTATCTTAAAATAGCCATTGGATTTTATCTATATAAATTTTGATCGAATCGAATAAAGGGGTGAATTATCCACATGAGAATTTAAATCGTCCAAATCCTTACTCAACTGGGAATTCCCACATCCTGTATATAGGCAGGTACTCCTCCATAAAATTTTTACCACCCACGTGCATCGTGTCCATGTTTTCCCTCCCACATCTTATTCCAAATATTACATCTACATTGAATCCTCTCCCCGTGTCGACAGTCCCGACACCATAAAAAATTCCAACCCTAGTTGCCCCGTTTCTTGGCCTTGCTTGCCGCCACCACCGCCCAGCAGTGCCACCACCCTCATCATCCTCGACACCACCCTCGCTCTGACCCCGACCCGTCGACCGATTACCCCACAAACACCACAACGCCACTGCTGCTGACACTTCCCTCCGTACAACCGACCACCTCCTCACCTCGCCTCTGTCTACCGACACCCTAACCATCGCCCAAACCCGGACACCGCCACCACCGCTACCACCAGACTGATCACCACCATCTTGACCCCCACCTCCACTTCCAATACCATCATCGGCACCATTGCCGGAAACCCCAAGACACCGTCAACACCATCTCCATCACAACAAAAGAAAGAAGAAGAATGGGGAACCCTATCCTGAGCGCCGCCGCATCACGGCATCCTCCGCTGCGGAGTGAGCGCGTGCCACCACCAGCATGCCAAACCCCGCCTCTGTCGGTCGGATCTAGGAGCCACCTCCGATCCGCCACTTCCCCATCCCTCCATGGCCGGCCGCCCGCCGCCGCCGTTTGGACTCACCACCTCCGCCAAGACCCAGCGCCGCCTCCGCCCAAATCACCGTCGCGCCGACCGCCTTGTCCCCACGGTTGTCCCCGCTCCACCGCCTCGCCACGCCTCTCCACGCAACCTCGCCCGCACTTTTCGACGAGATCCGCGCCCCTCTCACCTCTCCAACCGCGCCGCCGCGCCAGCCGCACACCTGCGGTGCACCGCCGCGCATACGCGAGCTCGATGCCGCCCCAGCGCCCGGACGCCGCCGGCGAACTCCGGTGAGTTTTCTCTTTCTCCCCGCTATTTCCCTCTCGAGTAATTTCTCTCTCTCTCTGTGTGTTAATGAATTGGAGGAGATGAGCTGTTTGGTTTTTGTATGAGTTATTATCATTATTATTATTACTATTATTATTATTATTATTATTCTTATTATTATTTATTACTGTTATATTATTATTAGTATTATTATTAAAGTTATTATTATGGAAGTTATTATTATTATATTATTATTATTAGTATTATCCTTACTGATTTTATAATTATTATATTATATTATGTGATTATTGTTATTATTATTATTAATATTAATATTATTCTTATTCTTATTATTATTATATTTATTATTATTATTATTTTCAGTATTATTATTATTAGGAATGATATTTCATTTAAAGTATGCGTATTATTGTAACTAATAAGAAAGGCACTTTTCAAAGTTATAAATGATTTCTAGTATTCCCAATATTATCTAAATTATTTTACTAATAAAAATATAGTTTTCTTTTTACCTAGAAAAATTTATTTATTGAACTTAGATTTTTCCTAAAAATGTATTCTTGAATTTCACGTATTTGTGTAAAATATTTCACTAATAAAACCTTGTCTTTAAAATAGTATAGATAATTTCTAAAAATTAGTATCTACCTCTTCAAACCCTCTTCAATTATCATCGTAAATCGTGACTAAACTGTGCTTTTCTATCTTCTCGAAAATTTCCAACCCTTATGCATCGGCCATGGCTATTGGACAAAACAGAACGTCACGATCATCGCACCACAACCGGCGTAACACCAGGCAAGACACCTTGCCTTTACTGTTTACTTTCTTGCTCAATATCATGCATGTTTTATTCTACCAAGTTGTTCTTTCAAAACTATATATAGATGCAAATTATTAAATTTTATGTAATTGGCTTAGAGTTAAGGGACTACCATATGTTTAGAGCATCTCATAAACTGTCACGATGTGTCACGGGTTGTGTGCGAGTTGTGAGTCGCATATAGCTTCTGACTTGCGTACCGACCGTATATCGGTGCGTACAGGCCGTGCGTTAGGATATGACTGCTAATAGATTTGTATAGAAGACTTGGCAGTTATTAAGAATTAAACAGTATCGTGGAGACGACCCATGTATAGTATCATGGGGAGGGAGAGGACAGTTATTAGCGTAGGGGCTACATTTATTTTTACACATATTTTGGGCCGAGGGTGACTCTTATGAGCACTACCTTCTATCCAGGGCCGATATTGACTCGGATGAGCGCTACTTACTGCCACTCTTTATTTACTCTGCTGATCCTACAGCCCTTGCGTAGAACGTTGTCCTCAAAGTGCATATCACATAGAATGGTTAGAAACCTTTACGCATGTATATTTTCTATTGAGCTCTTACTATTCAGTTTATTGGCATAATATTATGTGTCTTGTTACGTCCCTCTGAGGACCTAATGATCTCTCCAGGTGTGTGTTTTCATGATTCTTGCAGTTGCTCTAGCTAAGGCCATTCCTTCCTTCGTGATGATTGCTCTTGGATTCGCCATTGCTCTCGCTTGCTCAATTCTTTCCTTGTATATTTTGTCATATTTAATTTAGTTGGTAGTGGATTTGTCTCCGCCCAACAATTGTGTACATAAAAAACTCAAAGTTGCCTTTATATCATTATTTATCTTCGTGGATAAGATTTAGTGTCTTGGCTTTCTACATTTACAGCTTATGTATACATACGATTCGTATATTTACTCGTATGTATATAGCTGGCATGATACGTATCTAGTCCCAAGTATTTTGGGACTGGGGCGTTACATGTTTTTGTGGTGGCCCATGCAGGTCAAGTTTGCCGTTTCGGTTACATGACCGTACCGAGCGGGCATGCAATATAGGATTAGAATCTAGGAATCTCATCCACATACTTGATCACCTTCCTTAACCTTCCTTGATTTGCATATTCCGACTCCCGTGGCTTCCCTTGATTTTTGCATCTTGCTTGAACTCTTTCTACCAACACCCTATCATCTCGTGCTTAAACATGGTTAGAAAGATGACTACACTACTATATACTTATTGGTCAACCCTATGGCTAGAAGGATTATATTGACAAATAATATCCATTGAGGTTATATTTGAGTATAACGGCATTTATTTTTCCTAGAGATATGATCTTAAGGATTAGTTAATTTCAAGTTGGGTAGTAGCATATTACCGCCTTCAAGGGATAGTTAGAATTTTATTATTACAAGGTGGTATACACAAGAGGATGGCTAGATCGAGAAAACAAATTTTTTTATTTACAAAATTTTTTGAAATGGTGAAATAGTTATGATTTATTAGGGATATGAAATAAATTGAGAAATAACTTAAGTTTTTATATTGTGACGCATGATTTACGGTTAACTTTAGAAGTTTGGATTGTAATATTATAAAGATTATCTCGAGATTATTTAAGGAGTTTTTATTTTTAGACAACTAGAGAAGACGAAAGTTTAGTTTGAGAGAGCTTGAGGTTGAAAAATTGAGTCGTACGATTTATAAGTTTATTTAACTTTGAGTGGAAGAAATGATGGTAAAATTTTGTTTAAATATTTGGAGGGTATGAAAGCGACTTTGAAGAAAAATTTAAATTTTAAATTGTGTCATATGATCTATGATTTAAAAAGTTAATTAGATTTCAAGTTTAAAGCCTTGATTATGGATATTTAAATTTTGGTAAAAAAAAAAATTAATTTGAGTTGCATGATTTGCGATTGATGAAACGAGCTAAGTGTTTATCTCGAGGTACATTTGAGAATTGAAATTTTTTAAAAGTGATGGCTTATTATGAAAATTTACTTGTGCAACATTAGATATGATAAAGGTTATTTGGAATTTGTTTAAAGGAAATTAAACTTTAAGTTATGATTAAATACTTGATGGAAAATCTTGAGATTTTATTTCGAAGAAATTTGAAATTTGGTCATATATTGGTAGAGGACCAAAAAGCAAGCAAGTCACCCTAATAGGATACAAGTATTCCTCTTTAATTGCCATGATAGTTGTATGTACTCGAGTGTAGTTACGTCATCTGCCAAACTATGTGAAGATATCTCAATCTTGACTCACTCGACATTCCCTCAAAACTAGATTTTATCATGACTTTCTAACCATTTGAAACTTGAGAAATGATTAGATTGTTCCTTAATCATACTCCATCTAAGTGGCTATCATATCTTTAGAAACTGTATTTCTAACTTATTTTACCTTGATCTACTAGAATCCGAATTATCTTTATTTCATGCTTTAACTTGGTCATTTATTTTGTGCGTTAATCATTATCTCATGAACTCCCACTTTCTATTTTAAATTCTTTAGTGTCATTTACCGTGACTTGAATATTTGGAGCACAAAACTAGACTTTTCCTTCCAACAAATTTCATATGCAAGACCTAGACGAGCCCACCTTCACATAGGCATATCATGTCCCACCAAAACACGTCCCCTTGTACTCTATTTTTATCCTACGACTTTCAAGACAAAAGGGCTACATTGCACCTTTACCATGACACCGATATGCTTTCCAACTATAGACAAGGACTCAACCTCGACTCATGTTCTTTGACCCAATAAATGATTATGGTCCACTTAATTCCTTAAATGCTTAGCATGTGCTTATTGTTAACCCGTGCCTTTTATTTTTGTTCAGTATCTTAAATTGCTTAGGCCCATAAATTTTATTTTCGTGCAATAATTAGTATTTATTATCCAAATCCTATCACGACCGTTGAGCCTAACCAATACTTACTTCTAAATCGTTTTGATTTTCTCTTCAAAAATTTTATTTTGCTCTGCTATTATTCATGCAACCTTGCTCTTGTGATTCCTTGGACTTAGATAAAGATTTGATCATGACACCCTTTGGTTAGACATGGGCTAGATTGGAGGGCATCATAAAGGAGATTAGTGGCTAATCAAGTAAAATAATACGTGATTATGAGACATTAGTTAAATGTGCTATTTGATTAAGAGGTGTGATATTATATTTTGGAAAGATCAAAGGATAGTATATTTGCGAGTGCCAAAAGGTTTGAGATTAATCCAAAGTTGAAATAAAGTTTATGTTTGGTGCATAAGGGATAAAAAAAATTTTATGTTGATAAATAAATCTAAATTTTCTAGAAGAGTTTGTCTTCTACTTCAACTATCTTGATTAAAGATTTTGAAATTTGAATTTCAAGAAAATTAAAGCTTGAGGAAATGCGCATATTTATGTTGGAAAAGAAAGATAGAGATTCATTGAATATCTATTTTGAGGAGAGTATGAATGGCGAAATCTATTTGTAGAAAATATATATGATATAATGGAGAGAAGTAAAATTTAAATTTATTTTTGGACTTATCTAATTTCGATCGTTCGGATAGTGAATTGATATATAAATATAGTGGGAATTCAAGATTGTGAGTAAACTTTGGAGGTAAAAAAAAGAAAAAAATAAAAAAAAGGTAGGATTATAAAATTTTGTGAAGAATAATAGACGAAAGGTTGAATGCAAAAAGACATTGATGATTATATCGAGGGTTATGACAATATCGAAAACACAAGTTGAAATTTGAAGATTGAATATAGAAAGGCCTTGATGATTATGCCAAGAATTATGGTAATATCAAAAACAAGTTAGATTTTGAATATATTGTAAGATCGTGGTGGAAGAGAGTCTTGCCTATATTAAGTTCACATTTTTTTGATCGAAATTGATAGTTGTCATGAGATATCTTCCAAATCATACCCATGAATTCATTTTCCTAGCTATCGTAATGCTCGATTATTCGAAAAATCAATTCCATTGTATGCTTTTTTAACTTGATCAAATTTCTATTGCCTCAACCCTACATATCTTATCTATTCCTAAATTTCGAGGACGAAATTCTTATAAGTTGGGTAGGATATAAAATCCCTAAATTCATACTACAATTTTTTTTAAATTTGGTATCGATTTTATTTTTGTAATTGTACGTCGCGTACGAGTTCGCATTTTCGTATTTGTACGTCGCGTACAAAATTACAAGCTGATATATTTTTACAAATATTTTATTAAAAGATTTTTAAATAAATATTAATATTTGAATTATTGCGTCGCGTCGAACATTGGCAAAACGTTATTTATTTAATGTAAAAAAATTGATATTTTACAAATGTAAGTGATAAGTTAAAAAATTATTGTTTTATGTAAATATATTTTGTGTGCGAGTGACATGAAATGTCCACTTCATTTTACGAAAACTAATTCTAATTAGTTTAATTATTTATCAAAATATATTCCCAATATTAAGTAATTATCATAATTTTTAAAATTTATTTTTATTATATTTTAATATTTACGAAAATGATATTCAAAATTTAGTTTAATTTAATACTTGATTTAATATGATAATTTGGATTGGAAAAGATAATATTGGATTTATCGGTTTTATCTTAAAATAGCCATTGGATTTTATCTATATAAATTTTGATCGAATTGAATAAAGGGGTGATTTATCCACATGAGAATTTAAATCGTCCAAATCCTTATCCAACTGGGAATTCCCACATCCTATATATAGGCAGGTACTCCTCCATAAAATTTTCACCACCCACGTACATCGTGTCCATGTTTTCCCCTCCCACATCTTATTCCAAATATTACATCTATATTGAATCCTCTCCCCGTGTCGACGGTCCCGACACCATAAAAAATCCTAACCCTAGTTGCCTCGTTTCTTAGCCTTGCTTGCCGCCACTACCGCCCGGCAGTGCCACCACCCTCATCATCCTCGACACCACCCTGGCTCTGACCCCGACCCGTCGACCGATTACCCCGTAAACACCACAACGCCACTGCTGCCGACACTACCCTTCGCACAACCGACCACCTCCTCACCTCGCCTCTGTCTACCGACACCCCAAGTACCATCGCCCAAACCCGGACACCGCCACCACCGCTGCCATAAACCTGATCACCACCATCATGACCCCCACCTCCACTTCCAATACCATCATCGGCACCATCGTCGGAAACCCCAAGACACCGTTAACACCATCCCCATCACAACAAAAGAAAGAAGGAGAATGGGGAACTCTAACCTGAGCGCCGCCGCATCACGGCATCCTCCGCCGCGGAGTGAGCGCGCGCCACCACCAGCACGACGAACCCCGCCTCTGCCGGCCGGATCTAGGAGCCACCTCCGATCCGCCACTTCCCCATCCCTCCATGGCCGGCCGCCCCCACGTCGTACAGTACGGCCGCCCGCCGCCGCCGTTGGGACTCACCACCTCCGCCAAGACCCAGCGCTGCCTCCGTCCAAATCACCGTTGCGCCGACCGCCTTGTCCCCACGGTTGGCCCCGCTCCACTGCCTCGCCATGCCTCTCCACGCAACCTCGCCCGCACTTTCCGACGAGATCCGTGCCCCTCTCACCTCTCCAACCGTGTCGCCGTGCTAGCCGTCCACCTGCGGTGCACCGCTGCACGTCCGCGAGCTCGACGCCGCCCCAGCGCCCGGACGCCGCCGGCGAACTCCGGTGAGTTTTTCCTTTCTCCCCGCTCTTTCCCTCTCGAGTAATTTCTTTCTCTCTCTGTGTGTGTAATAATGAATTGGGGGAGATGAGCTGTTTGGTTTTTGTAGGAGTTATTATCATTATTATTATTACTATTATTATTGTTATTATTATTATTATTATTATTATTATTATTATTATTATTATTATTTATTACTGTTATATTATTATTAGTATTATTATTAAAGTTATTATTATGGAAGTTATTATTATTATTATCATTATTATTATTATTATTATATTATTATTATTATTATTAGTATTATCCTTACTGATTTTATTATTATTATATTATATTATGTGATTATTGTTATTATTATTATTAATATTAATATTATTATTATTCTTATTATTGTTATATTTATTATTATTATTATTTTCAGTCTAATTATTATTAGGAATGATATTTAAATATGGTATGCGTATTATTGTAACTAATAAGAAAGGCACTTTTCAAAGTTATAAATGATTTCTAGTATTCCCAATATTATCTAAATTATTTCACTAATAAAAATATAGTTTTCTTTTTACCTAGAAAAATTTATTTATTGAACTTCGATTTTTTCCTAAAAACGTATTCTTGAATTTCACGTATTTGTGTAAGATATTTCACTAATAAAACCTAGTCTTTAAAATAGTATAGATAATTTCTAAAAATTAGTATCTACCTCCTCAAACCCTCTTCAATTATCATCGTAAATCGTGACTAAACTGTGCTTTTCTATCTTCTCGGGAATTTCCAACCCTTATGCATCGGCCATGGCTATTGGACAAAACAGAACGTCACGATCATCGCACCTCAACCGGCGTAACACCAGGCAAGACACCTGGCCTTTATTGTTTACTTTCTTGCTCAATATCATGCATGTTTTATTTTACCAAGTTGTTCTTTCAAAACTATATATAGATGCAAATTATTATATTTTATGCAATTGGCTTAGAGTTAAGGGACTACCATATGTTTAGAGCATCTCATAAACTATCATGATGTGTCACTGGTTGTGTGTGAGTTGTGAGTCGCATATAGCTTTGGACTTGCGTACCGACCGTACATCGGTGCGTACAGGCCGTGCGTTAGGATATGACTGCTAATAGATTTGTATAGAAGACTTGGCAGTTATTAAGGATTAAACAGTATCGTGGAGACGACCCATGTATAGTATCATGGGGAGGAAGAGGACAGTTATTAGCGTAGGGGCTACATTTATTTTTACATACATTTTGGGCCGAGGGTGACTCCTATGAGCACTACCTTCTGCCCAGGGCCGATAGTGACTCGGATGAGCGCTACTTACTGCCACTCTTTATTTACTCTGTTGATCCTACAGCCCCTGCGTAGAACGTTGTCCTCAAAGTGCATATCACATAGAATGGTTAGGAACCTTTACGCATGTATATTTTCTATTGAGCTCTTACTATTCAGTTTATTGGCATAATATTATGTGTCTTGTTACGTCCCTCTGAGGACCTAGTGATCTCTCCAGGTGTGTGTTTTCGTGATTCTTGCAGGTGCTCTAGCTAAGGCCATTCCTTCCTTCGTGATGATTGCTCTTGGACTCGCCATTGCTCTCGCTTGCTCAATTCTTTCCTTGTATATTTTTCTATATTTAATTTAGTTGGTAGAGGATTTGTCTCCGCCCAACTATTGTGTACATGAAAAACTCAAAATTTCTTTTATATCATTATTTATCTTCGTGGATGAGATTTAGTGTCTTGGCTTTCTACATTTACAGCTTATGTATACATACGAGTCATATATTTACTCGTATGTATATAGCTGGCATGATACGTATCTAGTCCCAAGTATTTTGGGACTGGGCATTACACTTTGGCCTTTAGGCCACTGTTCCATGGCAGAAAGGGGAAGGGAAATCATTTTTTGTTGTTGTGCAAGCCAAATATGGCCACTGCTTGGCAACTAGAACACTACTAGAGCGCTAGTACAGCAGGACCAATTTGTCCAGGCCTTGGACCATATTGGTTAGGCCAGTATCTTGAGTGTTTCAGTGGCTTGGCCATCTCAGATGGAGAGATCGTGTGAGTTAGTGTTAGTTAGAAGGTTGGCTTCATGATGTGGTGGCTATTAGTTATCAGATATAGGGCATCCATGTATATGCTAGCGAGTTAGATGTTAGCTTCAAGAAATTTCAGAGGTTAGAAGGTTGTATCTTGGTTTTGTTAGTATGCTAGTATCAGAACATGAGTGTATCAGTGAGTTCAGTTGTTGGAGATTTGAGTCTTGAGTTAATAGTGTGGTTAGATTGGGTACAGATTAGTGTAGCTTGATTAGGAGTTAAGTTAGAGTATCTTGGTTGGTGGTATCAGTACATGGAGATTAAGGGGCTTAAGCTTGCTATAGCAACTATAGCAACAAATGGCAATGCAGCAGCAGGAAGTGGTAGTAGCTGCTGCAGCATTGTTGTAGTACTAGCAGCAGCAGCAGGCTGCAATGGCCACTTGGCTACTGAGCTTTAGCTATTGGCCATGGGTTTGGGTCTTTTGGTTTGAGTATCCTAGAGAGCCTAAGGAGGTTAGTATCAGAAATGGTTGTGAGTATCTATTGGTATCATAAAGGGGTTAGTATGTCGGTATGTATTATAGTGGTTTAGGTATTGGTCGAGTTAAGCTATTAACCTAAGATAGAGGGTTATCTATAGCCTAAATAGATGGGTATATTAATATAATTATAAATGTACATGTATAAGGTAATGAGGAATACAGGGTATCCTACTAGCTAAGGTATAGGCCAATACCTTAGATATCTAGGTAGATGGATTTACCTAGTAGCAAGGTTTAGAGAGTTGCCACTCTAGAATCTAGGGTAGATTGTCATGTTATGTATATGTAAATATACTTGTATTAAGGTAAATTGAGTATATGGATACCTAGACTAGGGTATCTTATAGGATTAATTGATATAAGATACTAGATCTAGACTTAACTATGGTTGACCAAGGTTGCACTTACCTGTGCATGCAGGGAGAGTTCCCTGCTGTGCAGGAACGTAAAGTCCCTAATACCCTATCTCTATTATCTGCTGCCCCTTAAATTCCAAGTTACCTAACTTTTCGAGCCATTGGCACACACATACTTGCATTTTTCTTCAAACTGACACACACACACTTGCATTTTTCTTGTGCCCATAATAAACTGCCCCTTACAAAGTCGCTTTTTCCAGCATTCAAAAATAAAAAGATGCAATTAGTTTTGACATCGGAAGCTCATATCCTATAAGAGATCCCCACATCTAATAGACAAATGAAAACAAGAATAGTTGCTTATTGCATGCATGTTCCGATTCATGACCGACCTTTAAGAGTTGTGAAGCCATTTCATTCATATACATCCTGTCATGCATGAGAAAGCACACATAAACAAGTAGAACGGAGGGGTGTCAAACATTTTCCCTAGTTGCAAAAGCATCATCATACAAGAGTTATCCCACAATATTGGGGCTGACTATTAACACAAATCAATATTGAGAAATTCGAATATACAAATTGACTATTTTTTATTTGACTATATGTCAACAATGCTAATACTCTGTAATTTGTAGAAACTGCAAGCCAAGGAAGCTATAAGAAAGAGAGCAATCTTCATAAAACCTTATAAGCCAGTTGCATTCTGGGTAGACTGGTATCTTGGACATGCAGTTTAAATTCGGAGAGTTAATTTCAAAACACATACCTGTATTAATTGAAATTCTCCAATTGGTCGTCGAAATTGTTCTTGTTGTCAAACATATGGAAGAACAACATCAAGGCATGCTTGCATAAGATCCACAGGGCCAGCAGTCAAAACAAGCCTTTCCAAATCTAGTCCTGACATCAAGACATAAACACCTGAAACAAGGATAAGATAAAAGACTACTTCAGTTTAAGATTAGACAGGGAACATGGACATATGAAAAATAATAGTAAAGTCCGAGTAGCTATTTGTTTAGTTGTATAATAAGATAATATAACAAGATAAGCAAATAAAAAAATAAAAAAAATGTTTCAAAAACACCATATTAATATCAAAGGCATATAACAAAACAACTTTTTTTTAATCAAGAATCTGACCCAAACAGATTACTAACTTCCAATAGTTCCCACTTTCCTCTCGCTTCAAAGACATAATAAAACTTCCAATACGCGTACAGTACAATATTATCTTAATAACTTAAAGAAATAATATTAATACCATAAAAAATGGCAGGAATTGACAAACAAATTCATACACATTAAGCTGTTGAGAAGGTAGATTAGCACAAAAGAGAAGACATGAGACCCAAACACAATTAAATTTCCTTGTAAGTTGCCTAGAAGACATAGTCTTGTTTTAAGATCAAACATGTTCTTATTAAGGGCACTTGTACCTCTCGAATCAAGACGGAGTACGGTAAAATATACACAATCGTCCAAATATGATCAAAAAGTGTGGTTATAGTCGCATTCAAAAGTATCATATCTACAAAAATATTAGTGAACCAATCAACTCGTAAACAAAGAATAAAAAACATGTAAATGAATCCGAATAAAAAAATGATACCAAACTCTTGCAATTCATTAGCAAAGACGAATATCGAGACATCTATGAAGTAGGAACGGTCCAAAAATAGGTGCATGTGTCCCTGTAGCATCAGACATTCCAAATAGTTTCCCTATAATCAAATCTTCAACAGGGATCAGCATTATAATTTCTA
Organism: Iris pallida; assembly: GCA_029216955.1. Lineage (NCBI taxonomy): Eukaryota > Viridiplantae > Streptophyta > Magnoliopsida > Asparagales > Iridaceae > Iris > Iris pallida. The sequence continues at coordinate 7,953,175 of JANAVB010008400.1, forward strand.
GGCAAAAGTAGCATTCTCAATACAATTCCAATCACAAATCATCTCCTTAAAAGTTTAATTTCTTCCTCCAAAATAAAAATAACCACACGTAGAAGAATTCAAAGATCGGAACTTTGTAAAGAATCGAACAGAAAGATTGCAACTTTAGGAGCTTACAAGCAGTTTGCGACAAGAGAAGCACCGGATCCTCGTGTTCGGGGAACTGCATCCTTGACTTAGACGGAAAGAAGCCCACTTTCCACCGCCGCCAAACTCCAAACCTCAATCCCCCAAATCGTAATCCACGAAAACCCTAATCTCCATCTCCCCCAAACTCCGATCAGAAAATGAAACCCTAATTTTCCAATTCAGCACCTAACAATAAAAAGCTTCAATCGCTGGTAAAAAAATTGATACTTTGGGAAGAAATCCTAACCCTAACCCTAGCCGTAACCATAGGGCTCACCGTAACGGCAGAATTCCATAGGGAGGAACTTCGCCGGAGGGATCGAACGGAGGAGAGGGGAGGGGAGGGCCCTATTAATGGCGATTGGACGGTCAGGATACAAAGAAGTGGCTTAAAAAGCGACTGCTCGTCCCCGTGCACTAGTTCGGAGTCGCTGAACACACGGAGGTCGGGCGCCACCACACGGTAGCTTTGGTCGGTGAGGCTGAGGATCCGGTGGCTCATGGAAGCTGAGGAGGAGGAGGAACTTCGACTTCGCCATGGACATCATAAGATTCTGGTGCTTGCGGAGAGTCGATGAGGGGGAGGAGGAGGACGAGGAGAGAGAGAGAGAGAGAGGGTTTTCAGAGTGGAGGGTAATTTGGGGATTATGGTTTGGGATTTAGAAAGGATCTATAAGAGAGAGAAAGGAGGAGGAAGAGGAAAAAGAGGAGGAAGAGGGTGGAGAGGAGGAAGAAGGGTTTGCTGGTTCTGGCTCTCCTTCTCCATCTGCTCGTAGAGAAATAGAGCGGAGAGGAAAGAATCGAAAAATAAAGAAAATGGGATTGGAAGACAACCCGTCAACATATATCAAATTTTAAAAAAATTACCAAAATGGCAGCTGAAAAAATTGCGCCAATTTTTTTAGGCATATGTTAGTTGACGGTTATTACCGAACCGTCACTAAATAAAAGGATGTTTCTTGACGGATCATCTAAAACCGTCAAATATTATGCTATAAGATTGGTAAATTAACGTAAAATAAGGCATTTCTTGACGTAAGACTAAATCCGTCAAGATAAACCATTTTTTTGACGGTTTTTCACGACCATCAACTTATAAACCGTCAAGAATCTTCATTTTTCTTGTAGTGACTTTAAATATCTAGCCTCTAACCATCCACCCTAAAATATTAGATAGACAATACCTTACTATCTAATACCTTAGTATAAAGTAAACCCCCTCTACCTTGTAGGTAAGTCTCCTTTACATTGTAGGTAAATACATTACCTTAAGGTAATAAGCAAATACCCAAAATATCCTAAGATACCACTATGGTATCTCAAGATATCACTCTATATCCTAACTTATATTTCTAATACAGGATACTAACCAACTCGAACATATAACGTTTAACCATCTATTCTAACTTAGAAACCTAACACAACTAACATCCACTAACTAATATCTAACAATAACATATATGTATATATATCCATAAACTCTAACCAACTAACATATGTCATCTCTAACTAACAATAACATAGACTAACACAACTAACTATCTAACTTATACAAGATATCACTATATAACTTCTAAGATACCTCAAACCTCTACATAGATTCTAACATAACCACTAACATACTAACATATCCATACATACAACATCTAAATCCCTCTCCACACCAATACTAACACACACACACAAACACGTATACCAAATCTACCCCTTCTCTTCTAATACACCCACACACATCTATATACAAACACTACCACTCAACCAAAACACAAATCACTCAACAAACCTCACTAGCCTCAAGTCAAATAGGATGACATGATCCTCCCAACTCTCTCGCCTTCACAACACACACACTACACTACAATCTATACAACATCAAACACATACTAACACATATCCTCTATCAATCTCACTTCTCTCCACTAACCACACACATCCTTATCTCATTCAAACACGCACTATACTAACATATATTACATAACAATAATATATATATATATATATATATATATATATATATATATATATATATATATATATATATATATATATATATATCATACATATTCTTGACAACCTATGATACCTATATTCATATGATATTCATACTATATAGGCCCATAGGTTACACAAAATACCTATGTCGTATGGTCCCACTTCTACTTAAAACCAATACTGTACCAATTGGGCCTTCACTAAATTCTAGGATTAAAGTATGTTGTAGACCTTTGTATTAACTTTTTGAAACTTCAAACGGATCGCATTTTTATGTCCAGAAGCTCCCAGAATCGCAAAAACACCGAAACACAATCATCTTTCGGACATCTGACACTCAAACAGTTTTATAGAAAGTTCTAGAATGAATTTGACTTATTAAAATATATATTTTGAAAGCTAAGTTCGATACGGTTCTTTTAAAAAATGGAAGATTAATCGGAGTTCTGAGCTAAAAGTTTAGCATTTCTAAGTTGCTATGGTTACTAAAAACGTGGATGAATATTATGACGATTTTGGGTTATTTTGAACAAAAGAAACACATGTAGGCCAAGATACTTGGATACCAACATAAGTATCCAAATGAAACTCATTCTAACAATTCTAACTAAGATAAATCCACTCTCTAACCATTCTAAAACTGAATTTAAACCACAAAATAGCCTATTTGCATAAACACAAACACATGGGGTGTCCTATATTGAAAACTCCACAAGTAGGACACCAAACCTATTCAAACTTTTTAAAGAGGACTCCAAAGAGCCTCAAATTAAAATCTAATGGTTGTACATGCATGGGGGTGGATCCTTTGGATTCATATCTAACTAAAATGCAAGAGAAATTGAAATAGAGAGATGATTATACCTATTGGAAGTGGGATTCCAATAATACACTCAAAGGATACGATTCCGACATGAAAGCTCCTCCAAAAATAGACACCCTTCCTTGCTCCTTGCTTCCAATCCTTGATAGCACCTCCTACTTGGTTGAATGAGAAGAAATGATGAAAGATTGGAAGAAGAATGGAGGGATTTGGAGATCAAAATCAAGAGGAAAGCTCTCAAGTTTGGGGAAGAACAAATTTGGGAAAAAAAGAGAGGCAAGTATGAAATGAAAGAGAGGGACACCTCTCCCCCTATAGGTGGCTGTCTATATATGCCCTAATGGGCCAATGTGAAATGTCCAAGATGTCCCTACAAGTCTCCTTTAGGTCAACTTAAGTCATGACAAGGTTTGTGGTCAAAAAGGTCAAGTTTTAGTCTCTAATTTAACCATTCTAAGCAAGTGGGATTAGTCTAATGACACTAAATTAATTAGTGGGGTTTGCGGGCCATGCCTAACAAATCTTGTGGTTCCGACTAGAGTCTAAGCTACCCGGATCACTAACACAAGTCGGAACGAGATAAAAATTGAACCCGACTTAACAAATCTCATAAAATCAACATTAAAATATAAAAATTCCCAAAATATTAAAATATGAAAAATGACCAAAATCACAATATATCAATTTAAATATTATTAAAATAATCTAAAATTTACCAATTAATCAATATCCTAAATATTTTAAAAGTCACAAAATGACCAAAATTCTCTTAGCCTAAAAAGTGGTAATTAGCTAATCTAATCACACGGGTTAGACCTCCAAGGTCATGGTTAGTCTCTAGGCTAAACAGTTCTAAGGTTACACTAGCAAAATATCAAAATCACAATACACTAATTTAAATAATTTTAAATTAATTAAAATTCACCATAAATCATTATTTAATATTAAAAGATAGATTTTTACAGAAGTTTAAAATTATCCTCATTTTAGAAAAGTGGTGGTTACAAATCTACCCTCCTTAGAAAAATTTTGTCCTCGAAATTAAGATGGTCATACTCCTTCTAGGTTAAACCCCCAACAATCAAGGTCAAGATAAATATATCTAATAATCATGCAAATTGTGGCCCTACCGGTCGTGATTTCATAATCTCAAACAGGGTCTCCATACTATCTATCACAGTACAAAATATCCTGGCAGGTAATAATGAAATCACACATCAAGATGGAAAAGAAGAGCAGGAAAGACAGACATGCTAACCCGTCACCTGCTGCATCGGTCTCCTCGACCGTCAGTGCAAAAGCCCTTTCCCTCAGGTGTTAGGCATAGTTCTGCGCCACAGGTGGCCTAGCTCCCTCTATCTACTTCAAGATACTCAACTAATATCCACACTGATATTCTACTCCATTATACTAGGCAACGTCTATATGGTATTTATTCTGCAGTTTGATAATCATACCCGTCTATCCAGAACCATGTTTCTAGAATCCTCGTCACACCAGTAAGTATGGTTGCGATAATCCATATAGTCCGCAACTAAGGTTCATACCTCTAGAATTATGGTATTTAAAATTTTTGCATTGCCGCTAGCTTGGTTACAAAAATTTTAAATTCCCACAACCGAGAAATACATCCAAAATCACACTCAATCTCATCGCCAAACCAGCTAATATGGCTGTAGACGACTCTAGATTCCATGACTGAGGCAACCTAGCCCATAATGTTATCTTGGTAGAAAATCAAGTCAATAATGAATGCCAAGAATCAAATTCAACGATGAATAAGGAAGAACAGACAGAAACAGTTGGAATCAAATTTTGAGATAGTTTTTCATGAGATTCTCAAGAGTCGTCCCTGAAATATTCTCAAGAAGTCCTAACTGTGATTGAGTATCCTTAGCCTATAGCCTATATCTTCTAAACCTATAGCAGGCTCGTAGCAGCACTCTAAGTCGAGCACCACTACGATATCGCACTAATTGTAACTTCTGACCTGCATAGGCCACCACTAAAACGTGTCACGACCTGTACCCTAAGTAGGGGTACAAGCACGTGGGTACATCCAGCATACGCCGCAGTATCGACGGTAGAATGCTGTATAGGTTGTTTATAACATACAACATCTAAACACAATATAAAGTTACTTGTCATCTTCGTACGAAGGTATATAATGTCACAACTCAATCACAAGACATCTAAGGTAGATAGCACGAAATATAAAAGATATGATAGAAGGAAAATAACAGGAATAGATGTAAGATCCCACACAAGTTTATGTTCAAAACATAACACAGATCCTAAAATAATAAGTATATACTACAAGTCTCAAGTAATAGCTAGATCGCAGTCCAGTCAAGCCTAACTAATCTAAGTCTAAGTAGGCGGTGCGTCCTCGATGGTCACCGGCTCCACATGGATGTCCTTTAGTACTCACCATCTATGCCAAACACATAGAAGGTCGAGCAGTCAGCATCTATATCATCTGTAAATATCAACGGGGTTATCCTGTCAGGATATGAGCAAGTACAAACGCTAACAACAGTTTTATGTGAATTGACAAATTCTATAAGAGACAATTATAATAAAATATAAGATAAAATATCAAGACTGGAATATAAAAAAGATATGTAAACTGGATTTCATGTCATGGTATGATATACAGAAAGATAGAACAGAACATGATATATGATTTATAAAAGTAAACATAAAAGGTGCCATGAATTATTAGTGCATTATATGATCGGCTTAGGTCCAGATCAGGCTGTTCCATCTGACCGGCTATGAACATGTGTACAAAAGAGCAAGATCAGGCCGGCCACCATGGAAAGCTATGAACAAGTAGGGTCAGGCTTTACCCGTCGTGAGGTGAGGGTACAACTATGAACAAGTAACAGGTACGAGTGTAAAGAACAAGTAGGGATTTGATCACACAACTACTAATAACTCCCCATCTCCGAATAGTGTAATGGATCCGGATATGACACGTCATGACACGGAACTCAAGGCAGGGGGCCAGCCCGCTCCCAAATCGATGTCTATTCAATTACAAGAAAAAACAAGATCGAACAATGTACCAATATACCAGAAAAGTCCAGGAATAACATCTCATGACAGGATCCAATGTATACTAGTCCGTGAACCATTGCATCGAAAATCAAGTAAGATACTACAACTGAATCAAATATAGCAGATATCAAGAGAATAAAAACTATTAGTAAATGTACTCGCCTGCGGTTTTGAGCTGTCAGTGAGAATAGATGCTCAGAGTGATGTCACAGACCTAAAGATGAGATATCATGAGTTAATTAGGGTTTAACAGTGTTTGACATGATTTCTAGTATATGCTATGCAAATTTAGGTCAAACTCAGTCAAACTAAGTCACACCAAGTCAATTTAATCAAACTAAATCAAACTAGATCAAACTAGGTCATGCTAAGTCAATTTAAGTAAATCTAAGTCATACTAAGTCATACTAGGTCTAACAAAGTTAAACTAGTTCAAATAAGGTCAAACCAAGTCAATCTAGATCATACTAGGTCAAGGGTTGACATACAGTTGACTTTTGGTCAACTAGCCATCTCTGGTCAACTTCTAATCCAATATAGGTCAAACTGGCTAATGGTTGACTCATAGTTGACTTTTGGTCAACTGGTCAACTCCTAGTCCAATCTAGGTCCAATGTTGACTTGCAGTTAACTTTGAGTCAAAACAGTCAACCTTAGTCAAACAGGGTAAAATCTAAGTCAAGTATCATATTCCTAACCTTTACCTACCACGATAACTCGCTTCTAACCAATACCTACCAAGATAATCCACTTCTAACCATTACCTACCAAGATAACCTACTTCTAACGATTACTACCAAGATAACCCACTTCTAACTATTAGCTAGCAAGATAACCCAAGTCTAACCATTACCTACCAAGAAAACCCACTTCTAACTATTACCTACCAAGATAATCCATTTCTAACCATTACCTACCACGATAATCTACTTCTACCCATTACCTACCAAGATAACCCACTTCTAACTATTACCTACCAAGATAACCCAAGTCTAACCATTACCTACCAAGATAACCCACTTCTAACCATTACCTACCAAGATAACCCACTTCTAACTACTACCTACCAAAATAACCCGAGTCTGACCATTACCTACCAAGATAACCCAATACCTTAGATATTAGGTAATATCCTTACCTTAGTAATATATTACCTTAGGTTAGTAGATAACTCACTATCCTAGGCTAATAGATCCTACTAATACTTTAGACTAGTATCTAACTGTCTATCTCAATATCCTACCAATACCTTACGCTTAGACTATAGGTAGTCCTCATTACTTTGTCAATACCTTAGACATTACCTTAGCCTACTAATTTATCCTTTAAGATACGGATTTGTATCTTTGGATATCCACTCATCTACATCCTAAGATACTAACGTAGATACTAGATACTAGTAAGATACCAACCTATATCTTACCCTAAGATACCATATACCTTAGTCCTATTGATATCCTAATACCATTACCTTAGTTGATAACCCAATACCTTAGTTTAGGTATAAATACCTTAACTACCAAGATACCAATCATAGATATCTATCCTAAGCTACTAGTTAACCAATAACTTAGATATCTAACCTTAGTTACCTAGGTAAACCCAATATCTTACCTTGTAATTAGGTAAACCCATTACCTTAAGGTAAGGTAAACCATTATCTTGGTTGAAAATTAATACCTTAACCTCTAATACTAATACTTTAAATATCTAGCCTCTAACCATCCACCCTAAAATATTGATAGACAATCCCTTAGTATCTAATACCTTAGTATAAAGTAAACCCCCTCTACCTTGTAGATAAATCTCATTTACCTTGTAGGTAAATACTTTATCTTAAGGTAATAGGCTAATACCCAAAATATTCTAAGATACCACTATGGTATCTCAAGATATCACTCTATATCCTAACTTATATCTCTAATTCAAGATACTAATCAACTCTAACATATAACTTCTAACCATCTATTCTAACTTAGAAACTTAACACAACTAACATCCACTAACTAATATCTAACCATAACATATATGTATATATATCCATCTCTAACTCTAACCAACTAACATATGTCATCTTTAACTAACAGTAACATAGACTAACACAACTAACTATCTAACTTATACAAGATATCACTATATAACTTTTAAGATACCTCTAACCTCTACATAGATTCTAACATAACCACTAACATATCCATACATACAACATCTAAATCACTCTCCACTCCAACACTAACACACACAAACATATATACCAAATCTACCCCTTCTCTTCTAACACACCCACACACATCTATATACAAATACTACCACTCAACCAAAATACAAATCACTCAACAAACCACACTAGTCTCAAGTCAAATAGGATAGCATGATCCTCCCAACTCTCTCACCTTCACAACACACACACTACACTACCATCTATACAACATCAAACACAAACTAGCACATATCCTCTATCAATCTCACTTCTCTCCACTAACCACACACACCCTTATCTAATTCAAACACACACACTATACTAACATATATTACATAACAATAATATATATATATATATATATATATATATATATATATATATATATATATATCATATATATTTTTGACAACCTATAATACCTATATTCACATGATATCCATACTACATAGGCCCATAGGTTACACAAAATGCCTATGTCGTATAGTCACTCTTCTACTTAAAACTAATACTTTACCAATTGGGCCTTCACTAAATTCTAGGATTAAAGTATGTTGTAGCCCTTCGTATTAGCTTTCCGAAACTTCAAACGGATTGCATTTTCGTGTCCGAAAGCTCCCGAAATCGCAAAAATACCGAAACACATTCATCTTTCGGACAGCTGACACTCAAATAGTTTTATAGAAAGTTCTAGAACTAATTTGGCTTATTAAAATATATATCTAGAAAGCTAACTTCGATACGGTTCTTTAAAAAAAGGAAGATTAATCGGAGTTCTGAGATAAAAGTTATGTCATTTCTTAGTTGCTATTGATACTAAAAACGTGGATGAATATTATGACGATTTTGGGTTGTTTTGAACAAAAGAAACACATGTAGGCCAAGATACTTGGATACCAACATAGGTATCCAAATGAAACTCATTCTAACCATCTAACTAAGATAAATCCACTCTGTAACCATTCTAAAACTGAATTTAAACCATAAAATAGCCTATTTGCATAAACACAAACACATGGGGTGTCCTATATTGAAAACTCCACAAGTAGGACACCAAACCTATTCAAACTTCCTAAAGAGGACTCCAAAGAGCCTCAAATTAAAATCTAATAGTTGTACATGCATGGGGGTGGATCCTATGGATTCAAATCTAACTAAAATGCAAGAGAAATTAAAATAGAGAGATGATTATACATATTGGAAGTGGGATTCCAATGATACACTCAAAGGACACGGTTCGGACACGAAAGCTCCTCCAAAAATGGACACCCTTCCTTGCTCTTTGCTTCCAATCTTTGTTATCACCTTCTCCTTGGTTCAATGAGAAGAAATGGTGGAAGATTGGAAGAAGAATGGAGGGATTTGGAGATCAAAATCAAGAGGGAAGCTCTCAAGTTTGGGGAAGAACAAATTTGGGGGAAAAAAGAGAGGCAAGTGTGAAATAAAAGAGAGGGACACCTCTCCCCCTATAGGTGGCTGTCCATACATGCCCTAATGGGCCTATGTGAAATGTCCAAGATGCTCCTACAAGTCTTCTTTGGGTCAACTTAAGTCATGACAAGGTTTGTGGTCAAAAAGGTCAAGTTTATGTATCTAATTTAACCATTCTAAGCAAGTGGGATTAGTCTAATGACCCTAACTTAATTAGTGGAGTTTATGGGCCATACTAACTAATATTGGGGTCCCGACTAGAGTCTAAGCTACCCGGATCACTAACACAAGTCGGAACGAGATAAAAATCGAACCCGACTTAACAAATCTCATAAAATCAATATTAAAATATAAAAATTTCAAAAATATTAAAATATGAAAAATGACGAAAATTATAATACATCAATTTAAATATTATTAAAATAATCTAAAATTTACCAATTAATCAAAATCCTAAATAATTCAAAAGTCACAAAATGACGAAAATACCCTTAGCCTAAAAAGTGGTAAATAGCTAATCTAATCACACGGGCTAGGCCTCCAAGGTTATGGTTAGTCACTAGGCTAAACAGTTCTAATGTTACACTAGTAAAACATCAAAATCATAATACACCAATTTAAATAATTTTAAATTAATTAAAATTCACCATAAATCATTATTTAATATTAAATGATAGATTTTACAAAAGTTCAAAATTACCCTTATTTTAGAAAAGTGGTGGTTACAGTGGTGGAGGTAGCTAAAATTTGTGCATTGAGATACCCAATATCTGAAGCAAATTTTGAGTAATAATACTGACTGATTCGCCGGGATCTATGTGGATGCGGTCCACCTTACATGTGCGACATACCCTGTGTAATACAAAGGTCTATCATGACTGTTGTTCTTCAACAACATATCTTCCTATGTGAAGGTGATGCTGGAAATCTTCTCCGACACACTATGACAATGAGGACAAGTCATGGGATCATCATCAGGTTCCGTAATTTGGGATAAATATGAGTCTGCATGTTGCAATGCTTCACTTAATGCATCTTACGTATCTTTGGAGGGAGAAGAAGCTCAAATATAGATAATCGAGCAAGATTATTGGCAAGCTTTGCCAATATGTCGAAATTAGAGGGCTTGTAACTCCAAGAAGATTTGATTTCTTCAAGGACTTGTCAAACCTTAATTCTTTCAGTTTTTCTTTTATTTCTGAAGTCTACTTTAATGTACCTAATTCAGATGTAGCCGGAGCAGCAGGTATATTAGAAGTAGGGACGACATGAAGGGGATTAACATCTTGATCTTGATTGGAAATATGTACGTTTGTCTTTCCAGACCTAGTCTCTTCGACTAGACCTTTATTGATCATATTGCATGGTTTACTCTTATTCTTCTTTTCTTGGAACTTGGAAGTAGAAGAAGTAGATTTTGAGTACATATCTTGGAGAATATCAGGATAGATCCATATAACCTCACCACACTGAGTAGTGAGTGGTACAAGTTCGGTTGTTTGATCAAGAACCGAGGGAAGAATGATAACTTATAATGCCACCCTTGGTATTGGTATGAAGCCATCTTGAACTTCAACTGCAGGAAGATCCCCAAACTAGAGGAAAATAAGATTTGTGGATACATGCTTCTCGTCTCTGTACAACATGGTGGCATTGGAATCCGGTGATTCTTTGATACGATTCTTCAATATGTAGCAAATGTTCGTAGGATGATGTACACACTGATGATAAAAACAATATTTTGGATCATTTGTTTGTCCCACTTCATCAGGCATACGAGGGGGAGGTAACTATAATTTGTTGCTTTTCATAATTATATAAAAAATATCCAATTTAAGAGTTTCATTAAATATTTATTCTGGCTTGGGTTTTAGAACAACTACAGCTTTTTGTATGGGCTGGAAAGCCGTAGCAGAAACATCCATAGTAAAATATTATTTTCTCTTATTTTTTTCCAGAGATATTATTATTCCGGGAATGCTTCTCTTTGTCCTTAGATGACTTGAGTCCTATCAAATGCAAAACCTGGACAGACTCTTCAGCTTTCTCGACAACAGTGATTAAAGCTGGCCAATCATTATAGTCACCAGCCTAATAGAGAATCTGATCGTAGGTAAGAAGTTATCTCTGCATGTATCGATCATTACTGATTGAGGAGTCCCAGGATGCAACTTCATTAATAGTCTCATGAATCGATCAATGAATTCACGAGCTGGCTCTTTGTTATCCTACTTTGTTGTAATAAGTTTTGACATGGAGACATCACCTATCCCCTCGTAGAATCTGGTAAGGAACAATTTCTCCATATCTTTGAAGGTTTTAATACAATCATCTGGAAGACTACGGAACCATTCGAAAACTACTCCTTTTAAGGTACCAATGAACAGTTTAGACCAAAGTGTATCATTTGTTGGTATGTGAACAGTCATGGAGTAAAAATATGTCAAATGTTATCTCGGTGAAGGTGTTCCGTCGTATGGAATCGGTAATTGAGGTTTGTATTTTGGAGGACAAACCACGTCGTCCTATTCTGAAGGATAAGGATGTGACATTGTCTCTAATGGAGTTCTAACTTCAAATTCATATAATACAATCGAGCATTAATGTCTCAAATAGCTTCTAGAGCATCAACTTGCTGATATGAAGAACTAGGGTGCATGGTAACTAGATGTGACTGTTGCATTGTTGGTATGGGAGCATTCCCAACTATGGGTGATGAATTGGGGTTTAGAGATACTCCAATCGTATTTTGGTCAGCATGAGATGGAGGAGGCGGATGAGACTTATGTAGGGCTATTTACAGGTTCATTGTTGTTTGTATCTGCTGCATCATCATCATAATACTTTGTAGCATATTCTCGAGATTGTTAATTCTCTGTCGTTCATTACTACCTCCTTCACTTCCCATTACATACACAGATGTTGTATGTGGACTACGAGATGGAGAAGTATGAAAGAAAGCATTACTAGAGTTAGTACTGCTCTACCCTGACTATGAAACTGTATCATCTCCTCGTTCACCAGAAATACTTCTTTCTGAAGTCCGATTTGCTCTATCATTAGATTGGGATATAGAATGATCAGACTGGAACAGTACTACCCGAGTCATAAGAACAATGTTATCTTGTCCTAAAACTTGAAGCATGTTAGAAGAGTGTCTAGATAGGGAATGAGTTACTTGATAAACACCCTCTTGTGAAAGGGCTCTTTGACTTCCTCTAGACGAAGAAGATGAAGACACTAGATCATCTCCTCGGCCTGATGTTGCATAAACCTAGGCCAGTAGTAACTCATCTTTATTACCAGAAAGTTGTCGTCTAAGGCACAACAAATCCGACAAGTTTTGTTGCAATCTTTGAAAAATAGATCGCCTAGCTGGTTGATCAACTGCTTTCGAGCAGCAACAATTGATAATAATCTTTTTACAGGAACGTCTTTGAGGAGACACAACTGTATTTGATGTCACTTCCTTTGACTTATATTTGTGCGAAGCATATCACGTAGATCAATCGAAGGATATATGACCTCTTTTTCTTTCTTAAGTGCCTGGACAGGATCCGCGCATGGAAAGTTTGTTTAGGAACTCGTTTACCTAGTTTACATACTTAGAAAGACCTAGTTGTTAGGTCTTGAGTAGTTCTATCATGCAGACTCATTTCGTGCACATTTGAAAGCAATGTACAGGAGTTCACATCATATGGACAGGATCTACACATGGATGACTCAGACGCATAGATTTCAATTTGTACAACTTGCCATCATCTGCCCGCATGAAATGAAGAGGTGCATGACTTGGAACCTTTTCTTTACGTATAGAGTTGGACAAAAAGAAAATCTGTGGAAGACAGATTTTTCTCTTTAGTTATACGTCTAGGGTTCTGTGCTAAGGCGGAATTCTTCTCCTGGTTGACCAAGTGTAGGATAGAAGTTCCAACATTCAAATCTTAGGCATCGTAGTGTTTTCCTCTGCAAAAATCAAATGTTGTTCATTCTTTTTCCCAAACATGGGACAAGTACCTCTATCATAAATGAAAACCCTGTTATTAGTGTCACTACCACATTTTTAGCATAAGGGTATTTTGGTCATTTATGACTTTCGGGTGAAATTAATTTTTTATTCATTAATAATATGCTAATTAATATATTAAGCCTTAACCTAGAATTGCCGTAATCTAGATGTTAGTCATTAGCCTAGATATTGCATTAGAAGTTTCTAACTAGAAGACAAGGTTAGTAATATCTAGATATTTTAGCTAAGTTAGATATTTAGCTTGAACCTAATTTCTAATTGGGCCTTTAACTTGAGGGCTTAATTTACATTGTAGAGAGAAGCCCATAGCCTACATTCCACTAAACCCTAACCCTAGCATGTGGCCGGCCATAGCATAGTCCCCTCTATAAGAGCATCACTTCTTTGCATCTTGCCTCTTTTCATTGCCCCCTTAAAACCCTAATTTATGTTATTTCCCGAAATCCCCCTTTCTCCAAATCAACTTCAAATTGATCCTGATCTTTTATTTTACACTCCCCTAGTATAGAGGAGGTCAATAGAGACTAGATAGCAAGGATTGAAGGCTCTTGGACCATAGCAAGTTGGTGACGGATCTCATTTCTAGTGCTTTACATTGAGATTCTAACTCTCAATAGGTAATGGCTCTAAACTTATTTGTTCTTTTGATTTTTCTTCATAGATGCATGCATCTAGGTACCATACACCTATAGACCAAGTTTGGTAGGATTTTGTGTCCATTTGATAGGCGTATCGGAGTATTGTAGGAAGTGTTTGATGAAATGCCTCAATGGATTGTTTGAGAATGATTTTCAAAACTAATTTCACATTTTGCTGCTGTATATGTGTGGTTTAGTATTCTTGAACACTAAGTTGGATTTGACACAATTTTTGTGTCAAATCGGATACGGGAATGCTCGCATAGGCCTTGGACACATCCTCTGCCACTCGACCCTCTTTTCTTGCAGCATAGGCCACGTGGACCCACCAGATTTGGCATGGAGGTGGGGGACATGACTGTCAGGTCCCTCCCTAAGTTTGAAGAGAGTTTGTGTCGTGTCGGACACGTTATCGTATCTACATTGGTTTTACACTGACTGTGTGTACACGAAATCGAGCCTCTGATACGAGTTCGACAGTTGGATACAAGGCGACTTGGATACGATTTAGGGTGCCTAACACCTAACCCTATACCTATTTACCTGTGGACACGAGCACGTGACACAAAATCGTGTGTGTCGTGTCCTAGAGGATACGACATGGCAGCACGACGCTGTGCTCACTGCAGCTCTGATACTCTGATTTGGACACTTGTTTGACACGATCTAGGACACGAACCCCTCCACTTGTTGACACAGTGTCACACACTCTACCCTCTTCCAATTTCCCAGTTTACACTTGGTTGTTGTGTTCGAATCCAGGGTTAGTTCATGGGTTTGATGTTCGGCTGATACTCAATTTGGGGCTGATACCTGAGTTGTAGTTTGACATTTTCTAGAGTTTAGGGTTAGTTGTTATGTGTTATATAGATTGCTGATAATTTAGTTATGTCTTATACATATGTTTAGGTTTCTATGTTAATAGCTGGTTATATATATATATATATATATATATATATATATATATATATATATACATATATATATATATATATATATATATATATATATATATATATATATATATATATATATATAGATGTATATGCATGCCTTGTTGTATATTTGTTCCCAGGCTTGATGTTGCTTATGTTTTGGATACCTAGTTATGTTCCAGATTGGGAGTTGTTTGTTCCTAGTTTTTCCTTTAATATGCAAATTTCTGAGCTAGTTCAGCTCATGTAGTTGTGTCTATATGTGTTAATATATGATCTATATAGTATAGTGTCTATATACTTGAGATATATATGTATATGTTTTAGGTATATATATATATATATATATATATATATATATATATATATATATATATATATATATATATATATATATATATATACAATATATATATATATATATATATATATATATATATATATATATATATATATATACATATATACATATATATATACTTTATATATATATATATATATATATATATATATATATATATATATATATATATATATATATATATATATATATATATATACATACATACTTAAATATATACATGTATACATACATAAAAATATACATGTATACATACATATCTATATTTATAACATACATACTTAAATATATATATATATATATATATATATATATATATATATATATTTATATATATATAAATATATAAAATATATATATATATATATATATATATATATATATATATATATATATATATATATATATATATATATAGCTTCTATATATTTAAAAAAAAAAAAAAAATATAGCTTCTATATATTTGTTATGGTATATATAGTTGTAGATGAGTGTATATGATTATAGCATATAGGTAATATTGGACTAAGCTTGTAATACCTTGGTTTCTAAAGTATCCTAGAATAGTGAGTTTGACCTATACTTCACCCTATAGGCCTAACATGACATATAGACTTGAGTTTGACTAAACACTAGACTAGTTGACTAGTTTGACTTGATTGTTGACCAGAGTTGACCAAGATTTGACTTTGACCTAGAATGACCTAGAATCATGTAGAATGCGTTGTAAATGTCATTTATAACATCTTGGATACATTGTAACCTGTGTTGCTCCAAATAGGACTCAGTTACTCCTGTATGGATATCTATTCTCATCAGTCGTTCAGGATATCAGGCGAGTACATTCTCTGATCATTTCATACTTGCTAAGACTTATATTCTTGCTCTAGACTACTTTACTTGATGCTGACACTTGTTATCACAGATTAGTACTATGTGGATCTTTTCATGCGATGTTATCCCCTCAGCAGATTCACCAGGTATTTCATGTTCGTGTACTTTACTATGAGCATCGTGTACTCCTTGTATTCGTGATATTCGTGTACAAATCGTGTGCTCTTATGATCTTCTTGCGCAAACTAATCATCGTGTACGTAACATAACTTGAATGGATCCTTGTGTATTGATTGGAGATGGGAGAGTAGAAGTGGTTATATGATTATTCCTATTAGTTTACTCATGTGCAAACTCTGTAACTTAGTCGTGTACAACACCAAGCCGATTACATAACCATCTTGTGCTCTAAATCACTTTGTCACTTACAGTTCTTACTTAACATATATATATTTCAAGTTTACAAATATCTATCTTATCTTTCACGCACATTTCTTATAAAACTTTATGTATCTTATTCTATTGCTGGTTTTATATTTTCTGTCATGATATGAACTGTTTGAGAGATATGTGCTCGTTCCTGTTCTGACTGGACCTGTTGAAATTATTATAGATGATACTGAGGAGTTCTGCCCTACTTACTATGGAGCCTATCTAGACGATACTTGTGAGTTGGACCTATAGGAGGATCCAGCTCTAGCTGAGGACATCATCCCTATTGTCTAGGCTAGATAGCTAGGCAGTTTATCTTATTTCATTATGTCATTTGTGTTTGACTTCTGAATTGTATTATTTGGATGTTTGAGATGTTTGAGATGTTTGGTGTCGTTCGGACACTTGGACTTATTTCCTTCTGTTAGAATCTTCATATGAGATTTCATATCTATCTTATCGTACTATTTCCATCTTAGAATTGTGATTGAGTTGTACCTTCTGTATTGTCCTCCGATTAGAGAGTATATCTTGTACAGGTATATTTATACTGTGTTAGATGTATGTGACCTAGGACAGCGTTCTACCACTGACGCTGCGGCGTAGGCTGGACGTACCCACTTCTCGTGCCCCTATACTGGGTGCGAGTCATGACACAATTTTAGTGGTGGCCCATGCAGGTCTAGAGTTCTGAGTTATGTCTTAGTTCGTAGTGGTACTCGAACTAGAGTATCACTACAACCTGCATTAGGATATAGGATATACGTTTTTGAGGTACTCAATCATATTTAGGAAAAACTCTTATCTAAATTCCTTCCATCTAAATTCTTGTTGTTAATTGCTTTCTTTGAAATAAACTGTCCTCCTTTGATTATATCGCTTCTTTCTCAGTATTAATTTTCTTGTTTGATCTGTCTTCAGGATGGTGCAGACATGATCTGATCGTTCCGGCCCAAGGGATACCACCGAGAGGTCTGCCACCTCTTGTCCGATTTAGTAGGGCCTCAGGACCGCAGCTACCCTTATTCCATCTCATGTCGGAGCATCTTTCGCATTTGGGGGTACAACTCCACTTGTCCGAAGGCCTACCCCAGTCATCCCAGATGTGCTCTAGCAGCAGCCACTTTTGGAATCAGTAGATGCAGCTCAGCTTTTCGCCTTCTTCCAGCAGATGATGGAGGCCCAATACCGCCAGTTTGCTGATTTTGGGCCAGACATAGACAATGCCCACCAGCTAGCTATGACGATAATGGAAAAGGTAACTGCCCAGCAACAGGAAGGATAGATGCAGCAGTACCAGCCAAGGATTTCAAACATCCAGGACTTCCAAGAGATGCGGCCGCAAGACTTTCGAGGTTCTGAGGGTATCCTATATGCCGATGACTGGATCGAGCACATATAAGAGATCTTTCACTGGCACTGGTACCAGCTGGGATCCAGATAGAGGTGGCGGGCAGCCAGATGCAGGACCTTTCCCGTACATGGTACTAGACTGACCCTAGAGTGGGTACGGAGGGGAAGATATGGGAGGATTTCAAGAAGCTTTTCAAGGAGAAGTTCTTTCCTGACACAACACTCGGCGCCTTGGAGACGCAGTTTGAGAGTTTAGATCAGGAAAACCAGACAGTAGAGGAGTACGTCGGTAAGTTCTGCCACCTGGGCAGATTTGTTGAGGGCCTTAGCGAGATGGCAAAGGCTAGGAGGTTCAAAAAGGTTTTGTCCAAGGAAGTCAAGTCATTGACCAAGAGTGACAGAACCGCCAACTTTGAGAAGATTTTGCCAGGAGCCGTGGCAGCGGAGGACGACCTTGAGCTAAAGCTGAAGAGATATTGTGATGCGCATGGAGCTAGTACCAGTAGAGGTCCAGCCAAGAGGCCCTATTTTTAGTAGCAGCACCAGTAGAGGTCCAGCCAAGAGGCCCCATTTTTAGTAGCAGCACCAGTAGAGGCCGTTCCAGCAGTAGTTTCAAGGGCAGGGCCGTGCACCTTTTCAGTAGCTGCAGGCACCCAGACACCAGTCGGCCATCAGTTGCACCTTCTGTAAGAAGCCAGTGCACGGGTGGAACGACTACAGGAAGCGGCTGAAGAAGTATCTGAAGTGTAGATCGTTGGACCATCAGATGAGAGACTGTCCCATTGCTGCAGTTCGTCCAACACCAGGAGAATTAAGATCTAGGGCTCTAGTAGGCCAGCAGAGGGGACCACCATTGTAGACTCAGCAGCAGAGGTTCTTCCAGCACCAGCAGCAGGCTAGAGGAGGCCGGCAGGGGCAAGCTTACGCCATGGCAGCTGAGGATGAGGAGGCCATAGAAGATCTGATCGCAGGTTATATTCTTTTCGACTCCATTCTCGTATTTGTATTATTCGATTATGGTGCTTCCCATAGCTTTGTGTCTGTATCTTTTGCTATTAGACACCATCTTGCTTCTGAATCGTTGTCTAGGACTTGTAAGATCATGACTGGGGGTGGCATCATCCTCGTTAGTGATATTTGCATAGATCGGAGAGTTATATTGGAAGGTCGAGAACTGGATGTGAGTTTGCTCGTAATGCCATTATCGAACTACAATATTGTACTCGGGATAGATTGGTTGAGCAGGCACCATGCCAGTATGGATTATCATGGGGCGGAGTTCTTTTTAGAGTGCCAGGGGAGCCAGAGTTCGAGTTCGCCAAGCGAGTGGCAGAGCAGAGCAGCGGAGTCTTCGACGGAGTTTCAGTAGAGGAGCAGATGGTGCCACATCCATTGATAGCAGAGTTCATGGATATCTTTTCGGAGGACTTGCCAGGACTACTACTAGACAGAGACGTTGAGTTCTCTATAGACTTGGTGCCCGGCGCAAAGCCGATATATCAATACGTTTATAGGGTGAACAACAGCAAGTTGGTGTAGTTAAAAAAATAGGAGGATGAGTTGCAGGACAAAGGCTTCATCCGATCGAGTTCTTTACCATGGGATATATCGGTGCTTTTTGTGTCGAAGAAGGATGGGTCAGTACGGATGTGTATTGACTATAGGGCACTCAACAACCTTACGATCAAGAACAAGTACCCGCTGCCGAGGATCGATTCTCTTCGATCAGTTGAGTGGAGCGAGGGTATTTTTGAAAATTGATCTGAGGTCAGGCTACCATCAGGTGAAGGTAAAGAGGGAGAATATCCCGAATACAACATTAAGGATGCGGTATGGCTAATTTGAGTTTATGGTAATGATATTTAGGTTGACTAGCGCCCCGACGGTGTTCATGAACCTGATGAACAAGGTGTTCCACCAGTACTTGGATAAGTTCGTGGTGGTGTTCATCAACGATATCTTGGTGTACTCAAAGACCCTAAAGGAGCATGTGGAGCACTTGAGAGTGGTTCTGGAGACTCTTAGGAAGGAGGAGCTTTACGACAAGCTCTCGAAGTGTGAGTTCTTCCTATATCTAGTTGATTTCTAGGGTTATATTGTGACCGAGGATGGGATCTTAGTTGACCCGAGGAAGATCACGGCAGTTGAGGTATGGACAACATTGAGTTCAGTTGCAGAGATCAGGAGCTTCCTGGGATTGGCAGGCTACTATAGGAGGATCATTTAGGATTTATCCCGGGTTGCAGAGTCGTTGACTAGGCTGACTCGGAAGGATGCATAGTTTATCCGGTCGGAGGAGAGTCAGGTCGCTTTTGATGAGTTAAGAAGCGGTTGACGATAGCTCCATTCTGACATTGCTATCAGGATCAGACGGGTTCACTATCTACAGTGACGCCTCAGGGAAGGGTTTGGGTTGTGCCTTGCAGCAGCATGTGTAGCTCGCCTTCCCTAAAATTTTGAAATATTTTTATTATGATTTATTTTATTTAGATGGTGATTTTTGGATTTTTATAAATAATTATTTAGTTATTTATTACGGTAAATGATTTAACCATGGTTAGGAATTGGAGTACAAGGTGACTAGAAATCGTGGCAGGGATAGTGTAGTGGCGTGCCTTGACTAGTGTATTAGCCATGCCAGGGAAGGCCGAGCCATAGTAAAGTCCTAACTAGGAAAACCAGGCTAAGTTGTGACATGACCATTATAAATTGTTTAATTATTCATTATTAATATTATTTGACGTTTAGGAGACCCGGTTGTACCAAACCAGCCCGGACTGGACCCGCACCAAGCCCAAGCCCATATAGTGATGCAGTGTGATAAAAGACGTCCGTGTGGATATATTTTAAGGGGTATTTTTTTTAGTGACATAGTAGAAATTTTATAAAAGTTGCTTATACATATTATATATATATATATATTTCCTTTATATTTTAAATAATATTTGATTTTGAAGTATGTCAAATAATTTTCTTAAAAATATCTTAGTCGACTTTTGGAGATATTTGGGCTATATATATTTGTTTGTAAATATATTCATAATGGACAGACACCGTATTTTGTGTGTACACCCAGAGTTTGTTATTTACAAATTTTAGTATTTATGATTTAATAAAAATATAAGTTAATTATTTGTTTAGATTATTCTCCAAATATGGCTTATAAATTCATATGTGTATGTATATAAATATATACGATATACGTGTGTATGTGTATGTATATATAAATATATACGATATACTTGTGTATGTGTGTAATATATATATATATTTTTAAATATATACGATATACGTGTGTATGTGTATGTATATATAAATATATACGATATACTTGTGTATGTGTGTAATATATATATATATATATATATATATATATATATATATATATATATATATATATATATATATATATATATATAAATAGAACAAGAAATAGAAAAAGAAAAAGAATTGTGAGAGCAGCCAGCTCTCCGCCTGCCCAGCCTCGACCAGGCCGAGACCCCAACACTTCCCAATCCACGCAAGTAGCTTAAGCCCGAGAGAAACCCCCACACACCCGACCCTATGAGTACATATATGCACGAGAACAGAGTATCGAAACCCTAGTTCGTCCACGCCACCACACCCACGGTGCCCCTTCCCAGTCCCGACGACCACCCCACCGCCTCCGGCACCACCGCCGCGCGCGGCCGAAGCCGCCGCAGGCATCGCGCACGGCAGACCGAGAATAGGGCGACCGCATCAGCGGTTGCAGCAGCAACGCAGTTTGAGGAAGCCACTTTCGCATGGTAATTTCACTGCGACCATGCAACCATTTCTTGAGACAATTGGTTAGGTTAGATCACGACCTAACCCTCTTGAACTCTGGTTAGTTAGATTATTTTGATACGTATTAGTTCGATCGTAAATCGAGTTCCAAAACTCGGAAAAACCCACTTTTGTAGATACTAAAATACGAACCAAGGAAGGCTGATTTCGGCCAACCTACTGACAGTTCCTCAGAACCAATTCATGTCAGTCATCGACAACCTATACGAGATAGAAACCCCATTTTTAATTTTATTTATAGTGGTTTAAACAGTAAGACGTTTCTTTGTGAAAATCAAGAAAAACCTATTTTCAAAATAGTAAAAAATAATAAAATTCTTCGATACGACGTGCGTCCCGCGAATCCGGGCGACGTGGTCATGAACCGTAAGAATCGAAAGATGTGTATCGAGTTCGCGAACGTGTGGGCTTTGACGGAATTCAAATTTGCTGCGTGTGCGCGACGAATTTGATGTGTATCCGTCGAAATTCATCGTATCGGTCCCTCTGCACAAACTCCAATTACTTTGTGCACGTTCGGCAGATCGAGACAAAACTTATGCCAATAGGACCGTATTATTTTTCTGGTCCTGTATACCAAGTTTGGTCCAATTCGGAGACAGTTGATCGGATCGCCGTTTTGCGGGCCCTACGATCTGATTCAACGGACAATTTTGTGCACGGCCCGTCGGAATCCAACTTTGGACATATGGTTGGATTCTTATAATCAAAACGAATCCGTAGGCATATAGTTTGATGACATTAGAGACCGTTGACTCGGGCACGCTTTTCGGTGCAAAGCGGGTCCAACAGCGGATAACAGTTGACCAAAATTACCGTTTTGCCCCTGTGTCCAGAATTGGACTTAAGGACAGGCAATCCAAGCTAATTTGACTATTCTAAAAATATTGGTAATGTTTATTTCAGCATCCGGAGACTTTTTACATGTGTTGACTCTAGTGACTCATCTGATGTAGTTGTATTATCGGTTTTACCAGCTAAGGACCTCAGACAAGTGCACTTTTTGATTGCTTTCGATTCATAGTAGTCTTTTTATTTCATGTTTATACATATGTCTTACCGTTTGTTGACACGCTCGTCACACGAAGATTAGTATTATGGATTTATTATACATTCTTGACTGTCATTTTCATGATTACGATGCTTGCGACCTGATTCCATAAGTACTAGCTAGGTGGGGAAATATCTTGGTAGACGTGTGAACTACCCCTTACCCATCCTAATATGTCTAATTTTGACTGATAGCAGCTGCACACAACACGTGCAGAGTGCCGTATTTACCCCCTAGCAGTTCACATGTCGAAAAAGATATTTCAAAACACATAGATAGTTGTCTTTTATTTGTTTCTTTGTTTTCTTCACCGCTTGCCATGTCATCAGTTACTTTCTAGTTTTCATCTCTCATATTTTATTTTCATGTCTTGTTAATGCTATTATGTTTTCGTATTACCGTCGGTTTGTGTACTTGTTCCATTCCTGACTGGAAACCAACATTTTCCAGGTTAGCTGTGGCTTCTCTTAGCTTTGGAAGATACGGGTGTACTTGCAGACAGAAACCTAAAAATAGATAGCACTTGTATCACTTTCGTTAATTATGAGAACTTTGTATTTTCTTTAAATATAAATGTTTTAAATGTTGTAATAAATTTAGAAATGTGAATGAGCAATAAATGTTATATTTTTGTGATTTTGAGCATCTTGGCCGTGACAGCGTTCTACTGCCGACTCCACGGCGTAGGCTGGCTTGGACACGTCTCGTATCTGAAAAAGCGGGTACGGGTCATGACAAGTTTTTGTGGTGGCCCATGCAGGTCAGTCTTCGCAAAAGATTACGAACTCGTGGTAGTACCCATGTCAGTCGTACTATTGCGAACCTGCGACTAGAAAATGTTCATTCACAACTTAGGGTTAAATTGATTAAGAGAATGACTAGAACTAGGAGTCCCTTGTTCGAATTGACCGTTGGGTAGCTAAGGTTGTCAGATAGGCCATGCAATTTATATAAGGAATTATTAAATTCAGATAGCTTGCTAGATCTCTATAGATACACTACTGCTTTTGATTTGACGTTATGGTACAATATAGATACACTATTCACTTGGTAAGTTAGGCTTACCTAAAATTAAGGCTTTAATCTTGATAAATTGTTCAATTTTTTTTTGCTCTATTAGATATAAATCTTATATCATAAGCTAGAAATGCCTATTTTAAATTCTATT
The DNA here is from genome assembly GCA_029216955.1 of Iris pallida. Classification (NCBI taxonomy): domain Eukaryota; kingdom Viridiplantae; phylum Streptophyta; class Magnoliopsida; order Asparagales; family Iridaceae; genus Iris; species Iris pallida. The sequence goes on from JANAVB010008400.1 coordinate 7,977,482, forward strand.
TTGATATAAGAAATTGGTTTAGAATTCTTGATTCTGTTATTCGTGTACAAATCTCGAGGTAGACTTGATTCAAAGTTTTCCTCAGCCATTTGAAATACATATGAAATAAAGATTAGGATGTTCTTACTTCGCTTGTCGTCAGATATTTTTCTCCGCGTTCAGTCTTTTACTTTAAGGATTGAGACTTATAGGTAGATGTTATGCTTTCTATCATAGTCAACTAGTTTGAATCTCTAGCAGCTCCTTGAAGTTCTTAGGAGTATAGTTGGAGTAATTTTAACGACTGCGATGGTTAGACAGCAGTACACTGGCGAGGCACGACCCGTAGAACTTAAATTATTTCAAGGAATCATAGGTTATGGAACATTGCTAAGACTATGTCGTCGTTGACCTCTTTAGACCTTAGATATCATTGTGTCAATATAAGGTAGAGTATCTGATAGCCTATCATAATTAAATCACGAAACCAAGGGTTTACCACAGCCAAAATATACGGGCGAGGCATAATCATCGGTAAAATGACTTCATACGAGATTACAAGTTTAGGAGACTATATAGGATAGGAAAATGCCCTGTGTGTCCCATAAGTGTTTGCCATTGATTGTAAAAGTACAGAACAATTATATAGGAGGACTGAACTTAACTCACAATACAAACTCGCTTGTACAAAGAAAGCCTAGGGACGAAAACCTAGGTACAGCAATCTAAGTACAATTGTTTATTTTTGATTTTGGAGGGTGACGGTAGAGGCTCAGAAAAGCGACGACAGCTCTGCCTTACTCCTTGGACGATCGGACGTAGCCTTGGCTCTGGTGAAGAAATGCTCTTAGGATGCCCGGGAAGAATCCTCTGTGCATGCCTTTTTCTCTCTGTGTATCCAGGTAATCCTCTCTCTTCGGTCTCTCTAGTCTCCAGCCATTTACAAGGGAATGGCACCTTGCTATTTATAGAAGTGGGGGTGTGATCATTAGGGTTTACAATGATTCCCCCTTGGAAAGTCGGCGGCCAATCATCTGGGCCATTAATTTTGATTACAACGAATCTGGGCAATTAATATGGATTGTACCAAATTTTATGGGTAATTAATGTTGATTGCCATAAATTTTGATAGGCTCGGATCTCCTGTCACGTGTTCAATTTGTCTGATCTGATTTGATTTGGGATAATTATGATGATTGTAACAAATCTGAGTTTGTTATGATTTGCTAGCAGCCATAATTCTGAGGAGAATAAGAACGCCACGTGTCTCAGCTGTTGCGAGGACCGCCACGTGTCTCAACTATCGTGAGTGGGATGTACTGACAGAGCCGCATGAGTGCGGTTTCTAAGTGAACCGCATACAGATGGCCCCTACGATCCTAGCCGTATGAAGGTATCAGTCGTATGAGGGTAGCAACCGCATGAAGAAGACAGCCGCATGGAGAAGGTAGCCGCATGAAGGAGATGGCCGTATGACGAGGGCAACTGCATAAAGGTGGCAGCCGTATGACAGATACAGCCGCATGAAGAGGACAGCCGTATGAAGGATGCAATCGCATGAAGGATGCAGCCGCATGAAGGATGCAGCCGCATGAAGAGGACAGGCGCATGAAGGATGCAGCCGTATAAAGGATGCAGCCGTATAGGGGCGCTTGGGACATGACGGATCCTGTCAGTTATAGAAGATTTTTTTCTTTTTCCAAGGGGCACGCCATCATTATTTCAGCTTTATGGCAGAGCTGTCATTCATTGCGTCAGAGCTGTCATTCATAGCAATTAATTGGGGACTACTTTATGGCCAGCTGTAGAAGCGGATAACGTATGGCCACGTGTCTTTGTCTGAGCCGCATGGAACTGTTGGAGAGCTTCGAGCCGCATAAAGTTCTGAAGGGTTCCTGAGCCGCATAAGGCTCCTTCTGTTTGGAGCCGCATGGGCTTCTCTTGTCTTTTTCCATGCTTCTACAAGACCCCCTTCAAAGTTTTCAATTTACAAAATTCAAATACTTTGAATAAGAAGCATGGCTGTGTATAAACTCTTCTAGCCGCAGAGGATATTCTGACCGCATGGCCTTTCTAGCCGCATGGATATACTAGCCGCATGAACTGCTCTGGCCGCATGGATCGCTTTTGGCCGTATACTGTTCTCTCTGCCACGTAGGCGGCATTAATTGCTCTTGATTCGTTATGATTTGGAGCCATCTTTAGGGGGAATCCCAAGAGTCGGTTCATTAAATACTTGGATTTCATGCTTTGATGAATCTCCTTTATGAGAGGGGACAAAGTCGTAGGAGTCGGTTTTGCCTGCAGCACGAGACTCGGAGCGTTCATCAATCCACGTATCTTTCCCTTGGCCTCCTATAAATAAGAGTAATTAGAGAGAGAAACTCTTTACTCTCCTTCCCAATTTTAAGCACTTTTTGCCCTAACTGTTATCCTCTTCTTCTTCTTCCTTCGATCAACAATGGCTCCTAAGTCTTCCAAGGCTGCCTATGCCGCGGCAAAGGGCAAGAAAGCTGCTTCCTCGTCGGCCACAGTGCCTGAGATGCACTCCGACGTCCACCCCACCATTGCTGGTAAGGATGAACTCAGAACTATGTCTATATCGTATATTTATGCGCGAGCCTTCTTCGTCTTCGCATACTGTGCTGCGTGTGCCTCCCAAACCGCATGGGGGTATACTCTATATCTGGGCCACATGAGGGTTGCATAAGCACTTCATGAACTGAACCGCATAAGAACTTTCTGAATCGAACCGCATGAAGCCTTCTCAAACAAGATCGTATAAGCCCCATTTTGGACTGTGCCGCATAAAGCCCTGACCATTTTTTAACTTTGTTTCTTTTTATCTTTGATTCTTGCAGCAACCTTGCCGAAGGCTGAGATCATTGTGAAGGAAGAGCTGCTGCCCCCTTTCAAACAAGAGTCATCGCTTGTTAAGGAGGAGGTAATACCAAAAATGGAGGATGAGAAAGGAGAGCAGGTGCCTATTGAAATTGCTGTAAAGGAGGAACCCCAGTCTGACGGCGGTAGTATTGGGAGTTCTGACCCTCCTGCTCCGGAGGAGGATTTTGCTCAAGTGGATCCTTCATATGAAAAATGGTTGAGGGATTGGTATATACGCCCCCGCAACTAGGATTTATAGGCCCTCATAAATGTCTGTCTTGTTTTTTCTGTCTGTCTTTGCTGTAGCTTGTGTTTCGCTTCTTTTTTTTGGACATCAACATAATCTTTTTCCTTTCTTGTCTAAATGAAACGATGGAGAACTTTTCTGGCTTGCTCATGAGATGTAGTTACGTAACTGATTTTGAATGAACAGAACACACTCGCTCTATTCTTTGCTTGTAGTGATTGTCCCAATAGAAGACTTTTTGTGGACCTATTATCCGAGGCGTACCCTAGTTCTGGATACAAATTATCACCCTTATTTCCCGTATTTCCCGTATTTCGTATTTATACTCGTATCTGGATTTTGGCATGTATTTTTATTTTTTTCAACTTGTGGAATTTCGGTATTTCTCGTATTTTGGGTTTTGTCATGGCTCGGTTTTAATTAGATTGGGTTGGTTTGGATTGGTTTAATATGTATTGGAACACCTTAGCCTATGCGCCACCCTCAACACACCACATCCCACCCTCTTTAAAACTCCACCAACTTCTTCTCTTTCCTCATAAACCTCCATTAATTTCTTCTTCTTCTTCTTCCTCCACACAACTCTCCCAACTCATAGGCAAGTGCACCTTGCCATCACATGAGAACCCCATTTTATTTGTCCATTTGCTAGTTTAGGACATGGTGATCAACATTAGAACTTAGCTTTTTGTGATTTGGAGTCTCCATTGTTCTAGATCTAAGTTTTCCCTATTTTTGGTTTTGTATGGTTTTGATCTATTTAGGTTGGATTTTTATGGGTTTTGATGTTTCCATGTGGAAGAGAGTTCAATTCCACCCCGGTTGGAACTTTGGAAATTCGGATTTAGAGTTCGGATGGCCAAGTTATGAGCTTTGAAGCTTGGGTTCAACTATGGAGTTTTTGCTGTTTGGAGAAGACAGTGAGCAGTGTGCAGAGCTTCGTAGCTTACGTCACTGAGCTGCGCGCGCTCTTTAGCGCGGCGTACGCAGACTTAGGTACGCTTCCGGTTGGAAGCGTGTCTCTTGCGTACGCAGACTTGGGTACGCTTCCTGTTGGAAGGGAGCCTTGGTACGCAGACTTGAGCGTGCCTTGGTACGCAGACTTGAGCGTGCCTTGGTACGCAGACTTGAGCGAGCCCTGGTATGCAGACTTGTGCGTACGCATGACCTGAGCGTACGTTTTTTTTTCCCTGCGTGCCTGCTTTTGTGCGTACGTTTTCCCCCTGCGTGCGTGCTTTTGCGCGTACGCTGCTTCCCTGCGTGCGTACTTTTGTGCGTACGCTGCTGTCCTGCGTGCGTGCTTTTGTGCGTACGCTGCTCCCCCTGCGTGCGTGCTTTTGTGCGTACGCTGCTTTCCTGCGTGCGTGCTTTTGCGTGTATGCTCCCCTGTGTGCGTACTCTTGCATGTATGCCCAACCCCCCTGGCCCCTTGCTTAACCCTTTGGCTTTTGAAGTATTGGTTTTATTTCTCGACTTGGTTTCTCTTTTGTGGATTGGGTTTTTCTGAGATCTGTTCAACACAACACGACTATCTTGACCCGACATGGCCTAACACGATTTTCAAGTAATTGTTTAAGACTAGTACGATTCTCTAGATTTTTTGTGGATTATGATTCTGGTCTTCTCTGATTTCCTTGCTAGTGATCCAGTAGGGTGCACACCTAACATGTAACTTGTAATTAATCCTTGATAACTTGATAGTGGCCCGTGGCGGCGCACTCTTGACTTGACTTGACTTGACTTGTAACTTGTAGCATGACTTGATAACTTAATGCTGTTGCGACGGCTAACACGACCTGACAAGAATAAATGGCCTGGACACCGTGGATGAATGTGTTTGTACAAATAAACCTGTCTTGTCTTGCATCATGTCTAGGACATGAATCCCTGGTTTCCTACGGTCAGGGATTCATACTGAATATGGCTAGGATTAATGACTAGATTGATCAAATAGTTCATGGAGAATTTCCCAGTTACCTGTTGCCCCTTTGGTCCCGGCCTTATATATATATATACTTGGGATTTGTTGCTATCCGTCGAGATGAGCGCACTTCCAGCCCACCGTCGAGTGTGGTACCTTAGGACACATGTATCTTACTACAGTGTGTCTGCTATATCCTGCTATCTTTTCCTTTTCTTGCTGGGATCACTCAGGTAGTAACAAACAGGTAACCGGACTTCGAATTCTCATTGCATCTTGTTAGTAATTAGGTTTGTGATAACCCTATTTAGTTAAAGTAGTAAGCCGCAGTATTTGCTTGGCCGTGATTGATTGAATGAAGTATTTGCTTTGATTCCTGCATAAGAATTGCTACCTGTCATGATTTTCTTATATTTTGCCGATAAATGGTGGAAAGAATCCAAGTTCCGTTCAGACGAAGGGTTACAACCTCGGTCCTTGTTTGGTTTACGGGTTGTAACCTGCTTATCTGAATAGTCCCTTGGTTATCTCATCGTATATCATCCTGTCATACTTTCCATATGTTCTGTCTTTTATCGATTCTGTACAAGATTGTCTTTTATATTCATCTATCATGCTTTTCTTAAATTATTGTCTCTTATTATGTAATTATATTATTGTGCTAATTTGCTGGCTTTAGTTCTTATTTTGTGGCCTCCTTTGTGGCACTTGCTCTTTCTGGGATATGATCCAGCTGGTTTTGTATGGCCAGATACCGGAGCAGCAGCAAAGGATCTACCTGCTTTCCAGCCAGATGGTGACTACTAGAGGGAATCCTGGCAACGAGTGGGTTTCTTTTGTTCTCTCAATATAATTGTACATTATTCTTTTGAGGCATTTAGCCGACGAGCACATGTTAGCTCGATGCACTTTACTTTCTGTCTGCCTACAGGCTGTAAACATGATTGGCAACTCGAGGTTGATCATGTATGACTTAACTCTTGCTAGTCCTTACATTTTGTACGACTAGCTTCATGATCATCTGGATATGTAATGTTTGGGACGCCTTACAATTATATATTTGGTGATCTGATATCTTGTAACTATTATAAGTTGGTTGAGATTGAGACAATAGGATAATTTATGACCTTAAGAGACTGATGGCTTGTAGATAAACCCTCATATTTCTAGACAGCCGTGACCGTATAGTGAGATGGATTCTATTTCATTATACGTAGCTGGCTATGTCCGCCCCCGCTCTCCAGTATTTTGGTTCTGGGGCGTGACATGGTTTAAGTGGTGGCCCATGCAGGTCTTGTCAATCAAGAAATATGAGGGTTTACCGGATAGATGTCTCAATCTGTACTCGCCTTTGATCTCCACTCGTATCTTCTTTTTTTTTTGGATCCCTGACTTGATAATATGCTTGCATTATTGTTCTATCCCGGTCCTTCCTTAATATTCCTGACGTCATTGCTTCAGTGGCATCATTTCTGTTGATCAGGCAGAAGAAGTTCGGCCGGCAGACTAGCAACAACAAGAAGATCAAGATCAGTCCTCAGCAGCCGCCTCTCGAGCCATGCCTTCTGGAGAACCAGAGCCCCCAGTCCAGCCAGTTCAGCCAGCAGGGTCAGAGGATGGGGTCTTGATAGGGCTCATCCATGAGTTGCTTGTATCTCAGGATCGTCGAGGTGATGCCTTGCAGCAAGCAGTACAAGAAGCTATGAGCAGAATTGTTCCTCGAGGGAACGGTGCGGTCAACAATTTTAAGCGCCTGAACCCTCCTTTCTTTGACGGCAGCGAGGATGCTATTGCTGCAGATGCCTGGCTATAGGACATTGAAGTTATCTTGGAGGCAGCCAGGACCACTGAAGCAGAGAAGGTGGCAGTGGTGCGCCTGCAGTTACTAGATCTAGCCCGCAGCTGGTGGGCTATGCAAGCAGCGAGTTTGGGTACGCCTGTCATGTGGACGGTATTCAGTGATATGTTTCAGACCAAGTACTTTGACGCAGTGGCTAGGTATGATCTGCAGACCAGGTTTAGTAATCTCAGGCAGATGAGCAGGACGGTCGACGGATATGCGACCGAGTTTTCAAGGTTGAGTCAGTTTGCTCCTACATTGGTGGCAACCGAGCTAGACAGAGCACAGCGATTTCAGTAGGGGCTCCACTTGGAGATTATACTGGCAGTAGAGCAGTTCGAGCACAGAACTTTTGATGCCGTCTTGCGAGCAGCGAGGAGGCATGAGTACACTTCCCGAAGGATAGCGGACCGGACCGGAGATCGGATACGGTCTTACGACCAGATGAACCAATCCTCAGCACCGGCCCCAGCAGCTAGGGCCTTGACCATTGGAGCTACGAGGACAGATTCGGTTACCTCATTACAGCATTCTGTCCCGACCTATCCCCAGCAGCAGAAGCAGAAGCAGCCTTTCGCAAGGGGTTGTTCTCATTGCGGGAAGCCGGGGCATATTGTTACTGAGTGCCGCAGAGCACAGGGATTGTGCTTGGTTTGTGGCTCGCCGGACCACATGATGGGATCTTGTCCATTCAGAAACAGATCATCGTCGACAGTAACTAGTCCCTCGGTTATGGGACCAGCACCAGCACCAGAACCAGCTCCAGTTCACCAACCACAGCAGCTTCCGTTCCCGGGTCCATTGCCGTCTCAGGCCCAGGCCTTCCAGCAACAGAGGCCTCAGCAGTTCGCTCTGGCCCAGGCCCAAATCCAGAATCGGCAGAGAGGTATCTGTGTCCTATTGTCTTGCTTTCCACCGTCGTTATGCGGGACACATGTCATTTTTCATGTATCCTAATTACAACGGTATATCCCGACCTGAGCCATGTCCTAGATCATTCGAAAACGGTTATTGGTACCAACCTTTTCGTATGAGGAGAGGCCCGTGTCCCAGTTTGACCAAAGAGAGAGACCTTAAGCGCAAGACTATCAGTTTAGTTCGTGTTGCTTGAGTTCATCGCTCCTTGGGAGAGTCAAACGTGGGAGTGTGAGGATGATATCCGATCACGTTATCCCAATCGGTTTGGCTCGTGAGGTGTAATATCTTCCTTATGCCTTGTACTTCGATTCCTTGTTTGCATGTATGATTGTATGATTGAACTGCTTAGTGTAGCTTGCCTGTGCTTAGTCTAGCTTGTCGTGGCAATCTCTAGCTCCTTGATTAAATTCTGAGGACATAATTCTTTTAAGGTGGGTAGAGTTGTCACCCTCATTTCTCGTATTTCCGTATTTCGTATTTATACTCGTATCTGGATTTTGGCATATATTTTTATTTTTCTCAACTTGTGGAATTTTAGTATTTCTCGTATTTTGGGTTTTGTCATGGCTCGATTTTAATTGGATTGGGTTGGTTTGGTTTGGTTTAATATGTATTGGAACACCTTAGCCTATGCTCCACCCTCAACATACCACATCCCACCCCCTTTAAAACTCCACCAACTTCTTCTCTCTCCTCATAAACCTTCATTAATTTCTTCTTCTTCTTCTTCCTCCACACAACTCTCCCAACCCATAGGCAAGTGCACCTTGCCATCATATGAGAACCCTATTTTATTTGTCCATTTGCTAGTTTACGACATGGTGATCAACATTAGAACTTAGCTTTTTATGATTTGGAGTCTCCATTGTTCTAGATCTAAGTTTTCCCTATTTTCGGTTTTGCATGGTTTTGATCTATTTAGGTTGGATTTTTATGGGTTTTGATGTTTCCATGTGGAAGAGAGTTCAATTCTACCCCGGTTGGAACTTTGGAAATCCAGATTTGGAGTTCGGATGGCCAAGTTATGAGCTTTGAAGCTTAGGTTCAACCATGGAGTTCTTGCCGTTTGGAGAAGACAGTAAGCAGTGTGCAGAGCTTCTTAGCTTACGCCACTGAGCTGCGCGTGCTCTTTAGCGCTGCGTACGCAGACTTGGGCACGCTTTCGGTTGGAAGTGTGTCTCTTGCGTACGCAGACTTGGGTACGCTTCCTGTTGGAAGCGAGCCTTGGTACGCAGACTTGAGCGTGCCTTGGTACGCAGACTTGAGCGTGCCTTGGTACGCAGACTTGAGCGAGCCCTGGTACGCAGACTTGTGCGTACGCATGACCTGAGCGTACGTTTTTTTCCCTGCGTGCGTGCTTTTGTGCGTACGTTTTCCCTCTGCGTGCGTGCTTTTGTGCGTACGCTGCTTCCCTGCGTGCGTACTTTTGTGCGTACGCTGCTCTCCTGCGTGCGTGCTTTTGTGCGTACGCTGCTCCCACTGCGTGCGTGCTTTTGTGCGTACGCTGCTTCCCTGCGTGCGTGCTTTTGCGTGTATGCTCCCCTGCGTGCGTACTCTTGCACGTAGACCCAACCCCCATGGCCCCTTGCTTAACCCTTTGGCTTTTGAAGTATTGTTTTTATTTCTCGACTTGGTTTCTCTTTTGTGGATTGGGTTTTTCTGAGATCTGTTCAACACAACACGACTATCGTGACCCGATACGTCCTAACACGATTTTCAAGTAATTGTTTAAGACTAGTACGATTCTTGGGATTTTCTGTGGATTATGATTCTGGTATTCTCTGATCTCCTTGCTAGTGACCCAGTGGGGTGCACACCTAACTTGTAACTTGTAATTAATCCTTGATAACTTGATAGTGGCCCGTGGCGGCGCACTCTTGACTTGACTTGACTTGACTTGTAACTTGTAGCATGACTTGATAACTTAATGCTGTTGCGACGGCTAATACGACCTGACAAGAATAAATGGTCTGGACACCGTAGGTGAATGTGTTTGTACAAATGAACCTGTCTTGTCTTGCATCATGTCTAGGACATGAATCCCTGGTTTCCCACGGTCAGGGATTCATACTGAATATGGCTAGGATTAATGACTAGATTGATCAAATAGTTCATGGAGAATTTCCCAGTTACCTGTTGCCCCTTTGGTCCCGGCCTTATATATATATATACTTGGGATTTGTTGCTATCCGTCGAGATGAGCGCACTTCCAGCCCGCCGTCGAGTGTGGTACCTTAGGACACATGTACCTTACTACAGTGTGTCTGCTATATCCTGCTATCTTTTCCTTTTCTTGCTGGGATCACTCAGGTAGTAACAAACAGGTAACCGGACTTAGAATTCTCATTGCATCTTGTTAGTAATTAGGTTTATGATAACCCTAGTTAGTTAAAGTAGTAAGCCGCAGTATTTGCTTGGCCGTGATTGATTGAATGAAGTATAACCTGTCTAGTCTTGTCTTGATTCCTGCATAAGAATTGCTACCTGTCATGATTTTCTTATATTTTGCCGATAAATGATGGGGAGAATCCAAGTTCCGTTCAGACGAAGGGTTACAACCCCGGTCCTTGTTTGGTTTACGGGTTGTAACCTGGTTATCTGAATAGTCCTATGGTTATCTCATCGTATATCATCCTGTCATGCTTTCCATATGTTCTATCTTTTATCGATTCTGTACAAGATTGTCTTTTATATTCACCTATCATGCTTTTCTTAAATTACTGTCTCTTATTATGTAATTATATTATTGTGCTAATTTGCTGGCTTTAGTTCTTATTTTGTGGCCTCCTTTGTGGCACTTGCTCTTTCTGGGGTCTGACCCAGCTGGTTTTGTATGGCCAGATACCGGAGCAGCAGCAAAGGATCTACCTGCTTTTCAGCCAGATGGTGACCACTAGAGGGAATCCTGGCAACGAGTGGGTTTCTTTTGTTCTCCCACTATAATTGTACATTATTCTTTTGATGCATTTAGCCGACGAGCACCTGTTAGCTCGATGCACTTTACTTTCTGTCTGCCTACGGGCTGTAAACATGATTGGCAACTCGAGGTTGATCATGTATGACTTAACTCTTGCTAGTCCTTACATTTTGTACGACTAGCTTCATGATCATCTGGATATGTAATGTTTGGGACGCCTTACAATTGTATATTTGGTGATTTGATATCTTATAACTATTATTAGTTGGTTGAGATTGAGACAATAGGATAATTTATGACCTTAAGAGACTAATGGCTTGTAGATAAACCCTCATATTTCTAGACAGCCGTGACCGTATAGTGAGATGGATTCCATTTCATTATACGTAGCTGGCTATGTTCGCCCCCGCTCTCCAGTATTTTGGTTCTGGGGCGTGACACGAATAATAAGTTGAGGGAGAACCAACATACTTACTCAGATGTAATGTGGACATGAAAAATATAAGGGTTTCTTCGATGGAGCCTTCCCACTCAGAGGTAATGAGGACATGGTAGGAGTGGGCTCCATGAAGGGGTACATAGAACAACTCAGAGGTAGCATCGACATGGAAGTTCTTTGTGAGGGGGCGGATTATTTTTGATGGAAGTGAAATAACTCAGAGGTAGCATCGATATGGTTGTCTTAGAAATTTATGGATCTGTTACCCTTTTTGTCTTCTGGAAGTGCGGGTAGAGGATCATGAGGAAGGAGCTCCTTTTAGGAAGAAAGTTTAGAGGTATGATCATACGTAACTTACAACCCAGAAGATACGATATAGATTAACCAGGATGGGAGTTCAGCGGTACCTGCGGGCACGTAACTCGGCAATCTGGAAGATGTGGCGGCAGAATGTGAGTTCAGTGGTACCGGAGGTTACATAACTCTACAATCTGGGATATTTTGAGGATGAATGTAGGTGAGTTCATTGGTACCAAGGTGTACATGACCCGATAATCTTTGGTATTTGGAGGTCGAGTGTGAGTTCAGCGGTACCGGAGGGTACATAACTCAAAAATCTGAGATATTTTGGAGGCAGACTGTGGGTTCAGCGGTACCGGAGGGTACATAACTCAACAATCTGAGATATTTTGGAGGCAGACTGTGGGTTCAGCGGTACCGGAGGGTACATAACTCAACAGTCTGAGATATTTTTGTATGTCATTTCAGACATAATACTTCTTTAGGAACTTGTTGATGGACAACATGAGCAAGTCACCATTTTGTTTTGCGAGACGGTAAGCACCATTGGAGAATACAGCCTCGATGATGAATGGGCCTTCCCACTTTGGCTAGAATTTGCTGGCAGTTTTGTGAGTCATAACCATCGGCCTCCAAATTGCCAAAACAAGATCGCCTACTTGAAATGTTCTGATTTTGACCTTTTTGTTTAAAGCTCCGGAGATTCGGGCTTTATACAGCTCAATTCGTTGTTGAGCTAACAGGCGCTTCTCGTCTAGGGCCTCCAACTCTTGTAGTTGTCGATGGTGATTATCATCTGTTGTCAACCGGTAGGTAAGGGCAATGCGGAGTGAGGGGATTTGGGTCTCCAAGGGGAGAACTGCCTCACTCCCGTACACCAAGGAGAATGGCGTGTTCCCGGTGGCCGTCCGTACCGTAGTACGGTACGCCCATAAGCATTCGTCGAGCTTCTCATTCCAGTCGTGTTTGTTGGAAGACACAAACTTTTTGAGCAGCTTGATGATTGTTTTATTGAATGCTTCGGCCAGACCATTTGCCGCTGGGTTATATGGTGTTGAAGCAATGTTCTGGATTCGGTATTTGTCGCAGAACCGATAAAAGGCGTGGCTAGCAAACTGCGGACCATTATTATGGATGATCCTTCGGGGCAGTCCAAAGCGATAAATTACGTGATGCTTGAGGAAGCTGATCACGTTCGAAGTCTTGACTTCTGCCAGCGAAATAGCCTCCCCCCACTTGGAGAAGTAATCTATGATTGCGAGTATGAAGCGGTGTCCCCTAGACGAAGGTGGAGTGATCGGGCCAATGATGTCCATTCCCCATGCTTCGAATGGCCAGGATGACACCGTCGGATGTAGAAACTCGGATGGCTGGTGGATGAAATCTGCATGGAATTGACAGGCTTTGCACTTTCTTGCATAGTCTATCGCATCTGCAACCATCGTGGGCCAATAATAGCCCATTCGTCGAAGACGATCCTGTAATTTCGGGCCAGGCTGATGGGCCCCGCAGACGCCGTCATGAGCATCGCGTACGGCCTCTTTGGCTTCTGTATTTAACAGACACCGAAGCAATAATCCATCGTATGATCGCCAATACAACATTTTCGTCTCTGTATCGTAGAAGAATCTAAGGGAATGTCTTCTGATAGAAGTGGTTTTCTTCGGATTCTCTGGCAGGATGTAGTAGACTACGAAGTCAATGAACGGTTGTCTCCAATCTGGTGCTTTGTCGACTGCCATCACGGAATAACTCTTAATACATTGAATGTTATTTCTGGGACAGACCAACTCACGACCTATTATGTCGACCAGATGATGAGCATGATTCAGAACCGCTAAGGAAGCGGCGAGGCCTGCTAGGGCATCGGCTACAATGTTCTGGAGCCTGGGAACATGTTCTATGAAGAACCCTTCCAAGGACGAGATGATGTCGATTTCCATTTGGTTATATGGGATCATGTCTTCATGGCGAACCTCGTATGAACCCCGAATCTGATTGACGATTAGCTGTGAATCGCCATATGCTTCGAGGTATTCTACTCCCAGTTCTTTTGCAAGTCGGAGGCCAATGACCAGAGCGTTGTACTCGATCACATTGTTTGAGCAGTACTCCGTGAGGAAATAAGCCCGATTGATTACCAGCCCGGAGGGAGAAATCAGCACCACTCCGACTCCAGCGACGATGTTGCCCTTGGGCTCCATTCTGGAAGCACCGTCGAAAAACATTCGCCATACGGTATCATGAGAGGCCATATTTGAATTGACGACCTCATCTGGAATCTCTTCGTCTATTCTGGTTGACTCTGAACCTAGATGAGCCGCTAAAAAGTCTGCCAGAGCTTGACTTTTAACCGCTTTCTGTGGAACGAAGATCATATGGTAGGGGGACAGTAATATCGCCCAGGTAGCGAGGCGAGAGCTGAGCGCACCTGGCTTAGTCATGAGGACCCTGGGGGGGTTGACTCTTGATACGACATGGATGGTTTGTCCCATGACGTAGTGTCACGTCTTCTGAATGGCGAACAGCAGAGCAAGACACTCCTTTTCTATGGTAGTGTATCGGTGTTCTGGCCCCATCATCATTCGGCTGAGGTAATATATAGCTTGTTCATGGCCTGCATCGTTGTTTTGTGCTAGTAGAGCACCGAGAGAATGCTCCATAGCTCGCACATAGAGCAGGAATGGTTTTCCAACAACCGGAGCCACCAGGACTGGAGGGTTTGTCAGATATTCTTTGGTATTGTCGAAGGCGTGCTGGCATTCTTTGTCCCATACGAATGAAATGCCCTTCTTCATGAGATGGGTGAATGGCTAACATCGCCCGGAGAGGTTAGAGATGAACCTCCTAATATAGGCCAGCCTTCCTTGAAGGCCTCGGAGTTCGTAATGATTTTTCGGGGGAACCATCTCCCTGATGGCTTTCGTCTTCTCAGGGTCTATGTGGATACCCTGGGAAGTAATGATGAAACCCAAGAACTTCCAGCTGGATACGCCTAAGAAGGATTTTGTGGGATTCATTTTCAAATTGTACGCTCGCATCAGGTCGAACACCGTCCTCAGATCATGTAGATGATCTTCCTTAGAGCGGCTTTTGATGGTGATGTCGTCGACGTAGCATTCTACTGTCTTGTGCAGGTGGTCTCTAAAGATGATGCTCATAGCACTTTGATAGGTGGCGCAAGCATTCTTTAAACCGAAAGGCATAAATGTGTAGCAGTATGTGCCACTTGGTGTTCGGAATAATGTATGCTTTTCGTCATCAGGAAACATCTCGATTTGGTTGTACCCGAGAAACCATCCATTAATGACATACGCTCGAAGCCGCAGGTGTTGTCAATCATGATGTCTGTGATAGGGAGGGGGAACTCATCCTTAGGACATGCCTCATTCAGGTTTCGGAAGTCGATACAGATTCGAATCTTTCCATTCTTCTTGAGGACTGGTACTATGTTGGCGACCCAGTCTGGATGTTGTTCCTCGCGGATGAAGCCACTGGTTATCAGTTTATTAACCTCGGCTTCAATAACATTCATGACGTCGGGGCGGAACCGTCGTTGCTGTTGCTTGACCGGTTTTATATCCGGACGGATGTTGAGTTTGTGAAGTACAACATCTGGGTTCAGTCCTGGCATGTCTTTGTAGCTCCAGGCGAACACGTCGATGTATTCTCTGATGAGCTGCAGTAGCGATTCTCGCTCTTCGTCTGTCAGATTCTTGCTAACGAAGATGGGCCTGGGAGAGGACTCATTGTCGAGATCAACTTGCACAACCTCATCATCGGTGGGAGGCTGTCTTTGTTCGAACCGCTTCTTCCATTACGCATCTAGTTGTTGTGCCCACGGCTCTAACTCAAGAAGTTCAGGAATGCCTTCATCCTCTTCGTAGGCATCAGCAAATGCCATATTGACGGACCAGACTTGCCTTAGCATGTCTCCAATACTGACGTCTGAATCAGAAGTTGGTGATCCAGTTGAGTGTGAATGCCAGTAGCATTCCTCATATGAGCTTTCAGGGGTTGTTGCAGGCGTAACATACCCTAGTCTGCATTGGGTCTTGTTGTAGTAATCCTGTGGTTTCCCGACCGGGGCTGGCAACTGTAAGGGTAACCGTCGACTAGTGCCGTAGTTCAAGCCTGGTGTAGTCTCCAGATTATACCCCTGTCTTTGCATGAGGTGCTTGGATTGGGAGCTATACAGATAAAGGGGCAGTCTCCCGGCGTACGATTCGAGATCGACTTCCTCTACGCTGAAAGGTTGTGGATCATTCTTCCGGCCGAAGATGATTGGATGATCCCCTCCCTCAACTATGTGGTAAGCGTCTTCCACTAGAGTAAGTTGGTTTGCGGTGTAGACATTTGTCACCTCTGTGTGCAGGTGGGTGCTTATACCGTGTTCCATGGCATACATTGTACAAAGCATATCAAGCTCGAGGTAATTCAAAGATAGCCCTTTATTGATAAAATAAGGTATCTTTTCTAGCGGGATTATATCGTCTGTGGATGGAACATCAGTATGAGCAGCCACATACTTGGCCAATTCTGGTTCTTCTTCGGCCACCCCCTGTATAAATAAAGACTGAGAGGATAACTTGGGCAGCTTAATCATCAGGGGTTCCGCTGGTGGGGCAGAACGTAGAGTCATTGGCGAACTAGCGACTCCCTGTTTGGCGCTTGATGCTAGGCGGGGAGTTGTTGGCTCGCTAGGAGTCCCCGACTTCGCATTGGGCTGATGATTCATCTTGGGAAGACGTATCGTTATTGGCTTGTCAGAGGGTTTGAGCTTCTCTATTTGTGGTTGACCGGCTCTTGGCAACCTGATTGTTAGTGGCTCCGTTGTAGGTTTTAGCGCTTGGCCAGACCTTGGCAGTCGGATTATCATTTGCCCCTTTTGTGCCGAGAGACTGATTGCATCCTTGCGCAGAGCGGCCGTAAGGGGTGCGGTCTTGCCAGGTTTACGAGCTTGAAGGTGGATTGTCAGAGGTTCTTCTGATCCTGTTGCCATCTCAGTTTGAGCTTGCATATCTCCTTCGACAAGGTGCCTTTTTGACTTCTCGTACAAGCAAGAGTCAGAGTAGTAAGATTCAACCCCTTTGAAGGGATCGATGTCGACAAATTTTGTTCTCACGAAGCCGTACTTGTCGACATACTTGAAATACTGGTGCAGCGTGGAAGGCATGATCATGTAATCGTGTATCCAAGGATGTTCCAGGAGAATATTATAGGAAGTGTCCGTATCAATGACATAACAAGTCACTTTCGACTGCAGATCGCCAATTTGGCACTTCAAGCGAATCTTCCCGATCGGGTAGCTCCTGTCCAAATTGAAACCGCTGATGGCGGTGCTTGTTGGCGTCAGGCGATGCATGGGGATATGAAGATGGTGCAACAGACTCTTCGAGATGATGCTTATGGAAGAACCGGGATCAATGTGTATCCGATCCACCTTTACGTCATCGATGTATCCAGTGTAATACAACGAACGATCGTGCAGGTTGGTTTTAATGAGCATATCCTGCAGAGTGAAGACGATGTTGGGTATTGCACCTGTGCAAGCGCTGTCCTGGAAATCTGTAGGCGAGTTCATCCTAGTGAGATTGGACTGAGCCAGGTATGCGTCGGCATTCTGGAGTGCCTCGCTTAATGCGACGTGAACATCTTTGGAAAGTCTCAGGAGCTCGTATAGTAATAATTTGGCCGGTGTGTTGGACAATTGTGCCAGGATGTCAATGTTGTAAGGCCTCTCCAGCCCTTGAGGCACCTCTTTTCGGAGCAGCTTGTCAAAGCGAGTCTCCTTCGGCCTAGGCTTGTCGGTCGTCGAAGGCTGAGAAGGCGCTGTGCATCAGCAGCCGTCGGCTGATGATCTTCACCCAAATTACCCGGTGGAGGTTGGGTTTGTGCGCCGGATCGGGTAGCAACAGTAGTAGCTTCTTCGACCTCTATTGAGATTGTGCGGCATGATTTGACTTTTCCTCTCTTCTTCTTGTTAGAAGTGGGTGGTGCGGACTGAGTTACTTTCGGTACCAGGTCCGGGTGGACCCACATAACCTCCCTTCGTGATGTGGTAAGGGGCACTAGACCTGCAGCCTGGTCTCGGGGAGGTGCCAGGTTTGCGACTTCCATTCTTCCTCCAGGGACGGGCACTACTCCATCTTGCATTTTTGTCGGAGGAAAGTTGCCAAATTGTACTGACACCATGTTGGCTGCTACAGTTACCTCTTCGAAATCAATGGCCAAGGCCTTGGAATCGATGAGATGTTGGATGTATCGCTTCAGTTGGTAGCAGTCTTGTGTAGCATGATGGACATAGCGATGGTAGTGGCAGTATTTGTGGCCCTCCATCTCGGTAGGACGAGGTTTACGTCTTGGAGGTGGGAGCTGGATTCGACCTCCTTTTATGAGCATGTCCAAGATGGGTTTAACATGACTGTCTTCGAAGGAATAAGTCATATGAGGCCACTGCTTCTCTGCCGGCTTCGGTTCAGGCTTCAGAGCCGTGTCGGCCACCATAGCCTATTTTTCCTTGTTGTCTCGATTGTTGGTGAGGTTACCACCATTGTTGCTATTGGTGTTAGGGCGTTTGCCCTTATCTTCTCCTTCCGAGACGTGCAATCCCAGTTGACGAGCTTTCTTCAATTTGTCTTCTGCGCTAGTGGCGCTGATAATAAAAGTCTTCCAATCCTTAAACTGACTTTCGCCCATCCAGATGCTGATTGTGGGAAGTAGTCTCTTTTGGCAAATTTCAATCAAGAAGGAATCGGGGTTACCGGAAGGCAACTTCATCGCGGTTTGACGAAACCGTTCGATAAAGTTCTTTGTCAATTCCTTTTCTTCCTGGATAACGTCCATGAGGGTGGACATTGTCACGTCCTGTCCTACTTCGTAGAACCTCTCCAGGAACATATGCTTGAAGCCGGTGAAGGAATGGATACAGTTGTCCGGCAAGTTGCGGTAGCAGTAAAAAACGACCCCTTCCAATGCTCCAATGAATAGCGTGTGAGAATGGCGTCGTCATGAGGCAGATGGTCGATTGTGACTTCGAAGTAGGTGATGTACCTGCATGCAGATGTCTTCCTATCATATGGATTGATGTTGAATGGTTTATATCTTGGTGGGAAGGGCACATCTCTCCATGCAATAGGATACGGTTGTCTTATCCTGAGGTCTTGGCAGTTTTCTCGGGCGTGGAACATGGCCCGAAGCTTCTGGACCTCCCTTCTCGCATCTCTGGCCTCGTCTGTAGCTGTGGGAGCCGATGTTTTACGAGGATTGTCACCCGGGTTTGGTGCCGCTGAGTTCGAGTCCGCATTGATCGCAGGACCCAAGCTTGCTTGGCCAGGCGCCCTTCCTTGCAGAGCTGGAAGTGCCGCTTTGATTTCGTCTACGGATTTGACCAAGGTACGCAGTATGGCCTCCAGAGTGTCGATGCGTTGGCGATTGCTGGGACCGTCTTGATCATCGTTTTTTATGAATGTCGTCCTCACACGAGCCGAAGTAGAAGGGACGATGGACGACGTGTCCTCTGAATCATACCCCTGGACAGAGAAGTCGTCGGGGTATGTGGGAATGTTTTCCTCTGGTTCGGACTCAGAAAGAATAGTACCCCCAGCTTCAGAGCTTGCCTCGTCTTGAGAGTTGCGAGCATCCTCGGGGACGTCGGCACCTGTTGTATCTGTTGGGAGAGTCGTTTCCTCCGGCTCATCTCCTTAGAATACCGGATTGTCATGGATGTTCGGAGGAATGCTACCCCCGGTTCCAGCGACCCCCAGTGATGTGGATGCTGAATCTCCCAATGTAGTAGATTTTGTCTTCGAACGGGTGCCTTGGAAAACTCCGGTGGCAGGCAACCGCTTAGATGACGGTTTTTTGGTCACAGTGGTTGAAATCTTCGGGCTGGAGATATTTGTTTTCTTTCCTCTCCCGCTACCAGGGATCCTTTGAGTAGAATTACAAGAGGCGATGAGAGGTGCCTCGTCTCCTGAGCCTGGGTGTTGCAGTCATTGGAAGACGGATTGCCGCTCTTCTTGTGTGGTTGTCTTGCTGCAGCAGCAGTTGACAATGACTTGAGTGCAGTGTTGTCCAGGGAAAAACTTTCTGCACACCGAGGCTTCTTCTCTTTCTTTGTGCTTGTGACAGATCACGTCACGTAAGTCAGGTGCATCTCGAGCAACCTGTGAAACCCGAGCATCCGAGTGTATTGGCACCATGTTTGCTCCGTGATTGTTGAGAGACTTTTGGGAACCGCTCTGTCTGTTTGCCGCCGGGGGCTGGACTCGAGTGGTTCGGTACAAATTTCCATCGGAGGCCCGCATAACAGTAAGCGGAGCGCTCGGATGGTCAGAGGTTGGGACAGCTGACTGAGCTCGTCGAGCCCGCGCTGTCCTAGACTTCTTCACTCTAGCACCTGAGGGTGCATAGTAGGAAGAGTCCAAATGGTGCCGCAGAGAGTCTGGCACATGTTCTTGGGCGCACCTGAAGTCCTGACCGCATGAGAGGCGATCGAAGACCGATCGTGAGCTGCATGGGGCAGACGGTATGCGGCTGGGATTAGTGGCCGTGCAGGCTGTCTGCATGCGGCTATCCTTTGTGGCCACATGAGCTTTCAGTATGCGGCTAGAAGTGGCGGCCGCATGAACCTCCGTGATTCGACTGGAAGTCATGGCCGTGCAGGCTGCCTGCGTGTGGCTGGTAGTTCTAGCCGCATGAGCTTTTTGCATGCGGCTGACTTTCGTGGCCGCATGAGTTTTCTCCATACAGTTGGCAGTTGCGGCCGTATGAGCCTTCTTTATGCGGCTGACGCCTTTATGCGGTTCAGACCGTATGGAATTCCTCTTTGCCCCAGCATGTCCAGCATCATAGTGCTTTCTTCTGCCGGACTTGGGGACAGCAGAGTCCTCTATAGTCTGAAGTGGAGCCACAAGAGGGTCTTTTTTGCCGTCTTGTGCAACAGAGAGTACTCCCTCGAGAGCTTGGGAAGGAGCGAATGATTTGGGCCTCCACTCCCTGCGGGCCTTTTTCGTGCGGGTTCGCCGCTGGACCGGGCCAGCGCTCCCGTCGGAGAGTATTTCTTCAAACGCCTGCTGATCGAACCGGGCGACCATCATTTATTGAGTGGAGCCAAGTTTGGTTGCGTCCGATTGTGTCACCAACTCCTCAGCCGTGGAGAACTTTGTCTCCGACAGAGTCGCCATCGTGTTTGCCATTGATTGTAAAAGTACAGAACAATTATATAGGAGGACTGAACGTAGACTCATAATACAAACTCACTTGTACAAAGAAAGACTAGGGACGAAAACCTAGGTACAACAATCTAAGTATAGTTGTTTATTTTTTATTCTGAGGGTGACGGTAGTGGCTCGGGAAAGCGATGGCAGCTCTATCTTACTCCTTGGACGATCGGACGTAGCCTTGGCTCTGGTAAAGAAATGCTCTCAGGATGCCCGGGAAGAATCCTCTGTGCGTGCCTTTTTCTCTCTGTGTATCCAGGTAATCCTCTCTCTCCGGTCTCTCCAGTCTCCAGCCGTTTACAAGGGAATGGCACCTTGCTATTTATAGAAGTGGGGGTGTGATCATTAAGGTTTACAATGATTCCCCTTTGGAAAGTCGGCGGCCAATCATCTGGGCCATTAATTTTGATTACAATGAATCTGGACAATTAATGTAGATTGCACCAAATCTTATCGGCAATTAATATTGATGCCGTGAATTTTGATAGGCTCGGATCTCCTACCACGTGTTCGATTTGTCTGATCTGATTTGATTTGGGGTGATTATGATGATTGTAACAAATTTGAGTTTGTTATGATTTGCTAGCAGCCATAATTCCGAGGAGGATAAGAACGCCACGTGTCTCAGCTGTTGCGAGGACCGCCACGTTTCTCAACTGTCGTGAGTGGGATGTACTGACAGACCTGTATGAGTGCGGTTTCTAAGTAAACCGCGTACAGATGGCCCCTACGATCCTAGCCGCATAAAGGTATCAGCCGAATGAGGGTAGCAACCGTATGAAGAAGACAGCCGCATGGAGAAGGTAGCCGCATGAAGGAGATGACCGCATGACGAGGGCAGCTGCATAAAGGTGGCAGCCGCATGACGGATGCAGCCGCATGAAGAGGACAGCCGCATGAAGGTTACAGCCGCATGAAGGATGCAGCTGCATGAAGGATGCAGCTGCATGAAGAGGACAACAGCATAAAGGATACAACCGCATAGGGGTGCTTGGGACTTGACGGATCCTGTTAGTTATAGAAGATTTTCTTCTTTTTCCAAGGGGCACGCCATCATTATTTCAGCTTTATGGCAGAGCTGTCATTCATTGCGTCAGAGCTATCATTCATAGCAATTAATTGGGGACTGCTTTATGGCCAGCTGTAGATACGGACAGCGTATGGCCACGTGTCTTTGCCTGAGCCGCATGGAACTGTTGGGGAGCTTCGAGCCGCATAAAGTTCTGAAGGGTTCCTGAGCCGCATAAGGCTCCTTCTGTTTGGAGACGCATGGGCTTTTCTTGTCTTTTTCCATGCTTCTACAATAAGATCCAAAGCCAATACTAGTAAAAGTTCTGTAAGATTAGGTAGCATGTCTCCCAACCTAGCATTCTGTGGTCCGTGTGATCTATTAACGAGGTAATTGACTGACACTAATAGGTTTACCTAGAATATAGAATTTAGAGGTCCATAACCCATTAGTCGACCAATGCCTTAGGAATAAGAAGCTAATATGTTGACTGTATATGCAAGAACATCAGGTAAGGTTTTGATTCTCTCAAAACTCGAACTACTTGTGCCTCCTTTCAAAAATCTAGCATACTTGTATTTTGACTATCTTGTCCAACGCTACTATTACAGTCTAGTTTTTGCAAGCTTACTCTTTTATCGAGCTTGATTTAAGACGTATGTTTATTGGGGACGCCTACTAACATATTGTCTAATCAGAATCAGTGTATTACAGTCTGATCAACCATGATGCATTGGTTCGCTCTTTATTTAATTCCCCTACGTGGATTGAGATATAGAGGTATCCAGGATCTTATCCGCGACTGTATTTACAATTTTTCTTGAATTATACATTTGCCCTTGAATCACGTAATTGTATTCGATGACATCTTTCTTGGACTCCTTATTGTTTTTGTCTTTCACTAATTGGAAAGATGAGCGCTCGTATTTGATAGATAGATACAGAGTATCCACATGGCTATGATAGTTGTATACACCAGTGTAGCACCCATCGGTAAGCCAGGTGACTAGATCCTTGCCTAGAGTTACTCCTTCTCCTCTCGACCCTCAAACTACTATTGGGACCTTCTAGCCATCTGAATTTGAGAATGATTAGGGTTTTACCCTTAGACAAAATGCCAACCTCGGAGACTGTCTATTCTCAAATAACCAAGCGTTGTGAGCCTCTAATTTTTGCTTGAAGCTTGCTTTAGCTAGCAACCCTTAAGCCTTAATCCAACCTTCCCTCGACCAAAGCTTACAGATGAATAGGCAGAGGTAAGGACAATCATTTACCATGACTATGGTAGACACCCATCCCAAGATTGGTTTCCAACAAATATTACCCTATTTATGTAAATTTTATTATTAAGACCTAACTAGTATTGGAATGCCACATTCACTAGCTTAGCCAATACCATAGCTTAAATGCCCTGTCGTATTATGATCTACCAGTTATCAACAATAATACATGATCACTAGAGCCCATACCACTAGAACCCTTGTGACAATAGTCTGGTAGGCTTGACACAAATAAAACTTCATGACTCAGTTGTTTGAAATCTTTTCAAATAATGTGCCTTAGAGTTGGTTACCCCGTCGATAACTCTTGTACACTATGGACGAGTAGATTATTCTATTTTATCGACCATGTGTCATTGTACCCACCCGTTTTCCATTTATTGAGAAACGATCCTTGACTGGGCTTATATCTACCGAATCCCGTTACGCCGTGCCTATTCTTTATTAACAATAGTCGAGGTGCAAAATTCAGACTGGAATTCTTCTAACCTCATTATTTCTAAAACCATGTCCTAGCTTCTAAGGTGGGACTGTAAGCCTTCTAAAATTTTGAGATATACGAAGATTACTGATTGATTAGAATAGCTTCCATTAGGATGATAATTAGTGCCCGATGTACTCCCACTTTCCATTTAGATCATTCTGTGACCCCGGCCGTGTCGTTTATGTTCGGAGCACGAGACCAACAGTTACCTTCCAACAAATTTTATATGAAAGATCTAGACGAGGCCACCTTCATCTAGGTATATCATGTCCTACTCAAACACGTCCCCTTATACTCTATTTTTGTGGTACGACTTTCAAGTCAAAAGGACTAGCTATAACCCTTACCATAATACCGGTATATTTTCGGACTTCCACTAAAGCCTCAACTTCAACTCAATTTCTTCGACCCAATATATCATTCTGATCTACTCGAAGCCCACTACGCACATACTACTAGTGTGCCACCCAATTGAGGCCTCATGTGCTACTTAAACACAAAAGTCACTGAAGGCGCATTTTTGGGCATTAGGGGCCTAGCTAACCAACCTGACTGGAAACTTGCTCAACCACTTGGGTGAAACCTATTCTAGGTTATCCTAACCTAGTAGAAATAGTTTTATCATTGGGATCTTGTCCAGCCAATGTAGATTGAAAGCCAAGGTTCATCCAACCAATGAGTGATGTCCAATTAGGAAACCCATTAAGACCCAGTAAAACCATCAATGTATACCACCAGATTTGGATTATAAAATCAAACCAACTGAAATAGGTCCCTATACCTATTATGTAGTCTCCACCTTTGAGAATGTGAAGTCATTCGTAACTTTTATTCCATCTACCTGGAAGTTGCGATTCGATCTTGTGTTGTATTTATATCCCTTGTTCGTGTGTTTAAATAACCACAGAAAAGATAAAAAACTTGATTTCTCAAATTCCATTCTATTATAGAACCTTGTTTAGATTAACTCCGAGAACGGAACTTTTGTATTGCACGTATTGCAAGCCCCTCTAAGAAATGAAGGGTTCTTCGATGTAGCAAGTGACTGGACTAGAGTAGCCTAATATAGCAAATAAGTCAAGTGTTCATAAACTCTTTTTCTATCTGTATCATTGGATACTCTCTACTGCTCTTGAAATTTTATATTTGTTCTTGATTATTCTTCCTTATCTTCCAGTCCTTCCTATTTCGTTACGACGAATGGTCATACTTATTAGAGTTTATCAATATTTCTTAGATACTTGTGTAAATTTGTTGCTTGTTAAATTTTGGGTTGCTTGATAGATAGGAGAGGATTGTAGGTGCATTATGTCATAGATATCTGTTGGTAGGATTGTTAGCAGCTAGTTAGAAGATTATAAAGTTTTAGAGATATGAGATTTGATGGAGTAGTGTGACCAAAGGTGGGTAGAAGTCCTCAAGTTTTCGTAGTTATAAAATAGCTAGAGAAGGTTATAAAATATTTTGAGGAATTAAATTGAGGCGATTAAGGTAATGCTAGACTTTAAATTTTAAGGAATAGTTATGAATTAGAATTTCGAGGGCGAAATTATTTTTAAGGTGGGTAGATTTATAGCTCCCCTTCCCAAAAAATTTGAAATATTTTTATTATTATTTATTTTATTTAGATGGTGATTTTTAGATTTTTATAAATAATTATTTAGTTAATTATTACGGTAAATAATTTTAGCCGTGGTTAGGAATTGGAGTACAAGATAACTAGAAATCGTGCCACGGATAGTGCAGTGGCGTACCTTGACTAGTGTATTAGCCTTGCCAGGGAAGGCCGCGCCATAGTGATGTCCTAACTAGGAAAACTAGGCTAAGTTGTGACATGACCATTATAAATAGTTTAATTATTCATTATTAATATTATTTGATGTTTAGGAGACCCGGTTGTACCAAACCAGCCCGGACTGGACCCGTACCAAGCCAAAGCCCATGTAGTGATGTAGTATGATAAAAGACGTCCGTGTGGATATATTTTAAGGGGTATTTGTTTTAGTAACATAGTGGCAATTTTATAAAATTTTGTTATACATATATTATATATATATCCTTAATATTTCAAATAATATTTGATTTTGAAGTATGTCAAATGATTTTATTAAAAATATCTTAGTCGACTTTTGGGGATATTTGGGCTATATATATTTGAGTGTAAATATATTCATAATGGATAGACACAGTGTTTTGTGTGTACACCCAGAGTTTGTTATTTAAAATTTTTGTATTTATGATTTAATAAAAATATAAGTTAATCATTTTTTTAGATTATTCTCTAAATATGGCTTATATATTTATATGTGTATGTATATAAATATATACGATATACGTGTGTATATGTGTATGTATATATAAATATATACGATATACGTGTGTATGTGTATGTATATATAAATATATACGATATACGTGTGTATGTGTATGTATATATAAATGTATAATATATATGTATATGTGTGTAATATATATGTATATGTGTGTAATATATATATATATATATATATATATATATATATATACAAAATATATATATATATATATATATATATATATATATATATATATATATATATATATATATATATATATATATATATATATGTAAATAGAAAAAAAATAGAAAAAGAAAAAGAATTGTGAGAGCAGCCAGCGCCAGGCCAGCCCAACCTTGACCAGGCTGAGACCCCAACACTTCCCAGCCCACACAAGCAACTTAAGCCCAAGCGAAACCCCCCACACACCCGACCCTATGCGTACATATATGCACGAGAACAGAATATCGAAACCCTAGCACATCCACGCCACCACACCCACGGTGCCCCTTTCCAGTCCCGGCGACCACCCCACGGCCGCCGGCGCCACCGCCGCACGCGATCGAAGCCGCTGGAGGCAGCGTACACGTACGACAGATCGAGAACAGGGCGACCGCATTAGCGGTTGCAGCAGCAGCGCAGTTTGAGGAAGCCACTTTTGCGTGGTAATTTCACTGCGACCACGCAACCGTTTCTCGAGACAATTGGTCAGGTTAGTCAGGTTAGATCACGACCTAACCCTCTTGAACTCTGGTTAGCTAGGTTATTTTGATACGTATTAGTTCGATCGTAAATCGAGTTCCAAAACTCAGAAAAACCCACTTTTGTAAATACTAAAACGCGAACCAAACCCCCGACTTAGAAGGCTAATTTCAGCCAACCTACTGAAAGTTCTTCAGAACCAATTCATGTCAGTCATCGACAACCTATACGAGATTGAAACACCATTTTTACTTTTATTTATAGTAGTTTAAACAGTAAGATATTTCTTTGTGAAAATCGAGAAAAACCCGTTTTTAAAATAGTGAAAAATAATAAAATCCTTCGATACGACATGCGTCCCGCCAATCCAGGCAACGTGGTCACGAACTGAAAGCATCAAAAGGTGCGTATCGAGTTCGCGGACATGTGGGCTTTGATGGAATTCAAATTGGTTGCGTGTACGCGACGAATTTGATGCATATCCGTCAAAATTTATGTATCGGCCCCTTTGTATAAACTCTAATTACTTTGTGCACGCTCGGCAGATCGAGACGAAACTTACGCCAACAAGACCGGATCATTTTTTTGGTCCTGTATGCTAAGTTTGGTCCAATTCTGAGACAGTTGATCGGATCACCGTTTTACGGGCCCCACGATCCGATTCAATAGGCGATTTTGTGCACGGTCTGCCGAAATCCAACTTTGAACATACGGTTGGGTTCGTATCATCAAAACGAATCCGTAGACATATAGTTTGACGACTTTAGAGATCGTTGACTCTGGCACACTTTTCGGTGCAAAGCGGGTCCAACGGCGAACAACGTTTTGATCCAAAATTATCGTTTTGCCTCTGTGTCCAGAATTGGACTTAAGGATAGGCAATCCTAGCTAATTTGACTATTCTAAAAATATTGGTAATGTTTATTTCAACATCCGAAGACTTTTTGCATGTGTTGACTGTAGTGACTCATCTGAAGTGGTTGTATTATCGGTTTCACCAGCTAAGGACCTCAGGCAAGTGCACTTTCTGATTGCTTTCGATTCGTAGTAGTCTTTTTATTTCATGTTTATACATATGTCTTGCTGCCTGTTGACACGCTCGTCAAACGGAGATTAGTATCCTGGATTTATTATACATTTTTGACTGTCAATTTCATGATTACCATGCTTGCGACCTGATTCCATGAGTACTAGCTGGGCGGTAAAATATCTTAGTAGACGTGTGAACTATCCCTTACCCATCCCAATATATCTAATCTTGACAGATAACAGCTGCACACGATACGTGCAGGGTGCCGTATTTACCTCCTAGCCGTTCACATATCGAAAAGGATATTTCAAAACACATAGATAATTGTCTTTTATTTATTTTCTTGTTTTCTTCACCGCTTGCCATGTCATCAGTTACTTTCTAATTTTCATCTCTCATATGTTATTTTCATGTCTTGTTAATTCTATTATGTTTTCGTATTGCCGTTGGTTTGTGTACTTGTTCCATTCCTGACTAGAAACTATAATTTTTCAGGTAAGCTGTGGCTTTTCTTAGCTTTGGGAGATACGGGTATACTTACATACAGAAACCTAGAAATAGATAGCAGTTGTATCATTTTTATTAATTGTGAGAACTTTGTATTTTCTTTAAATATAAATGTTATAAATGTTAATGTGAATGAGCAATAAATGTTATATTTTTGTGATTTTGAGCATCTTGGCCATAACAACGTTCTACCGTCGACTTTGCGGCATAGGCTGGCTTAGAAACGTCTCGTATCCGAAAAAGTGGGTGCGGGTCGTGACAGCATGGGAAGGTAATTGCCTATGCTTTTAGGCAGTTATGTCCGCATGAGAAGAACTACCCTATCCATAACATGGAGTTGGAGGCAGTTATCTTTGCTCTGAAATTATGGAAAAACTATCTATACGGAGAGCGAGTAGAGATCTTCACAGACCACAAGAGCTTGATGTATGTGTTTACAACGAAAGAGCTTAACATGAGGCAGTAGAGATGGTTGGAGTTGATGAAGGACTTCAATATTTTATTGTAGTATCATCCAGGGAAGGCTAACGTGGTTGCCGATGCCTTGAGTAGGTATCCGACAGCTATGTGATTGATGGTAGATCGCCACTTGTTAGCATGTCTGGAGAGCCTGGAGATCGAGGTAAAAGTGTAGAGAGTTGACATACAGATATGGGGTCTACAGATTCAGTCGGACTTGATAGAGAGGGTCAAGTCGACTCAGTTCGACAATATCGCTCTGTGGTGCATCCGAGAGCAGAGTCGAGCAGGACTGGTTGAGGAGTTCGTCATTACAGAGGATGGCACATTGAGGCATAGTTCTACACTATGTATGCCCAGTGGAGACCTTTGAGAGCAGGTTATGCAGGAGGCCCACCATTCTCAGTACTCTATGCATCCGGGTGCCAACAAGATG
The DNA here is from genome assembly GCA_029216955.1 of Iris pallida. Taxonomy (NCBI): domain Eukaryota; kingdom Viridiplantae; phylum Streptophyta; class Magnoliopsida; order Asparagales; family Iridaceae; genus Iris; species Iris pallida. Next base: position 8,006,375 of record JANAVB010008400.1, read on the forward strand.
TATAGGGATCTGAAGGAGCAAGTATGGTGGTATGGGATAAAGCAGAATGTAGCACGCTTCGTAGCCAGATGTTTCGTCTGCAAGCAGGGAAAGGCAGAGGCAGGAGGACTATTACATCCATTGCCCATTCCGGAGTGGAAGTGAGAGCACATCATGATGGATTTCGTTTCAGGATTGCCGTGTATACTAGGTGGAAAAGACGAGATTTAGGTCATCGTAGACAGGTTGACCAAATCAGCCCACTTCTTGCCATTCAAAGTGGATTTGTCTATGGAGAAGCTAGCCGAGATGTACGTACGACAGATTTTCAGACTTCATGGAGTTCCGGTGAGCATTATCTCGAATCGGGATAGTCGCTTTACTTTCCATTTTTGGCAGAGTCTGCATACTAGTTTGTGCACTCAACTCAAGTTTAGTACTGCATACCCCTTCCAAACCGACGGACAGTCAGAGAGAACTATACAGACTCTCGAAGACAAGCTGCAGACTTGTGTCATGGACTTTGGAGGTTCCTGGAAGAATTATTTGCACTTGGTAGAGTTTGCATACAACAACAGCTTCCAGGCCAGCATTGAGATATCACCATTCAAGGCGTTGTATGAGCGTAGATGTCGTACTCCCTTGTCTTAGGATGATATTGGAGAGCGAGCTTTATTCGGACCTGAGATAGTTATGGACGCAACCGAGAAGATGAAGTTCATCAGGGATCGACTTCGCGTGGAGTAGGACAAACATCGACATTGGGTCGATAGCCACCGCAGACCTTTGGAGTTTGAGGTACAGTTTAGAGATAGGATTAGGATTAGGCTTGGTTTGATTTTGTGATTTTGATTTATTAAATTTTATTATTATAGTTAATTTGAGACCTTGTTTATTATAGGTTAGAGATCTGGTATTCTTGAGGATATCTCCGACACATGGTACTATACGCTTTGGTGGAGGTGGAAAGCTTAGTCCGCGTTTCATCGGACCTTTCATTATCAACGATAGAGTTGGTGATGTGGCATACTGGCTATACATGCCACCTACATTAGAGGGAGTCCACAACATATTTCAAGTGTAGCAATTGAGACTGTACGTGGCAGATCCTAGCCATGTACTCGATCATTCTGAAATCAAGGTGGGCCCTACTCTTAGTTATCCAAAGAAGCCTGTATAGATTCTGGATAGACGATATAAGGTACTGAGGAACAAGACGATACCCTTGGTTCGCGTCGCATGGAGTCATCATTCTCCAGGAGAGTCTACCTGGCAGATGGAGGATGAGATGCGCGAGCGAAACCCTTATATTTTTGGACCTTGAGGTATGATTTTCTATCCTTCTCATATGTTTACTTTTGTCTTTAATTTTGAGGACGAAACTACTTTAAGGAGGGTAGACTTGTCACTACCACACTTTTAGCCTAAGGGTATTTTGGTCATTTATGACTTTTGGGTGAAATTGAATTTTTATTAATTAATAATGTGCTAATTAATATATTAAGCCTTAACCTAGAATTGTCCTAATCTAGATATTAGTCATTAGCCTAGATATTGCATTAGAAGTTTCTAACTAGAAGACAAGGTTAGTAATATCTAGATATTTTAGCTAAGTTAGATATTTAGCTTGAACCTAATTTCTAATTGGGCCTTTAACTTGAGGGCTTAATTTACATTGTAGAGAGAAGCCCATAGCCTACATTACACTAAACCCTAACCTTAGCATGTGGCCAGCCATAGCATTGTCCACCTCATATAAGAGCATCACTTCTTTGCATCTTGCCTCTTTTCATTGTCCACTTAAAACCCTAATTTGTGTCCTTCCCCAAAATCATCCCTTTCTCCAAATCAACTCCAAATTTATCCTAATCTTTTGCATTGCACTCCTCTAGTGTAGAGGAGGTCAATAGAGGCTAGCTAGCAAGGATTGAAGACTCCTTGACCATAGTAAGTTGGTGAAGGATCTCATTTCTAGTGCTTTGTATTAAGATTATAACACTCAATAGGTAATGTCTCTAAACTCATTTATTCTTCTGATTTCTCTTTATATATACATGCGCCTAGGTACCATACACCTGTAGACCAAGTTTGGTAGGATTTCGTGTCCATTTGATAGGCATATCAGAGTATTGTAGGTAGTGTTTGATGAAATGCCTTAATGGATTGTTTGTAAATGATTTTTAAAATTAATTTCATATTTTGTTGCTGTATATGTGTGGTTTAGTATTCTTGAACACTGAGTTGGATTTGACATGATTTTTGTGTCCAATCGAACCCGAGGATGCTTGCACAAGCCTTGGACACATACCCTGCTACCCGACCCTCTTTCCTCGTAGTACAAGCCATGTGGACCCCCCAGATATGGCATAGAGGTAGGGGACATGACTGTGAGGCCCCTCCCTAAGTTCGAGGTGAGTTCGTGTCTTGTCGGACACGTTATCGTGTCTACATGGATTTTACACAGACTGTCAGTACAAAAAATCGAGCATCTGATATGGGCTCGACCCTTGGACACGAGGCGACTTAGACACGATTCAGGGTGCCTAACATCAGAACCTATACCAAATCTACCTGTGGACACGAGCACATGACACGAGATCGTGTGTGCCGTGTCCTAGAGGACACGATATGGCAGCACGAGGCTGTGCTCACTGCAGCTCTGATACTCTGATTTGGACACTGGTTTGACACGATTTAGTGATGGAACTGGGGATTCCCAGGACCCTTCCTTTGGTGTGCGTATTGATCGATAGAAAGTTAAACAGATCTAATACGTGTTCTAACCCTTCATAGGCGGAAACTAAGGTTCACAAATTATACCTGCGGCAGAAAGGAGACAAGTAATTCCTGGCAATCTCGAGCGGACGACCCCAAGATCTTCTGCACGTATTCCTTCCTCGAGTTGGACATCGTGTGGGCGACGATCTCCCAACCTTTTCTCCTCCTTGGCAGCCCTCTCTTTCTCTCCTTACGTGAATCACGAATTTAGAGAAAGTTTCAGATTTCTGATCAGGGATAAGGTGGCCAGAGAATAGAGGATATCAATAGGCTACGGCAGTGACCATGAGGAGAAACTAGGGTTAGGCCTCCTAACGGATCTGGATATCCCGTGTTCAGCCCGAACACACAATCCAGGCCCATTAACAATAGCTCGGTCCACTAATGAGCTATTGTTGCACAACCTCCCTAATCCCAAATTATGTTTGTGGGCTCCTTTTATTATATGCTCGCTTGGCTCCCCATGTTAAGATATCATATGTCCGTCGATCAAATTAAGTTACTGACAACTATATTGATTCGATAACTTTTATCCTTAAGTAGTACCGCTCAACTTTATTTGTCATGTCGGATATAATCCACCTGCAGGGTTTACATGACAATCCTTATGAGCTCCTTAAGAGGACATCATCAACCCGATGTATCGGGACATGGATTCCATTTATAATCAACAGCCCATCATACATACAATGTTATTACCCAATTCATAGAGGTTGTTGATCCATAATGAATCTCACTCTTTTATGAGTCAAAATAATGCACACTGCATATATATGTCCGTTATTATATCCGGGTTAAGAGCACAAGCATCCATAATAACAGAGGTGTTTGTTCTCTTATGTAGTCAGTACAAAGAGAACAACCTCAAGTGGTCCTGTTCAATACACACAAAGTGTACTAGTGTAAACCTATAGTTAAGATAGACTAATACCAGATTACACTACAACCTTTCCAATAGATTGTCCAAGTCCATCTAGGTTGTAAACTATTTATATACTCCATAGGGAACTGATAATATGATCTTCTGTGTGACACCACACACCATATTATCTACAATATAGAATATCAGACATTTGCATTAACACTTGCAACAAATACAATATGCAAACATTTGCCCATATAATTTTTATTAAAAATTTAAGGAAATAAGGTTACTAAAAAAGTGATGCTTTTAGTATATAACCCTAACAATCTCCCACTTATACTCAAAGCATTGCTTTTTAGTATACTGTTACAAATCTCCCACTTATACATAAAGCCATGCTGCTACACATCTGACTCCCATTCCCTCAATATGACTATCAAAAGCCTTAGCTGGTAAGCTCTTTGTAAAGGGATCAGCTAGGTTGTCGGGTGATGCTATCTTGATCACAGCAACTTTTTCTTTCTTTACGAAATCTCGTATCAGGTGGTACTTGCGCTCAATGTGTTTGCCAGTCTTATGGGCTCGTGGTTCCTTCAAATTTGCAACTGTACCACTATTATCACAATAAAGTATAATAGACTTAGGCAAACTAGGTACCACATCCAAGTCCAACAGAAAGTTTCTGAGCTAAACCGCTTCTTTGGCTGCCTCAGAGGCTGCCACATACTCGACTTCCATGATAGAATCAGCAATACATTTTTGCTTAATACTCCTCCACACAATGGCTCCACCTTCCAAAGTAAACACATAACCTGAGGTAGATTTTCTGGAATCCCTATCTGACTGAAAATCTTTGTCTGTATACCCTAAGGGAACTAAACTATCTGCCTGGTAAACTAGCATATACTCTTTAGTCTTTTTCAGGTACTTCAAAATATGCTTTACGGCAGTCCAGTGCTCTTGTCCTGGGTTAGACTGATATCTGCTGACCATGCCTACGGCAAAGCAGATGTCTGGTCTCGTATATAGCATTTCATACATTAAGCTTCCTACTGCTGAAGCATAATAAACTGCCTTCATGTTCTCTATCTCTTTAGGTGTCCTCGGACACTGCTCCTTTGATAGAGCAATTCCATGTCTAAAAGGTAAGAAACCTTTCTTAGAATTTTGCATACTAAAACGAGTTAGTACAGTATCGATATAGGAAGCTTGGGATAAGCCTAACATCCTTTTCTTGCGATCTCGTAGAACTTTGATCCCAAGGATGTGACCTACTTCTCCCAAGTCCTTCATATCAAACTGTTTGGATAACCATACCCTTACATCAGATAACACCTTCACATTGTTTCCAATGAGCAAGATGTCATCCACATAAAGTACTAGGAACACCACCACGTTTTTGTTACACTTTCTGTATACACATGATTCATCCTGACATTGATCAAATCCATAGGATTTTATCACCTGATCAAAACATATGTTCCAAGATCTGGAAGCTTGCTTAAGTCCATAAATGGACTTCTTGAGCTTACAAACAAGATACTCCTGGCCCTCTTCAATGAACCCGTCTGGTTGCTTCATATAGATGTCTTCCTCAAGACTTCCATTAAGGAAAGCTGTCTTGACATCCATTTATCAAATCTCATAATCGAGATGAGCTGCAATAGATAAAAGAATCCGGATAGACTTAAGCATGGCTACAGGAGAAAAGGTTTCCTCATAATCGATACCCTCTCTTTGAGTAAAACCTTTTGCTACAAGCCAAGCTTTAAAGGTTTCAACCTTACCGTCTGATCCTCTTTTTCTCTTATAGACCCACTTGCATCCAATGGCTTTTACACCAACGGGTGGTTCTACAAGCTCCCAGACCTGATTAGAATCCATAGATTCCATTTTAGATATCATTGCTTTTTGCCAAGACTCTGCATCTTTATCTTGGAGTGCTTCATTGTAGGTACAGGGATCATAATCTTATTCCTCAGGGACGAAGTCTGACGACTCTCCCAAGAACATATATCTATCATGTTGTATCACAACCCTCCCACTACGACGAGGCACTATCGGTTGTGGTGTAACATTTATGACACGTTGTGCAGTTATTTGTGGTTCATCCTCTTGTACTGTTGGTACTGAAGAACTTGGTGTCTCACGTCTCAGTTCTTCTAGAACAACTCTACTTGTGGGTTTATGGTTTATCACATAGTCTTCCTCTAAGAATCGGGCATTGGTGCTAACAATGACCTTCTGATCCTTAGGACTATAAAATAAACCTCCTTTCGTTCCTCTTGGATAGCCTACAAACAAGCGTACTTCTGTACGAGATTCCAACTTATCTGCTTTCCCATTCAGCATATGTGCTGGACTACCCCAATTGCGAACATGTTTCAGACTAGGCTTACGCCCAATCCACAACTCTGTGGGACTAAGAGGTACTGACTTAGAAGGAACCAAGTTCAAAATATAAGCTGCAGTCTCTAAAGTATATCCCCAAAACGAATCTGGCAAATCCGAATAACTCATCATTGATCTAACCATCTCCATAAGAGTTCTATTCCTTCTTTCGGCTACACCATTCTGCTGGGGCGTTCCAGGTGCAGTCATTTGGGATGCAATCCCAGCCTCTGATAAATAATCCTAAAACTCTCCAAAGAGGTACTCGCCACCACGATCTGATCGTAATGACTTGATACATTTTCTATGACGTTTCTCCGTTTCAGCCTTGTACTCTTTGAATTTCTTAAAGCACTCAGACTTACGGCGCAATAAATAAATGTATCCATACCTTGAATAATCGTCAATAAATGTGACAAAATATTCAAAGCCACCTCTAGCTTGGATAGTCATGGGTCCACACAAATCAGAATGAACCAATTCCAACACATCTTTGGCCCTATACCCCTTTGCCGTAAAAGGCCTTTTGGTCATTTTACCTTCCAAGCAGGATTCACAGACTGGTAGTGCCTCCACTTCCAATGAACTCAAAGGTCCATCTTCAACCAGTCTTTGAATCCTTCTTAGGTTAATATGCTCCAATCGCAAGTGCCAAAGATATGTTTGGTTCATACAAGAAGGTTCTTTTCTCTTATTTAAGTTAGATGACATATTATTCATTTCCATAAGTTGCATTATGGGCGAAATAGGATTAATGACATACAAATTATCAACCAATGCACCAGAACAGATAAAATGTTTATTCTTTCTAATAACAATATTGTCATTAAAATAAACTGAATATCCATCCTTAACTAACATAGAAACAGAAACTAAATTGCTTCTAAGTTAAGGTGCATAAAGACAATCTCTCAATGTCAAAGACTTATTTCTACCAAAAGATAAAGTAACATCTCCTAATGCAACGATCGATACTTTTGTACATCACCCATGAACAAGCATATCTCTCCATCACTGAGCCGTCCGGTTTCTTGGAACCCCTGCAATGTATTGCAGACATGATTAGTGGCTCTTGTATCTACACACCAGGTGCCGATAGATAACACCGCTAAACATGTTTCAACTACTAGTAAATGAGATATACCTTCTTTGTTCCCTTGTTTGAGAAGTGGACAATCAGTCTTCCAATGTCCTGACCCTTTGCACTTGAAACATTTGCCTTTCGGCTTTTTCACCGCGCCTTGAGGTCCCATGCCCTTCTTTGCTGAGTTTGCCTGTTTCTGAATGTCATTCTTCTTCTTACTGCCTTTTGGCTTAGAAGTAGAAGCCTTTTCAGAAACAAAAATATGACCACTCTGCCTAAAGAGAGATTCAGCATCATGTAGCTCTTTTGCAAGTTCTGCCAAACTATACAACCTTTTGTTCATATTGTAATTAAGGCAGAAATTGTCAAAACTTTTAGACAGAGTCCCGAGAATGATATCGACCTGGGATTCCCCATCGATTTCAGCTCCAAGGATCTCCATCTCATTCAGATGACCCATCATCTTGAGAACATGATCCCTTACTGGTGTACCCTCAGCCATTTTTGTATTCATCAAACATTTCATAGCAAACTGCCTAGCTGCTCTACTCTGCTGTCCGAAGAGTTCCTTGAGGTTATACATCATGTCATAAGCAGTGGCCATGACCTGATGCTGATGTTGTAGTACATTTGACATAGATGCCAGAATATAACACCGCGCCATCTCATCTGCCTTTTTCCACTTCTTATAAGCCTTTTTGACCTCTTTATCAGAGTTAGCATCAGGCTTAGGTGGGCATTCCTTAACAAGTACATATTTGTACTCCTCAGCAGTCAGAACAATATCCAAATTACATTTCCAGTCAATATAATTAGGTCCAGTAAGTTTGTTTTCTTTAAGAATCACCATAAGTGGACTGAAAGAACCCGTTTTTGAAATCCTGATAATCACATAAATAAAATTATGTCGGGCAAAAAAAAACTTTTTGAATTAACTAAATATTGATTCCCTCAAAACAATAATAAGAAATTCACCAACACTTTGAACACCATGAATTTAGCATTCCACGATAGTGTGGACGTATACAAATTCAACTTTGTTCAAGTAGATTTTTCTTATTAATTTTACTATCATGTCAACATAACTTTATGACAAATAAAATTAATATGCCGGTCTGGCTCTGGTCATACAAATAATAGCAGTGACTCCGATGGGGAGGATACCATTATTCGTATCTAAGTGTATACCATTACTTAATACTAAGTCCATTACCTTGTAATGAGTTCCTTCAGATAGAGAAGTGAACACATACTAGGTAACTTTCTACAATTATCCCTAAGAAAGTTTGTACTGGTGATCCATAATTGTACTCATCCGATATAGAGGAAAGCACTATAGCCAACATGCAAGTATAACTACATCACCTACTGTAGGCCTCAAAAATATAGTCACGCTGAGTTAATACAGCCTATCAAGAAAATGTTTAAAAGACACGCTGAGTTCTATCAAATCATTTCCCCAAAAGTACGTAAAGTTCAAAATAGTACTCAAAGACAGCTCACCATTTGTCAGATTGTAATTATGACTGACAGCACGACAGTCAATAAATGTCTCCTCGTAAGCCACGTATGCACGGGATTCAAGAGATCTCAGCCGACTATTGCGTGATTTTTGAAATCTTCTTCAACAAGATTCGGTCTTCATCAAGTTGGCGTACCAAAAAGGGCTTATCATCATTTAATGTGACTGACAAAGCAATCAATGTCAAAGATTTTGTGTCAGTCGAGGCACGTCGAATCAAGACAGCTGTCCTTCTGACTCAAGTCTGCGTGCATTTTGAACTTCAGTGTTCCTGCCTCAGGTCTGCGTGCATTTTGAACTTCAGTGTTCCTGTCTCAAGTTTGCGTGTATTTTGAGCCTTCTGCCTCAAGTTTGCGTGTATTCTGAGTTTTCTGCATCAAGTTTGCGTGTATTCTGAGCCCTCTGCCCCAAGTTTGCGTATATTTTGAGCCTAAGTATTTCTGCTGTAAGTCAGCGTGGATTTTTTATCTCAACAGGTATTTCATCCTCAACCAGTTAGCAGATTATTATCTCAAATTATCAAATTGGAGTATGTGGCAGACATGCCACGGATCTCTCGTATGCATGCCCCAGTAACTTGCACACGACTCATGCATGATTGCCATGTGTCAAACGTTATGGGCCACGTCCAGTAACTGCTCATCAACCTTGCGTACGATTGAGTCCTGCGTGATTATCAACTATGCATAGGTTATGAAGACAGTTATCTTTTTAGTTATTTTTGACTCTATAAATAGAGTTCTTTTCTCATTCATTGTACAGATATACAGAATATCTAAATTGCTGTCGAATCCTTGAGAGCTTTTCTTCTTCGCATCGTCCAAGGGATAAAGCGATCGTCTTCTAGATCGGATTCCTACAGTTGTATTTTCCCAGAATCAAAATAAATAAAGTGAATTTATTTATGGAAAACAAATTGGCGACCCTGTTGGAGAAACCCATCTCCTCTTCTGAGATGGCCACAACTCAATGCGACGCTTCGTCGGTCGGATCGACGAAGAAGGTGATATCGATTCAGTTCAATCAACTCACCTATGAAGAAATACAGCAGGCTAAGGGTGGCAAACACACTTCAGCCTCTATCACCACCGCTAAATCAAAAGGACGATCTGTCTACGTCCCTAAGAATCTGTTGGCAACTAAAGATGGTGAAGTTTCTGCCACAGTGTCCATTACTAACACTGGTAAGAACTCCACTGCAGGCACACATACTCCTGTGTGCTCGAAGATGACAGCATCCAAAAGATACGCTAACAGTGATGGCTCTTTAGCCAAATCTGTTTCCGTAGTCACACAGTCCAAAAGTCACGCTGACAGCACTGGCTCTTTAGCTAAACCTATTTTAGCGTGTATTTCCAAATCCAAAAATCATGCTAACAGCACTGGTTCTTTAACCAAGCCTGTCTCAGCATGTATTCCGCACGCATCATCCACCAAGTCAGCTCTTCCTGACTCAGCATGCGTACCGAAATCTGGCTTTTTAGCCAAGACTTCATATGCTGACAGCACTGGCTCCATAGCCAAATTATTACCAGCATATTCTAAGAAGAATAGCTCTTTAGCTATTTCTTCCTCCTTGCCAAGTTCTGCTAGAACTGGGGGTAGTCTTGCTATGGCTCCTCCACAAATGGCTCACAAAGTCCCTTCGAATAGGAACAACTCTTTAGTTGTTTCTTCTGCTCCTGTAGTGTTTACTTCAGGAATAGCTTTGGCTGACAATTTTGTTAGTCAAAGAAAAGGAAATAGTCTTTTGACTACTCTTCCTTCTGGACATTCTATGTCTCAAAACATGAACAAGTCTAAAAAGAAACATTTCTGAATGTCTTCTTCTACGACTTCTTCAAATTGGGCACATAATTTGTCTCTACAAAATGGTTTGTTACCAACTCCTAATCAAGGGGATGGTTCAACTCTTCCTTCTCTGCAAATATCCAAAACAATGGAAGAAAAACTTCAAGTGTCAAAGACCAATGTTTTGCCTCCAACAGATCTAAGAACGAAACTTAATCAATCCCGTTTGAGAAACACTTCTGGTGTTAAGAAACCATACCAATCGGAAATGAAAGTAAGAGATCCGGATGCAGAATATGCCAAAAATTATGTTGCTCAGATTAATCACTCTTTGTATAATCAAGAGCCGGCAAAATCCAAGGACAAGAAATATGTTCCTAATAAACAAAGATTGTTATCAAATATACCTCAATCTTCACATACAGATTTGCGAGAGTATCTTCAACAAAAGAAGAGGAATAATTCTCTGTCAAGGGATCATGACCATACTGATCATGAATGTGACTTCCAACCTAGGGTCATAATTCAATACAGATGTCAAACTAAACGACAGTCTGTCTTTAATCGGATCCAGTGTGAACCTATGTCTGATGAAGATGAACCTCTTTTTGCCTCTATCAACATGACCTCTCGGGATACTGGGGGTAGAACTGATAGTCCAGATGGGGTATATAGAGGCACCAGATCAAGAGTCCTGGCTTCTAATCAAAGAACATCGATTTTTGAAGACTATTCTGAATTCCTTGGAGAATCTAACTTCCTACCTCTTTCTACTAGGGGTAGTTCTCCTACAACTGATTTTGATACACAAAGCAATGATTCAGAACAAACAGTATCATCAACAATCCCTCGTATAGTCACAACTTATATGGTGGATGGGAATACTGAATTAAACAATGAACCTTCTTCTTCGATGACTCCCCAAGACCAAAGAATTGCTTCTTTGGAACAATAAATAAAATCTATGGCTGATACTATGAAGTCAATATATGAACTTATGGCAACCCAGCTGCAAAATCAACGGACTGTACCTGACGCCATACTAATTAACATTGGTGTAGATCCAGTACATGTTCCTCCAGCAGTACAATCCCATATCCCTGGACAAGCTCAACTAATTCCTAGCCATTCGGGAGCTGGAGGTAGCGCTTATAATGCTGTCCCTCCTCCTAACTATTCTCTACAAGCTACAACTCCACAATCTTTCGGAGTCGTTACTGAAGAATTGAGGAATCTCCGAACCCAATTTGAGGCATTCAAACAGAAAGACGGTTTACAAAGGTTAGGTATCAAGCAACCTTATCCGATAGAATGGAAGCAAGTATCATATCCTCCTAAATACAAGCCTCCTACTATCTCATTCTTTGATGGAACCACCTCCCCAAGTCAGTTCATCAATCACTTTGAAGTGATGACTGATCAGTTGCAACCGAGCGACGCCCTCCTTACTCGGGTGTTTGTCGGATGTCTCAAGGGAACGACTTATGAATGGTATAGAAGTCTCCCTGATGGGTGTATTACCTCATTTGCCGGCTTCAAACAAATATTTCTTGAACGGTTCTATGAAGGGCTCAATGACATGACTATGTCTGCTCTTATAAGAATCAAACAGAAAAATAATGAAAGCACTGAAAGCTTCATTGAAAGATTTAGAAGAGAAGCTCTGAAGATGCCTCTTGGAACTCCTGATGCTGTCACTATCGACACTTGCAAGTCGAATCTCTTACCAATCATTAGCATGTGGACAGGATCCACTCAATTCCAAGATTGGCCTTCCTTTATCGTCAGTGCCAAAGCTGCCAAAATCAGTGCCGAAACATTCAAAGGTCTGGGGGTACACATGACTTCCAATGAATCGAGTCAAAATACTAGCAATAGTACGCGACCTAACAATCGTAAAGAAAAAGAGACTCTCGAAGTTAATCTCCAGAGCAAAAATCAAGAAGTAATATCTGCCCAAGCTACCCCAGCTCCCGTCTCAACAAATCAACAACCAAGAGCACCTCGCCCCAAAGAAGAATATTCTTTTGACGACGATGACGTCCTTGGTATCTTTGAATGTCTACTTAAAGGTAATAAAATACAATTACCTGACATCAAGAAACCCGATGAAGCTGGTAAGACAGATCATCCTAAATACTGTCCGTACCATAGAATGTTGGGTCACACAGCTCGTACATGCTTTGTACTGAAAGGAAAAATCTAGGAAATAATCAAATCTGGAGCTGTCACTCTCACTCCGAAAGAAAAGACCGTCACCTCCAACGTTGTCTCTATGCAATTCGGAGATTTTCCTTCTCAACTCCTTGAAAGCGGGATCGTTCCTATTCCCAAGGCAACTCTTGAAATCGTGAATATTCCCCCTCCACAGTCTGAAGGATTATTACCGATCACTATTGAAACAGGAGAAATCATATGGATTCATCCCGATCTAGTGGCAGATTTTGAATCTCCTCCCCTTCAAAAGACTACTTCCCTAAAATCTAAGAAGGCCGAAAAAACTAAGTCATGTCATATGACTTCGTTCGGATCTACTTCCGACACAGAACCAAAAGATAAAGTAGAAGCACTTGCTGGTGCTACTAGAACAGGGAAGTATTATCTAAAGGATTATTCCAAGAGTCCTGAAGATACTCTTGATATCTCTCCAGCTGACAAAGATACTTCTGATGTTCCTCGTGAGGAAGAATCATCCACTACACCTGTTCCTTCAACTACACCGGTTGTACCTATTCCTTCCGAGCCCACAACACTAGAGAAAGGCAAACAACAAGCTCGCTTCGATAAACCAATCAGGAAGTCCCCTCCCCTTGGACTTCAGAAGCCTTATAACTTTGACATTTTAGCTCAACTCGCTAATACTCCAGCTAGAATGTCCCTCTTTGAACTTCTACGTCTTTCTAAAGAGACTCGGGAGACATTAAGTGAGGCACTTCTTCAAGCTGACTCTTGTCTGGCACAATTAAAGAAGCCAGATGAAGAACCTGTTACTTGCTTACATTGCAATAGTATATTGGAGATTATCCCGAATATCACCTTTATGCAAGATGACATGTTATTGGAGGATAATCGACATGATCGGCCTCTCTACTACACCGGTTATATCGATACGATAAAAATAGATCGTATTCTTATTGATCCAGGGTCTGCTTTAAGCATAATGCCAAAGAGTCTGCTGGATGAATTAAGAATCCCTCTTCATAAACTTTCCAAGACGGTTACTACCATATTGGGATTCAATCAAAGCCGAAGCGAGCCGTTGGGAATGATTCATCTGAAGCTTCAAATAGGCGAGTTCAGATCCAAAGTCACTTTCTATGTGATCGAGATCGTGGGATCTTATAATCTTCTCCTGGGAAGACCCTTCCTTCATAAAAATAATGTGGTGCCTTCTACTCTTCATCAGTGCTTCAAATACATTGACAGCGATGGAAAGGTAAAAAAGGAAGTTGCTGATATAAATCCTTTCCGTGGGGTTGAAGCTTATTTCAGTGATCCCCGGATGTACAAAGAGGAGTATACAAAAATAGTACAAGCTATGGAAAAAGAAGATCCGCAAAGTGAGACCTTGATAATTCCTGTTAAAGGTCGAACTACTCAGCAACAGTCTCCTAAACCCTCTGGAGAAGGCCCCTTCATTATTCCAGTGAGCAGACGTATCCCTCCATTACCTCAATCATCTACCCAAGACACACTGATCATTCCTGTCAGTGGGCGTACTACATTTTCTGCATCTTCACCTATAAAATAGGACACTCTGGTAATCCCTGTTGGTGGGCGAACTACTTTTCCATCCCAAGTTTCAAGGGAGCTCACCTCTTCTGAGCCATTTGTGATCGATCTTAATCGAAAAAAAACTCCTTCTTGTTCTTCTTCTCCCCCTTTAGTCATTGATTTGGCTATAATTTCTAAGGTTCAACCTCCTTCTAATATAAATACTACTACTTTTGAATTTAATGAAAAATCTCCCTCTTTGCAGTATATTGATGTTTGTAATCATGTTCATAGTTATTTGCATTTGTTAGATGACTTGAAAACAATAACCATAGGAGTTGGCCAGACTTTTCATACAGAAGTATCCTTAGAATCAGTACAAAGTTCATTCGTTCTAGTACCTAGCAGAAAACCAGGAGACATTCCAATATTCTTCTATAAAGGACCAAAAAACCCTATCAACCTTGAAGATGATGATAGAAATGATGATTCTGGAAGATTACAGTTGCGTCGTTATAGCCAGCAATCTAAAGATATTATCAAAAATATGGTCTATGACTTCAGAACTGGCCTCAGTAATGGGAAAGGAAGAAGAATGCCTGTTCGGATTCCTTCTCTAAAATATGGAAGGACAAAATGCTGATTGGGTTATATTGCTCCTACTTCCTTTATCAATATCATCCATGAAGATCCCGAATCTGACGAAGATAAAAGATCTGATTCTTCTAGTTCCTCTTCTTGGAATTCTGATACAAGTATCGGTGACTTCCACCGTAACATTCTGTCTTCCAACATGGTTTCCGCTGACGGTCCTGAAGAAAATGATGAAGACAAATTTGAAATCTCATCCGAATCAGAACAATAGGCCCAAAGGCTAGATAATCAATGGGAGTTTAGATTCGAGCAAAGAGAACCTCCGACTGAAGATAAACTCATTCAAATAGATGTTGGTGAAGAGGGATCCCCCAAACCAATATTCATTAGTAAAAGTCTTTCAGAAACTGATAAGCAAGACATGATCAAACTTATTCGTGAATACATCAACGTCTTCGCTTGGAGCTATGAAGATATGCCAGGACTTGATCCACAGATTGCAACTCACAAACTCAATATCATGCCAAATGCTAAACCGGTCAAACAACAATAGCGACGATTCCGTTCAGATATTATGGATGCAATTGAAGCCGAAGTTAATAAACTCATGGCTTCTGGGTTTATCAGAGAGGAACAACATCCTGATTGGGTGGCTAATATAGTACCTGTCCTTAAAAAGACTGGCAAGATCAGAGTATGCATAGACTATCGTGATCTCAATACGGCATATCCTAAAGACGAGTTCCCTCTACCAATTACTGATGTTATGATCGATAATACCTGTGGTTTTGAACGGATGTCATTCATGGATGGGTATTCTGGATATAATCAAATTAAAATGTTTCCTGATGACGAGAAACACACTTCCTTCAGAACGCCGATCGGTACATACTGTTATACAGTGATGCCATTCGGTCTCAAGAATGCAGGAGCAACCTATCAACGAGCCATGAGCACTATATTTCGTGAACATTTACGAAAAACAGTCGAATGCTACGTTGACGATATTGCAGTCAAAAGTCGACAAAAAGGGGATCACATCCAAGATTTGAAAACTATATTTGATCTAATGCGTCGGCATCAATTAAGGATGAACCCTACTAAGTCCTTCTTAGGCGTCTCTAGTGGCAAATTTCTCGGCTTCGTCATTACCTCGAAAGGTATACACGTAGATCCCGAGAAGATCAAAGCCATCCAAGAGATGCGTCCTCCACGCACCTTAAAAGAGCTACGAGGATTTCAAGGAAGGAACGCTTATATCAGGAGATTCATCTCTAATCTTTCAGGACGCTGCAGACCATTCAATAAACTTTTGAAAAAAGGTATTTCTTTCGTCTGGACTGACGAATGTCAGAAAGCATTTGATGACATAAAATAATATCTGATGAACCCCCCAGTATTGGTACCTCCTATTTCAGGAATACCGTTCCTTCTATATACCTGAGCAACGAGTCATTTATTGGGTGCGCTGCTCGCTCAAAAGAATAAAAATGGTCATGAACAAGCCATTTACTATCTCAGTCGTACCATGACCGGAGTTGAACCTCGATATTCACCGGTCGAAAATGAATGTCTAGCCCTTATGTTCGCTGTCCAAAAGATACGACATTATATCATTGGCCAGACCATTCATGTCATTTCCAGGATCAATCCTATACGAGTCATGATGAAGAAACCAAGTGTTTTAAATTCTCGATTGGCTAACTTGGGAATTTTACTTGCTCAGTATGATATGCACTATATCCTTCAGAAATCGGTCAAAGGACAAGCTTTAGATGATTTTCTGGCTGCTCTTTCAATCCAGAAAATTCAAAACTCTACGATGAAATCCCAGATGAAGTCCTAGACTCAAACCAAATGGCGGAAGAAGATCCTACTTGGCGTCTATTCTTTGACGGAGCTTCAAGAATAGGTCCTAATGGTGACATTGTCGCTGGGGTTGGAATCGTTCTAGTATCGCCAGAAGGTCTTGTTATCCAAAGAGCTTATTCTCTCGATCAACCATGTTCAAACAACGTAGCTGAGTACAATGCATTGCTTATTGGTCTTCAACTCGCTAAACATCTGAATATTCAATATTTAGAAGCTTATGGAGATTCTAAACTCATCGTCAATCAGATAAGAGGTACTTATAAAGTTCGCCATCAAGATCTGGTTCCTTATCATAGATTAGCCATATCTATGGCTTCTTCATTTGAAGGATTCTTCATCGAGCATGTTAGGCGAGCATGTAACACAGAAGCTGATGCTTTTGCTAATCTTGCGGCAGTGTTAGCTATCCCGGTTAGACGTCAACAAATGATTGTTGTTTACAATCGAGAATTATTTCATCTTGAGAACAATCTAACTCTAGGACTTCCAGTTGATATTAAAGAATCAACATCTCATGATGTCAATACAATAAGAGGATTCGATATTGATTTAGAGTTCGACAGATTAAATCGTAAATCATCTTCATCTTCATCTGATTCTAGTATGGAATTCATCTTCAGTAATTCAGCTGAGACTCAGAATACTGATAAAGATTGGAGACTTTTTTTCTTAGATTTCGTATTGTATGATATCCTTCCAGATAATCCGAGTGAGGCAGCATCTATCAGATGACGATCACTCAGATTTTATTACAATCATACTACAAAAACCTTTTATCGTCGAGCTTATGAGGGTTTACTTCTTCGATGTATTGCCGGTGATGAGGCCCAACAAATTATCCATGAAGCACATGATGGAATTTGTGGAGCACATCAGCCTGGACCTAAACTTCAAGACCGTATTCGACGCATGGGTTATTATTGGCCTACTATGGTAAATGATGCTATTCAATATGCCCGTAAGTGTAAAGCTTGTCAAATCCATACGGATTTTATCCATCAACCTTCAGAGTTTCTACACCCAACAATAGCATCATGGTCCTTCAAAGCTTGGGGCATGGATATTATCGGCCCAATCAATCCGCCGTCATCAAAAGGTCATCGGTTTATTCTCACAATAATCGATTATTTCTCCAAATGGGCTGAAGCTATTCCTTTATCTGAAGTCAAAACGTCCAATGTCATCAACTTTATCAAGCATCATGTCATCTACAGATTTGGTGTTCCCCGACGCATTATTCATGATAATGGACCACAGTTCGTCAGCCAGAGGTTTACCCGATTCTGTGACGATCATCGGATTAACAATTTGGCTTCTACCGTATATAATCCAGCAGCTAACAGATTAGCAGAAGCTTTCAACAAAACCATCATCAAACTCTTAAAGAAGTTTGTTTCTGCCAACAAACGTAATTGGAGTGAGAAACTCGGTGAATGTTTGTGGGCTTACCGTACTACAGTTCGTAATGCCACCAAATGTACACCTTTCTCTCTGGTGTATGGATGCGAAGCTGTTCTCCCATTAGAGATTCAAATTCTTTCTTTAAGGATCGTAATCGCTAATGAACTTACTACTGAGAATAATGATCGTCTTCGACTTCAGGAATTAGAAGCTCTAGATAAAAAGCGGGTATATGCTCAACAGAATATCGAATTCTATCAAGCTAGAATCTCAAGAGCTTTTAACAAGAAAGTTAGAGTTCGAGCATATTGCAAAGGGGAACTTGTTCTTGCAGTCAGACGTCCGATGACTATGACACATATGAGTAAAGGCAAGTTCGATGCAAAATGGGAAGGTCCATTCATTGTGAATAAAGTATTTTCTAATGGAGCATATCAGCTTACCACCATGGATGGTAAAATTACTATGATGCCCATTAATGGCAAATTCTTGAAAAAATATTATGTGTAATATTTTCATCTGTCGAGATTATTCTCCTATCATTCTCCAGCTAAAAAAAATATATATACCAAGGTCATTGTTCTCTACAGGAATCATTTCGATATCTTTTATCCCCAGTGAAAATAGATATTCTAATTTGTATCATTTTCTTAGTGAATTTGATATCTAGAAAATCACGTCCATATTACCTCTGAATTTTCTATCTCAGTATCATATGTTTTATTTTACGAAAATGATATCTAGTCTTTTGATTTTCGAGTCCAAAGATCATGGAAAATCGAGTTCAAAGATATTCTTATATCTGAATTCTATTTTTTTAATCAGTATTAAACTAAAATTATCTTTAGTTTAATATCATCTGATAGAATTAAAAAGTTCATTTGTATTTTCTATTCTATTGAAATATGTCATGTATTATTTACCTTTGAACATATTTTCTATAGATACATCATTATCAAAACAACAAAGTCAAAAATCAGATCAAAGTTCTCATTTTCTTCATTCAAGATCAAAGTGCTGATTACAAGTGAATGTCAAAAAAAGATTCAAAATGTGAGAAGCTTGAAAAATTTATTGAGTAGTAGTAGGAGTTATTAACTCCTGAATAAGATCAAGTACAGTGTTCATCTTCTCCTCATGAGTTTTACGGACTCGTTCTGCTGCCTCAACTGCGACTATTTGTTGATCAAAGGTAGCAATAGCAAAATAGCGACGGTTAGCTTCTTCTATCCGCTCGGCCTGCATCTGTTCTCGCTCTTGTTGAAGAGTTTGATAGCGTGCAGCTTCGGTTGTACGAGCAGTGATAATCTCAGATTGCTCCTTTTCTATAGATGTAATACGCTCTTGAAGACGAGCCAATTCCTTTTTCAACTTCTGAAGTTCTTCAGCTTTAGATGTTTCATCTTTCTCCAGATGTTCTACTCTCTGACGAGTTGTTAATATTTCTTCATTCTTCTCTATTAACTTCTCAGATGAAGAAGTAAGAAATTCTTCTAAAGCAGCTTGCTGAGCTTGGGCTTCATGTTCCAATTGAGCGATCTCAGCCACAGTCAAAGATTTAATATCTTTCTTCTTGATCTCCCAGTATTTTCGGATAGTTGTCTCTAATTCATCTAGGAGATGTTCAAAGAAGATACATTGAGTCTCACAGCCAGCATGTCGCAGTGCCAGAAGCGAGAAATTAATCACCGTTCGGAGTTCGGAGAAAGGAGTAGTTTCATCTTTCATGAATCGCCTGGAGTACGTATCCAGATATGAATAGATAATATCTGAATACATTACCAGGGTCCTTGCCAATCCTGTTTCAAAACCAGGAGTTGTTGTCATTATTGAAGAAGAAGCCTGGATATTCTCTGTTCTGGGAATAGAAGTATGTGCTTTCGGAGAAGTCGGTAGATGCGAATTTCTTTCATCAACATCAGTCTGAACAGGCGGAGCATGAGTCGAGCTCATCGCTGCAGCAGTTCCTACTAGTCAAAGGAAAAATAATCAGCATATAAAGAAAAAGAAACAGTAAACAACAAAATTGAAACAAAACTCTACCTGGTTGAGGTTCATATTCTATGTGCTTGGGAAGTCTCGCATCTTCTCGCAGTCGATCCATAACAGTATCTGACACCTGCTTTATATGACTACTTCCAGCTTCAGAATTACTGGGTACTGGAGCATTGTCAGGAGATTGAACAGGTTCAGGATTAAGCTCCATTCTATTCCCTCTGATCTTGTCTTCATCGTAATGAGTGGAAGTATCAGGGTGCCAATCCTCTTCCTCTTCAACTTCTTCTTCTTCCTCAAAATGTTCTTCTTCAAGACTCCTTTTGTCAGATTCATTTCTTTCTTCAGATTCTCCTTGAGCCTCAGCTTTATGATGAGCTGATTCAGAATCTAAGATGTTTTCATCAACTCCTTGAGAGGGATGAATCTCAGGAACAGCAGCAACAGTATTAGTAAGCTCAGGTTCTTGAGCTTCAATCTCTATAGACTCAGCATTGACTGCAGGAATGTCTAGAGGCTGAGTTTCAACAACAGTTTCTTCTCCCATCGCAGCTTGGGTAGATTCAATCTCTTTTGGAATACTAGTTTGAAGAATGATGTCTTTACAAATATTCTTCAGTAATTCATCAGCAGTTAATAGCTCAGATGTTTGCACATCTTCATCGCCTCTGGCCGAAGGAATATTCTTTTCAACCTGAGTTTCTTTAGCTGGATTAGTTTTCTCTACAGGTTGAAAAGATGAAGCTTCTGGTTGTTCCCTGACTTCTGTCCTGGCTGCTGATTCCTCTTCCGAATCTTCAATTTGATCATCCAACGCCTGAATGACACCCTCTTTCCCATGCTCAAAGGGGATGTTAATATCCTCTCTCCTTATCTCTGGAGTGGTACTTAACCCAAGATCTAATGTGGGTTTTGCAGCTATTTCACTAGTCGTTGGAACAGTCGTTTCCTGAAATCCAGTTGATTCTACCTCAAGTGGTTCAGCAGAAGTTACCGGAATATGAGCGTGATCAGATTCTGTTCTTTCAGTAGAAACTGCTTCTTCGATTTCTGGCAATATACCTCCGCTCATAATGGTTTCCAGAAGTTTATTACCCTTCAGTTTTCCGACAGTCCTCTTGACGAGTCTGGCTCTCGATTTCCTTTTTATTAAAGGAGCATTATCTTCATCCGTCTCTTCATCTTTATCAGCAGCATCATCTTCATCAACTGGGAGACCACCTAGAGATGAAGTGGCAGTTATTGAAATCCCTTTCTTCTTAGAAGTCTGAGATTTAGTGCTCTTTTTTGAGACCGTCTCAGATTCATCACTCCGTTTTCTCTTGGAGATGGACATAAAGATCGGAGGAAGAACTTCATCAGGAAATATTTGCTCTGTGGATACTTCATATAAAGGCTCGACCTCCGTAGTCTCATCCTCAGGGTCTAGGGTAAATTGCGAAGTGATAATTTTCTTCTTCGATCTCTTTAACGGAGCTGGGTCGTCCTCTGCAACGAAAGTCTTCAAATGGAAATTTGGCATAAAAGTGCTCGATGAAACATAAAAACGGGCATATGTGTAGAGCATTTTTGTTCCCGTCTGGGATAAAGGATTCGGTATAGAGAATTCAGCCTTTGTATCTCTAGCTGTGAAATATCTCCAAGCTCGAGCACCATCAATTAGTCCTCCACGAGCAGAGAGGCAAGTAGTGGCATTCCCAACATGAAGTTGATCATATCCGAACTGTCGAGCAAATCGACTCGGCAAATATGGTTCTAAATATGTTATTTCTTCATGACGATATACCAAATGAGATGGTCGAATTCGTTGTAACGACTGAAAAGCTACATCATTTAGCCTGTGACCTTTCTCTCCATCTATCATATTCAAAGGCATACTCTCATAACCTGGTGGCAGAGGAACACATTGAATTGACCAGTATGACGCTCGGTTCAAAATGTTTCTGCATTCTGGAAGTGTATGAACTTTCCAGAAAGTTTCTCCAGCATATTTCTCTAAAAAGAGACAGTTGCTCCCTCCCGCTCCCGGAGATATCAAACCGTCATGATGAAGAAGAAGACATCCATACAAATAAGTATATGGCATCTCTATCCTCGGGAAAGGATCAGTCATATTCCTTTGATCAGACGTCATGGTGGTTATAAAGTTTCGAAGACCTGCATTCAGCCTGCAAGTCATCGCTGATAACAAATCTATCTTGTAACCATACATGAGGGGCACTGCTGCAAAAATGACGCCTCTATGTATCCTATCCAAAGAACAAGAGCCAGGAACAATAAATTTTCTTAGCCAGAGGGATAGGAATCCAGCTAAATGACCTTTCTTTGATAAAGGTTTTCCACTTTGTCTAACATATGACTTGAAAGTGGTTCCAGCTTTAAATTCATACCAATCTTCATTGATTGTAAAGTCTTTACAATCATACTTCTCCAGCAGATTGGTGATCTCACTTTCAGAAAGGGGTTTGAAGGAATTGATCTGATACTTCCTCTTTTCATTTATCTTCTTCTCGTCTTTTTTACGATTCATGAACAGATAAGACATCCACTTCTGGATATGGCAGCCGGCTTCATCCTTATTATTTTTATAATAAAGAGTGCATATGCCGAAGTGGCACATCATTTCTTCGAATAGATGCACCATTTCCGAGTTCTTCTGCGACAGAAAATTCAGCTCCTCTGTTGTAGGTACATATTCTTCATATGGCAATGTGCCTGTGGGTAGATAAAAGATGTATTCCATCTCGTGAAGTGCAAAACCCATCTCCCCTTTGGGAGTCATAAAGGTTTCTGTCCGGTGATTATATCTCTCAACCAAGGCCAGGAATAAAAATGGATTAGGTTTGAAGCCGTAAGAAGAATTGACGATTGCGTCATAAAGATTTATCTGCTTCAAATCATTCTCATATTTATCTAGAACCCAGTAGACTAGAGTCTTCCACCTCATGTTCTCCTGATTCATCAAGCCTATCATCCTCGGCGTTGAGTCAGTGGGATAAATTGCCTTATCATTCGCCATGAATTCATTTATGAAGATAGGTGTTCTGAATGGGATCAATAGAGTCGAATCTTCTGGTGGCACACATCCCGGCTTTAAACCACGAAATAAAGATATATGATTCTCTGGAGCACTATAGAATCCGTCTTTCTTATAGATAATTCGGCTCGCCTTCGCTTGTTGATTTTCTGTTAGATGCCATGACATTTCTCTCGGGTAACTAGCGTGCATGAATCGTATTATGGATAAACCCCTAGACACTTCCGGCCAGTACATAGCTTTCCTTGTATCACCTTCAAAATAGAAACAAACTTTCTCTCTGATGCCGTTGGGTTGCGATTTGTGTGCTATGGCGTCCCCAAACAGAAAGGCCGGTTTCTTATGCAATACCAAATCAAGACTCTGGAGTGGTTCACCATTTATCAGACAGAGAGAGTTGTGGAGTCTTGATTCTTCAATAAAACCAATCTGGCTTAAGGAGTGTCAAATTGAGGAAACTTTACATGAGACAAGTCATGTTTGAATGAAAAGCTCATATATCCCTCATATTCAGCCTCTTCACTTCGGATGTCCACTACAGAAAAGAAAAGAAAAGATCAGATATGTTTTGTCACGCAGACTTCAGAAAGATCTACGTCTATGAACCTTATGCGTGCTTAGCAGTGTTCAAAGAAAATTTCATAAGGCACGCATAAATCAGACAGATACGCTGCCAGAATTACGCAAAGATCAAATAATCACGCATGTGATTAATTCACGCAAAGTCTAGACAGATTAGAATGGAAGTCACGCATCATTGCCAGAATCACACTGAAGTGAAAATGACAAAAATACGCTGACAGATCAAGAATAATCTATCCAGAAGATGACTCTCAGAAGTTTCCGTGAATAATTCAACATCGACATCTCTGCCAACATATAAAAAATTACACAGAGTCATGAGAGCCATGCTCATTTGCGTAAAACACAGAGCTTCGTAAACACGAAGATGTGAAGTATAGTCGACCCTAAAAAGGGGGCATACTTTATTAAATATCCTTTGCCCTAAGAAGGGGGGATATATTTCGAAAGTTCAGCATCATTTTTTTTAAAATCCTAAAGAGATTTCTATGTGGAGTTCATCTTCTTGAATTCATATCCCCCATCATCAGCATGCTTACGTTGCATGGGGGGATGAGTGGCTTCACGACGAGGAAGTCGTTCGGAGGTGGCATGCGAGGACGTTGTAGGGGCCTTGCCCTTAGCTTGAGCATCGATCTTGGGAGCCATGGTTAAGAAAGAAGAAGGAGAAGATAGGGTAGACGACGAAGAGTTCTGTGGAGTTCTTTTCTCTAAAAAGCAAGTAAAAGAACTAATGTTGGTGTATGGCCTTTTTATAGGCTCGCAAAGAAGTCCAAACGGCAAATCCTTAATCATTTGCCTCGATATAGGATTTTTTACGGGATCCTAAATCGCACAGAATCCCAACAGCCCAATCATTTCGGAAAAAATCTCTCTCTGTATCATTTGAGCGTGACTAAATTTATTTCTTCGTCTTGATTTCAAAGTATTTCGAAATAATTTATCATTTTTCGAAAACTTTGAAGGGGGTTTTGTAGGCCTCAAAAATATAGTCACGTTGAGTTAATACAGCCTATCAAGAAAATGTCTAAAGACACGCTGAGTTCTATCAAATCATTTCCTCAAAAGTATACAAAGTTCAAAATAGTACTCAAAGACAGCTCACCATTTATCAGATTGTAATTATGACTGACAGCACGACAGTCAATAAATGTCTCCTCGTAAGCCACATATGTACGGAATTCAAGAGATCTCAGCCGACTATTGCGTGATTTTTGAAATCTTTTTCAACAAGATTCGGTCTTTATCAAGTTTGCGTACCAAAAATGGCTTATCATCATTTAATGTGACTGACAAAGCAATCAATGTCAGAAATTTTGTGTCAGTCGAGGCACGTCGAATCAAGACAGCTGGCCTTCTGACTCAAGTCTGCGTGCATTTTGAACTTCAATGTTCCTGCCTCAGGTCTGCATGTATTTTGAACTTCAGTGTTCCTGTCTCAAGTTTGCGTGTATTCTGAGCCTTCTGCCTCAAGTTTGCGTGTATTCTGAGTTTTCTGCCTCAAGTTTGCGTGTATTCTGAGCCCTCTGCCCCAAGTTTGCGTATATTTTGAGCCTAAGTATTTCTACTGTAAGTCAGCGTGGATTTTTCATCTCAATAGGGATTTCATCCTCAACCAGTTAGCAGATTATTATCTCAAGTTATCAAATTAGAGTATGTGGCAGACATGCCACGGATCTCTCGTATGCGTGCCCCAGTAACTTGTACACGACTCATGCATGATTGCCATGTGTCAAACAGTTATGAGCCACGTCTAGTAACTGCTCATCAACCTTACGTACGATTGAGTCCTGCGTGATTATCAACTATGCATAGGTTATGAAGACAGTTATCTTTTTAGTTATTTTTGACTCTATAAATATAGTTCTTTTCTCATTCATTGTACAGATATACAGAATATCTAAATTGCTGTCGAATTCTTGAGAGCTTTTCTTCTTCGCATCGTCCAAGGAATAAAGCGATCGTCTTCTAGATCGGATTCCTACAGTTGTATTTTCCCAGAATCAAAATAAATAAAGTGAATTTATTTATGGAAAATACCTACAAACCAGTAATGGAGACCATAGGATTTATACTAAATAAAAATCCTCTCCCACTTAGTTATTTAACAATGAGGGTTTTTCTGCTAGTTGATATTATGTCCATGTTGTCCATTATTAATGTAGGCTTGGTTTTTCAAAAAAACAACCACACAATAATAAACATGCATAATCAGAAAAAGCAAAATGACAAAAATAAGAGAAAATATCCAACTATTATGGTCATCTTTGCTGCTCCGTCCTCAACTATCCGAATCTAAAATCTAGCGCTACGCAGATCTATTCGGGGTTTTGGCTGTCGATTCCCAGGACCCTTTCTTTGGTGTGCGTATTGATCGATAGAAAGTTAAACAGATCTAATACGTGTTCTAACCCTTCATAGACGGAAACTAGGGTTCACGAATTATACCTGCGGCGGAAAGGAGACAAGTAATTCCCGGCAATCTCGAGCGGACGACCCTAAGATCTTCTGCACGTATTCCTTCCTCGAGTTGGACGTCGTGTGGGCGACGATGTACCAACCTTTTCTTCTCCTTGGCAGCCCTCTCTTTCTCTTCTTACGTGAATCACAAATTTAGAAAAAGTTTCAGATTTCTGATCAGGAATATGGCGGCCATAGAATAGAGGATATCTATAGGCTACGGCAGGGACCATGAGGAGAAATTAGGGTTAGGCCTCCTAATGGATCTGGATATCCCGTGTTCAGCCCGAACACACAATCCAGGCCCATTAACAATAGCTCGGTCCACTAATGAGCGATTGTTGCACTACCTCCCTAATCCCAAATTATGTTTGTGGGCTCCTTTTATTATATGCTCGTTTGGCTCCCCATGTTAAGATATCGTATGTCCGTCGATCAAATTAAGTTACTGACAACTATATTGATTCGACATCTTTTATCCTTAAGTAGTACCGCTCAACTTTTTTTGTCATGTCGGATATAATCCACCTGCAAGGTTTACATGACAATCCTTATGAGCTCCTTAAGGGGACATCATCAATCCGATGTATCGGGACATGGATTCCATTTATAATCAACAACTCATTATACATACAATGTTATTATCCAATTCATAGAGGTTGTTGATCCATAATGAATCTCACTCTTTTATGAGTCAAAATAATGCACACTGCATATACATGTCCGTTATTATATCCGGGTTAAGAGCACAAGCATCTATAATAACAGAGGTGTTTGTTCGCTTATGTAGTCAGTACAAAGAGAACAACCTCAAGTGGTCCTGTTCAATACCCACAAAGTGTACTAGTGTAAACCTATAGTCACGATAGACTAATACCAGATTACACTAAAACCTTTCCAATAGATTGTCCAAGTCTATCTAGGTTGTGACCTATTTATATACTCCATAGGGAACTGATAATGTGATCTTCTGTGTGACACCACACACCATATTATCTACAATATAGAATATCAGACATTTGCATTAACACTTGCAACAAATACAATATGCAAATATTTGCCCATGTGATTCTCATTCAAAATTTAAGGAAATAAGGTTACTAAAAAAGTGATACTTTTAGTATATAACCCTAACATTTAGGACACTGTGAGGACACAAACCCCCCTTGCTGACACAATGTCACATACTCTACCCTCTTCCAATTTCCCAGTTTACACTTGGTTGTTGGGTTCGAATCTATGGTTTGTTCATGGGTTTGATGTTCGGCTGATACTCAATTTGGGGCTGATACCTGAGTTGAAGTTTGCCATTGCCCAAAATTTAGGGTTAGTAGTTATGTATTATATAGATTGCTGAAAATTTAGTTATGTCTTATCCATATGTTTAGGTTTGTATGTTAATAGCTAGTTATATATATAGATTTATATGCATGCCTTGTTTTATATTTTGTTCCGAGGTTTGATGTTATTTATGTTGTAGATACTTAGTTATGTTCCCGATTGGGAGTTGTTTGTTCCCAGTTTTCCCTTTAATATGCAGATTTCTGAGCTAGTTCAGCTCATGTAGTTGTGTCTATAAGTGTTAATATATGATCTATATAGTATAGTGTCTATATACTTGATATATATGTATATGTTTAGGTATATATATTATAAGTTGGTTATATGTTTAGATATGTATATGTTATTTTCATGTTTTGTTCTCAAGTTAACTGCCTCCACATACACACACACCCCCCTTTAGCATGTATAGATACATATATCCCCATGTTTCCTCCTTCCTCTATGTTGTATATATATATGTATACATGTATATATTTAAGTATGTATGTTATAAATATATATATATATATATATATATATATATATATATATATATATATATATATATATATATATATATATATATATATGTCCATAATGGTATACCTATATATATATATCTTCTATATATATGTTATGATATATTTAGTTGTAGATGAGTGTATATGATTATAGCATATATGCCTATAGGTAATATTGGACTAGGCTTGTAATATCTTGGTTTCTAAGTTATCCTAGAATAGTATATATATATATATATAATATATATATATATATATATATATATATATATATATATATATATATATATATATATATATATATATATATATATATATATGTCCATAATGGTATACCTATATATATATAGCTTCTATATATATGTTATGATATATTTAGTTGTAGATGAGTGTATATGATTATAGCATATATGCCTATAGGTAATATTGGACAAGGCTTGTAATATCTTGGTTTCTAAGTTATCCTAGAATGGTGAGTTTGACCTATACTTGACCCTATAGGCCTAACATGACATATAGACTTGAGTTTGACTAAACCCTAGACGAGTTGACTAGTTTGACTAGAGTTGACATAGTTTGATTAGATTTATGACCAGAGTTGACCATGAGTTGACTTTAATCTAGAATGATCTAGGATCATGAAGAATGCATTATAAACTTCAATTATAACATCTTGGATACATTATAACCTGTGTTGCTCTACATTGCACTCAGTTACTCCTGTACGGACATTTATTCTTATCAGTTGTTCTGGATATCATGCGAGTTCATTCTCTGATCGTTTTATACTTACTAGGACTTATATTCTTGCTTTAGACTACTTTACTTGATGCTGACACTTGTTATCACGGATTAGTACTATATGGATCTTTTCATGCGATGTTATCCCCCCAGCGGATACATCGGGTATTTCATGTTCGTGTACTTTATCAAGAGCATCATGTACTCCTTGTATTCGTAATATTCGTGTACAAATCATGTGCTCTCATGTACTCTCGTGTACTTATATGATCTTCTTGTGCAAACTAATCATCGTGTACGTAACATAACTTGAATGGATCCTTGTGTATTGATTGGGGACGGGAGCGTTGAAGTGGTTATGTGATTATTCGTATTAGTTTACTAGTGTGCAAACTCTGTAACAGTCGTGTACAACACCAAGCCGATTACATAACCATCTTGTGCTCTAAATCACTTAGTAACTTACAGTTCTTACTTACTATATATTATTTCTAGTTTACAAATATCTCGCTTGTCTTTCATGTATATTTCTTACAACACTTCATGTATCTTATTCTATTGCTTGTTTTACATTTTCTGCCTTGATATGAACTGTTTGAGAGATATATGCTCATTTCTGTCTTGACTGGATATGTTGAAAATATTATAGATGATACTGAGGAGTTCTATCCTACTTACTATGAAGCCCATCTAGACGACACTTGTGAGTTGTACCCAGCTCTAGCTGAAGACATCATCTCTATTGTCTAGGCTAGATAGCTAGGCAGTTTATCTTATTTCATTATGTCATTTTTGTTTGACTTTTGAGTTCTATTATTTAGATGTTTAAGATGTTTGGTGTCGTTTAGACACTTGGACTTATTTCCTTCTGTTTGTATCTTAATTTGAGATTTCATATCTATCTTATCGTACTATTTCCATCTTAGAATTATGATTGAGTTGTACCTTCTGTATTGTCCTCCGATTGGAGAGTATATCTTGTACAGGTATATTTATACTGTATTAGATGTATGTGACCTAGGACAGCGTTCTACCGTCGACATTGCGGCGTAGGCTGGACGTGCCCACTTCTCGTGCCCCTACAATGGGTGCCGGTCGTGACAATTAGGCGCGTAAATCATATTTGCCATCTTGGTATTCTTCTTCCTATGGAAAGCATAGGGGTTGGTTAATGGCTCACTAATAGAGCCCTTTTTAGACGCATGATGAGCCTTATGTGTCTTAGTAGCAAGAGCCTCCTTAAAAGCAGTAATAGCTGACGCTGAGTCATGCCCCTCCAAGTTGCTGTTCTGGCAGGACTAGCAAAAACCTTCCCCTTGCCATCAGTGGTGTTGGGAAGAGCAGAGTAAGACTTTGGGACCCAAACTCTACAAGCACGCATGGGTTTTTATTCCTTGGTGGCCAAAGCAGAGTCTTTTTTCGACATCATCACTTCATCTACTTGTTGGTCAAATTGCACAACCAACACATTTTCAACTGAAAAAAGTCGTCTCTACACTACCAAAATGTCTCATAATAGCGATGCCTAACAACGTCGCTAAAAAGCAAAAAAATGTCGCTAACTTCTGACAGCGACTTTTTTAGCAACGTTTCGGCATGTCACGTTATTCATGGTTGCTAACTTGTAAAATATCGCTATTCGTCGATATAGCGATGTCATTCGGCGACGATCGACGTCGCTAATTTTAGTGACGTTTACTGACAATAACGTTGCTAATTAGCGATGTAACATTTTGTTGCTGATTGTCGCTGTCCATTCAGGTTTTTGCGACGTTACAGTCAGAGATTATCGAAATTTTTTGACTCTATATCTGGCAAGTTTTTGTTTGCCATGTCATCATTTTTGTGGCATTTTGCAACGTTACGATACATGAATACCGATGTTCGAATACTAGATTTGCTGACTTGTATAGTTTGCCATGTCAACGTATCTACGACGATTTGCAACGTTTTGATTCTCAGTTTTACGACGTTCTAGCGACGTATGTAGGCGTCGCTGACCGTCGCTAAGCATCACTAAACGTCGCTAATCTCAAAAAAAATATAAAAAATAGAATGTAGTATGCATTTCACATAAATAATAGTTATATTAAAAATATTGTACCAACATTTAGAGTTTTAGTTTGCAAATAATAGACCAGGAGCAACCTTCGTTGTATTTTCTGGGTTTGCTGACCCCTTCGGTGGAACATTCAACACCGGTAAACCAATATAGAGACAAATAATAATGCACTACCAATAATTAAATAAATAGAATAGAACGATCGGAAAGACAAGAAATAGCTAGGTAGATACCAATCCACTACCAAATGGCTATAAAAAGTATGTCCGATAATATTTAACATAATATAACACAAATAGTCATACCAGGGATAAAATAAATACATAAAGACCCAAAAATGGGTCACCAAAAAATACATAAAGACCTAACAATGGGTCACCAACACAACAAATGAAAACAAGTCCAATAAAGGACTACGCCTGGTCATGATGAGGAGGAGAAGGAGGACTAGGCAGTGCCTGACTAGGACACTAGGAACCTATACTGCTTCGGGATCAGCATTACCGGTGATGACCTATCAGTAGGAGGAAGAGGCAGTGGAGCCGTTGCAATCGGTGCGGATGACGAAGCACGACCAGGAAGTGTCTGCTCCATAGCCAACAGTCTGGAGTTGGTGGAATCTATAACAGCCGCCAGCCTCGAAACCTGCTCGCCTATGGCTGCCTGTGTCCCGTGCAACGCATGAACGATAAGATCCGTCCTCTCCTGCACCGCCTGAACGGTACGATCCATCCTCTTGCATGTCTCCCTAATGGTGCGCTCGAGCATATCAAGTATTGCGGTGAGGGCCACATCGTCCATCTGCGACTGAGACTGGGGCTGCTCCTCCATCCTCTACAACAGCTCGTCACCTAGCTCAGTAAGCTGACGATAGAGTTCTCCACTCGGACCGACTCCTCTGAGGGCTGTAGAAAATGCACACTGGCAGAGGAGGCTCTGGATGACTGTGTCGCCACAATGGCACAGTAGGATCCCGTACCGTAGTACGTACTCCTCTGAAGACCACCAACGGCGGTTATCCAGAGCTCGTCCATTGTCCAAGCTGGAGGGGGCTGCAAGGAATTACCAGCCCCTCCCTCCACATAAGCACTAGTAACCTCACGCTCTATCCTAAGATACACATCCTAAAAAAGTACGCATCTCGCTAAGCATAATATTTACTACCAACCTAGTTGTTCCACGTCTATGGATATATTTGCTATTTCTTATGTTTTAATAAAGTTAGTTACACGTAAAGTAATACTTACATAGCTCTGTGTCGTCCGATCATCGATGAGCTTTCCGTCCTTCCGATGGGTAGCCAGGAAGACCGTCACCATGTTGCGTGGGGTTCACACCCTTCTTTACCTATTATAATAAAATATTTATTATTGAAATTAAACATTTTATTACTACTTTTATTAAAATAATATATTACACGTACCAGGCGACGGAAATGTTCCGTCATGGGGATCGAGCCACCAAACCACTACCCTGCCCTCGTCCTAGCCACCTTCGACTTCTCCGACCGTTCCTTGTACCTAGGAGCGTGGAATCTAGCCTTTATGGAAGTCCACTGCTCGGGCGTGATACAACCTTGGATCCTTTT
Source organism: Iris pallida (assembly GCA_029216955.1). Classification (NCBI taxonomy): domain Eukaryota; kingdom Viridiplantae; phylum Streptophyta; class Magnoliopsida; order Asparagales; family Iridaceae; genus Iris; species Iris pallida. The sequence continues at coordinate 8,038,675 of JANAVB010008400.1, forward strand.
TTCGGAACGGTCTCGAGCCTTCTGGTCGTCGATCGCATCCCATATCAACTTGGCGGCAACGACAGGAAATTGCTTCTCAATCGTCTCAGCCCGGTGTGGTGGATAAAAATATGTTTTGTACACGAATTAAATTTGTTAGCTATACAATATGCATAAAATATGATTTATACTAAAGCAATATACTTTAGTTACCTTGAAGTGGGCAAACCAGAATGCCTTCCTCTCGTCCGAGACATACGAGTAGTTGATCCAAGGGCCCCCGTAGTTGGACCTCAGAAATAGTCCCAATGCCCTCTGAACTGTCGGGGGATGATATCTACAAAACGATAATTAAATTCATTAATATATAGATATAAGTATATGTAAATGTTAAGTAATTAACTTACTTTGTAGGCCCGTTGGACCAAATCTCCATCCTCGTCTCGTTCGGAGGGGCGCATGGAAGATCGCTCGGATGATTTGAAGAGGGCGTAGGTGGGGCCTCCTCTACCCGCTCCTCTGTCTCTATAGTACCGTCCACAGGTGGAATGCTGCTTGACGAGATAGGTTCAGGCTTGGAACTGTCTGTCCCAGGAGTACTGCCACGTACCGTCGACGCAGACGAAGATCTGAGTGTCTAGTACACTGGAGTACTAGGAGACGAGGCACCGGTACTGTCATCCACTAACGGAGTACCACTCTGCCCACCAGTGGAACCTCTGCCTCTACGGGATATTACTCTACCGCTACGGTGGTACGATCCTCTGCGTCCTGCCATACCTGATAGAAATAAATATCTATAAGATAACAACCAAGTATTTAATCTATCACAGTTTATAAAAAAATAGACCCAGAGCAACCCTCCGTTGGATTTCTAGATAATAACCATGCATTTAACATATCACAGTTCATAAAAATAGACCTGGAGCAACCCTTCGTTGAATTTCTAGATAATAACCAAGTCTAGATAATAGTATCCAAAAACATCCAAGTCTAGATAATAACCATGTCTAGAAAATAAGAAACATCAAGAGTTGTAAAAACATCCAAGTCTAACCCAGAAATAAGTTTACCGGAAACAAATTTGATCAAAAGTCACATCATACTACTCTACCCTCAACGCAGGCGCAGAAAGATCTCCCTCCTCAACCACTGCGCATAAGTAGGATCCATGCCAGAAAGATCAATATCTGTAGGAGCTGGATGACTGGAACTCCCGGTGTAACTGTCTTCTGGTGCCACCTCCTCCTTCACAGCTATCTCGGCTTTAGGAATAACTTTCTACTTAATTGTATGAGAAAGTTCTTTCTTGACTTTCATCTCTGCTTTAGATACCACTACCTCCTCAGCAGCAGGAGGAAGAACTACCTCCTCAGCAGCAGAAGGTACCACTACCTCTTCGGCAGCCATCTGTGCCTCTCTCAAGCGACGTGCTCGGGTCATAGGTGCCATCTGGATAGATTGGTGGAAACATAGAGATTAATTAGGGATTAAACAAAATGATAGTATTAGACGTGTAATGTAGAAGATTCATTGTTGTATAGAGATTAATTAGTAGTTAAACATATTTTATATTTTATTTTACTTTCAATCATCTTTTAAAAATTTATCTTCTTTGTCCTCCGCGTCCTCATCTTCCTCTTCCTCCTCATCTTCGCTTTCATCTACTTCATTTTCCTCTTCGGATACTTCTACCTCTTTTACACGATTAGACATGTAATATGGAACTTCCGTTGTCCATGTTAACTGTATTTGTTACGAGAGGTAGCTCGTCCTCCTAATAAGCTATTTCGTCAATATCGTAGGTATTTCTGTCTTTAATCTTGCATACTGCCCACCAATACAACCTAGTTGTTCCTCATCTTGGATAAGTAGTGAAGTAAACTTGTTGAGCCTGACTTGCTGGGACAAATGGTTCGTATCCTTGATATCGACGGCGGTAGTTAATATCCACAAGACTATGCTTGTCAATTTTCCAACCTTGATCTTGGATCGGATCGAACCAATCACACCTAAACAACATGATCTTAGCCGGTTCTATGCCATAGTTAAATGTCAACTCCACAATCTCCTGTAAGACGCTATAGAAATTGTTGCCCGGATCTACATATTTGTAGTTTGTAGATAGGATACACAAAAAACTATTTTTGGTCGAATCAAGATCTAGAAAGTTCTATCTGATCGGAGCATTTGTTGACTTGAACCTAAACCCATTCACACAATATCTTAGCTATATTTTGACAGAATAAATGGGCCCCTTGGCTAGAGTTCTAATAGACTCATTCTCTAGTATTGCGTTCGGACGATCGACCTAAGTACCACAAGATAAGAAATTAAATTCAGCATTTCGTTAATTAATGTACAAAGTACATATACGAGAAGTAATTACTGCATCATCTTACATATGCACTCAACCATGAAGGAAAATGATGTCTCATTTCCTGTTCTAGTTTTTCATCCGTTATGTACTGTCTACTCGACCTCAACACATCATTAAATGTGCTGAAAATAATAACACATATACTAATTAGTGTAATAATAATATTGGATACTATTACATGCATAGATGACGTAAATGTGGACGTATAAGTTACTTACCCCTCGAGCTTCTCTACTTCATCCTTGTCGCAGTTGAGCAATGTACATAACTAAGTAGCTCTTAGTTCCTTGTCATTCAGATATGTTTTTTTTATTTTCTCGGAAGGCTTTCCAAAAGCATTGAAGAATTTTAGTATTGCATTATTAGATTCAAGATATCCATCATAGTTTCTGGGAGCTCTTGTTCTACTAGTAGCAACATGTGGCTTCAAATATATTGAGCAGAAGTTTATAATCTATTCGAGAACATAGGCTTCACAAATAGAACCCTCGACCCGAGCCTTTTTTTTTACCTTTCTCTTTAGGTGACACAAATACCGCTCAAGCGGGTAAATCCACCAATAACCGATGAGCCCATAAACACGTGCCTCGTAGAATAGATGAATTAGGAAATGCTCCATGGAGTCAAAGAACCCAGGAGGGAACACCCTCTCAAGCTTGCACAGCGTTACTGCAATATCCTTCTCCTGTATTTCTAGACGATCGACAAGCAACTTAGTAGAACAAAGATCTCTGAAGAATATGCTCAACTCTGTAAACAGATCCCAAACGACCGATGGTAATAATTCTTGTAATACGATCGGAATTAACCTCTCCATAAATATATGACAGTCGTGGCTCTTTATACTCGTCAGTTTGTTCTCCTTCGGGTCAACATATCTTCTTAAATTCGACACGTATCCGTCAGGAATTTTTAGGCCCTGAATCCACTTACAAAGTCTTACTTTATCCTCCCTGTCTAGTGAGAAAATTGTCTTAGGCTTCTTATACTTCCCATTGCCTTCCTTTATCAAATTTAACGCAGGACGTCTGAATATATCTCCCAAGTCCAACCTGGCCTTGGGATTGTCTTTCGTCTTTCCCTTTACGTCCATCACAATATTGATTATGTTGTCAAACAAATTCTTCTCGATATGCATGACATCAAGGTTATGTCTGATCAGATTGGTGCTCAATAAGACAGGTCCCAGAATATACTTCTTTTCGTCCAATTATGAGTGCGGCCAAATTCATCACACTTGTATCCCTTTGTAGGCTCTTAGATAGCACTTGGAAAATCCTTGTCCTCCTTCCATATCGTGCCTCTGGTCCACCTAGAAGGTTGACTGGCCTTTTCTACAAGGCCGACATGAAATGCATTCCTGTTCCTCCGGAACGGATGGTACTTTGGCAGGAACTGTCAATGACAATCGAAGAAGCACAGTTTTCCTTCGTGTTTTAAATGGAAAGCCTTTGTGCGGTCGATGCAATACGGACATGAGAGACGACCATGAGTGCTCCATCAACATAACATTCCATAGGCCAAAAAGTCATTGATGGTCCACATCAGTGTGGCCCTAATCTGAAAATTCTGTCTTCTAGAAACATCGTAGGTATTGGCACCTACTTCCCACATCTGATTTAACTCATCTATCAATGGTTGTAAATACACATCGATGTTTCTCTTCGAATTGTTTGGACCCGGGATAAAAATGGTAAAAAATATATACGGAGTCGTCATACACATCCAAGGCGGTAGATCGTACGGAGTGACGGTCACAGGCTAACCCGAATACTGGAAGCCCGAAAGTCCGAATGGGGTAAAACCGTCGGAGGAGAGACCCAATCTAACATTACGCGGATCTAAAGAAAAATCTGGATACTCTTGATCAAAGTGCTTCCATGCTTCTCCATCAGATAGGTGATCCAACACTCCTTTAATCTGTTCCCGTCTGTGCCAGCTCATATTTAGTGCAGTCTCTTTCACCATAAACAACCTCTGCAACCGCGACGTCAACGACAAGTAGTATATCAAATCGGTAGACTTCCATACACCGGGAGTTCTACTTGAACTTGTTGCCTTGTAGCGATTAGCACCACAAAATCTGTACACGTCTTCATCCTTGTCATCTTTGTAGTACAACATGCACCCGTTGTGACATACATCAATTTTCTCGTATCCCATCTAGAGAGATCTCACCATCCTCTTAGACCGGTAGAAGTCTATAGGTAACTTTGTACCTTCCGGCAAGATCTCTATAATCAACTCGATGATTCAGTTGTAGCATTCTTGAGAGATGATAAAATTGGAGTTGATGCTTAGCAGTCTTGTAACCACCTCCAACAGTGAATTATCCTCACAATCAGGATACAAAGGAGTCGTTGCATTCTCCAGCAACTCCATGAACTTTGCAGCATCGGCATTCGGTGCCTCCTCTGCCGCTTCATGATTATCTGGATCGAAACTAGGTACCGTAGCGTCAAAAACCATATTTACCCACCCTTCATCTTAACCAGCATGGTCATGAACAACCAAATACGGAAAATTAGGCTCCAGCTCCGTTGCTAAAGGCACAATTCTACGTGTGACGTCCACTGATAGTAATTCAACATAAAACCTCTCGAGTATAAATAATATGTCACATCCACTTCTTGATGATATTTCATGTTGTGACATCTCACACATAGACACTTAATTTTGGTATAGTCCATATATTGAGGGAACGCCTAGGCAAACTACAGAAATTGCTCTACCCCATGTATAAATTCATCCTGCACACCGCACATGTCATCAGGATGACGATTGTACATCTACGAACGATGTCGCAGATAGTAATTTACATCCATTTGAAAAATAATTCTGCAAAGATACACTACACCATAATATGCAAATTGTGACACAATTTTTTTCCAATTAGTAACAGTTATTACCGTTACAAGATAGTAACACTTATAACCGTTACTATAGGCAAAAACTATTACAAAAATTCTAATTCTATAATTCTTTTATTTTTTATATTAGTTGTAACAGTAAAAACTGTGACAAATTTATAACTTATGTCACATGCAAAACATGTGCCAAGAGAAAAGTGTTACAAAGCAACTAAAAGGAAAACTTTTCCCAAATTTTTCCCGTACCTCCCTCTTCTTCTATGTTGATGGTTTTTCGGCCCCTTCCCTCTTCTTCTCTCCTGTGAGCTGCACAAATCTATGTTGATGGTTTCCCCCTTCCCTCTTCTTTTCTCCTGTGAGCCGCTGCCGAACGCTTCCCGCTTCTCTCATGTTACGAAGGTATGACCTCTCCTCCTCTCTCACAATCTCTTAGGGTTTCATTTTTTTTAGGATTTCGGTTCTTAGGGTTTTATTTTTCTTAGGGTTTCGTTTTTATTAGGATTTTGGTTCTTAGGGTTTTGATTTTGTTAGGGCTTTTGTTTTCTTTAGGGTTTTAGGTTTCCTTAATTCTCTCATAATCTGAAGATTTGAGCATCGTCGAAGCAAGAAAGGTAATTCCCTCGTTCTCTCTCTATCTCTCTTTGTGATTTTATGGGTTTTTCGAATTTTATGTTAATTTCAAACGAATGACATCTATTTATCCTCATATTTTAGCAATGAAGAATATGTTCATCTTTTGGTCGTCCCTGGCCAGTTATCATCCCTATGAGACCATATTGTTGAAGCATCTTTATGAGACAAGTATCAGATATCTATGAAATGGTCCTGATATACAACTCTTTGATGGCATTCAATATGAATATATTGATCACATAGTTCAGCTTCGATAATTCTTTCTGCTTTTGTGCCGGCATCATAAATCCTGTGAGCGAGCAGCTTGGTGGAAGAGAATGACATGAAAGTCTTGTATCAATAAGGCATGCTAAGGATGATGACTAAACTACTTGGTCAAAGCCTGTTATCATCTTTGATTCAGGACAGATTACTCAGTTTGATAATTGTACGGTCCAAATAAGAAAGTGTAACTAAAACGGGTTGGCAATTTCAGTAGAGTCAAGGAGTCTTAGATTACTGCATCAAGCTTACAAACGGGTTGGCAATTTCAGTGGAGAGGCTTTTATCCGGACGTAGATTACTGCATCAAGTCTTAGATTACTTTGGTTAGACATGTATATGAAAACTGAGTAACAGATAAAAGTAAATAACTGAGGATGAGGATTAAAGGACTATATATAATGGGTATGGTATGCACAATTTAGCACGTAGATATTCAAGGAAGGACCTCTGAGTCAGTTATGTGAAGGTATGATTTACAAGTGGAAAACTGCTACTTGTATCTAGTATCCATCTCTGACCTATTTATTTTAAAAGAACTCATCAGTAATCCAGGACTCCTGAGAGGAACAGATAAAAGCCTTTGCCATGTAATCTCTCTTTGTTTCTACACTATTATGATAAAGTACATATTTCCTCGTATCTATGGCATGTAATTTCTCCATGTTTTTGCTATATTTTCAGATACATGTCTAATGTTGTACCCTCAATATTTGTGTAAAAGGATTATAAAGAGTATAAGGTGTCTCCTCATTCATATTGTTGAAGCATCCGTATGAGACAAGTATCAGATATCCATGAAATGGTCCTGATATACAACTAGTATATCAAATATCAGCCAAATGCATATTAAGGACAAGGTGTCTTCTCATTTATCTTTGATATACAACTAGTGTATCAAATATCAGCCAAATGCATATCAGAGTATAAGGTGTCTTCTCATTCATATTTTTATATTTTATGATAAATAAGTGTTGAAAGGCACGAAAATGCAGCCATATGCAAATTGATCACCTCTTCTATAAATGTTCCTCTTATGGCTTATTATCAATATAGTTTTTGAGAAATTATTAATATTATATCCCCATCTAATTAATCTTTTAAACCTAACATGTCGTAAGCAATGCTTTTTCTTTTCTTTTCTTTTTTTTGTTATTTCTTAGCAGTTTGTGTAATGATATAAATCCTTACTAATATCCATCATCGTTTTTAGGTTTGTTGTTAGAGAGGATATAGTTTTTCTTCTTATCATGTGAAGATCGATTTCAAAAGGGTGGATAAAACATCCACATAGAAATGACGACGAGTACAAACAAGGGGTTCGATTTTTATGGATTTTGCAATAAAACACTCACCCCCTGGGCTTACAACATGTAGTTGCCCTTGTAAAGTATGCAAAAATGAAAAAAGAGCTTCATTTGAAGTAGTTAGAAGGCATTTGATCGTCAATGGTATGCTTCCGACATATGATGAATGGTCTCTTCATGGAGAGAAGCCGGGCATGGATATGACAGCAGGTTATGAAGAATAAGTTATTGAAGAAGATCAAATCCATGATGGAGTTCTAAGCAAAGGTGCCAATGTCAATGAGGGTGCACTGGGGAACCTGGTTGATGATGCTTATGGTGTACACAATAAAGCTCCTGGTGGTGAAGGTAGTGGTGCAAATAATTCTCAAACAAATATAGTGCCCGAAAATTCTTTTGCTCATTATCTTGATACTGTTGATAAGTATTGTGAATATAAGAGAATTGCTAGTAAGAAATTATATCCCGGTTGGGAAGATGAACACACAACTCTATCTATAATTATAGAGTTGCATAGCTTAAAGAAGAAGTATAATTGTTCGAGAAATAGTGTGACAGAATTGTTAAAGTGTTTGACTCAATGGCTCCCAAAGGGGAACATACTCCCTCAAAAGTATCCTACAATGAAGCAAATGATGAGAGATTTAGGAATAAAGGCGAAGTGCATCCATGCATGCGAGAATAATTGCATGTTGTATTGGAAGGAGTATGCAAATGCGACTGAGAGCCCTCAATGTCAGACGTCCCGATTTAAAGTTAAGGAGAAAACGAAGCCAGGAAAGGTTGGAAGGGAATCAAAAGAACCAAAAAAAGTTTTGAGGCACTTTTCTTTGATTCCAAGATTAAAGAGGTTGTACACAATACCTTGGATTGCAAAAAAAATACAGTGGCACAAGGAAGTATAGCCTTCATGGGACTTAATGCGACATCCTTGTGATTCAGCTGAATGGAGAACACTTAAATGCAGGTGGCCGGAGTTTGCTGAAGAGAGACGAAATGTTTGGCTTGGTATAGCGACTAATGGATTCAACCCACATGGTGTTCTATCTAATAATTACAGTTGTTGGCCTATTTACGTTATACCATATAATATGCCTCCTTCATTATGCATGAAATCACAGTTTCAGATGATGTGCTTATTAATTCCAGGGCCCAAAGCACCAGGCCAAGATATTGATGTTTTCTTGCAGCCTCTTGTAGATGAGTTGAAACAACTTTGGGAAGGAGTATCGACATTTGACATGGACAGAGGGATGATTTTTACTTTGAGAGCCATGTTTTTAATGGGGATCCATGATTTTCTGGCATTTGGAAATTTATCAGGTTGTGTAACACATGGTTATAAAGCATGCCCTATTTGCGGCACTGAGACAGAGTCTGAAAGGATTAGTGGAAAGAATGTGTACACAAAGTATATATGATTTTTGAAGGATGATAATCCATTCAGAGCAGTCAAACACGGATGGTATAAGACTGAAGAGCATAGACAACCTCCGCAACGTTTGCATGGATCGACCCTTTTCCAAAAGCTTGACCGCATCCACTATATACCTGGTAAGTTAGTGAAAGGTTATGGCAAGAAGAGAATGGAACTCAAGGGCGATGGTGGTCGTTAAGATGATGGTGGTGGTGGTGGTGATGATGATATCGATTGTGATGGTAGTGAAAGACCAGCATGGTATAAAAAGTCCATTCTTTTTAATTTAGAATATTGGCAATCTCATAAAGTACGACATACTATTGATTTGATGCATACTGAGAAGAATGTTGCCGAACATTTAATAAATATGTTTTTTGATCAAAATGGGCAACGAGATTCGGGTTATGCTTTGGACAATTCCCAGAAGAAGCAACTTTGCGAAGTCCTAAATGGCTTAAAGCCCCCATCAGGATTTGCATCTAACCTGAGCAATCTTGTAAGTCCTCAACCACTAAGTTTGCATATAAAGAAGTCACATGACTACCACGTCATGATACAGTATTTGTTGCCAGTTATGCTTCAGCATGCATTTCTAAATAGACGCGACCTAAAAAGAGCTATTATGCAAGTATGCCTATACTTTAACATATTGTGCTCAAAGATCCTAGATCGAAAGCATGTCCAAGCTGCAAAAGATGTGATCGCTGAGGCATTATGTGTATTGGAGCATTATTTTCCAGCCTACTTTTTTGACATAAGTATCCACCTAATGGTTCATCTTGCTAACCAAGCTCTACTTTGTAGACCTACAAGATATATTTTGATGTATCCATTTGAAAGGTCAGATGATTATTTTCTTATATTGTTGTTATTTTTTGAGTTAGATGGAAACTAAAAAATTTATCTATTTTATCGGATACAAGATCTATGAAGGAGTGCAAAGACATTCCTAGCAACAAGCGTTATGTTGAAGGGTCGATTGTCGAGGCTTATCTTATTTCAGAGTCTGTTAAATATGCTATGGAGTACATGCCAAATCCACGTGATGACAATCACAGTTCTACTCAGGCCTCTTTTCTAGTTGAAAACGGTGATGATATATATGAGCGCTCTATTATTGAGGGTAAAACAATTAAGTTAACCGGGGTACAATGGAGACAAATTCGAAGATGGATAGTTTTTAGATTAGAAATACCGAAACTAGCAGAGTACTGCAGGTATCGCTCATCTTTGGAATAAAGAATTATAATTTTTTTATTTATATTTCATTTATTTTAAATGATTTCCAGTTTTTATCGCTCGTCTCTGGAAACTACTTCCCGTGGTAATACCAAAGAGGCAGAAGTAGTGATACAATCCAAATTCATTGACTGGTTACACAAAAACGTATCATATACATTTTATATATGATACGTTTTTGTGTAACCAGTCTATATATATATATATATATATATATATATATATATATATATATATATCATTTTACTTGATGTGGTGCTAATTAATTATGTTTACTTTATTGCTTTACTAGTTAATTGAAGAAGAATGTATGAATGGAGATCTTTGGCGATATATTAGCGGACCAAGTCGACAAGCTAAAAGATATCTTAAGTATAGGGTTAATGACTATATCTTCTCTCCCCAGAGTTTTGATGATAAAGTTGCAACTCAAGATAGCGGTGTTTGCATGGATGCAATCACCACATTTAGGGTAAGTTCAAAAGACAAGAACCTTACGGATGATGATACTACATGGTATGGGATCATCAAAGAGATCATAGAAGTTGACTATTATGAATTTCACCATGTTGTGTTCTACTGTGTGTGGGTGAATGTTGGAGAAAAGACCAACAGCTGTAAGTTATGTCCAGACTCTAATTTATTAACGATGAATTTAAAAAAGTTGAAGAGCACCGATAGGCAGTATGATGAGCCGAAAATTCTTGTATTTGAAGCAAGTCAGGTTTTTTATGTAAAGGACATTCAAAATCCAGATTGGTCGATTGTTTTTTGTTCTCCAAAGCGAATGACTGATGAGGTGGATGGGCTGATTGTACCAGAAAATTTTCAATCTTGTCTTTTGGAGCAACCTCACTTGGCACCACTACTAAAATGTGTTGGAAAAAATAAATGTTATACTTGAAGATTTTTGCTATTTTAGTTTCCAGGTTCCTTTGTTTATATTTTAGAAAATTTGTGACATTCAAAAAATTGTTTGTATGCTTTTAATATTTTTCTGTATCAGTTTCATAGTGTTTGGGTTATTTGACTATACACTCAAGACACTTACAAAATAAACTGTTAGAAAATTATAACCATTTCGGGTTACTTGTCAATACACTCAGGAATCCTATGTCAGTGTCATAGTGTTTGTGTTACTTGCCTTATTTTTCTTGACCTCTTTATGTTCATGTGTATGCTTGGTGGTGGTAATGTCTTCTTCTTCTTTGTACTTAATTTTGAGTGTGACTTTTTATTGTTCTTTCTGAAAAGATGGATGAGTGTTAACTTCAGCTGCACTTTTTATTTGAATTCTAGAAAATTTATGAAATGTGCACTAAAAGCAACTTTATTAGTTGAATATTCCCTTTGAGAATATGGCATCTGTAATTCTACAGTTTTACTAGTTATAATGAAATCCTTGCTATTTATTCACAGAATAATATACAACAAAAGTCAAATATATTAGAAACTTGAAAACTGCTTAAAAGAAATGACTTATGAATATTGGTACTTTCGGTTTCTTCCTACTATTATTCTCCAAAGTATTTGGTTCTTCTAACTGGTCTAAAAATGTATAATTCTGTTATATGTTTTCTGCAATGTGGCATTACACAAATTTTCTTTCATCAATTCCTTTGGTAATGATCCAGGAGGATCTATGCTTCAATAGGAGCCAATGTTTAAAACAAAGTATTGATATTGGTATCAGACGGACCTTCTTTATGATTGTCGATATCAATAATTTCCACTGTTTAAGGAGTCAAAATTGAGGGCTTTGGTACTAAATAAAGAATTTTAGGAATATTTATTTTTTTGTTAAAATATGTGTTCAAACATAACCTTTTAGATTGGTTATGCAGTTTTATGTTTGTTCCGGTAAATAATTTAATGATTACTATGAAGTTCCAATACGATATTTTCATAGTTTAATAGGTAAAATTCAATGAAAAAGAAATTGAACCAAATCGAGTATATATTTTTGCTAGGTCCCATCTATTGGCCGATTCCAAAATAATATTAGAAATTTCAGATATTTATATTTTTTTTACACTAATTAGCATAATAACAAAGTATGAGTGGTATGGGGAAATTTCAACTAATTTTTTGCCGTAACTAACCAAAGTTGATTGAAACTTTACAATATTATCATAATATGGCGAATATTGATGATGTCGTGAAAGTTTAAATAAGTTGAGCTCAAATATAATGATGTACAATCAAATATGTTTTTGTAATCGGGTTATGAATCCTTGGTGTGAAGTTTCTACTGTGTAGTACTAGAATGTTGCTGTTCTTAGAAGTATTTACATTTTCTCAAGCCAAGAGGGTTTGACTGCAGCTTTGAATGCTTGTTCTATATATGTGCTAGAGATCTGCTATATGAATGGTCGACCAGTACTTCCTGTCATTCTATTTCTTTGCCTTCATTTTGTGTCCTACTCCAAGTACTTTACCTTAGAAAGGGGTCTTAAGGATAAAAGAGGGGGTGGGGGAGAGGGGGGGGGGGGGGGGTTGTACAGGGGGCTATTTTTGGTGGTCCAAAAGGCTAAATTATGCAACTTCTTTAGACTAATGTTGCTCCTTGCTATTTATTCACAGAATATACTACAAAAGTTATTTCACATTTCCTTCATTACATAATAGTACAAGTGTGCATTATATAATATGAGCACATAAACCATCTACATTACTCTGTTCTAGGGAGTTAGCTAGTGGACAACTGTAGGAGCTTAGACGGTGTTTCCAGCGTGTATCTTCCATGTATTCTGCATTATTTTTGTGGGGAAAACATAGTGATTAATGAATTTGAAACATAAATTAGCTCCAATATTTATAAAATGCAATGGTGGGATTTAGAGAACTTTACGAGAGGTTCATCGTCGGAGTCTCCATCACAATGTTCGGTAGAAGGATCTGGTTTAACTTCCTCCAATGGTTCTTCTGCCACTTCTCGAAAAGAGTTGTTCAAAGGGGCCAGGCTCACCAAGATTGCATGGATGATGTGCATTTCATATTTGGTTTACATGTCTACGAGTACTATTTGGAATGTGACAATTTTATTAACTATCTGTTTCAAATATAGGTTCTAATGAAATAAAGAAATTACTTCATAATGAAATAAAGGAATTCACTATAGAAATTTATGTTTGCAGATCTCTGAGTTGCAACTATGCGGCAAGCACTTTGAGTGATTCATAATCCCCATATATACTTCTCACATGTCAAACTATTATGATATGTTACGTATTCAAAACATATTTGCTGTTTCTGGTGTAAAATAAGCCTTAGTGCATATTGCTTAGCCCTATAAACCATTTGATGGCTTTGAATTTCACATTAAATAATTGTTAATATAGTTCACCTGGGTACTTTTATATACGAGCATGTAAAGTTTTTAGCTGTGTCTTTTTGTGGTGTAAGGTCGGATTGTTGGCATTTTTGGGAGAAGAAGTGATGCCAACATCTAGCTGTTATGAACTTGTGTCTGTTCCTCTTTGTTATTCCTAGTTGTAACCGACATCAGTCAACCTCAACTGACCAAGTGTCTTCCACTTGAAGACTATTTTTGTTTGTACAACCTTCCACATATGAAGCATTCCTAGAATAGGATTAGCTCTTTCGGGCAAGATAAGTAATGCTTCTATTCATCTTGAAGTTGTATACTGAAAGCTTAGCGAACATAGATAAATGGATGCATATGAAAAACAAACTAGAGGTATCTCATGGTGATATGGCCTTTGCTTTTGATGGGAACAGTCAAGGATACAGGAACAACTTGATTGATCCTTACATACCTGGAGCCTCACTTTTCCACATACGAGTTGTTTCTTATGTGCGACCATGCATGATAATGTTCTCATCTAAATTCCAATAGTATGTGTTCTCTACCAAGTTTCAGTTGTATAGCATAAAGTGTTTTGTGATGTCTTTACCAGGAGGTGATGAATTGATTGAATGGGAACTTAAAACTTTGTGTCTTCTTGGACTGGATTGTTTCATTTAACGTGTAACATCTCATAGTTCCATATCTTATGTTTCATGTTGGAAATTTTTATTCTGGTCATTGAGCAGGTATAGTCTGGTAGTTCCGAAATGAAGTTCTTACTACATGCTTGCCTTGTACCAACTAGACAAGGAGTGCCTTGACTGAATCTGGTCTTCAGAGTAGCATAGCTGGTTCGGCATTTAATCTGCTAAAATGTGCTCAAATATGATTGATTAATAGTTAGACAAATGTTGTCTTAATATCACTAAACGTATACTTGAATGCAAGGTTTGAGTTGAGATATACTTGTCTAGGGTATGGACCGTGTGGTAGATAATCATGAATACTACTTGCTATCTTTTGATAAGGTCACCATACCGCGTCATACTTAATTGCTCCCTTGTTTTGATATTGGATACATGGATTGTAGCCCTTTAATTCAATTACTCGTAGATTTCTTTCGAGTTTTTGTGATCTTGATATATCAACTACAGCCCGTTATTAGTCATAAATTTCTCTAGATTGTTCATCTTGATCGATTTGATATCCATTTTCTTGCAAAAGATTATTGGAGTTTTGAAGTTACAGGTTGTAGTGGTTGTCTTGTTTCATTTCTTGTATTAATTGTTAAGTGATGCAAAATACTGAACTTGTATATAAGTGGGGGATAACGCTGTCGAGAAAGTGTGGCCCACAGATACATATTGAGAAGTGAAGTAAGGGTTCGGATATTACGTCTGACATGAACATATCAGATTGAAATGCTTATAGTTGTATTTGGATTTATGAAGTAATGGAACAAACTATGGTAATGGATCAGTTTTGGAAGAATATTTGATGAATTGTTGAAGGAACTTTATTTTGACCCGTTTCTTTTTCAAGGTTGAGAGGCACTTATATATTTTTTTCTCAGATTTTTATTTCATCTATGTACTCTAATCTATATTTTGTGTTGTATTCCAGTTTTAGAATACCAACTTGAACCAGCATCTGATTGAAAGTATCTTTAATTCTTAAATTTCTCTGTTTACCCCAATAGCATGGTTTACATTACATACAGGCAAGTAATACCCCATTGCAATACATTGCATACAGGCAATACTCTTGCTAAAGATGATTTTCAGTAACCAATCGTGTTATTCTTCAATTTCTGATCATTTTTTTTACAAATTAGCAATCCCTATAGACAGGTGACAGCCACCCTATAGACAGTGACTGTCTACCTATTTCAGTAATTTAGATATACAATTACTGTAAATTATACAATTACTGTAATTTGTAGAATATTTTTTATTATTGTGCATATTACAGTAAATTACCTGTCTACCTATTCAACTTTATAGAATATCTTGGCAGAAACTTTATATAATGACTTGGTACCTTACAACATATCATTTGCTACTGATTTAACTTGTTGAGTACAGAATGTCATCAAATCCTAGTGGAACACAAGATGCCTCTCCATCAAAAGTCAAAAAATACTCACTCTATATTGAAGCAAATGGCATAATTAGAGGTGAAGGCGAGGCAAAATGCAGTAGTAAATGTGGGAAACTGATTCGAGCTCACATCCCAATTGGCTACAATAATTGGAGGAGTGTAGATAAGGTGTACATAGATGCTCTTTGAAAATCTCTAACGGTAAATCACTTTTACATGCATTTGGAACATTTATCTAATTGCTTCATCGGCTTAAAGAATGCCTTATTTACTTATTGTTATTGTGGTAGGCGAAGTTTGAATTCAATATTGATCCCATCCTCGCTCGACCACTATTGGAACCCAAATTTCCATAATTTTTTAGGATAGTGAAGTATCACCTACGAGGCACAATCAAGGACAAAGAAGGAATATATTTACCGAAACCTCTGGCACTCAGTCAATGTCCTGATGATATTGATAAAATATGGTGGTAGCATTTTATTGCAAATGAGTACGCTCCAAAGAAGATTGAGCAACGCAAGAAAAATGCTAAAAACAAGGCCCAATCTAAAATCACCCACACACTTGGAAGGAAAAGCTATGACAGAGTATGCGAAGAATTGGTGTGTATCTTACTTTTTACTTGTAAATCCAATTGATATTATTATAAGTGTCATTAATTATTATTTGTACTTGTAGGAGGAATAATACCCTAGAGAGGTTGTTAGATGATCAGGAACGTGGAAGAGAGCCAACAAAAATAAGACTACTGGAAATGTGCTTCCATGTGCATTGGAGAAATACATAAGTACAAGACTACTTAGTTTCGTCAAATTGACTTTTTCTTAACATAGAAATATGAGTACAAGACCACAAAAACAAGGCACTAAAATCCTAAAAGGATTCAGATATAGAAAATTAGCAATCCCCAAGCAGAGCTTTTATAGAATCTAAATATCAATTATGAAGTTGACAACTCCCATAGAAAGGGTGGTTTCTCTTTCTCAGCCTCTCCATAGTAGCACTCTAATTCCTCATTAGTTGTTAGGAAGCATCTGCTTAATTAATATATGTTTGAATATCACTCTTTTGAGGTTATTAACCTTGCATTATTAACTTTTCTAAAGCTTAATTTTTTCATCTATGGGTATAATCCAGATACGGTGTTGGTTAGGGTCGGGTCAGTCCTATGCATTCAGGTTTTGGACTAGACGCGATCCATATAAGCTTCTAAGTCCAGGTCCTGTATTGGGTCCATTGGGTCTTTTTTTTCTAAGTCCAGGTTTTCATAGTACTGGAATTGGGTTTTTTTTTATCATTGGGTCCATGGGGTCTATTTTTGCCAGAAACATTTGCCAGGAATAGGCATAATAATGTTTAGAACATTTACCATGAACATTTGCCAGGTCCTTTACATAGTACTGGAATTGGTTCCTTTGTATAGTACATTTGCCAGAAACATGCATAATAATATAATGCACTGGTCCATTGGGTCTTTTTTTTCTCATTGGAAATTAGTGGAATTGCATAGTACAATTGTGATTAATGATTTAGAATACAAATTGAAATCAGAACATGATGTCGACTTGCTACGGTGTTTGTGACTTTTTTATAGCATCAAACAACAAGGATTAATGCACTGCAATGTAGCTTTAGTGAAATAATAACATTTATGTGATAATTTGGAGAGTTTCTATGTACCTGTAAGGAGAACATGTGAAATATATGTACCTGTAATCTGATACATGATTATGATTATGTGAATTCAGAACATGATTATGTGATAATTTGGAGAGTTTCTAATAATCTGATATAACTTTAGTGAAATATATGTACCTGTAAGGAGTTTCTATGTCTGTAAGGAGAATGCCATGAATGCAATTGGGTCCTTTTTCTTCCATTTTGCTCTGGTAAAGGCCATATCCTCTGGAAATTTCAGTGCTAACTGAATTATTCTACAGAACTTATAATATTTGAAAATTTTAGTGGGATCAATTAGACTACAGTTCTTCCAATTGGTGAATTAATAACAGCATGCAACGCAATTTTTTTGACTCCCACCATTATGATATTTACTGATATCGTTATGATATTGTTATAGGTAATATTGGTTTTTGCTTAATTTTATTCTTTACTTTCTTAAAGTCTTACCTTTGTCTTATATCTTGTCAAATCACAGAATGAAATAGAGGTCACAGAAAAGAGGCAAAAACTAGCTGTAGAGAAGAGTGCTCACGATGGTGTGCCAAACATAGAAGACTTTGAGACTGACCCTATTGCTGAAGTTTTTGGAGCTGATAAAAGGAGTCGTTGTCGTGCAGTTTGCTCCACATCCTCGGTGAAGCAAGTAAAAATCAGACAAGCAGCAAAGGCAATAGCCAAAAAAAATACAAATCCAGAAGCTATACAAAGGTTGGACAACCTTGAGGGTATGGTACGGGAAGTGCTCACTTATGTTTATACTTCACATAAGTCTCAAAATCCAACTTTTGGTTCTGGCACGCCTGAGACAGAAGGTACGTCTAACAACATGCATATCCCTATAACTCCAAGAAATTTGAACCCTGTTTTGAATAACACTGTCAGCCCTGATGAAAATGGTAACAATGGTGGCCATGTTGTCCATGATAAGAATGGTGGACCAACTTCAGGAGGAAAACAAAATGTGGTTTTACTTGGACGTGGACGAGAGAATGTAGCTAAGTGATTCCTAGCATCTCACACTATTTGTCATGGGAGGGAAGTGCAAGATGATGAGAAAATTGTTTACGTATTAGAGGTGATAAAACCAGAAGCACCGGTTTATGATGGTCCACAAAATAGAATCTCTTTGCTTTGTGAATTAGTTGATAGAGGTTATATTATTTGGGGAGGCGGATGTATCCGGTATTTGTAAGATTTAAGACATGTAAGCTTTTGTTAGGGATTCAAACTATTGTGCTTAACATTAAAACATATATACTTTTGTTGGTAAAATATTATTAACTTTTGTAGGCATTTAACTATTATGCTTCAGCTATTATGGTTTTATATATATACTTTTGTTGGACAATATGTAAGGCACCTTTTGTTGAGATGTTGGAATGTGATTTTATGTTTTATTATTTGATTACAGGAGAATTATTATAAATTCAGGATGAATACAGGTTTATGGTTGTATAACTATTACAAAGCTCTATCAGGTATATGGTTGTATCAGGAAAAAACGCAATTTTGTAACAGTTTTTTCCGTTACCAATCTATATTTAATTTTGTCTGAAGACAACTTCTGTAATGGTTATAACCATTACGGCATTTTACTTTAGTAACGGTTTTAGCCGTTAGTAAAATAAATTTAGTAACAGTTATATCCGTTAGGAAATCCATCATAAAATATTAATTGTAACGGTCATAACCGTTACAAAAAGCGTTACAATATTTTGTAACGGCTAATTCGTCACAATTTTTACCGTTACTAAACATTTTCGTAATGGTAATAACCTTAGGCAATCGTCTATTATGGTGTAGTGATAGATACACATTATTCGAGTATAATCCAAATTAATGCATATAGACACATGAGTATCAAATGAGTGTTGTCACATGTTCAACAAGAAGGCCCCCTCTCTAAACCCCTCTACTTTCCTGCTTCTCATTTGACTCTCTCAGCATCCTATTCAGCATCATATGATATCTTTCTCAACCTCAGCCTAGAGAAGTGTAGAAATATTAATGTTAACTAAGGTTCATATTATCGGTATCGGAATTGGTTTCGGTATCATATACGGTTGATATCCTGAATCTCATAGCATCCGCTAGCAAAGCACAATGTAGAGCCAAACGTGAAGCAAAGCATCACATTCAAAATACTTAAAGTAAAAAGTTTTGATTGGTGGTGGGACGAGTCAGAATCCTTTCTCGTCCCACCACCATTCGAAAACTTTTTACTTCTAATATTTTGAATATGAAGCTCTGCTTCACGTTTGGCTCTACATTGTGCTCTGCAAACGGAAGCTATGAGATTCATGATATCAACCGTAAATGGTACCGATAACGATACCGATACCAAAATCGATACTTTGAACCTTGGCAAATATTAATATTTCCATACTTCTCTAGGGTGAGGTTGAGGTAGATATCCTATGATGCGGAATAGTCGGCTCAATGACCAGAATGAGAAGAAATGAAGTAGGGAAGCTCACTCTATACACTCTAGGATACTGCGATATACTACTAGTATACTCACTCTATACGCTCTTACTTATGCAAGAATTTTGAGGCAATCAACATTATACTCAATTTTCGAAGAAATCTATAATTCTGATAGGCCCAAAAGGCTTGGCATAAGTAAATTTAACTTTTATAGAAGGGCTGAAAACACTGTACCAATCATACCTACACTTCTAGAATACTCTATATACTGTAGGTAGTAGGATACTTCTTAGCAAAGTTCTCAGAGTAGGTAATCCCCAATATCATAGGATACTCTATACACTCTAGAGGATACTCTATAGGTACTAGGATACTCTATACACTCTAGGTACTAGGATACTCTACATAGTATATACTTCTTAGGATACCTCATGTTCTAACCTGTCACAGGATACTCACCTCCTAGACACTCAAGTTCACTCATAGGATACCTCACTCTAACACTCACTCACTAGGATGCACATTAGCCCATAGCCACTTATGTGTTCTCATAATGGGGTTGCCACATAAAACTATTTTTTGGCAGTCCCCTCCTCTCCAAACAGTCAAATACTCACAAGCATGTGAGTGTGACATACTAAATAGCGTGTCGTGTCAGAGTGTGTGTGTGTCAACGTATCGTGTCAGTGTTATGTCATCGTGTGTGTATAGCGTGTCAGCGTGTGTGTCGTGTCAGCGTGTGTGCGTGTCGTGTTTGTGTCAGCACGTCAGGAGGAGGTAGCTTGGTTTAGGGTTTACATGCCTTTGTCGGAGTCGGGATGGGGTCGCCGGCGATGGAGCACCGACGGAGAGGACCGGTCAGGTCGGCGTCGACGAAGGGACTCAACGGTGGAGGTGCGACGGAGGGACGGGGGTCGCCGGTGGAGGGTGATCGCCGAGGGGAGAGGGTCGCCGCGGGGAGGGTCGCCGGAGACGAGAGTGGGGGAGGAGGTCGCAAGTGACAAGAGGGGGAGGGGGAGAGAGATTTGGGGCTCGAGGTGCACGGAAGATCAAAAATTTTGAAGGAAAAAAATGAATTCGATCGGTTCCCAGCGCCCAATATGAAAGATTTTAGCGACGTCTTATAAAGACATCGCTAAACGTCGCTATTAACTAATAAACTTGCGACGTACTGGAGTAAGAGTCATAAAATGTCACTGAATAAAATCAATCAGTGATGTTATGCGACTAAACCACAACTTGTTCTTTCCAAACCATAATGCTAGTCGTTATCAGTTGCTAAACGTCGCTGAATACGATGTTCAGCGACGTGACATTTATACGTCGCTAAGTACACAAAAATAGTGACGTATTTAGCCGGAGTCGCTAAAGTCGTCACCAATATGACTTATTTTGGTAGTGCCAGCACTTTCTCATCGGCGACATCAGATTGTGATACCCCATTCTCATCAGTAAAGAAAGTCGTCTCCGGCAGAGTCGTCATTTTTGTTTCAATACAAAAAGCCCAGTAGGACTGAATCTTTTTTATTATTGTAAAAAAAGAGTACAACATGAATCTTTAACAAGAATTTTGAGTATAATATTATCTGGGGATTGGGCGATGGAAGTTAAGCCTACTTTGACTTCTTTACTCCGTTGACGAGCTGATGCAAAAGTTGATGAATCTTGTCGGTTGATGAACTTTTGGCAGCAAAGGGAACTCTACCACTGAAACCTCTCTCTCTCTGTAAGTCCTTAACAAAGATGTAGCATACGTAGTCTCTATGTGCCTCCCTGTACGAGGAAGGCATTGTCTTCTATTTATTGCTTTTCTTTACTGGAACAATTATGCGTGTATGTATAGAAAATATACTGTCTTTTGTCTCAAAGACGCATAAGAATGGATAGCCGCATAGGCCTTAGGGGTTAATGGGGAGTGGATTTGTTTGAGAATCACATATAGCTCGCCACGTGTTTTGAGACGTGTTGTACGAAATACTGTCATGTCAACACACAATTTCTTTACTATGGATTAGCTATACATCAAATAATTTTAGTTGCATAGTATTCAACTGCTTACTATAGATCGTATCTCTACAATATCTTAGAAGTAGCCGCATGACATTGTTACAGATGTAGAAGTAATAATGACAACAACGTAAGCACTGACATCCTCCTCAGAATCCGTGAACTACATACTGCCTGAGGTTTATTATTTCTTTACACAAGACAAATTCATGTGTCAGAATAGTCTATGCATCATTCTGACATTTCTTGAAGCCATGTGTCTCTTTGACCAATACACATTCTTCAAAAATTCGTATGCTTCAAGAACTACTTCAATCTTGAACCTTCATATTTTAGGCATATAGAGGCTATGCATCCTATTTTTATATTTTTCATGCTTGTACACCCATCTAGATACATGGAGCAAAAGGTCAAGGGTTCATGGTCATAATATGCTTTGGCATTTGAACCTTCATGGCTTGCTTGATTTCGAACATAGCCTTTCAAGGTATACAAAACTTACAAAGCATGCAAAGCTGCAGTAAGTACCCAACTTAGCATGCAAACTTTAAGAAGAAAAATTGATATGGTCCGAAAATGATATAGTTTCACGAGTAGTATTTAGTTTACCTCTCTATAGAATTCATCCACCGATAATGCACTAGTCTGAAAACTAATTGCTGGAGGTTGAACCCCACTTGACTATCCATAAATAAGAACACTACAATAATCTGTCGAATGACATCCTAACTTTCTAAATGCATTAAATAAGAAATTTTCAAGTATCCAAGGGGATAATGGATATAGAAGAATGAACCTCTTTAGTAGTATGGCTTGTAGCGCATTGGCCGCCTGAACCTTGGAACCTTTCTGTGTATAAGGAACATGAATTAGCACATGATGAATACTAAAATAAATGCTAGTATTGAAAAGTCTACTAGTCCAAACTATATACAATACAAATTCAGCATAACTCGTGAATTAGTAAATTATGAATATAGCAATTTGATGATCCGAATAGCACAAGAATCTAGCATTATGAACATCAGACCATAGTATTGGGTAAGAAATGATATATAAAGGGCAAAAATCTCACTGTACATAACTGAAATGGTTACAGTTCATGTTTTGTATGTTAAAAATGTAACTATTAGAACAAGAAGCTTTACAAAGTCGACTAATCTCAAGTTAAGTAATTGATAATGGCTAAAAATAATTAGAAAACCCATATTGCTTCAGCATACCTAACATGCACCTCAAGAAAATTATATAACTATTGATATGACGCTAATTTGAGATACTTTTTATAATTTATATTTCTCATTGTTCACTTGCATTATAATTGAGGGTTTTGACAATTTATTAACAGTTGACAATTATTTCTTATTTCGTTTGTTTACCTTCTATTTTTTTAGTAACATGAAGATTATCAATTACATATTAGATGAAAAAGATTATTTTTGCACATGTATCAGGCTATAAAGATTACCAATTAAAGAGAAAATTATAGTGACTCTTACATGTCTCAATTCAAATATTTAGAATACTAATGAAAATAAAAAACCGAACAATTGAAAGAACGATAGTGATTTACTTGGGTGCACAAATCTAAGCAGTTAGAATGAACTGGGATACAAAGAAATGTGTGAAAGGATTTATATGCCTTCATAAACCCAGCAGTGCCATTATCATAAAAGAAAGTTAAGGAAGAAGCGCACCAATTTTGTCTACTATATCCTAAGAAAATAATATATAATATATGTTCATTACAAAGGTAACACATTTTACATACATTAGTTAAACTATAAAGAAAATGAGATGACACTCATGTTTCTGCTGTATCTATACTGTTCGTTCTCTGTTGTTGGTTTTTCCTCTTCTTTTAGGGTTCTAGCTCCACTCTAACATACACATCTACTTTATTGGTTTAGATTTTTGAGAGATATAAAAACTCGGAGGAATCACCAGTCAGTGGACTTGGCATAGTAGAACATCAAATGTCTAAGAACTATGAAAAAAACAAAATTAATCTATTTAGTAAACTTTATACCATAGCCAAAATTTGCAACTATATGTATTATTCTTGTTTTATGAAATTGGTTTTCGTTTTATATTTTTTCTGATGTTTGAAATTGAAACATTAACACCAGGCTAAACCAATGTTAGAAGAAAAAGTAAAATTAGTAGCTTGTTTGATATTATAATAATTCTCTAACTACAAGAGCAATTTGGAGAAGTACTAAAGAATGTCATTTAATGGTGATATGAACTCTGTGCTACTTTACAATGATAATACTTAATATAATTTTGAATATAAAACTAATTGGTCTAATTTAAGCTTATAATTTCTAATGGCAAGATATGTTATAAATCGTGCAATTATGTTTCTTAAAACATCTTAAGTAATGAATTTGTTCACTTATACATGCAGGTTTATAGTATACAATGGTAAAATTATTAACATATCCTTAAATTTCTAATAACTCCTAAACCTACTTCAAAATTTCCTTACAAACAAATTTTTGAATTAAAACTAAAAGAATTGCACCCAAGAACACCTGCTATCTCAAATTCTTTAACTGCTATAACTTGCTAAAATTTTATTAAACAACTTGGATGAATGAATTTAGCATGTTTCAATACCAACTTTAACCATCTCCTTTACATGTGTCTGTTCTCAAAAGTTGGACAAGTGAAACAGAGTAATAAAATATACAATAACTTGACATTTGTACCCAAACTCCTACTATCTCGAACTTAACTACAATAACTTGCTAGAATTTTATGGAACGAATTTGATGAATAAATTTGGCATTTTCATTAACAATTTAACCATCTCCATAACATGTTTCGTTCGCAAAGTTGGACAAGTAAAACAAAGTAATATAATATACAGGAACTTAACATTTACAGTAAGTATGATAACATGTTACAATGACTCCAACTGATAAAATATCAGTGCTCTCTTGCAATAATAGTATGTCTTGAGTCATGACCATAACACTGAGTTGCGCCGAGATTGTTGCTTGTGTTCCAAAGAGATTTCTGGATCTATGTCAAGCTAATTCCAAGGCAAAAAAATAAGAAGTATATTTCATTTTAGTTTTCCATATAAAAGGGGACTTTCTAAGATTAACCCATGAAACCACTATAGTATGAAAAGAAAATCTTACCCATATCCAAGAAGAGAATAAAATAGGGGTAGCATGAAAGGCCTTCGTGATTGGAATGCTGGATGTGGGCCAGGTTGCTGACCAATGTACCTGAGTGGGTGTTCTTTCTCTAACCCACTAGTATTCAGTATAGTCTTTTGCGACGTTTAGCCACTGAGCACGTGTTTAGCTCATGTTTTGAACTTGACATTTTGGCCTACGGGCTTAGACATGATTTGTATATTCTAGACTACAGCTATAGCTGATCATGTATAACTTATACTCTTACTAGTTCTTTAATTTGTACTACTAGCTTCATGATCATCTATATACTATAGTTTGGGATGCTTTATTGTCATATATGCTTGATGATCATATCCTTGTACTTATTTACTTGACTGTGTTTGAGATATCTAGGATTTGCTTGACGTAGGATTTGAATATTGGCTTGTAGCAGTAACTCCTACGTCTACAACTTTGATCGTATTTTAGGGTACTGGAGTACTTTGGTATACGTAGCGGGCCTAGTCAACTTGCCAGTATTCTGGTTCTAGGCGTGACAGCTATCGAAGAGCCTAATAAGGGGTACAAATGTGATGGATTTTGTCGCAATAATAACTGGACGATAAGGATCTTATTCCAAAATCTGCTATATTGGAGCACCAATCTAATTAGACATAACCTTGATATCATGCATACCGAGAACAATGTGTTTCACAACCTAATTAATATTGTGATAAAAGTAAAGAGGAAGACGAAAGACAATCCCAAGGCCAGGTTGGACTTGGAAAAATATATAGACGTCCTGTGTTGCATTGAAAGAAGAAGGTTTTGGGAAGTATAAGCAGCCTAAGGAAATTTAAACATTTGACAAGGAGGATAAAGAGAGACTTTGTAGGTAGATTCAGGGGTTAAAATTTTCAGACGGGTACGTATCGAATCTTAGAAGATACGTCGACCGGAAGAAGAACAAGCTGGCAGAGCCATGAATGTAACGTATTCATGGAGTAATTCCAAATGTATTTCAAAAATTCTTACCTAGGTAGCTTCAGATCCATTGATAGAGCATAGCATATTCTTCAGAGATCTTTGTTCTACTATGTTACTGATCGTCTAAAAAAGCAAGAGAAGGACCATTGCCATAACACTGTACAAGCTTGAGAGTGTGTTCCTGTAGTGCCACGTCCCTACATCGTGCCCCATTTTTGTCCATGGGGTGTGCAAGAAAGGAACATTGTCGCGACCAATTCAGTCGGGACCGATAGATCGGGATCGGTTGAATCGGTCGAACAGGAACGATTGAATTAAGATCATTTTCTCGTTATAGAAAGGCTTCTTCGGAATTAAGTCCCATATTTATTGGGTTGTGCCTCGAGGATTGACTCTGCGGCCGAGTCGGGGGAGACCTCCCGTTGCTCTACTTTTTATATCGTACTTGCTTTGGCTTTTGCTTTCGTTTTCGTGAATGCATTTTCGTGAATATTTTTAATGGTTTTCATGGCTTACATTTTCTAACTTCGCATTCGTATCAAACTCCTTGAATAACACAGTGTTCTAATTAGTTTCTTATGCGATTTCATGTGATCACGTAGGCAATGTCTAAGCACGGCCAACCAGTCCCTCGCCTAAAGCAAAGACTAAGGTGAGTGGCTGACCTCCTTCACATTGACCTTTGGTTTCAAAATCAAGAACTCGGGATAAATATATCAATTTAAAGTGATTTAATCTAAAAATATAAGTTTCACACCAAAAAAAGAATGTTTAAGGTTCTAGAAAAGAGATAAGATTATTTTATCATTTGCAAAGTAGTTTCAGCATACGATGCCTCGAGAAATGGGTACCTACGGGACGCTAAATCAAAACGTACAGCTTGTGTGCAAACTATAGAAATGAATCGATTAATGAATATCGTAACGATAAGGCTAAGTGCATAAAATGGCTAAGTTTCAAAAAGAACAATACGGTCATTGGACAACTTGTGCACAAGGGGTAGTATTCTCGAACGGTTGCCTAGGCCAAGACCTGATTCGGTCTGGAAGGAACGACTATAGCAAGTGCTATCAAGATCGGCACAGGTGATACACAAACTTTCGTATAGGGCTCGCTACCCGACGCAAAAGGGTCGTCGTCTAACCCAGCTATAGTCCATGATGGCTTGACATTACCAGTGACCTTCCCACCCTTTCGTTGCTTGAACTAATGTATGTAAGACAAGATAAAAATGATAACTGCTGAATGTATAGAATTTGTATGCTTGGCTCAAAATAGGTTAACATGCAAATCGATCAGGATGGTTAGAAAGATCACCAAATAGCTAACATGTTTTATAAAACTGCTTGAACAAATGAGAGAATAGATTTTAATTAGCCACTCGCTAGTACATGTGATCGTACTAACCCTCGCTCCCTATAGGTGGTACGAATCATGAGGGACGTGCCAACTGACCAAGGCGACGTTCTGGTTTTGAAGCTTCAACCACGCATCGAAGACTCCCGTCGCATTACTTTTGAAGACTCTCTTTAAAAGTCCAAAGAACATATCTCGGCCTCCCTCTAATCCAGGTGGCTGGAATACTGTTGTTGTAAATGAGGGATGTATGTATGGAACGACTATCTCATCGGCACTCCTTTTATAATCGAGTCATATTATAAGCCCGCACGACAGAATGTAATAGAGTCTGTAAATGATGTCTATTATTAATAAAATACAAAGTTTCTCTGCCTCAATGTGTTGTTTAATTTTTCTGTGCTCTTTTTCTTATATGTTGTGTTTCGGATTACCTTATGACTATGCCTTGTACGATCGAAACCTAGGTTTGTACGGCATCACGCCCGGGGGATGACTATCGATTCTTCGAAATCGAGGCTAGATATAATGGTATCCGAGCATGGCTTTACGTTCATAGCCTCCAGTCTCGAGTCTCTAGTCTCGAACTGTTAACCTTGTGTCGATGAGAGGAGTTGTTTCATTTGCTGAACCCAAGACATTTTTTGAAACTAACGATAGTTGCCTTTTTCCCTAAGAGTTGTGGAACCTCGGGCAGAGGGCGAAGTGAGCGTTTCCAGTAACTCGAGTAGTTCCAAAGCCGAGCCTTCCGTCAACCCAACGGGGAGGATGCCTACCGAAGCCGGACCTTCCGATAATCCTATGGAGCGGATGCTGTATATGCTCGAAATACAGCAGAGGTAGGCTACAGCATTCCAACAAGAAAGCAAAAAGCTGTACCTGCAGTCCGAAAGGCGACAGGCCCAAGTTGAAGCCCGGTTCGAAGTGTAATTCAAGATGTAGTAAGGGCAACTTGACACGCTATGGCGGTTGGTGCAAACGGTCATGACCAACAGGAACTTTGTAACCCGTACTATCGAACTTGTGACCCGATCCATTGAAGTTGCACCTGGGGAGCCTTTGTCTCAGCTTGCGAAGCCAGAGAATAACACCTTCGACTATACCAACTTAAAGAAACTGTTTCACACTTCCTTCTCCGGCACCGAAGACCCTTCCCTCGTGATCCACAGGTTGGACGAGATCGACGACAACTTCGAGCTCATCAGCATCGATGAGGCCAAGAAAGTTGCCTGCACTCAACTTCAAATTCAGTTAAATGCACAAGACTGGTGGGCGGTACAAAAGCAAGCTATACGTCTTGATGATCCTACCGTGCCGATATCCTGGGCTACGTTCTGTAAAGCCTTCGAAGTCGAGTACTTACCTACGGCGATCCGCCAAGCGAAGGAGAATGCGTTCGTGCCGCTGAAACAAAAAAACATAACGGTACGCGAGTATGCTGCAGAATTCAATAAGTTGGCCTGATTTGCTGGTATCTACCTGCCAATGGCGGAGAGTCGAGCACGAAGCTTCGAAGTGGGCCTGAGGCCTTCTATTTTCTGCTCATGTGACTATGCCTGATTATCAAACAACGGGCGAGTCACTCAACCATGCCCTTCATCTCGAGCCTCAATACCCCCCCATCGCCACAGTCACTGTGCTTACCTACAATCATAAGCGCCATGGCAACCCAGGAGGTAACAATGCATATAAGTGTCTAAACCACGGCAAAGGAGGTGGCAACCAGGGATAAATTAAGTAATTTGTAATCATTGCCACAAGGTGGGGCACGTGGCTAACGAATGCCTAATGAAAAGTGGAGCATGCTCTTTACAAAAACAAAAGTTCGAGTACAAACTAAGAAAAGTGTACAAGAGTATAATTAATTTCTGGGGAAGTACAACTGTAGGAATCTGATCAGAAGACGATAACTTTATCCCTTGGATGATGTGATATCGAAGACACAAGCCTCTGGAGAATGCAACATCACTTTGTTAGGAGATTATGATCATTAGTGATGCTTTGAGACTGATTTGAAACTCTATTTATAGAGTTTTGGAAATAACTATTAAGTAGTTATTCTGAGTGGCACGTACTTCAGATTGTGTGCCTCCTGTCCAGTTGTGCGAGCGGTTACTTCAACTGCTGGGACATATGGCATCATTTGAGTGAGATATGTGTGGTCGTGGGCAGTATTGTGGACACGTTCTTCGAGATTAGTGGCATGTGCGCCACGTCACCCAGCTTCTGGACATAAAATTTGATCAAGTGGCGCCAACTAGCCAGGTTGCACGTGGGCGCAACTCAATAACTGGCACTTTTGATTGGGTCTTCTATGCTGTATTGATTAATTCTCGTGTCACACAATGACTTGTACGAGCTAGCTATCAACGTTAATTACATGCATACAAAATCTCCTCGAGCGCCGCGTTGCACAGGATTTGAATAGATTTTCTTCGATTTTTGTGCTATCAGTTGTCAGTAATGATGACAGCCATTATAGCTTCTCGAGGAGGCTTGCCACGTAGCACCATGCACTCCATCTTTGCCCTAACCTGAGACTGGCGCAACCTAATGATCTGGCGCCACTTGATGATGGCACACCTTAATGAGTAACTCCCCTTAATTTTTAGCTTAGACCCCCTTCAAATTTTTCAAAGTTTGAAAGATTTCAAAATTTTGAAATACTTCGTATTTAGAAAAATTGGACACGGGTTGCGCCTGTCTTTGTTTAACCAACTCTATTTTTTAAGCGTAAGTTGCAGAATAGTCTGAAATACTCTTTAGGCTATAAATAGCCATTTAAAGAGAACTTTTCATTCTTTATTGAGAGTTAATTTCCTCAAAACCCTTTCTTGCCTTCTTCTTTCTGAGCTTCTCCAACCCTCTAATGGTGCTAAAGAGATCTGCAGCTGACAAGGGAAAGGACATTACTGGGCCTTCATCGCATGCATCATCGAAGAGAGTACCTCAATATGCACCGCCCGCTTTGAGAATTGAGACAGCCAACCCGGTACTGGAAGGTGACTCTTCGAGAACGAACCGATCATCGACAGAATTGACCGACTCTTTTTAGATTTTTGGTTTTAATTTACATTATTTTATAACATGTGCCTCCTTTTTTTTAGAATGTAGGCGCGCTTCATAACTTGCACCTTCCCTTTTTAGGGTTTCGTTGTTGTCCACACACTGTTCATTTTTACGAACTGTGTTACGCGAGTTTCAAACTTGTGCCTTCTGATTTTGTGTCATTGCACATGTCAAACTAGAGTAACTTGAGGCCATGCGCAAAACAAATGTTGTGCAATACAGGTGTCACACAACACAGGTGTCGCGCAACACAGATATCACGCAACCTGTGATTTTGTGTATTCTGCTTCATAGAATCGGGCTCTTTTTGAGACAAACTTGTGTTTGTTCTTCTTCTTTTTATTGTTGATCTTAGAGAAGACCCTAATACTAAGAAATTTGCTTTAGCTTTCAATGTACCAGAATATAATGAAGACTTATCAGATGTTTTGTATCCGCAATACGATGCACCTGAATCCAGAAAGGCCATACTCACTTCTTAAGAAAGTAACACTTTGTTATGTCTGATGAACGGTAAAACTTTGGAGAGTGTAGACAATACAGTTCATAAGAAACTGGCCTTCTTGTTTGGAGATGCAGTCAAGAAGAAATCTCAGCCAAAGGCCACGAAAGAAGAAAGGATTTATCAATTTGGGGACAGAATTATGTATATCACTGAGATGTCGAGACACTTATCCTTGTCCCGATATAAATTCTCCAGACACTCTCGACGGATGGTATAGGACATGAATACGATTCAGCAAGCCAAAGTCGGGAAAATATCTTACAGATTTGGTCCGTAGAGCAAGGACCTATTTTACAGTACTTCAGACAGGTACAGCTCCTATTTGAGGGGTTTGAAGCCGAGCTGTATACCTCCGGAAGATTCATCGCTGCTTCTTTATGTCAGGATACCCATCTTAGCGAATACATTTGCTAAAGATGAAGGAAGATACCCAGATCAGGCCATGAGTTTGACAGGCTTAGTGAACCCTGAGATGAAGCGTTGGAGCAGCTTAGCGATTTAGATTCTGGATCAGTTCAAGGACAAACTATAAACCCTTAGCCTAATTTTTTTCTTTTTTAAAATTTTGTTATATATATTTACATACATAAAGGCTATTTAACCTTAGATAAATATCAAGTAAAAAATAAGGGGTTTTATAAGGCCCAAATGAATAGGGGCCTATATGCAATCTTTTAAATTCAAAGTGGATTTGGCTGTTTTCCTTATAAGGCCCTGTTCGAAATGTTAATAGAAGTTTCCCTCCAATCCTTGGCATGATCAACATCAATCCGAATATGTATTTTTGAAAACACAAATTTTTCCTCCATCTAATCCTTTCCTCAGGCCGACTCCTTATAGAGATTAAGAGATTCAATTAAGAGATTACTCAGATCTCTTATATGAATCAAATGGGATTCTATCAGATCTGATTTAAGCCAGATCCTTATCTAATTCCCTGTGATCAATCTACATATATATGTATATGATGACAGCCGAAATCGGTTCCTCTTCAAAAACCTAATAAACTCAAACTCCCTCCCTATCGACAGCGTAGCAACCGTGTTTGCAACAAAGCAGATTGATTTTGCCTCGTGCTCTGTCAGGTAAAATGTGTTTGCATCTACAGTTTCTTTTACGCCAAGTGATGTTTGTTTTAATGACTGAGAAAGGATTAGATAAGAGGTGGGTATATATTTCGAATAGATGTCAGGGAAGAACAGAGGATTAACTATTGGTATCGGGTAGTATGCCTTAGTATCATATCTAATATGGATATTCCATTCGACTATTGCATTGATTTGATACTTGATACCCTACTTGACTTTGGTATCAGGTTTGATACTTACTAACAAATCTGACTCTTGGTACCAGATTCTTATTAATACCATATTCGACTCTTGACTAAACACTAGAGAAACGGGTTACCTATTATGGCAAGATCTATCCATAGATATAAAACCAAAAGGTGGGTGATTTCAGAACTAAAACCACAGTCCCGAGTATTAGTTACAGGTTGAGTATAGGCGAGTTAATAGGGAATTCCTTAAGTGGTATGTCAGGAAAGGAACCTGAGTGTTGTTGGACGTCTAGGATACATGATGCACCTATGGAAACAATAACGGGATTTCTGGACATGAGAGGCACTTCATCATACTAGGAAAGGCCAAATCAATGTTGTGTCTGTGTCGCCGTGATCCTATTGTGTCGTGTCTTAAGTGTGCCCATACAACTTAACTGCAGGCAAGTTATATTTTTGTTAATCCCTTTTAATCTCTCTGAGCTACCCTCTTTACCTGTTTTGTTAACTTCATATTAGGATATTGAGATTGCTTTAGGAGGTATGCATGTGATTTTTATTTCGAAATCAGCCTTGCTCTTATGAAATTATAAACCATTTGCATAATATCAAAGTCATGTTATTGACCTGGCTGTCTGATTTACCTTTAGCCTATGTCGTATTAGGTCTTCCCTATCTCTCTTTGATCTTAATTAAAGCACCTCCTTTGTAGTTAGACCTCCTTAAACCTGGTTAATATCTTTGATACCTAACCGAGCATCTAGCAGTAATTATTAGTTATGGGCAAATGCTTTCTCCTATCCACCTGTCAAGTTGCTTTTTCCATGGTCAACATAAGTTCTATAACAAATATATTTCTTCATAATTATAGAAATGACATAATATTCACTTTCATAATGAATAATCCTAAGTAACATAAATGATAGCTCTTAGGGTATTGGCAACTATGTGAAGTGTTCTGACAATTCTTCTAATAATTCTCCTAAAGGTGTATAGTTCATTGTAATCTTCTTACGTTTTTCTTCATGCAAGATTCCTCTTAGTTTCACAATCTATAAGTTACTTGAGTACTCCATAATGATTAATACTGTATCAGAACAACAAGGTTAAATTCCTGTACCTGTGTGTGTGTTTTGGTTGCCGTAGGTGTGGGAGTATCCTAGTATCGAATACCAGAGTGCATACTGGGACAGGTAAATACTGATGGAAGAGGAATAAATATATATAACAATGAGAAACAGAGTATCCTCATTCAATCCAGGGTGCAGTTCCTATCTAGGCAGGTATGGACACCATCTACAACCTTAGAGACCCGAACCAATGAACTGGGTTTGAAACTTCCTAGTCACCCCTGTGTTTAATGTATCAGGGCACTTCGAGTCTCACATGAGTCCAAGTGGGAACTGTGTATTAACCACTGGGTTGAGTAGATTAGGAAGTAAGGAGTCTAGGAATCTTGTAGCAGTTTATACTAGAGCAAAATCCTTGAATGAACAGGAAGCCGTGAGTACCAGTTGAACAACAGGTGATGACACAACCTGTGTACTGCAGGGGCAGCAAAAGCACAGGTGGGAAGGGAATGGACTAAGTGATAGCTTGTATCCTATAATGGGAGAATTAGTATCTGTTGTATACAAATGGCTAGGAAATATTTCTAGGCTACTAGCAATAAGGTGGTATAGGAATATATGCAAGTAGGAGCATCTGTTGCATTTATGAAGACAAAGGTAGAGTAATCATACTTGGGTTTGCAAGTAGATTATGGTACCAAGTACAGAATTGTGTATATATAAATAAAAATGTGAATATAGGTGGCAAACCAAGTAAGTGTTAGTGAATAAATCCAACCAAACTAGTTAAAGGAACCAATTAGTTAATAGTGACATAGAAACCCTAAAACTTCTGTAGACAGGTTACTTTTACTTGAAACCTCTTTTGACTTTGTAATTTTATAAATAGGTTACTTGGACCTCAACACGTATTCTGACCCGTGCCAGTAGCGCAGGACCACAAGCAAGTATACCTTGCCTTTCTTTACAGCTTTATTTACATGCTCATTTTCTTTCATCATCTAGTTATTGATATGTGTTTCTTTATTATTATAGTGTCCTTGTTCACAGTTGGTCTTATAGACATATTGAACAAGTTTCACACTTGTGCTTGATCGAGTCGTATCATAGAACGAATGAGCTATAGTGAACCGCTATTTCCTATTTATCGTTTTCTCAACCTGTGAGTCCATACTAGGGACGAGGGTTGACTGTTGGCACCTGCGAGTCCACACTATGGGCGAGGGTGATTGCCTTGAACTAACCTGTGAGTCCACACTAGGGGCGAGGGTTTGGTTATCCATTGATCTCGTATTTACTTGTTTTCTTCTAGCAGTTCATTTAGGCGTAGTTATTCATAATCGTGTATCAGTATTGCCTAGCCTTTTCATGTTTTATCCTGGATTTTTTTCTTGCATGATAAACTGTTTGAAAGGCTTATATATTATGTATCTTGCTAGTCCTCTGAGGACCTGATGATCTCTTCAGGTTTAGCTGGGTTTGACCCAGGTGCATACGAGCGGGTTTGAGCCAGTTTCAGACCACGGTACTACTGCAGTGAAGATGAATTTGATGTTTAGCCTAGTTTGACAAAGTTTATTTTATTTCATGTCTTTACATTTTTTTCCATCTATTGGTAGTAGATTTGTATCCACCGGACGAGACTTGGATTCTTGATAGCATGGAAACATTTCAGTTCATATTATATTATTATCTAATTTATTGACATTCATTGATCTTAATTCTATCTTTTACTATTCTGTGGATGAGATCCAGATTGCAATGTTGGTTACAGATTCTGTGACTTGTGTATATTAGACAACGTTCTACCGCCGACACTGCACATAGGCTGGGCTTCGATACGCCTCGTATCCGAAAAGTGGGTACGGGTCGTGATAAGTTTTTTTGGTGGCCCATGCAGGTCTGCGCTAATTATTTCGGTTATATTACTGTACCGACGTGAGCCTGGAAATAGGATTAGACTCTTAGGATCTCATCCACATGTCTTAAACTCATTATTGATCTCTGTCCTTGATTTTTATTAAAACCTTGACTTGCATCCTGCTTGAAATCTTCATACCGTCTAATGTTTTCTTTTATTACAGTAAATGAATTCTCAAGACAGGGACAATGCTTTCCTGAACACCCCACCGACTGCAGGAGGATTCTTCACGTACATGACCCCACTGACGTAGGGAGGCCAACTTACTCAGATGGGCTATCCATCTCAGCCGTAATTCTCGAGATTTCGCAGAGACGACATTCCACCACCTCCACAGTTTCATCCGCAGACTCCACTACCAGCACCCGTTCTGTCTTCAGCATCTGCACCACCACCAGCTCAAGTTCTACATCGAGCGCGTGTTCTCCATCCAGCACATGTTCCATATCCAGCTCCTACCATGCACCATGTACTAGCAATGTATCCAGCCCCTGCCGTATATCCAACAGATATTCTGCCGCCGCCACCTGCACTGGACAATGCTACTCTCCTCGGAATCTTCCAGCAACTCGTCGCTTCCCAGACAGTGTAGGCCAACACCTTCTGTGACACCTTGAGAGAGGCTCTCCAGACTAGAGATGCTCTACGACCGCGCAGTGGAACTTCCAAGAATTTTATGGACCTTAGGTCTAGAGAATTCAAGGGGACGGAATGGATTCTCTACGCGGATGAGTGGTTAGAGAACGTGGATAGAATTCTTCGGATGACTCGAGTTCCTGAAGACCTAAAGATCGAGTCAGCTAGTTTGCAGCTTTACGACATTGCCCGTACATGGTATAGAGATGATCCCCGATTTACCGCACTAGATGTGACTTGGGAAGAGTTCAAGGAGCTGTTCAAGATGAAGTTCTATCCTGAAGCAACCCACAAAGAGTTGGAGAACGAGTTCGAGAGCCAGGAACAGGGCAACCTCTCTATCGACGAGTACACCGTAGAGTTCTTCCGCCTCGGTCGCTTCGCAGAAGCCTTGACCCCGGAAGCCAAAGCCAAGAAATTCAGAAAAGGGTTATCACATGAATTTCGCATAGCCATCGCCACCAGCCAGGCCATAACATATGAAAGAATCTTAAAGGTCGCACAGGCGGTAGAGAAAGAGTTGAAGCGCAAGAAAAAGAGAGATCGAGACGGACATGGAGGAGGCATCAACCAATCGGGAGCGGCGAAACATCCCAATGTCCCGAAGGAGACCTTAGTATAGCAGTATCCTCAGCAGCCATGAGCAACCCCACATCAAGTCCAAGATGCCTCCATCTGCCAGTATTGCATGAAGAGAGGCCACGTACAAAAAAATTGTCGTGGTTGGTTAGGTTTGTATTGGACTTGTAGGTCCAACCAACATAGATCTCGAAATTGTCGGAAGAGAAATGCGAGCGCCCCACCACTATCAACTGCACAAGGAAGACAAGCTTTTGCAATGATCATGGAGGATACGACAACACCATAAGGAGGAGCTGACGGTAATTCCTAGTAGATTACAGTAGTGGTATTATTATTGGTCCTACATAAGGCTTTAATTTACGAGTACTTGAGAATTTTTATAGCAACATATTTTGGACTAATCGTTATAGTATATCATAGTTTTATTGAATTTCGAGGACGAAACTATTTTAAGGGGGTAGATTTGTAAACACTTAGCCCAATTTTTTTACCTTTTTGAAATTTTGTTATATATATACATACATAAAGGCTATTTAACCTTAGATAAATACCAAGTAAAAAATAAAGAGTTTTATAAGGCCCAAATGAATAGGGGCCTTTATGCAATCATTCAAATTCAAAGTGGATTTGGCTGTTTCTCTTATAAGGCCCTGTTCGAAATGTTAATAGAAGTTTCCTTCCCTCCAATCCTTGGCATGGTCAACATCAATCCGAATCTATTTTTTTAAAAAACACAAACTTTCCCTCCATCTAACCCTTCCCTCTGGCCGACTCCATAAAAAGATTGAGAGATTCAATCAAGAGATTACTCAGATCTCTTATATGAATCAAATAGGATTCAATCAGATCTGATTTAAACCAGATCCTTCTCTAGTTCCATGTGATCAATCTACATATATATGTATATGAGGGCAGCCGAAATCGGTTCCTCTTCAAAAACCTAATAAACTCAAACTCCCTCCCCATCGAGAGCATAGCAGCCGTGTTGCCAGCAAACCAG
The DNA here is from genome assembly GCA_029216955.1 of Iris pallida. Taxonomy (NCBI): domain Eukaryota; kingdom Viridiplantae; phylum Streptophyta; class Magnoliopsida; order Asparagales; family Iridaceae; genus Iris; species Iris pallida. Next base: position 8,075,833 of record JANAVB010008400.1, read on the forward strand.
ATTGATTTTGCCTCGCGCTCAGTCAGGTAAACTTTGTTTGCATCTACAGTTTCTTTTACGCCAAGTGATGTTTGTTTTAATGACTGAGAAAGGTTTAGATAGGAGGTGGGTATATATTTCGAATAGATGTCAGGGAAGAACAGAGGATTAACTATTGGTATCGGGTGGTATGCCTTAGTATCAAATCTGATATGGATATCTCATTTGACAATTGCATCGATTTGATACTTGATACCTTACTTGACTTTGGTATCAGGTTTGATAATTACCAATAAATTCGACTCTTGGTAACAGATTCCTATTAATACCATATTCGACTCTTGTATCAGTAATCATACATCGACTAGACTAAACACTAGAGAAACAGGTTACCTATTATGGTAAGAGCTATCCATAGGTATGAAACCAATAGGTGGGTGATTTCAGAACTACAACCAGTCCCGAGTATTTGTTACAGGTTGAGTATAAGCGAGTTAGTTGGGAATTCCATATGTGGTATGTCAGAAATGGAACCTCAGTGTTGTTGGATGTCTAGGATACATGATGCACCTGTGGAAACAATAAAGGGATGTATGGACATGAGAGATACTTCATCATACTAGGAAATGCAAAATCAATGTTGTGTCTGTGTCGTCGTGATCCTATTGTGTCGTGTCTTAAGTGTGCCCATACAACTTAACTGCAGGCAAGTTATATTTTTGTTAATCCCTTTTAATATCTCTGAGCTACCCTCCTTACCTGTTCTGTTAACTGCATATTTAGGATATTGATATTGCTTTAGGAGGTATGCGTGTGATTTTTATTTCGAAATCAGCCTTGCTCTTATGAAATTATAAACCATTTGCATAATATCAAAGTCATGTTATTGACCTGGCTGTCTGATTTACCTTTAGCCTGTGTCGTGTTAGGTCTTCTATATCTCTCTTTGATCCTAATTCAAGCACCTCCTTTGTAGTTAGACCTCCTTAAACCTGGTTAACATCTTTTATACCTAACCGATCATCTAGCAGTAATTATTATTTATGGGCAAATGCTTTCCCATATCGACCTGTCAAGTTGCTTTTTCCATGGTCATCATAAGTTCTATCATAAATCTATTTCTTCATAATTATGGAAATGACATAATATTCACTTTCATAATGAATGATCCTAAGTAACATAAATGATAGCTGTTAGGGTATTGGCAACTATGTGACGTGTTCTGACAATTCTTTCAATAATTCTCCTAAAGATACACAATTCATTGTAATCTTCTTATGTTTTTCTTTATGAAAGATTCCTCTTAGTTTCACAATCTATAAGTTACTTGAGTACTCCATAATGATAACTACTGTATCAGAACAGCAAGGTTAAAGTCCTGTACCTGTGTGTGTGTTTTGGATGCCGTAGGTGTGGGAGTATCCTAGTATCGGATACCGGAGTGCATACTGGGATAGGTAAATACAGATGGAAAAGCAATAAGTATATATAACAATGAGAAACAGAGTATCCTCATTCAATCCAGTGTGTATTTCCTATCCAGGCTGGTATAGACACCATCTACAACCTTAGGGACCAGAACCAATGAACTGGGTTTGAAACTTCCTAGTCACCCCTGTGTTTAATGTATCAGAGCACTTCGAGTCTCACATGAGTCCAAGTCGGAATGGTGTATTAGCCATTGGGTTGAGTAGATAGAGAAGTAAGGAGTCTAGGAATCTTGTAGCAATTTACACTAGAGCAAAATCCTTGACTGAACAGGAAGTCGTGAGTACCCTTCGACCAATAGGTGATGAGGCAACCTGTGTACTGCAGGGGCAACAAAAGCACTGGTGGGAAGGGAATGGCCTAAGTGATAGCTTGTATCTTATAAGGGAGAATTAGTATCTGTTGTATACAAATGGCTAGGAAATATTACTAGGCTACTAGCAATAAGGTTGTATAGGAATATATGCAAGTAGGAGCATCTGTTGCATATATGAAGACAAAGGTAGAGTAATCAGACTTGGGGTTGCAAGTAGATTGTGGTACCAAGTACAGAATCGTGTATATATAAATAAGAATGTGAATATAGGTGGCAAACCAAGTAAGTGTTAGTGAATAAATCCAACCAAACTAGTTAAAGGAACCAATTAGTTAATAGTGACATAGAAACTCTAAAACTTGTGTAGACAGGTTACTTTTACTTGAAACCTCTTTTGACCTTGTAATTTTATAAATAGGTTACTTGGACCTCAACACGGATTCTGACCCGTGCCAGCAGCGCAGGACCACAAGCAAGTATACCTTATCTTTCTTTACAGCTTTATTTACATGCTCATTTTCTTTCATTATCCAGTTGTTGATATGTGTTTCTTCATTATTATATTATCCTTGTTCATATTTAGTCTTGTGTCCATATTGAACATGTTCCACACTTGTGCTTGATCGAGTCGTATCATAGAACGAATGTGCTATAGTGAACTGCTATTTCCTATTTGTCATTTTCTCAACGTGTGAGTCTATACTAGGGAAGAGGGTTGACTGTTGGCACCTGCGAGTCCATACTAGGGGCGAGGGTGATTGCCTTGAATTAACTTGTGAGTCCATAATAGGGGCAAGGTTTAGTGATTAGAGTTAAACCTGCAAGGCCACACTAGGGGCGAGGGTTTGGTTATCCGTTGATCTCGTGTTCACTTGTTTTCTTCCAGCAGTTCATTTATGCATAGTTTTTCATAATAGTGTATCAGTATTGCCTAGCCTTTTCCAGTTTTATCCTGGATTTTTTTCTTGCATGATAAACGGTTAGAAAGTCTTGTATATTATGCATCTTACTACTCCCCTGAGGACTTGATGATCTCTTCAGGTTAAGCTCGGTTTGAGACAGGTGCACACGAGTGGGTTTGAGCCAGTTTCTGACCACGGTACTACGGCATTGAAGATGAATTTGATGTTTAGCCTAGTTTGACAAAGTTTATTTTATTTCATGTCTTTACTTTATTTTCGTCTATTGGTAGTGGATTTGTATCCACCAGACGAGACTCGCATTCTTGATAGCTTGGAAACATTTCAGTTCATTTTATATTATTATCCAGTTCATTAGCATTTATTGATCTTAATTGTATCTTTTACTATTCTGTGGATGAGATCTAGATTGCCATGTTGGTTACAGATTCTGTGACTTGTGTATATTAGACAGCGTCCTACCGCCGACACTGCGGCGTAGGCTGGGCTAGGACACGCATCTAAAAAGTGGGTGCAGGTTGTGACACAAACTCCTCGAATTAGAACTTTATGAAGCCATCTGGACTACTGTTCACGGCTTTCGCCCAAATGCTCATATATTCTTGGCTCTGATTGAAAGATACGACAAAACCGGTACCTTCATGACCCATCACAGTGAAATTTGTTTTGCACTTTATGATATGAAATATATCTCACATCTTCCAATAGGTAACAACCCATATGAAGAATATGTACCCACTAATGAGGAACTGGATATCTTGTCTACAAAGAACCCTTAGATGGTGGCTGTGTTTGAGGAGCTTTTGTGCCATTATAAGATATGCTTCATTTATTACAAAAGTGCTTCCATAAGGACCTGTTATACAACCAAGTGGCTGCTGTATTTGTTTTTGGGCCATATCATTGAAGACAAGGTAGTCGAGAGTCAGGTTTGCGATCCTTGCTTCTTCAAACCGCTCAGCCGTAGCGACATAGAAAAACTTATGGAAAAGTCCATGCATACCAATAACATCTTGGTTGTAGACGGGCACCCAATTAAGGCTGGTGCTACTATTAAAAGTTATCTCAGACAGGGTTACAGACCCATGTCAAAAGAAGCCCAGTTGGCAGGTTTTCTTTCTTTGTTGAAGCGACGGTTTATAGTTTCCGGAACAAGTGCAGTTGATAGATTTCACCGAGGTGTACTATTTGCTGTTGTGCATATAGTATTTGGCCACAAGATGGACATTCATTCAGTGATAACTTGTTGTATAAATGCAGGACTACGTTCTTTTGTTGACAACATGTTACACGATAAGGCCGTTCGACTGGATTTTTCCTGCATCAAAATACCTTATGCTTATTTGTTTGGGTGGTTATTTCTACCCCTGTTAGGGTTATATACTAAAAGCATCACTTTTGTAGTAACCTTATTTTCTTAGATTTTGAATGAGAATCATATGGGCAAATGTTTGCATATTGTATTTGTTGTAAGTGTTAATACAAATGTCGGATATTCTATATTGTAGATAATATGGTGTGTGGTGTCACACAGAAGATCATATTATCAGTTTCCTATGGAGTATATAAATAGTTTACAACCTAGATGGACTTGGACAATCTATTGGAAAGGTTATAGTGTAATCTGGTATTAGTCTATCTTGACTATAGGTTTATACTAGTACACTTTGTGTGTATTGACAGGACCACTTGAGGTGGTTCTTTTTGTACTGACTACATAAGAGAACAAACACCTCTATTATTATGGATGCTTGTGCTCTTAATCTGGATATAATAACAGACATGTATATGCAGTGTGCATTACTTTGACTCAAGAAAGAGTGAGATTCATTATGGATCAACAACCTCTATGAATTGGGTAATAACATTGTATGTATGATGGGCTATTGATTATAAATGGAATCCATGTCCCGATACATCGGGTTGATGATGTTCCCTTAAGGAGCTTATAAGGATTGTCATGTAAACCCTGCAGGTGAATTATATCTGACATGACAAATAAAGTTGAGCGGTACTACTTAAGGATAGAAGATGTCGAATCAATATAGTTGTCAGTAACTTAATTTGATCGACGGACATACGATATCTTAACATGGGGAGCCAAACGAGCATATAATAAAAGGAGCCCACAAACATAATTTAGGATTAGGGAGGTAGTGCAACAATAGCTTCTTAGTGGACCGAGCTCTTGTTAATGGTCCTGGATTGTATGTTCGGGCTGAACACGGGATATCCAGATCCGTTAGGAGGCCTAACCCTAATTTCTCCTCATTGTCCCTGTCGCAGCCTATATATATTCTCTATTCTCTGGCCGCCATATTACTGATCAGAAATCTGAAGCTTTCTCTAAATTCGTGATTCACGTAAGGAGAGAAAGAGAGGGATGCCAAGGAGAAGAAAAGGTTGGAAGATCGTTGCCCACACGACGTCCAACTCGAGGAAGGAATACGTGCAGAAGATCTTGGGGTCGTCCGCTCGAGATTGCCAGAAATTACTTGTCTTCTTTTCGCCGCAGATATAAATCGTGAACCCTACTTTTCGCCTATGAAGGGTTAGAACACGTATTAAATCTGTTTAACTTCCTATCAATCAATACACACACCAAAGTAAGGGTCCTGGGAATCCCTAGTTCCATCAATTGGTATAAGAGCCACTTTGGATCAGTGTATTGATTGATACGTCCATGTTGTCCAATAAAACATGTGCTGTGTAATAGTCGGTAGATGTAGATCTATTCTAACTCGATTTTGCAGGCATCTTAGGTCCAACTATTATGGTCCAATGCATGTTTTTTATTGTGTTGTTTAAACCACGAATATATCGTGGATGTTGTTGTTGCTGTGGATGTAATTAAAATCACGAGGGTTGATCGTACTTATTATTTAAATTGATCACTCGTAATGGCGGTGGTGGCTGTTTCTGACGCCGAACGAGATGCTAATTTTAGCAGTCCAAAGACAGACAGATGATTTTTGATGAAGGAATCGAACCCCGAATAGATCTGCGCAGTGCTGAATTTTGGATTCGGATAGTTGAGGACGGAGCAGGAAAGATGACCATAATAGTGGGATATTTTTCTCTTATTTGTTGTCATTTTGCTTTTTCTGATTATGCATGTTTATTATTGTGTGGATGTTTTTTTTGAAAACTAAGCCTACATTAATAATGACAACATGGACATAATATCAACTAGTAGAAAAACCCTCATTATTAAATAACTAAGAAGGAGAGGATATTTATTTAGTATAAATTCTATGGTCTCTATTACTGGTTTGTAGGTGATGTAATTATACTTGCGCGTTGGCTTTAGTGCCTTCATCCATATCGGATGAGTATAATTATGGATCACCAGTACAAACTTCCTTAGGGATAATTGTAGAAAATTATCTAATATCTGTTCACTTCTCCATCTGAAGGAACTCATTACAAGGTAATAGCGTTAGTATTAATTAAGTAATGGTATACACTTAGATACAAATAATGGTATTCTCCCTATCAGAGTCAGTGCTATTATTTGTATGACCAGAGCAAGACCAACATATTAATTTTATTTGTCATAAAGTTATGTTGACATGATAGTAAAATTAACAAAAAAAACCTACTTGAACAAAGTTGAATTTGTATACGTCCACACTATCGTGGCATGCCAAATTCATGGTGTTCAAGGTGTTGGTGAATTTCTTATTATTGTTTTGAGTGAATCAATATTTAATTAATTCAAAAAGTTTTTTTTGTCCTACAAAATTTTATTTATGTGACTCTTAGGATTTAAAGAATGGTTTTTTCAGTCCACTTTTGGTGATTCTTAAAGAAAACAAACTTACTGGACCTGATTATATTGAATGGAAACATAATTTGGACATTGTTCTGACTGCTGAGGAGTACAAATATGTACTTATTAAGGAATGTCCACCTAAGCCTGATGCTAACTCTGATGAAGAGGTCAAGGAGGGTTATAAGAAGTGGAAAAAGGTAGATGAGATGGCGCGGTGTTACATTGTGGCATCTATGTCAAATGTACTGCAACAACAGCATCAGGCCATGGCCACAACTTATGACATGATGTAAAACCTCAAGGAACTCTTCGGACATCAGAGTAGAGCAGTTAGGCAGTTTGCTATGAAATGTTTGATAAATACAAAAATGGCTGAGGGTACACCTGTAAGGGATCATGTTCTCAAGATGATGGGTCATCTGAATGAGATGGAGATCCTTGGAGCTGAAATCGATGGGGAATCCCAGGTCGATATCATTCTCGGGACTCTGTCTAAAAGTTTTGATAATTTTTACCTTAATTACAACATCAACAAATTGTTGTATAGTTTGACAAAACTTGCAAAAGAGCTACAGGATGCTGAATCTCTCTTTAGGCAGAGTGGTCATATTTTTGTTTCTAAAAAGGCTTCTACTTCTAAGCCAAAAGGCGGTAAGAAGAAGAATAACATTCAGGAATAGGAAAACTCAGCAAAGAAGGACATGGCACCTCAAGGCGCGATGAAAAAGCCGAAAGGCAAATATTTCAAGTGCAAAGGGTCAGGACATTGGAAGACTGATTGTCCAATTCTCAAACAAGGGAACAAAAAGGGTATATCTCATTTACTAGTAGTTGAAACATGTTTAGCGGTGTTATCTACCGGCACCTGGTGTGTAGATACAGGAGCCACTAATCATTTCTATAATACATTTCAGGGGTTCCAGGAAACCAGACAGCTCAGTGATGGAGAGATATGCTTGTTCATGGGGGATGCTAAAAAAGTAGCGGTCGTTGCATTAGGAGATGTTACTTTATCTTTTGGTAGAAATAAGTCTTTAATATTGAGAGATTGTCTTTATGTACCTTCACTTAGAAGGAATTTAGTTTCTGTTTCTATGTTAGTTAAGGATGGATTTTCAGTTTATTTTAATGACAATATTGTTATTAGAAAAAATAAATATTTTATCTGTTCTGGTGCATTTGTTGATTATTTGTATGTCATTAATCCTATTTCGCCCATAATGCAACTTATGGAAATGAATAATATGTCATCTAACTTAAATAAGAGAAAAGAACCTTCTTGTATGAAACAAACATATCTTTGGCACTTGCGATTGGGGCATATTAACCTTAGAAGGATTCAAAGACTGGTTGAAGATGGACCTTTGAGTTCATTGGAAGTGGAGGCACTACCAGTCTGTGAATCCTGCTTGGAAGATAAAATGACCAAAAGGCCTTTTACGGCAAAGGGGTATAGGGCCAAAGATGTGTTAGAATTGGTTCATTCTGATTTGTGTGGACCCATAACTATCCAAGCTAGAGATGGCTTTGAATATTTTATCATATTTATTGACGATTATTCAAGGTATGGATACATTTATTTGATGCGTCGTAAGTCTAAATGCTTTGAGAAATTCAAAGATTACAAGGCTAAAATGGAGAAACGTCATGGAAAATGTATCAAATCATTGCGATCAGATCGTGGTGGCGAGTACCTCTTTGGAGAGTTTAGGGATTATTTATCAGAGGTTGGGATTGCATCCCAATTGACTGCACCTGGAACGCCCTAGCAGAATGGTGTAGCCTAAAGAAGGAATAGAACTCTTATGGAGATGGTTAGATCAATGATGAGTTATTTGGATTTACCAGATTCATTTTGGGGATATGCCTTAGAGACTACAACATATATTTTGAACTTGGTTCCTTCTAAGTCAGTACCTCTTACTCCTATATAGCTGTGGATTGGGCGTAATCCTAGTCTGAAATATGTTCGCATTTGGGGTAGTCCAGCACATGTGCTGAATGGGAAAGCAGATAAGTTGGAATCTCGTACAGAAGTACGCTTGTTTGTAGGCTATCCAAGAGGAACGAAAGGAGGTTTATTTTATAGTCCTAAGGATCAGAAGGTCATTATTAGCACCAATGTCCGATTCTTAGAGGAAGACTATGTGATGAACCATAAACGCACAGGTAGAGTTGTTCTAGAAGAACTGAGAGGTGAGACACCAAGTACTTCAGTACCAACAGTACAAGAGAATGAACCACAAATAATTGCATAACGTGTCACAAATGTTACACTACAACCTATAGCACCTCGTCGTAGTGGGAGGGTCGTAATACAACCTGATTGATATATGTTCTTGGGAGAGTCGTCAGACTTCGTCCCTGAGGAACAAGATTATGATTCCTGTACCTACAATAAAGCAGTCCAAGATAAAGATACAGTCTTGGCAAAAAGCAATGATATCTGAAATAGAATCTATAGATTCTAATCAGGTCCGGGAGCTTGTTGAACCACCCGTTGGTGTAAAAGCCATTGGATGCAAGTGGGTCTATAAGAGAAAAAGAGGATCTGACGGTAAGGTTGAAACCTTGAAAGCTTGGCTTGTAGCAAAAGGTTTTACTCAAAGAGAGGGTATCATTTATGAGGAAATCTTTTCTCCAGTAGCCATGCTTAAGTCTATCTGGATTCTTTTATCTATTGCAGCTCATCTCGATTATGAGATTTGACAAATGGATGTCAAGACAGCTTTCTTTAATGGAAGTCTTAAGGAAGACATCTATATGAAACAACCATACGGGTTCATTGAAAAGGGCCAAGGGCATCTTGTTTGTAAGCTCAAGAAGTCCATTTATGGACTTCAGTAAGCTTACAGATCTTGGAACATATGTTTTGATCAGGTGATAAAATCCTATGGATTTGATCAATGTCAGGATGAGTCATGTTTATTCAGAAAGTGTGACGGAAACGTGGTGGTGTTCCTAGTACTTTATGTGGATGACATCTTGCTCATTGGAAACAATATGAAGGTGTTATCTGATTTAAGTGTATGGTTATCCAAATAATTTGATATGAAGGACTTGGGAGAAGTACGTCACATCCTTAGGATCAAAGTTCTACGAGTTCACAAGAAAAGGATGTTGGGCTTATCCCAAGCTTCCTATATTGATACTGTACTAACTCGTTTTAGTACACAAAATTCTAAGAAAGGTTTCTTACCTTTTAGACATGGAATTGCTCTATCAAAGGAGTAGTGTCTGAGGACACCTAAAAAGATAAAGAACATAAAGGCAGTTCCTTATGCTTCAGCAGTAGGAAGATTAATGTATGCAATGCTATGTACGAGACCAGACATCTGCTTTGCTGTAGGCATAGTCAGCAGATATCAGTCTAACCTAGGAAAAGAGTACTGGACTGCCGTAAAGCATATTTTGAAGTACCTGAAAAGGACTAAAGAGTATATGCTAGTTTACCAGGCAGATAGTTTAGTTCCATTGGGGTATACAGACTCAGATTTTTAGCCAGATAGGGATTCCAGGAAATCTACCTCAGGTTATGTGTTTACTTTGGAAGGTGGAACTATTGTATAGAGGAGTATCAAGCAAAAATGTATTGCTGATTCCACCATGAAAGCTGAGTATGTGCATAGCAGCCTCTGAGGCAGCCAAAGAAGCGATTTGGCTCAGAAACTTTCTGTTGGACTTGGATGTGGTACCTAGTTTGCCTAAGTTTATTACATTTTATTGTGATAATAGTGGAGCAGTTGCAAACTTAAAGGAACTACGAGCCCATAAGACAGGTAAACTCATTAAGTGTAAGTACCACCTGATACGAGATTTCGTACAGAAAGGAAAAGTTACTGTGATCAAGATAGCATCAGCCGACAACCTAGCTGATCCCTTTACAAAGAGCTTACCAGCTAAGGCTTTTGATAGTCATGATGAGGGAATGGGAGTCAGATGTGTAGCAGCATAGCTTTAAGTATGAGTGGAAGATTTGTAACAGTATACTGAAAAGCAATACTTTGAGTATAAGTGGGAGATTGTTAGGGTTATATACTAAAAGCATCACTTTTGTAGAAACCTTATTTTCTTAGATTTTGAATAAGAATCATATGGGCAAATGTTTGCATATTGTATTTGTTGCAAGTGTTAATGCAAATGTTTTATATTCTATACTGTAGACAATATGGTGTGTGGTGTCACACAGAAGATCATATTATCAGTTTTCTATGGAGTATATAAATAGTTCACAACCTAGATGGATTTGGACAATCTATTGGAATGGTTGAAGTATAATCTGGTATTAGTCTATCTTGACTATAGGTTTACACTAGTACACTTTGTGTGTATTGAACAGGACCACTTGAGGTGGTTCTCTTTGTACTGACTACATAAGAGAACAAATACCTCTGTTATTACGGATGCTTATGCTCTTAATCCGGATATAATAACAGACATGTATATACAGTGTGCATTACTTTGATTCATGAAAGAGTGAGATTCATTATGGATCAATAACCTCAATAAATTGGGTAATAACATTGTATGTATGATGGGCTATTGATTATAAATGGAATCTATGTCCCGACACATCGGGTTGATGATGTCCCCTTAAGGAGCTCATAAGGATTGTCATGTAAACCCTGCATGTGGATTATATCCGACATGACAAATAATGTTGAGCGGTACTACTTAAGGATAAAAGATGTCGAATCAATATAGTTGTCAGTAACTTAATTTGATCGACGGACATACGATATCTTAACATGGGGAGCCAAACGAGCATATAATAAAAGGAGCCCACAAACATAATTTGGGATTAGGGAGGTAGTGCTACAATAGCTCATTAGTGTACCGAGCTGTTATTAATGGGCCTGGATTGTGTGTTCGGGCTAAACACGGGATATCCAGATCCGTTAGAAGGCCTAACGCTAATTTCTCCTCATGGTCCCTGTCGTAGCCTATATACATCCTCTATTCTTTGGCTGCCATATTACTGATCAGAAATCTGAAGCTTTCTCTAAATTCGTGATTCACGTAAGGAGAGAAAGTGCGGGCTGCCAAGGAGAAGAAAAGGTTGGGAGATTGTCGCCCACACGACGTCCAACTCGAGGAAGGAATACGTGCAGAAGATCTTGGGGTCGTCGACTCGAGATTGCCAGGAATTACTTGTCTTCTTTCCGCCGCAGGTACAATTCGTGAACCCTAATTTCCGCCTATGAAGGGTTAGAACACCTATTAAATCTGTTTAACTTCCTATCGATCAATACGCACACCAAAGTAAGGGTCCTGGGAATCCCCGGTTCCATCAGCACCATCCCAGCTTAATGGACCATGATATAGGTGAAGTTGGAGGCAACTTTATCAGGCGTTATTCTAACGCTCGATGGAATATAAACGCATTTTCAGATTACAAAAGAACATTGAACCGAGGATCTGGATGGAGATTTCAATGTGTCTCTCCTCCTCTAGGATATGAGAATCTTCCCCTACAGCTCATGGATTTAGAAACGGCATCTCTCCATCTGTCTTCGGCTAATTTTGCATGGTTGAAGATAATCTGGTCATCTCACCTAGTATACCAATTTGAGGAAGACTGTTTTCTTGAACCATATTTGCCAAGTCGATTCGCTCGGCAATTTGACTACAACCAGCTGCATGTGGAGAATGCCACTACTTGCCTTCAAGCCAAGGATTTTCTGATTGATGGTGCAAGAGCTTGGAAATATTATACTACAAGAGGTACCGAAGCTATGTTCTCTATGCCCAATAATCTTGCTCAGGGTCCACGTATGTTATACAAATACGCGAATTTTTATACTTCGGCAAACACTTTCGCCGAAAACTTTGATCTGGCCCATAACTTTGCTAGTGATAGGCGATGAAAATCTGGAGTCCGTACTGCATAATTATTCAGGGATACAGAAGATCGAGACCCTGCCGATGAACCTCTGGAGGCTTCTCATGTAGGCTTCCTAGATGAAGTAAATAATCCGTTGGACGTATCACTAAAGGTACAAAATGAGAAGTCTTCTTCCAAGGGTCTTAAGAAAAGGAAGACTGGAGTGTCATCTGCTCCTTCACATCATGATGATCTTCCTTCTTTACCTAAGGCTCTAGGGAAGAAAAAGATGAAGACCACTTTGGTCATTAGTGAACAGCCTACCACCAGGACAACTCGGTCCCAGTCGAAGCAGATGCATACTGGAGCATCCCATGGGAAAGGAGAGATACTCCTTTTTCGGTTCCAAAATAGAGTGGAGTCGCCCGATAAGAAGTGCCCAAAATGCAAGATAACCTTGATGAGGTCGAAGAAGAACCTGTAGCACCTCTGCTACGGAAGGCCAGAAGAAAATTGTTGGTGAATCGAGCAGAACGTTAAGCAATTGACGCTTCCTCCATCCCTTCCAGACCAAAGGACTTTGATACATCATTACCCTCGCAGAAGGATCTACGATCTCAAAAAGGTAATTTCTGTACTTTTAAGCATAATTAAGATATGAATTATATATATTTTGATATTATTCTTTTTCACCTACAAAGACTACAATAATTGATATTACAGTCTCAGTTACTACCGAGGAAATCCCAGGATATCGAGTTGTGTGGACGACTATTTTCGTAACTGCACTGGCTGGAGCAGGAGTAACATTATCGTCCCCGACTCCAGATGTCCCAAAGGCTACATTCCCGAGGAGGAGTTGCCTCCTATAGAATCTCAAGCCGGGGTAGCCGATCTTCCGGCCGCTCAAACTCCTACTCGTTCTCAAGAAAATCGAGAAATGATAGAGGCCCTCTAGGATTATGACTATGGCGATGTATCAATCGGAGATAATTCCACAAGCGCTGCTGAAAAAGAACCGGTTTCTGTGGATGTCCCACTGATTCTGGCTGAAGTAGGCCATATAACTGTTGAGGGTGAAGAGCACCATGTTGTTGATAAGAGGCATCTAAGCCCAAAAACTGGTGATCCTAAAAATAATGACGGTCAGACTTCGGCACTTAAAGATTTTAGGAATGATGAAAATCCTAGCAATGTTGCTGCAGATACTCGGACCCCTGCCAATCAAGCTCTTAAGGTCAAGGATGCAAAAGTAATTTCTTCAGCTTACCAAGCAGAGTTGGGGGCCAGAAGCAGCAGTTTCCTATCAGGCGGTTCAGAGACTAGAAAGAGTCAGGCGGTAGTGTCTGAAACTACCAAGGCCGAGCTCTATACTGATTTGGTTACAACCCATGATACCCTACATGTACTACCAAGTTTTGGTAAATTTCTGACTTTTAATCACCTTAATTTTTTAATGATATACACTGACTATGTATCTTGACCGTAACAGGTCCTGTGGGGATGATTGTGCCATTTCCTTCGATGGCTCTCTGCTTCAGCTCATCAATGGCTCCTCTAGATATGGTGATCCATACTGGAGAAGGAAGCTCGACTATGATGCGTGTAATCGGGTCTCCTGGTGCACATTCTAAGATTCCTCCAACTGCTTTTGGAGGACAAATTCCAGCAGAGGTAGCTACTCCGGGCGTCTTAGCGATAAATAATCTCATCGTAGAGTCTAATACCAATGCTTTCCTCACATCTTTGAGGCCTCTAGTTCAAAGGGTACTGGAGAAAAATAATCCTTATCTATCAGTAAGGGGTCCTTCCTCCTATATAATTGTAGCCATTCGTAAGGTCGGAGATATGGATAGAGCCACCCATCTGGAGCATATCTTAGATGCGCTTGAAGAATCTATCAAATCTTACAAAGGTCTGATAAGAGGAAATATTCAGAAACTTGTAGACGCTGAGTTTGAGACAATGGCTCACGAGGCTGTAAGAAAAAAAACTGAATTCGAAGCTTCTGTGGTGGCTTTCTCACAACGTACTGCAGAAATTGAAGTTCATATTGTTAAAGCAGCTTCTTCTGTTGAACGGCACAAGATTGAAGCTATTGAGAAGGAGAAAGAAGCTTCTGAGTGCCATACTCGCATTCGAGAACTAGAAACTGAGTTAGCACGGCTCCAAGAAGTACTTAAAGCAGCTCGGTAACGTAAAAAGGAAGCGCTAGAGTTGCATCAAATTGCTGAGAGCCAACTAGATGAACTGAGGCGACAAAAAGATGAATTTTTCTAAGCCGATCATGCTGAATTAGAGCGCCAAGATGCCTCACTGATACCCTTTGATGCGGATTCTGGAAGAGCTCAAGCTCGACAACAGGTGCTCAATTCTAGGCTAGAAAGAGCTGAGAACTTGAAGAGGTTGATCATGGAGCTCAGTACTCGACCTCCCCAATAAATTTTTTGTTCTTTTTTTTTATAATGTAGTCTTAAAATTTTGAATCATCAATAAAAATTAATGATCTTTTTATGGTTCCATTACTTGTTGCATGCCTATGATAGACATAAGTAATATATCAAAAGTAGGAAATATGTTCAGAGGTGCCGGACGTGACATATCTCCTTAGAAAATAATAATATTTATTAGATCTGTACAGAGGTAATATGGACATGACAAATTATAATGCTTAAAATATTGTCATTTCAATAGACGACCTTATGTGGACATGATAGGTCGCTGACGTAGATAGTAGAATTCAGAGGTAATGTGAACGTGAATTCAAATATTTATTCTGTTTATCTTCGAATCAGCTATGATTTCAAAGATAGGGTTTATGATCAAGTGATACGATGTGGATATATTTCGCTGTGGATTTAAAAGTTTATCAGAAGAGTAAATAAGAGGCAATAACTCAATGCTTTCTCTCCTCTTTTTTATATACAACATTCAGAAGATATCTTATACATCCTTCAAACATAGTATTTCTTCAGAAATTTTCCATTAATAGGCATCATAGCGACTCGGCCATCCATCCCGGTTTATTGATAAGCCCCGTTTGGAAAAACCTTGCTTACAACATATGGACCTTCCTACTTCACTTCGAACTTGCCTTGGCTCCTGTATGTCATAGTCATAGGACGTCTGACAGTAAGAACTAGTTTGTCTTTCTGAAACGCTCGTACTTTGACTTTACGATTGAAAGCTTTTGAGATGCAGGCCTAGTATAGCTCGATATGTTGTTGAGCTAGTAGCCTTTTCTCGTCAACCGCTTCCAGTTCTTGAAGTCGAAGATGATTGTTGTTTTCTGTTGTGAGTTCATTAGAAATTGCAATCCTCAGAGAGGGAATTTGAATTTCCAACGGTAGAACAACTTCACATCCATACACCAAAGAGAAAGGTGTACAACCAGTAGGATTGCGTACAATAGTACGATAAGCCCATATACATTCTCCAAGCTTTTCACTCCAATTGTGCTTATTAGTAGAAATAAACTTTTTGAGGAGTTTGATTATGGTCTTGTTGAATGCTTCAGCCAAACCATTAGTTGCAGGATTATAGGCAGTATAAGCGATATTATCGATTTTATTGTCACCACAGAATCGAGTAAAGTTCTGACTGATGAATTGTGGTCCATTATCATGAATGATTTGCCAAGGAACGCCAAATCTGTATGTCATATGATGTTTGACGAAGTTGATAACATTGTTGATCTTAACTTCGGACAATAGTATAGCTTCGGCCCACATCAAAAATAATCAGTTATAGCCAGTATAAAGCGATGTCCTCTAGATGACGGTGGATTGATAGACCCAATGAGATCCATGCCCCAAGCTTCAAAGGCCATGATGCGGCAGTCGGATGAAAAAAAATCGATAGTTGGTGGATAAAGTCTGCAGGGATTTGCCAAGCTCGGCACTTCCTTGCATACTCGATGGCATCTGATACCATACTAGGCCAGTAGTAACCCATACGTCGAATACGATCCTGTAGCTTAGGAGTTGGCTGATGTGCACCACATACCACCATGACTCTCCCATAGTATTTGTTTGCTTCATCTCCTGCAAGACACCGTAGGAGTAGACCATCAAATATTCGTCGATAAAGGGTCTTGGTGGTATGATTATAATAGAATCTAAGTAATCGCCGACGAATGGTTATAGCTTCTTTAGGATCTTCGGGTAAGATGTCATGTACCATAAAGTCAATGAAAGGAACTCTCCAGTCTTCTCTGATGATGTTGATTTCAGTTGAATTACTGAACTCAATGTTTGAATTATTCTCAATGCAAAATAACTCTCTATTAGTAATAACAATCATCTGCTGACTTCTGACTGGAATTGCCAATACTGCTATAAGATTGGCCAATGCATCAGCTTCGGTATTGCATGCTCGACATACAGTTTGCCATTGATCGTCGTAGAACAGAATAATTTTATGGGAGCACTGAACTTGACTCACAATTACAAACTCGCTTATACAAAAGAGAGCCTAGGAACAAAACCTAGGAAAAGTAATCTAAGTATAATTATTTAGTTTTGATTCTGGGGTGTGACGGTAGAGGCTCAGGAAAGTGTTATCAACTCTGTCTTACTCCTTGGACGATCGTACGCAACCTCGGCTCAAGTGAAGAAATGCTTTCTGAAGACATGAAGGGAAGAATCTGCTTCTGAGCTTTGTGTGCTTTCCTGTGCGTCTATATGCCTCTTCTTGCAAGGGAATAGCACCTTGTTATTTATAGGAATTCATAAGGGGTAGGATGTACAGCCACGTGGCAAATTTTGGGCCACATGGTTGTAACTTTGCCTCGATATTTGGTTTATTGTGGACAGCTGGAGGTTGGTTGAGATTAATCATGATCTGTTTGTTGCAGTAAATTTGAACTGTTAAGACTTGGTCAATCTCTGCCACGTGTCTCAACTACTATTCTGTGGTGAGCCACATGAAGGATGTATCCTGGCTGAGCCGCATGAGGGACTGTCTCATAACCGAGCCGCATGAAGAATGTCTCATGACCGAGCCGCATGAAGGACGTCTCCTAACCGAGCCGCATGAAGAATGTCTCATGACCGAGCCGCATGAAGGACGTCTCCTAAACCGAGCCGCATGAAGAATGTCCCATGACCGAGCCGCATGGGAGATGCTTCATGATTGAGCCGCATGAGAGGTATCTCATGACTGAGCCGCATAAGGAGTGTCTCGTAGGCGATCCACATGAAGAGTTTTACAGATGAGCCGTATGAAGAGTCTCCTTTGGTTCGTGAACTGTGCCGGATGTCATCATGATTTTCTCGTCTTTTCAGGAGCATGTCATGCCTTATCTTCGTGTCAGAGCTGTCATCTCTGTCAGAGCTGTCACTTTTGTGTCAGAGTAATTATAGCCAACTACATAGGGAGACATTTATTACTTAGGCTGATTTCGAACCGCATAAGGCTCCACGTTGCTCTTGGGCCGCATGAAGCTTTCTGGATTTTGAGCCGCATGAGGCTCCATGTTGACTTTGAACCGCATAGAAAATCCCCTTCTTTTCCATACTTCTACAAGACCCCCTTCAAAGATTTCAATTTTTAAATTTAAAATACTTTGAATAAGAAGCATGGGTATGTCCTAGGAAGCGTCGAGACCGCATAAGCTCTTCATGCCGCATAGGCTTCTCTGACCGTATACTGGTTTCGTGCCACGTGGGCATCCTATTAATTTGGTTTTTAATTTGCTTTGATGATTTGGAGCCGTCTTTTGGATAGAATCCCAAGAGTCGCCTTTATCCTTCGGTTTGCTTTGATGATTTGGAGCCGTCTTTTGGATAGAATCCTAAAAGTCGCCTTTATCCTTCGGCCAGCACGAAATTCGAAGCGGCGTCAATAGATCTACACGCCTTTGCCAGCCTATAAATACGAGATTTTTAAGAAGAGAGGTTCTTTCTTTCTTTCTTCAAACTTTCTGTCGCCCTAGTCGCCGTTTCTTCTCTTCTCTCGATCAACCATGGCTCCCAAAGCTTCTTCCAGTGCTTCAGCGAAGGACAAAGGGCTTGCTTCCTCGTCGAATACGACATGCTCGATGCACCCCGACGTTCATCCTCCTATTAGTGGTAAGAGCGATGGAAAGAAACTACAATAATCCAAACCCTAAATACATTGGCTATGTCGCATGTTTTATGTGCGGGCCTTTGTCTGTTATGCTTCGGCATAGTTGATGCTCTTTTTGTCTTCACTGAACCACTCAAGTTCTGTGTGATGAATCTTCATGAGCTGTGTCGTATGGGCCGCATGAATGCTTTATGACCGAGTCGTATGGGGTATGTTTCATGTCTGAGCCGCATGAGAGATGCTTCATAACTGAGCCGCATGAGAGATGCTTTATGATCGAGCCGTATGAGAGATGCCTCATGACCGCATAAGCAAATTATGGACTGGGCCGCATGAATGCCCACCTAACAGAGCCGCATAAGCTCGGAAAGCATTAAGTGGTTTTCTCTGACTATCTTCTGACTTCTTTCTTCTTTCTTTTTCAGTGAAGCTGTCGATCAATCCCTCGGGGGAGCTCTTAGTAGGTCAGGCTCAATCCGCCTTGGGTGTGAGGTTCGACCAGGTGGTCAAATATGTGTCTGCCCAATTTACTAAAAATCAATCTGAGGACACGCTAAGGGATATCAGAAACCAATCCTTCTTCTACCTCTTGGGCATGATGAACTCGAGGAAATTAGGGGGCCCGCATCTGAAACCCGCATTCTTCTTTGGGGATGCCTTAACTGTCTCGAACTCCAGCGTTCCAGATTTATCTGAAAGTTGGAGTTTTTCTTCCAACGGGATGGCGATTCATATTCCTCAGATGGAACGTCATTTCTCGCTGTCCTGGTTTAATATGCTGCTAACTGACAAAAAAATGGTGGACTCCCTAACTCCAAGCCAGCAGGGGATCTTCGTGGGTGATATTCATTACAATAAAACATCAATGTCGGTAGTCGCGGGCAAGATACCCGTCAGCCGCTCTATGATCTGGTTGGCCCCGGGCAGTTTTATAAACGTGCAGGGTCCCAACTTTAGGTTATCCCAAGCTGGCACTTTTATGAACCAGATTGCTCAAAAGGGGTCCTACCATACTGGTCGGCTGTCATTGCTGAACCGGATGAACCCAACCCCTCCATGGATCAATTTGATATTGTGGATCTTAGGGACATATCGGGAACTCTTGAACGAGATTGGTCTTTATCATGCCATACGGGGCACTTGTTATGGTCTGTCCATAAACAAGAAGCTGTTTATGGCTCTTATCGAGATGTACAACGGTCGTACGGGGACCTTTTTCATACCTGGAGGGGAAATGGGACTCGCTCTCCATGAGATTCATGAAGTCTCCAAGCTACCCTAGGGAGATAAAGTTTTTGAGGCATATACCCCTATAAATAAAGAATTTGAGGAATTGGAGCGACAATTTTTGGGTTTTGTGGCTGTTTACCGGGAATTGCTATGTCACCATAGCACGTGCCAACAAATGTCGAAGAAGAAGAATGATAGCTCAGAAGGAAACTTTCTTCACACCAAGACCTGGCTCAGCTACCTGTTTGAACTAGGTGTCTCAAGCCGGGTTTCTCCTCGGAGTCCTCGAACCCGGAAGGAGGTGTACAATCAGATGTTGAATGCCAAGAGGATTAAAACTACGGGTGATAGATTCGGGAGCCAATCTGACACCTTTAGTTACCTTTATCAAGATACCCAGAAGATGTCTGATAAGGCCTTCTTGGCGGGATTTCTGATGCTGTGGCTGTGAAATTGTGTAGTTTCGGAGGGAACTGGTGCTATTGAGAGAATCGGCCGTAACCTGATCCTTCCCGCTGTGAAGCTACTCTTTGGAGACAGGCTAGCTCTACTCCCCGCTATGGAATGCAGCATTAATTGTAGTCTCTGTACTTTCTCGTCCAAAGTCATTGCTCGCGATATGGCGAAGGATTTTGAACGAATTGAGCTGCCCTATCATTATCTGATGGGGTAGCTGTTAATGCATTGCTTGTCTTTGATGAGGCCTGGCCCAGAGGGCGACGTGACCGCTGATGATGCCTTCATCTTCTAGTACTACCGTATGCCCTGGGAGTATACTACTATGCCAGCCTGTCGGATGGCGCTAGCGCGAGTGGATGATATTCCTTCTTCGTGTCTGTTCCTCATTTTGTCGACGAAGAAATAAGAGGCATACATCTTGATGGTGCTGCATCTCCCCATTTTTGTTCGAGAAGATTCTCAGCTGGTTACAGAACATCCGCCCTGTACATCTGGTGTATCGTAATCGTAACTTCGTCTTTTTGGAGCCTTACTTATCCAGTCGATTCTCTCGGCAATTTGGGTATAGTCAAATGTTCTTGGACAACCCCAGCTCCTGTCTGGGTTTCGAGGATAGCGTTCTAGACGGCATCCGGGCTTGGCATTATTATAGCACGGTTCATACCCGTGCCAGCTTCTCCGTACCCGATGCTAGCGAGTCGGGGCATATTTTGTACATGGCGGCCCTGTACCATATCATGGTAAATAAGTCCCCTAGTGATTTTGACCCAAGTACCAGCTTCATTACTGGTACTGGTTTGGAGGAGAAGCCAAAAGAGTCCCAAACGAGGACCAAGAAGGGGAAAACAGTTGAAGTGTCTGACTCGGAGTCTATTAACGTGGACGAGGAGGATGATCCTGATAACTTGCTTCCTCTTGCAAACGATTCGGTGGCAGATCTGCCCCCTGCTGTGCGTAGTCCTTGGCGTAAACGAAGCAGGCATGAGTCCTCTGTCGTCGGCAGAGCTTTCTCCTAAAAATGGGTCGTGGTCAAGGCTCACAGGCCGAGCACTAGGGAGAGAAGTTATGACGTCGAAGCCGTTTCAGTGGTGAATCGAGTTACGACCACCTTTTTTAGTTCTTCTTTTCTGAAATATAATCTGATCATTTTTTTCTTTGTAGGCGTCAGGAGAAGTGAACTCCCTGGGGCCGGCTACCGCCTCTAAGGTTGACCCTGTTATAGCCACCTTAATTGGTGCTATGACTGCCGAGCTTCCTTCCACCACGGTCGTCCCAGCGATAGCTGAGATTCCTCCTACTGCTGATATCTCAACCAGGGATGATGTAGGCTTTACTGAACTAGTCCTCGAGGTTGCTGAACCTCAGCTGGTTGATACCAACCCAGTTGTATCCACTTTCAGCGTGGCTGGGCAGAGGAAGCAACTGCAAGTGGCTCGGGTGTTGCCGTTGAAGAGGATATGGTGGCCGTGAGTGAGCCTCAGCCTCAGCGGCCCTTCACTGGTAAGCTATGACATGTCATGACTAGTGAGGAGGTTCATTCTTTCTATCTTCATATCCTTCAGGTTAAGTTGATCGATGGTTGTTCTGGACATATAGGTCCTGCTCCTTCACTGTCGACAACGGACATCATCACGGAAGAAGTTACCAGGGGGATCTAGTGGAAGAAAGTATGCCTCTTCCTCCTCCAACTCAGATCGAGGGACCTCTTGCTGGGCCGAGTTCAGGAGGACAAGTAGTGGGACTACCGGGGTGGAGAGAAATGGTCCCTGTACCCTCCTCGGTTAATGTGGCTTTATCACCGGAGGTCGATCTTTCTGTACCGCCAAGTCTTCGAATCCTTCGGGCTGCGAAAGAGGAGATGACTGCTGTTCAGGCGTCTTATCGCTCAGAACTTGTATCCCTAGTGATAGCGGCATCGAGTTCTGGTATACCTTCTTCGCAATCATCTTTAACTTTTTTGGCTACTCTTCCTTTAACACCGTCCTCTTCAAAAGTTCTGGACGAATCGTCGAAGGACGTAATCGAAAGTTTTTACCGCCATTTGAAATGAGGGGTCGAAGCTGCTCTAGAAAGAGGGACATCTTTTGTACTGGCTCGTCAATGTGCCCACGGTTAAATTGAACTTCTCAGAACACTCCCTGGCAGGGTAGGGATGGTCGACCTCTTGGAGCCCAAATTGGTAGAAGCTGATAAGCTCGTAGCTGAACTTCAAGGGTTGCGGCAACTTGATATGTCTTTGGCAATAGATCAGGAGCATGCCTTCCTTACAACAGCCATGGAGAAGGTAAAGATGGTACTGAACACGTCCAAGCCTGCTATAGTGAAGGACCTTCAAGATCTGTCTCTGAGGTATGATTAACTAAGCCATAGAGGAGAGGACAGTTTAGCTCGGAAAGAGGCCGCATCTCGTATGATAGCCGATACCAACGAGCAGATCCTCCAACTTCAGATAAAGTTGGCTTCCTTAGAATCTGAGCTCCAGGCCACCTGCAGAGATAAGTAGTTAATTTGCAGGAAGACCGACCAGGTCACCCGAACCTCTGCTGTCCTGGAGTGTACGCTGAAGAAATTTGAAGAACGTTGGCAGGCTCATGCGCATCTTGAGGATGCAAAAAAGTTGACTCAAGAGGCCGAGCGTCGGGCCACACTGAGGATTGAGCGGTCAACAATCAAGCTAAATGACCGGCTCAGATAACTGTGTATCGCCGAACCATAATTAAATTTTTATCTCTTTTATTATTATGTCCCTTCCTTCTTTTTTTAACGGGTACGTGGTCCCAGGATAAATATAGCACTTTTGACTTTAAATGAATGAGTATGTTTACTTCATCCTTTATTTGTGGTATCTGTTGTGTTTGTACAGTATCTTTGGTGTTGTGGTACTTGCCCCACTGGGGGACTTTCTGTTGACCTATTACCTTTTGCTTACCTTGGTTATAGGTATGGATAATAAGTTTGATAGAGAGACCCAGTATATTTACTTGAACGTGGTAAACATGAGGTTTGATGATAGAACCTTCCTACTCAGAGGTACTGAGGATATGGTAGGGGTGGGCACAACATAGATACATAGAACAACTCCGTGGTAGGGTAGACATGGAAGTTCTTGGTATTGGGCGAAAGAATGCTATGGAACAACTGGGCTCCAGAGGCATGTGATGGTGAGGAAAGAGGTTAATGTACTAGAGGACCTAGTACAGCATTTGTGGTCAGCTGCGGACATTTGTGGTCAACTGTGGACATTTGTGGGCCTATTACCCCTGGCGTACACTAGTTTTTGGTACGGATAATAAGTCGAGAGAAAACCAACATACTTACTCAGAGGTAATGAGGACGTAGTAAATATGGGGGTTTTACAACAGAGTCTTCCTACTAAGGGGTAATTAGGACGTGGCAGGAGTGGACTCAATGAAGGATACATAGAACAACTCTGAGGTAATATGGACGTGGAAGTTCTAAAAAGGGGTGATTTGTTTGTGATGGAAGAGAAACAACTCAGAGGTGGCATTAACGTAGTTGTTTCGGGAATTTTGTGGACCTGTTACCCTTTTTTATGCACTGTAAGCGCGGATAAAAGATTCTGAGGAAAATTCTTTTTTAGGGAGGAAGTTCAGAGGTATGATCATACATGACTTGCTGCCCGGAAGATGCAATATGAATTCATTTGGGGTAACCAGAGTGTATTTTCCGCGGTACTTAAGGATACATAACTAAACAATCCGGTTAATTCGGAGGGTGTCGTTTAGACATAATATTTCTTCAGGAACTTCCCGTTGATGGACATCATGAGCAAAGTCTCTGTTTTGCTTTGCGAGACGGTATGCACTATTGGAGAATACAGCCTCGATGATAAATGGGCCTTCCCACTTGGGCTGGAACTTACTGGTAGTTTTATGAGTCATAACCATCGGCCTACGAACTGCCAAAACGAGATCGCCTACTTAGAATGTTCTTAGTTTGCCCTTTTTGTTGAAGGCTCCAGAGATGCGTGCTTGATAAAGCTCGATTCGTTGTTGAGCTAGCAGACGCTTCTCATCTAAGGCCTCCAATTCTTGTAGCCGACGACGGTAATTATCATCCGACGTTAGTCGTTAAGTGAGGGCAATACGGAGCGAGGGAATTTGAGTTTCCAATGGAAGAACTGCCTCACTTCCGTATACCAAAGAGAATGGTGTATTCCCAGTGGCTGTCCGAACTATTGTACGGTACGCCCATAAGCATTCGCCAAGCTTTTCATTCCAGTCTCATTTGTTTGAGTACACAAACTTTTTGAGAAGCTTGATTATAGTTTTGTTGAAAGCTTCAGCCAGACCATTAGCCGCCCAGTTGTATGGTGTTAAAGCAACATTCTGAATTTGATGTTTGTCGTAAAACCGATAGAAGGCATGGCTTGCAAGCTGCGGACCATTGTCGTGGACGATTATTCGAGGTAGTCCAAAGCGATAAATGACGTAATGCTTAACGAAGTTGATCACGTTTGATGTCTTCACTTCTGCAAGCGGAACAGCTTCCGCCCATTTATTGAAGTAGTTCGTAATTACGAGTATAAAGCGCTGTCCTCTGGATGAAGGCGGGGTGATTGGACCAATGATATCCATTTCTATGCCTCAAATGGCCAGGATGCTACCGTCGGATGTAGGAATTCGGATGGTTGGTGTATGAAATCCGTGTAGACCTGACAAGCTTTACATTTTTTGGCATAGTCTATCGCATCTGCTACCATCGTAGGCTAGTAATAGCCCATCAGGCGAAGGTGGTCTTGTAATTTCGAGCCATGTTGATGGCCCTCGCAAATGCCATCGTGAGCTTCACGCACGGCTTCTTTAGCTTCCGTATTTGACAAACACCAGAGCAGCAATCCATCATAGGATCGTCGATACAGCATTTTTGTCTCTGTATCGTAGAAGAATCTGAGAGAACGTCTTCTAATAGAAGTGGCTTCTTTCGAATTTTCCGACAAGATACCATAGACTACAAAGTCAATAAATGGAAGTATCCAGTCCTGTGTTTCGTCGACCGTTAGGGCAGAATAACTCACAAAAAATTGAACGTTATTCTTAGGACAAACTAATTCATGGCCTATTACGTCAACCAAATGATGACCATGATTTGGAACTGCCAGGGAAGCGGCAAGGCCAGCTAGGGCATCAGCTTCAATGTTTCAGAGTCTGGGAACATGTTCTATGAAGAACCCTTCCAAGGACGTAATGATGGCGATTGCTATTTGATGACAGGGGATCATGTCTTCATGGCGAACTTTATATGAACCCCGGATCTGATTAACGATTAACTGTGAATCGCCATATGCTTCCAGGTTCTCAACCCCAAGTTCTATTACAAGTCGGAGGCTGATAACCAAGGCGTTGTACTCGGCCACGTTGTTTGAACAAGGTTCCGTGAGGGAGTATGCCCGATTGATTACTAACCTAAAGGAAGAAATCAGTACCACTCCGACTCCAACGACGATATTGCCCTTGGGCCCGGTTCTTGAAGCAACGTTGAAGAACATTCGCCAGACGGTATCATGGGAATCCATATTTGAATTGGCGACCTCGACTGGGATCTCTTCATAAGTTTTGTTTGTCGTCGAACCTGGATGGGCAACTAAAAGGTCTGCCAAAGCTTGACCTTTAACAGCCTTCTACGGGACGAAGATCATGTCGTAGGGGGACAATAATATCGCCCAGGTAGCGAGACGAGAGCTAAGTGCACCTGGTTTGGTCATGAGGACCCTGAGGTGTTTGACTCGTGATATAACATGGATGGTCCGTCATGTAACAAAGTGTCGCGTCTTCTGAATGGCGAACACCAAAGCGAGGCACTCCTTCTCCACGGTGGTGTATCTATGCTCAGGCCCTATCATCATTTGACTAAGGTAATAGATAGCTTGTTCATGCCCCGCATCATTTTTTTGTGCTAGTAGAGCGCCGAGGGAATGCTCCATCGCTCGCACATAAAGCAATAATGGCTTTCCAGCAACCGGAGCCACCAAGACTGGAGGTTTTAACAGATATTCTTTAATATTGTCAAAGTCACGTTGGCACTCTTCATCCCATATGAAGGAGACGTATTTATTCATGAGGTGTGTGAATGGTTGACATCGTCCGGAGAGGTTAGAGATAAACCTCCAGATATAAGCTAGCCTCCCTTGAAGGCCTCTGAGCTAACGAAGATTTCTTGGGAGAGCCATCTCCATGATTGTCTTTGTTTTCTCAGGGTCTATATGGATATCCTAGGAGGTAATGATAAAATCTATGAATTTTCCGCTGGATATGCCTAAGAAGAATTTGGTAGGATTCATCTTTAAATTGTGTACTCGCATCAGGTCGAATACTGTCCTCAGATCGTGCAGATAATCTTTCTTAGAGCATCTTTTGACGACGATGTCATCGATATAACATTCTACTGTCTTACGCAGATGGTCTCTGAAGATGATACTCATAGCTCGTTGATATGTGGTGCCGACATTCTTTAAACCAAAGGGCATGACTGTGTAGCAGTATACGCCAATCGGCGTTCGAAATGATGTATGCCTTTCATCGTCAGGAAACATCTTGATTTGGTTGTATCCTGAAAAGCCATCCATGAACGAGTTGCGCTCAAATCTACATGTGTTGTCAATCATTATGTCCGTAATAGGAAGAGGGAACTCATCTTTAGGACATGCTTCATTCAGATTTTGGAAGTTGATGCAAATTTGGATCTTTCCATTCTTCTTAAGGACCGGTACTATGTTGGCTACCCAGTCTGGATGCTGTTCCTCACGGATGAAGCCGCTGGCTATTAGTTTATTGACCTCAACTTTGATAGAATTTATGATGTCTAGGCAGAATCGTCGTTGCTGTTGCTTGACCGGCTTTGTATCCGAACGAATGTTGAGCTTATGGAGTGCAACCTTGGGGTTTAGTCCTGGCATGTCTTCATAGCTCCAAGCGAAAACGTCAATATACTCTATAACGAGTTGCAATAGTGACTCCCGCTCTTCGTCTGTCAGACCTTTACTAACGAAGACTGCCTTTGAAGAGGATTCATCGCCGAGGTCAATTTGCATGACCTCATCTTCTTTAGGGGGATCTCTTCGTTCGAAACGCTTCTTTCATTACGCATCTAGCAGTTGGACCCAGGGCTCTAACTCAAGAAGTTTGGGTATGTCTTCGTTTTCTTCGTAGGCGTCAGCAAATGCCATATTGATAGACCAAGCTTGCCTGAGTACGTCCCTGATGCTGACATCTGAATCGGAAGTAGGTGATTCGATCAAATAAGAATGTCGTTCGAATTCCTCATCCGAGCTCTCGGGAGTTGTTGCGGGTGTAACATAGCCTAGACCATGTCTGGTCTTGCTGTAATAATCCTATGATTTTTCAGTCGGGACTGGCAATTACAAAGGTAATCGCCGGCCGGTACCGTGGTTCAAGCCTGGTGTAGTCTTCATATCATACCCCTGTTTTTGCAAGAGGTACTTGGATCGGGAGCTATACAGATAAAGCGGCAGTCTTTCGATGTCGGGCTCGAGATCGACTTCTTCTGGCCTGAAGGACTGTTGATCATTCTTTCGGCCGAAGATGATTGGATGATCCTCTCCCGCGACTATGAAGCAAGCGCCTTCCACGAAAGTAAGTTGGTTCGTGGTATAGACATTTGTCACTTGTGTGTGTAAGTTGATGCCCATACCGTATTCTATAGCATACATTATACGGAGTTTGTTAAGCTCGAGGTAGTTCAAAGATAGCCCTTTATTGATAAAATATGGTATCTTTTCTGGCGGTATTACAACATCGGCAGAGGGAACATCAGTGTACGCAGCCTCATATTTGGCTACCTCTAGCTCCTCTTCAGCCACCCCCTGTATTATTGAAGATTAGGAGGATGACCTGTGTAGCTTGATCATCAAGGGTTCCACTGGTGGTGCTGGACGTACGGTCGTTGGCTCATTAGCGGACTTTGGCTCAGTGCTGGGCTATCGATTTATCTTGGAAAGACGAATGACCATCGGCTGAACAAAAGGATTTATCTCTCCTGATTGTTGTTGGCTGGCTCTTGGCAGTCTGATTGTCATTGGCTCCACAGTGGGTCTCGGCCTCTGGCTAGACCTTGGGCGTCGGATAACCATTTGCTCCTTTTCTGCAGTGAACACCGGTAGACTGGTTACTTCTTTACGCAGAGTGGCTACAAGAGGTGCAGTTTTGCCTGGTTTGCGGGCCTGGAGATGGATCTTGAGAGGTTCTTCTGATCCCATTGTAGCCTCTGTTTGATCTTGAGCATCCTCTTCGACCAGGTGCTTTTTCGATTTCTCATACAAGCAAGCATCCAAATAGTAGGATTCAACCCTTTTGAAGGGATTGACGTCGACGAATTCCGTTCTTACGAAGCCATATTTATCGACATATTTGAAGTACTGGTGCAATGTGGAGGGCACGATCATATAATCGTGTATCCAAGGATGCCCCAGGAGAATGTTGTAGGACGTATCTGCGTCTATGATGTAGCAAGTCACTTCCGACTGGAGGTCACCAATTTGGCATTTTAGACAAATCTTTCCAATAGGATAGCTTCTTCCTGAATTGAAACTGCTGATGGCGGTGATGGTAGGTGTCAGCCGATGCATAGGGATGCCCAGAAGGTGAAGCAAGCTCTTCGGAATAATGCTTATTGAAGAACCGGGATCAATGTGCATCCGATCTACTTTGATGTCGCCGATGTATCTAGTGTGATACAGATGGACGATCGTGCAGGTTGGTCTTGATGACCATATCCTATGGAGTGAACATGATATTAGGCATTGCACCTGTACAATTACTGTCCTGGAAATCCCCTGGCGAGCTCTTCCCTGTAAGCTTGACCTGAGCCAAATAAGCGTCAGCATTCTGGAGTACTTTGCTCAGTGCGACGAAAATATCTATGGAGAGCCTCAAGAGCTCATATAATGACAATTTTGCTGGTGTGTTGGCCAATTGTGCCAGGATATCAAAATTATAAGGCCTCTCCAGCCCCTGATGTGCGTATTTACGTAGCGGCTTGTCGAAGCGGGTCTCCTTTGGCTTAGGCTTGTCGGCCGGTGGAGGCTGAGAAGGTCCTGGGGCATCAGCAGTGGCCGGCTGATGATCTTCAGCCGAGTTACCCGGTATGGGTTGAGATTGTGTACCGGACCGTGTAACGACAGCTAGTTCTTCTTCGATTCCGGCTGAGATTGTGTGGCACGACTTAGCCTTCCCGCCCTTCTTCTTACTGGTGGAGGATGATACTGACTGGGTTACTTTAGGCACCAAGTCCGGGTGGACCCACATGACCTCCTCTCGTGACGTGGTGAGGGGCACCAGTCCAGTCGTCTGGTCTCCGGGAGGTAGAAGATTAGCGACCTCCATTTTTGCCCGGGGGATGGGTACTACGCCATCATGAGTCCTCATTGGAGGGAAGCTACCGAATTAGACCGACACCATGTTGGCAGCCACGGTTACCTCCTCGAAATCAATGGTCAGAGCCTTGGAGTCGATGAGGTTCTGGATGTACCGCTTTAATTGGAAGCAGTCTTGAGTAGCGTGGTAGACGTAGCGGTAGAAGTGACAGTACTTTAGGCTCTCTATCTCTGCAGGTCGATGTTCACGTCTCGGTGGAGGGAGCTAAATTCTATCCCCTTGCAAGAGCATGTCAAAGATGGGCTTGACATGGCTATCCTCGAAGGAGTAGGTCACCTGAGGCCACTGTTTCTCTACTTGCTTTGGTTCAGGCTTCTGGGCTGTATCGGCAACCATAGCCTGTTTGCCTTTGGTGTCCCAGTTATTAGAGGAACTACCGCCGTTGTTGTTGTTGGTATTAGGGCATTTGCCCTTATCCTCTCCATCCGAGATATACAGCCCCAGTTGGCGAGCCTTCTTCAATTTTGCTTCTGCGCTAGTGGCACTGATGATGAAGGCCTTCCAGTCTTTAAATTGATCTTCGTCCATCCAGAGGCTGATTGTGGGGAGCAGCCTCTTTTGGCAAATCTCAATTAAAGAAGAGTCTGGATTACCAGATGGCAATTTCATCGAGGTTTGGCGAAACCGCTCGATGTAATTCCTTGTCAGTTCTTTTTCTTCTTGAACAACGTCCATGAGGTTTGACATCGTCACATCTTGTCCCACCACGTAGAACCTTTCCAAGAACATATGTTTGAAGTCGGCAAAGGAATGGAGTTATCCGGCAGGTTGCGGTACCAATCGAACGCGACCCCTTCTAATGCCTCGATAAATAATCGCGTAAGGATGGCATCGTCATGCGGCAGATGGTCTGTTGTGACCTCGAACTAGGTCATATACCGGCTCGCAGAGGTCTTTCTGTCATATGGATTGATATTGAATGGTTTGTATCGTGGGGGAAAGGGGACATCTCTACACGCAACGGGATACGACTGTCGTATCCTGAGGTACTGAGAGGATTCTTGGGCATGAAACATTGCACGGAGCTCCTGGACTTCTCTTCTCGTCTCCCTAGCTTCTTCTGCAGCAGTAGGAGCCAATATTTCGGGTGGATTATTGTCCGGTGTTGGCACGATCCTGTTTGAATCCGTATTGACTACGGGACCCAAGCTTGTTTGACCAGGTGTCCTTGCTTGTAGAGCTGGTAGGGCAGCCTTGATCTCGTCCACTGACTTGATCAAGGTTTGGAGTATGGACTCAAGAGTGTCGAGGTGCTGCCAATCACTGGGACCGTCTTGGTCGTTATCAGTCATGAATACCGTCCTGACATGAAGAGAAGTAGAAAAAACTGTAGAAGATGTGCCCTCCCAATCATACCCTCGCATGGAGAAGTCGTCGGGGTATGTGGGAATATGCTCCTCTGGTTCGGACTCGGAGGAGGTGCTACCCCCTGCATAGGAGGTTGCCTCGTCTTGGCACCTGTGGACGTTTTCAGGGACGTCTGAGTCTGTTGTATCTGTTAGGGGGATTGTTTTCCCTGGTTCATCTTCTCGGAACGTCGGATTGTTGTAGATGTTCCGAGGAGTGCTACCTCCAGCTCCAACTACCCCCAGGGATGTAGATGATGAATCTCGAAGTGATAAAGATTTTGTCTTCGAGCGGGTAGCTTGATAAACCCCTCCTGTGACGGCTGTGGACAACCCCTAGATGAGAGTTTCTTGGTCATGCTGGTTGAGATTGTCGGGCTGGACGTATTTATTTTCTTCCCTTTCTTGCCGGTAGGAACCTTCCGGTTAGAATTACAAGAGGCGAAAGGAAGCGCCTCGTCTCCCGAGCTTTGTTGTAGGACCGATCCTGGCTGCTACAGTCATTGGAAAACGGACTGCCTGTCCTCTGGTACTACTGTTTTGTTGCAGCAGCATTTGACAATGACTTGAGTGCAGTGACATCCATGGAAGGACACTTTGTATGCCAAGGTTTCTTCTCTCTCCTTGCGCTTGTAAAGGATCACATCTTGCAAGTCAAGGATATCGCGATCAATCTTTGCACTTGCTTTGTGGGCCCGGGTATCCCGAGCACATAAGTGCCTAGGTATCATGTTTGCTCCCTCATTCAGGCTAGTAAAAGCACTTTCCCTCGATCATTGTTGGGAGACTCTTTAGAACGACCCTGTCTATTTGCCGCCGGGGGCTGGACACGGGCGGTTCTGTACAACTTTCCATCAAAGGACCGCTTAGCGGGACTCTCTGACGGTCAGTAGTTGGGGCAATTGACTGAGCTCGACGAGCCTGCACTGTCCTAGACTTCTTCGTTCTTGCACCCGAGGGTGCATAGTAGGAAGAGTCCAAGCTGTGCCGTATAGAGTCTGGCACATCCTCATTAGAGCTTCTGAGGTCAGGCCCGCATGAGAGGCGGTCGAAGATTGAACCCGAGTCGCATAGGGCGTGTAATGCCCCGCTCCGTACGAGGCATTTGGTTGGCTTGTTGGATGGGATCAGAATGTTGGACCATGGCTTATGTTGGAGATCATGAGAATCGAGACTGATGCAGTCTTTCTTAGCTGGCTAGACGGAATGGGTATTGGAGTGTGGCTCGCTGGTGGAGCTACGCTTAGTGGGATTGGAGCAGGAAGACCGTTATATAAGGCAAGTGGAACTGTCCTCCTTCCTCCTTATTCCTGCATGCTTAATAAATAGAATAATATGATGCTATGAATATGTCCCTAATGTCTTTTACCTTGAATGTTGATTAGTTGTGATGCGATGCTTTAGTTGCTAAATTGATAGAGATTCATATGCTGGAAATCATTGAATGAATAACACATGAACTTTGAATTGCTAAACGAATCAAACTCGAACTGCTAATGTAACATGATGCCTGAGATTGAATTGATAATGTCCCTTATGCTTAAGATCGATGAAATTAATGAATCACTTGAATAATGAGATGCTGCATAAATGATACATGAGAAAAGAATTGAATATGCTATTGTCCCTATGAAATGAATGAAATGATACAGGTCCCTTTGAAATGAATGAATGCTGTTGTTTCTCCTTAGAAGGAACAAATGAGAAATGTTGCAATAAAGCAATGAATGAGAATTGATGAGGATTGGGATCGTTGAGATCACCAAATGAAATGATGGTAATGTTGGGAAAGAATAAGTCATTGAACATGACTTGAATGAGATGAATGATGATGCACTGTTGTCTTTACTTCAATATTTTACCATGCATTTTATGTTCACAATTGAGTTGGACACGCATTCGCATGGTCATAGGACAACTTATGTATAAGTAATGGGGATATGTTTTCTCGGACGGTACCTCGGGACGTTAGGGCGACCGATTCGGCCTAGGAGGAAACATTGGCGTGCCAGTAGGGGCACGGGTTTTGTGAGGCATCCTTTGGGGCTAGCTACCTTCTCTGGAGTCATCACATTACCAATGAAGACCTATATGGCAACGTCCGTATGGTTAAACACCAGTGACCATGTAGTCAGGATGCATGTTAATGAATGTCTTATGCAGGCATAGTAAGTATATCTGCTAACCTGTATTTGATGCAGGTATGAGGGAGTCGGCTATCGGTAAGAAATTACTTAAATGTGATAATTCAATATATGTGTTGGTTTAACTTGTATGCTTACGTTCCAAATAAGTAAATGGTGCTGTATGTAGCCTTTCAGTATGAGATCCTGCTTAACATGTTAAATTCAGTATGCTAGAAAGATGCCATGCTATAATCAATGCTCAAACACAACGTACATGCTAAGGGATGCTTAAAGTGAGAACTGTTATAACATGTTTAAGATGTTAATGTTAACGATGCCTCAATGATGCCTTTTCTTGATAACACCTAGTATGCCTCAATGATGCCTTTGCATGATAACACCAAGAATGCTAACATGATATGTCCACATGAATGCTACTAAGAATATGTTTACATGCTTCACTCTGATTATTGCCCTTGAACTGTAAACTGATACTAGGCCCCAAGTAGAAAGATTATTCTAATAAATGCTTACTTAAATGATCACTTAAATGTTGGTTTATGCGAGTTGGTTGGATTCTGCTTGCCAGTACATAGATGATGTGCTGACCCACATTTTGTGGGCAGGTGCTTGTGCTTGGGATATTCTACACACGAAGATTGGCTTGACTGGTTCTGCGGCATCGAAGATTTGTTGGGCATACAGAAGCTCTCCTTGTACAAGATGATGTCTTCTGTTTATAAAGGGCATAATGTATGGAACATTGTAATCAGTTGTACCAGTGAGATTGTAAGCCAAGTCAGTGTATCGAGTTATAATCTAATGTATCCAAGTATCAAATGTAAGCTGTATAGCATTGTTCAGTTGGCTTTCAATGTAAAGTGAGATATATTGTAAATATTGTGCTTCAATACAAGTCTTGTACTTTTCTTCGATTATCAATAAAGAGAATAAAGTTCTATATGTCTCTATGTGACTTCAAGTTGTCCTTTATCTCCGCTGCTATAAAAAAATAATGTACTTCTATTCAATGAGAAAGATTGTCCTCACTAACATCAATTTGTCTTCTTCTGCCGCCGCAATGTGTTCCTATTTGAAGAATTATCACTTATGTACCATCTTTGCCTTGTACAAGTGTAATACCAGACTTGTACGGCATCACGCCCAAGCGAGGACGATCGATTCCAAGTGATAAAATATGTCAATAAATGACTCTATGAATCGGGGCATGACAGGGCGGATGGTCGACGGCTGGGATTGGATGCCGCATAGGTCATTTTCCTGCAGCTGGAATTGTTGGCCGCATATGCATTCTCCCTGCGGCTGGGATTGTTGGCCGCATATGCATTCACCCTGCGGCCTACACCCTTATGCAGCTTCTTCTTGGACCGCATGGAATTCCTATTTGCCCCCGCAAGTCCAGTATCGTAGTGTTTTCCTTTGCGGGATTTGGGGATAGCAGGGTCCTCTGTAGCCTGAAGTGGGGTCGCATGTGAGTCTTCTTTGCCGTTTTGAGCTACAGGGAAAACTTGTTCCAGAGCTTGGGGAGAGGCAACGGTTTTGGGCCTCCACGCCCTGTGGGCCTTCTTTGGGCTGGCTCGCTTCTGGATTGGGCTAGCGCTCCCTTCGGAGAGCATCTCTTCGAACACTTGTTGGTCGAAACGAACAACAAGCATTTGTTGCATGGAACCAAGTTTGGCTGCGTCCGATTGCATCACCAACTTATCAGCAGTAGAAAAATTAGTCCCCAGCAGAGTCGCCATCGTATTTGCCATTAATCGTCGTACAACAGAACAATTTTATGGGAGGATTGAACTTGACTCACAATTACAAACTCGCTTGTACAAAAGAGAGCCTAGGAACAAAACCAAGGAAAAGCAATCTAAGTACAATTGTTTAGTTTTGATTCTGGGGGTGACGGTAGAGGCTCGGGAAAGTGTTATCAATTCTGCCTTACTCCTTGGACGATCGAACGCAACCTCGGCTCAGGTGAAGAAATGCTCTCTGAAGACACGAAGGGAAGAATCTGCTTCTGAGCTTTGTGTGCTTTCCTGTGCGTCTATATACCTCTTCTTGCAAGGGAATAGCACCATGTTATTTATAAAAATTTATAAGGAGTGGGATGTACAGCCACGTGGCAAATTTTGGGCCACATGGTTGTAAATGTGCCTCGAGACTCGGTTTATAGTAGACAGCTGGGGGTTGGTTGAGATTAATCATGATCTATTTGTTGCAGTAAATCTGAACTGTTAAGACTTGGTCAATCTCTGCCACGTGTCTCAACTATTATTCTATGGCGAGCCGTATGAAGGATGTATCCTGGCTGAGCCGCATGAGGGACTGTCTCATAACCGAGCCGTATGAAGAATGTCTCATGACCGAGCTGTATGAAGGACGTCTCATAACCGAGTCGCATGAAAAATGTCTCATGATCGAGCCGCATGAAGGACGTCCCCTAAATCGAGCCGTGTGAAAAATGTCTCATAATCGAGCCGCATGAGAGATGCTTCATGATCGAGCCGCATGAGAGGTGTCTCATGACTGAGCCGCATAAGGAGTGTCTCGTAGGCGATCCGTATTAAGAGTTTTACAGCTGAGCCGCATGAAGAGTCTCCTTTCTTTCGTGAACTGTGCCGGATGTCATTATGATTTTTTCGTCTTTTCATTAGCACTTTACGTCTTATCTTCGGGTCAGAGCTGTCATCTCTGTCAGAGCTGTCACTTTTGTTTTAGAGTAATTATGGCCAGCTACATAGGGAGACATTTATTGCTTAGGCTGATTTCGAACCGCATAAGGCTCCCTGTTGCTATTGGGCCGCATGAAGCTTTCTGGATTTTGAGCTGCATGAGGCTCCATGTTGACTTCGAGCCGCATAGAAAATTCCCTTCTTTTCCATGCTTCTACACATACATGTTCAATGAAAATTCCTTTGAACAATGAAGCCATTCTGACTGCTGTCTCATGATATGGGACAAGATCTTTATGTCGAACCTCATATGTTCCTGTGACCTGATTGACAATCAATTAGAGTCTCCATACACCTTGAGATATTTAATATCTAATTATTTAGCTAATTGGAGACCAATAAGCAGAGCATTGTATTCGGCCACATTCTTGGAGCATGATTCATCCAAGGAATAAGCTCTTTGAATAGCTAATCCTTCCGGTGATACGAGGACAATTCCATCTCCTACGACAATGGCTCATTTTGGTCTGATTCTGGATGCTCCATCAAAGAATAGATGCCAGGCAAGAATTTCTTCTGAAATGATGTTAGATTCCAAAGTTTTATCAAGAATCTCGTCATATAGTTTAGACGTTTCGGGAATTGGATGAGCCACTAGGAAATCAGCAAGGGCTTCACCCTTAACAAAATTTTGAGGAACATAAACCATATCATATTATGCTAATAATATGGCCCATGTAGCAAGCTTGGAATTGAGTGTACTGGGCTGAAGACCCGGAGAGGGTTAACTCTGGAAATAACAAGAATAGTTTGGCCGATGATGTAATGTCTCGTCTTTTGAATAGCAAACATCAAAGCTAGACATTCTTTTTCTACTAGGCTATATCGATGTTCAGCCCGATCATTGTACGGCTAAGATAATAAATAGCTTGCTCATGATATTCTTTGTTCTTCTGAGCTAGTAATGCACCTAACGAATGATCCTTCGCTCGAACATACATTAGTAAGGGTATTCCTGAGATTGGAGGTACTAAGACTGGTGGGTTCATCAAGTACCGCTTTATGTCTTCAAATGCTTAGTGGCATTCTTTAATCCAAATAAAAGACACACCTTTCTTCATCAATTGAGTGAATGGTCTACAGATTCGAAAAGAATCTCCTGATGTAAACAAGCCGACCTAGAATTTTCGTATCTCTTTTAGGTTGCACGGAGGACGCATCTCTTGAATGACTTTAATCTTTTCGGGATCAACGTGTATATCTTTAGAGGTAATGTCGAATCCGAGAAATTTGCCACTAGAGACTCCCAGAAATGACTTGGTGGGATTCATCTTGCGTGGATTCTGGCGTATTAGATTGAAGATAGTTCCAAGTCTTGGATGTGGTCTTTCTTTAGACGACTTTTGATAGCAATATCGTAGACATAACATTCAACAATCTTTCACAAATTATCACGGAAGATGGTAATCATAGCCCATTAATAGGTGGCTCCAGCGTTCTTAAGACCGAATGGCATGACAGTGTAGCAATAGACTCCCAAAGGGGTACAAAAAGATGTATGTTTCACAACTTCTGGATGCATCTTGATTTGATTGTACCCAGAGAATCCATCCATAAAAGACATTCGTTCGAATCCGCAAGTATTGTCGATCATGACATCAGTGATTGGAAGAGGAAACTCATCCTTGGGACAAGCATCCTTGAGATCTCTAAAGTCAATGCAGACTCTAACTTTCCCATTTTTTTCATAACTGGGACAACATTGGCAACCCAGTCAGGATGTTGTTCTTCTCAGATAAAACCTCAAGAGATAAGCTTCTTGACTTCAGTTTCTATGGCTTCCATCATGTCAGGTCAGAATCAACATTGTTGTTGTATGGTCGTCCTTGTATTATGTAAGATGTTGAGCCTGTGGGTAGCTACCTAAGGATCCAGTCCTGCCATGTCCTCATAACTCTAGGCGAAGTCTTGCCTGTCAACTTCTGGGAGGCTTTTACTGATGAAGATAGATCTTGGCGAACTCTCTTCTCTAAAATCGACATGAATTAATTGATCTTCAGTAGGTGTTTCTCGTTGTTCGAAACAAAGTTTCCACTCAGTGTCCATTCTTTGTGCCCAAGGATCTACATCAGGAGCTTCAACTACGCCATCCTTGTCATCTTCTGAGAATTCGGTAGTCACTATATTAGAAGATAATGTCACTCGATGGACGTGCCCAACACTGGTGTCAAATTCCCATGAAACAGAATCATAAGAGTTAGATCGCTTTTTTTTGTCAGATTCGGAAGCTTCTGGGTTGGAATTGGCGAGGTACAGCCTAATCTACGCATCGTTTTGCTGTAGTATTGCAGTGATTTTCCTTTTAGAGCGGAGATACGAATGGGGGTTCGCCTTCCTTTACCGCCATTGAGACAAGCATTAAAATTATAACCCATATTTTAAATAATATCTTTTGATTGTTGGCTATAACGACGAAGTTAGAGTCTCCCATTATTATCATTTTTATCTTCCCTATTGGAGCAGGGTTCTCTTGACCTTCTGAGTAGTTTCGTAAGTAAAGTTTCCCAGACCTGGTACCTGTTAAGGCTTCTTCTTCAAATACAGGTTTGAAGGACACTATGTTATAATTCTTCGTGTGGTGCTTGTTTTTATAATATTTCTTTTGACAGGATGAAGAGTTCTTCCAGAAACCCAAGCCAATACGAGATTGACTGTGTGGAAGGCGTAGAGAAAGAGGTATTGGAGATCCTTTTCCATGATTCAAGCCGGGGGCCTTCTGTAGATCATATCCCATCTTTGTCATTAGTTCACGGGATTACGAACTATACAAATGGAAAGTTGGTTGATATTTGGCCTCTGGCTTTGGCAGTGTTATTTTAGAGGAAAAGAAGAATCTACCACTGAGATGAAGTTAGCAGTTAAAGGTGGAAGACATTGTTCACCCAATAAAGTCATATGACATGACGTGTATTTGGTCGTCTTCTTGGACTTTGTGGATGAAGAAGGTGCTTCGAAATCAGCCACTAAATCCGGATGGATCCACATGATTTCCTCCTTATCAGTAGACAGAGGAATAGGACCATCAGTTCATGCAGGTGGGTGATTAACAATCTCGAAGTGGTTCTCGGGATGGGGACGACACCGTCCTACCCAAGTTGAGCAGAAAAATCACTAAACTGTAAAGAGACGACATTATCCGTTACAGTCTTTTCGTACTGTTGTAGAGTGATTGTACCAGAATTGACCATCTCCTGGATCTTGCCTTTGAGCACATAACATGCTCGAGTCAGATGTCCGATAAACCTCTAGTAAACACAATATTCAGGATGGTCAGTTTTACCTACTACCTTTGGCCATTTTGCATCCGGCAGCTGAAGTTTATTGCTCTTGTTCAGGCAATCAAAGATGCTCATGACATCATCTTCATCGAAGGAGTAGGTATTGATTGGCATATTTTGATCGCTAGAGCTTTTTTGCCTTTGACATTGATAGCCAAAGTCTTCTTGCCCTTGCAGTTGTTCTGACAACCACCGCTATTTGATGCAGCATATTCATCTCTGTCACGGTTAGGCATCTGAATGCCTAATTGTTTGAACTTATCAGTACTTTCTTATGCTACTTTAAAATTTACTATGAATGAAGGCCAATCCTGGAACTGCCTCGATCCAGTCCACATGCTGATTATAAGCAGCAAGTTTGATTTACAAGTGTCTATAGTCAAAGCATCTGGAGGTCTGAGAGGCATTTTGAGTACCTCACGGCGGAGTCCTTCAACAAACTGTTCGGTCATTTCATTATGTTGCTATTTAATTTTGATGAGGGCAGACATAGTCATGTCGTTTGTTCCCTCATAAAATCGTTCCTGGAACATTTGTTTGAATTCGAAAAAGGAGATTATACAACCATCTTGTCATGACCCGCACCTAGTATAGGGGTACGAGAAGTGGGTACGTCCAGCCTATGCCGTAGTGTAGACAGTAGAACACTATTCTAGGTCACTATCTAATCAACAACTCACACAATTATATAATGTACTTGTCAAATCTCAACTCCGAACGGAGGACAAGTATAGATATAATGAAATCTCAATCACAGTCTAAGCACGATAAGATAACATAGAACTTTATAAATAAGACTAAATAACAACAACAAAACCAACTTCTAAATAATAATAATCTCAAACAATCTCAAAACAAAATAATATGTCATCTTATTACAATTCAAGTTCTAAAACATGAAAACTAAACCATGGCCACTAGCTAGTCTCCCGATCACTCCTGAGTGTCGGGGCCAAAGGTAGCTAAGCCATATCCTGGTTCATAGTAAGTAGGGCAAGTGTCCTCGGGGCAAGCATCTCTAATATTTTCAACAGGTCCAGTCAGGACAGGAACGAGCGCAATACATCTCACGCAGTTCATATCATGGCAGGAAATATAAAGCATGCAAAAGAGTAAGATACATAAACTGTAAGAAGATGTACATGAAAACAAGAGAGATATTTATAAACTGGAAATATATATATGATAAGTAAGAACTGTAAGTTACTAGTGATTCAGAGCACAATATGGTTATGTAAACGGCACGATGTTATACACGAGTAATCTACAGAGGTTATACACGAGTAAACTATAAGAATGATCACATAACCACTTCTACTCCCCCGTCTCCAATCAATACATGTCACGACCCACACCCGCTTTTCGGATACGAGGCGTGTCCAAGCCCAGCCTACGCCGCAGTGTCGGCGGTAGAATGCTATCTAATATACACCAGTCACAGAATCTGTAACCAACATGGCAATCTAGATCTCATCCACAGAATAACAAAAGATACAATTAAGATCAATGAATGTCAATGAACTGGATAATAATATAATATGAACTGAAATATTTCTAAGCTATCAAGAATCTAAGTCTCGTCCGGTGGATAAAAATCCACTACCAATAGACGAAAATAAAGTAAAGACATGAAATAAAATAAACTTTGTCAAACTAGTCTAAATATCAAATTCATCTTCACTGCAGTAGTACCGTGGTCTGAAACTGGCTTAAACCTGCTCGTGTGCACCTGGCTCAAAACCAGCTAAACCTGAAGAGATCATCAGGTCCTCAGAGGACTAGCAAGAAATATAATATACAAGCCTTTCTAACAGTTTATCATGCAAGAAGAAAATCCAGGATAAAACATGAAAAGGCTAGCCAATACTGATACATGATTATGAACAACTACGCATAAATGAACTGCTGGAAAAAAACAAGTGAATATGAGATCATGTGGACTCGCAGGTTTGAAACTAATCACAAACCCTCCCACCTACTGTGGACTCACAGGTTAGTTCAAGGCAATCACCCTCGCCCCTAGTGTGGACTCGCAAGTACCAACAGTCAACCGTCGCACCTAGTGTGGACTCGCAGGTTGACAAAACGACAAATAGAAAATAACAGTTCACTATAGCGCATTCGTTCAATGATACGACTGGATCAAGCACAAGTGTGAAACGTGTTCAATATGCTACAAGACTAACTGTGAACAAGGACAATATAATAATGAAGAAACACATATCAACAACTGGATAATGAAAGAAAATAAACATGTAAATAAAGCGGTAATGGAAGACAAGGTATACTTGCATGTGGTCCAGCGCTACTGGAACGGGTCAGAATCCGTATTAAGGTCCAAGTAACCTATTTATAAAATTACAAAGTCAAAATAGGTTTCAAGTAAAAGTAACCTGTCTACACAAGTTTTAAGGTTTCTATGTCACTATTAACTAATTGGTTCCTTTAAATAGTTTGGTTGGATTTATTCACTGAGACTTACTTGGTTTGCCACCTATATTCACATTCTTATTTATATATACACGATTCAGTACTTGGTACCACAATCTACTTGCAACCCCAAGTCTGATTACTCTACCTTTGTCTTCATAAATATAACAGATGCTTCTACTTGCATACATTCCTATACCACCTTATTGCTAGTAGCCTAGTAATATTTCCTAGCCATTTGTATACAACAGATACTAATTCTCCTTTATAGGATACAAGCTATCACTTAGGCCAATCCCTTCCCACATGTGCTTTTGCTGCCCCTGCAGTACACAGGTTGCCTCATCACTTGTTGGTCGAAGGGTACTCACGGCTTCCTGTTAAGTCAAGGATTTTGCTCTAGTGTAAACTGCTATAAGATTCCTAGACTCCTTACTTCCCTATCTACTCAACCCAGTGGCTAATACACCATTCCCAATTGGACTCATGTGAGACTCGGAGTGCTCTGATACATTAAACATAGGGGTGTCTAGGAAGTTTCAAACCCAGTTCGTTGGTTCCGGTCTCTAAGGTTGTAGATGGTGTCTATACCAGCCTAGATAGGAACTACACCGTGGATTGAATGAGGATACTCTGTTTCTTGTTGTTATATATATGTATTCCATTTCCATCTGTATTTACATGTCCAAGTATGCACTCTGGTATCCGATACTAGGATACTCCTACACCCACGGCAACCAAAACACACACACAGGTACAGGACTTTAACCTTGCTGTTCTGATACAGTATTAATCATTATGGAGTACTCAAGTAACTTATAGATTGTGAAACTAAGAGGAATCTTACATGAAGAAAAACGTAAGAAGATTACAATGAACTGTGTACCTTTAGGAGAATTATTAGAAGAATTGTCAGAATACTTCACATAGTTGCCAATACCCTAAGAGCTATCATTTATGTTACTTAGGATCATTCATTATGAAAGTGAATATTATATCATTTCTATAATTATGAAGAAATAGATTTTTGATAGAACTTATGATGACCATGGAAAAAGCAACTTGACAGGTGGATAGGAGAAAGCATTTGCCCATAACTAATAATTCCTGCTACATGCTCGGTTAGGTATAAAAGATGTTAACCAGGTTTAAGGTGGTCTAACTACAAAGGAGGTGCTTGAATTAAGATCAAAGAGAGATAGGGAAGACCTAACATGACACAGGCTAAAGGTAAATCAGAAAGCCAGGTCAATAACATGACTGATATTATGCAAATTATTTATAATTTCATAAGAGCAAGGCTGATTTCAAAATAAAAATCACATGGATACCTCCTAAAGCAATCTCAATATCCTAAATATGAAGTTAACAGAACAGGTAAGGAGGGTAGCTCAGAGAGATTAAAAAGGATTAACAAAAATATAACTTGCCTGCAGTTAAGTTGTATGGGCACACTTAAGATAGGACACAATAGGATCACGGTGACACAGACACAACATTGATTTGGCCTTTCATAGTATGATGAATTGTCTCTCATGTCCAGACATCCCTTTATTGTTTCCACAGGTACATCATGTATCCTAGACATCCAACAACACCCAGGTTCAATTCCTGATATACCACTTAAGGAATTCCCTACTAACTCGCTTATACTCAACCTGTAACTAATACTCGGGACTGTGGTTTTAGTTCTGAAATCACCCACCTATTGGTTTTATATCTATGGATAGCTCTTTCCATAATAGGTAACCCGTTTCTCTAGTGTTTAGTCTAGTCAATGTATGATTACTGATACAAGAGTCGAATATGGTATTAATAGGAATCTGGTACCAATAGTCGGATTTGTTGGTAAGTATCAAACATGATACCAAAGTCAATTAGGGTATCAAGTATTAAATCGATGCAATAGTCGAATGGGATATCCATATCAGATCTGATACTAAGGCATACCACCTGATACCAATAGTTAATCCTCTGTTCTTCCCTGACATCTATTCGAAATATATACCTACCTCATATCTAAACATTTCTCAGTCATTAAAACAAACATTACTTGGCGTAAAAGAAACTGTAGATGCAAACACAGTTTACCTGACAGAGCGCGAGGCAAAATCATTCTGGTTTGCTGGCAACACGGCTGCTACGCTCTCGATGGGGAGGGAGTTTGAGTTTATTAGGTTTTTGATGAGGAACCGATTTTGGCTGCCCTCATATACATATCTATATGTAGATTGATCACAGGGAATTAGATAAGGATCTGGTTTAAATCAGATCTGATTGAATCCCATTTGATTTATATAAGAGATCTGAGTAATGTCTTGATGAATCTCTCAATCTCTTTAAGGAGTCGGCCAGAGGAAAGAGTTAGAAGGAGGGGAAATTTGGGTTTTAAAAAAAAGATTCGGATTGATATTGATCATGCCAAGTATTGGAGGGAAACTTCTATTAACATTTCGAACAGGGCCTTATAAGGGAAATGGCCAAATCCACTTTGAATTTGAAAGATTGCATAAAGGCCCCTATTCATTTGGGCCTTATAAAACCCTTCTTTTTCACTTGATATTTATCTAAGGTCAAATAGCCTTTATGTATGTATATATATAACAAAATTTCAAAAAGGGGAAAAAATTGGGCTAAGGGTTTACAATACACAAGGATCCAGTCAAGTTATGTTATTGTACATGAAGTTTAGTTTGTACAAGAAGATCATGTTAGCACATGAGAGTACACGATTTCACACAATTTGTACACGAATAATACGAATACAAGGAGTACCCAATACCCATGTTAAAGTACACGAACACGAAATACCCGATGTATCCAATGAGGGGATAACATCGCATCAAAGATCCATAAAATAATAATCTATGACAACAAGTGTCAGCATCAAATAAAGTAATATAGAGCATGAATATAAGTCCTAACAAGTATGAAACGATCAGAGAATGTACTCGCCTGCTATCTGAATGACAGATGAATATCAGATGTCTGAACCTGAGTCATAGTATCCTAATTAGAGCAATATAGATTATGATGTATCCAAAATAAGGTAAATGAATTCTACAATGCAATCTACATGATTCTAAGCTAATCTAGATCAAAGTCAACTCTCGGTCAACCTTGGTAAACACTATAGTCAAACAACAACCTATAGGGTCACTCTATACACTAGGCCTAAGTACAATATAGATACAATACATACATTCATGTGTACATACTTAGCTTACATACATATCATATTTCATATCATGCATTTAACATACACTTACCTATATACATACATTACAATGCATACTTTATATATCATATACATATGCATTTATTCATAACATTACATGTATAAATTCATATATTTCATTACATGCATACATTTTATGTCATGCATACTTGCATTACCTACATGCATTATACATTACATTATGTATACCTATCATGCATATACATTACCTACAACATACATATTTATAAATGCATACAATTAGATATCATACATGTACCTATACATGTATTGCATTCATTATTAGAAGAGGGAAAATGGAAGGACTGAAATATAGAAGAGACATAAATATTTGGACTGTTCTCAGTTTTA
Source organism: Iris pallida (assembly GCA_029216955.1). Classification (NCBI taxonomy): domain Eukaryota; kingdom Viridiplantae; phylum Streptophyta; class Magnoliopsida; order Asparagales; family Iridaceae; genus Iris; species Iris pallida. The sequence goes on from JANAVB010008400.1 coordinate 8,120,822, forward strand.
AGTACGAACAATCTCAGTTTTATATGTTCAACATTACCTACTTTACATTCACATTCATATAATCATGGATTACATTACATTATTCCTACATGCTTACATTTCAAATAGAAGAGGGAAAATAATGGTAAAAAACTGGAAGGAAAGGGGAGGACTGAAACAGAGATTTTACAGTACATACATATCATTCTCATATAACTCAGTTTTTCATATGTTAACAGTTTACATAAATATAAAATCCTCTTTTTACATTTTCAGTTTACACTCAAAAACTCAGTTATACTTTCGAATTTCAAGTATCAGTCATAAATATGAATCAGTGAACTAATGTTCACAATTTTTACAACGAAACTCAAGTATCATTCAAACCTTGGTTGTCATAAATGAAACCAAAACCTGAATTCGAATCCGATTTACAGTTCATCTCAGTTTTCACTCTCAATTGAAAAATTAGTTAATACTCCATGTATCAATATCCTACATTAAGTTACAATTGAAAACCTAAACACGTCTATATCTCATATTCGATTTGAAATCCCAGGTAAAAGATATAAAAACTTATTTGGATATGTAGGATTCGAATTAGACATCTAAACTTATTTTGAAATACCAATATACCTGTAACTGGAAAAATCCCATTTTCGAACCCAATTTCCATTTGAAAAACTAAGTCAAACATGGAAACCAAAATTTTGTAAACAACATCCAAATCCCAGGTTTCACTCAATCTCAGATTTTAATTAAACCTCAGTGATCATATACAAATCAATTTGAGATGCAAAATCAAATCCAAAAACTCAGTTTTTATCCCCGTATCAGTAAAATGCAATTTCTAATGAAATCGAACACAATACAAATGATAAACCCAAAATCAGTTCAAACAGAGGTGAGTCACTATGTATTCGTGCCAAGGGTGACTTCGTGTCCACATAACAGGACACAAAGTGTCCAATTTTATAATAAACAGAGAATCAACAACAGCAACCAAGACAAGGTCGTATAGAGGTATCGAGGGGTATAGGGACTCGTGTGTCCACCCTCGAGCCTCGTGCTCGTGTCTAAGTTTAGGTCAAGTATAGGGGTGTGTTTCCATGTGTCTGCATCGTGTCCATCGTGTGTCGAGTAGCGTGGGTATGTGCGTATCAGAAGGGAATTTCTAAGCGTAACAGTGTGGTTCAAAACCAGTGCACGCACGAAAACTCCTTCGATACAACACGAGATGACACGAAACTCAAGGAGGGCCTTGTCAGAGGTTGCCCCTACCTCTGTACCAAGTGGCACGAGTCCACGTGGCATATCGTATCTAAAAACTGTATCGGGTAGCAGGACAGTGGACCGTGGTCTCGTGTACAGGTTCGTGTCCAGCTTTGGACACAAAAAGGACATGAAAATATGCTCAGACAGTGGAGGTTCGAAAACACACATCAAGGGCTTCCCAAATATGAAATTAGTTTTGAAAATGGAGAACAAAAAGTTCACATAGGCATTTCATCAAACACTTTAATATACACACCGATACGTGTCCGATACGCATATCAAACAGTCATAAAATTGAACCAAACTCGAGGGATAGCTAGGGGAACCCTAAATGAATGCATCTATAAAGAAAAATTAGGAATTTAAAGGGTTTAAAGGCCATTATCTATTGAGAGTCAAATCTCAATGAAAAGCCTAAGAATAAGAATTCTCATCCAACTTGCAACTGTCCAAAGCTTCCAAATCCTTGCTAGCTACCCACCAATGGCTTCCTCTACAATAGGGGAGTGTGTTGCAATTGATTTGGTCCAATTTGGAGTTGATTTGAAGAAAGGGGCTAAAATTGGGGAAGAACACTAAATTAGTGTTTGTAGGTTTAATGAAAGAGGTAAGGGGATGTGAACATGTGTTTATATAGAGGTGGGGGTCTCTTGATGGCAGCCAAGATATAATTATAGGGTTAGGGTTAAGTTTTATAAGGTTTGGAGGCCTCTACAAACGTAATTCAAGCCTTCCTAATAAAGGGACTAAGTAAATATCTAGCCTTAAACAAATATCTTCCTTTAAACTAATATCTAGATATTTCTAACCTTGTCATGTAATGGAAACTTCTAATCTAATACCTAGGCTAATGACTAACATGTAGATTAGGGCAATTTATAAGTTAAGGCCTAATATCTCAATTAGCATATTATCACTTAATCAAAATCCTAATTAATTCAAAAGTCACAAAATAACCAAAATAAGGCTAAAAAGTTGTAATTAGTAATTCTAATCACATGGTTAGGTCCCTATGGTCATGGTTAGTCTCTAGGCTTAACAATTCTAGGGTTACACTAGCAAAACACCTAAATCACAAAGCATAAATTTAAATTGTTTTAAAATAATTTAAAATCACCAAAAATAATTATCATAAGTTAAATCCTATTATTTGATAATTAATATTACAAAAGTTTAAAATTACCCACATTTAAAAAAGTGGGAGTTACAAATCTGGCAAACTGCAGTACCAGTCGTAAGCTGCAACTGCTAAGCATCGGACGAATACCCTAGTGAGTAAAGCATCGTTTGGCTGTAGTTGATCAGTCATTACCTCAAAGTGATTGAGGTACTGACTTGGGGATGTGCTGGCATCAAACAACATAATAGTAAGGGATTTGTATTTGGAAGAAAACTGAACTTCCTTCCACTCTATGGGATAGGGCTGCTTGATCCCAAGTTTTTGTAGGCCATCTTTCTGCTTGAAAGCTTCAAATTGAATACGTAAAAGTTTTACGGACTCATTAATATAACCTGATGATTGTGGAGCAATGAACTAATTTGATGTGTTATATGGAGGTACTGCATGATAAGTACCACCCTCAGCACCAAATTGACTTGGAATAGCATACACTGGTATGGAAGCGGTGTGAGAAGACTGTACCCCAAGACCAATATTGATGGGAGCAGATGTCGTTATAGGTTCTTAGGTCAGAATCAGATTCACAACCGGTAGAACCGTATGTTGTGCCATAATCACAACATGTATGTCTGTCATCATCTAAGTCATGCGCTTCAAAATGGCCTCCAAAGCAGCAATTCTCTGCTCTTCACTGTTAGAACTGGAAGCATCTTAATCTTCTGTGACAACACAAGCAGTCACTTTTCTAGCTATCGAAGACGAGCTAGTAGAAAAGATGGTCCATTCAGAACTTTTACTATCGGCATCAAAGTCATATAAGGAACTACCCCCATGATGAGTGATGGGGAGATCCCTTTGACTGAAGGCGTCTTGGCTAGAATCAGGAAGATTCTTTTGATCGATTATATCTTGGTTGGAAGGAAGATTCCATTGACCGATTATTTTTTGGTTGGAAGGAAGATTCCTTTGACCAATTATTTCTTGGTCAAAAGAAAGATTCCTTTGACCGATTATGTTTCGACTTCTTGATCTAGTGTGTCGGTATACTCCTTCATCGGACTTACGAATCTGATCTAAGTACCATTTACTGGGATTACATGATGCTTGTGTCTTGTATGCTTTCTACCCGAGTGCTTCGAGACGTCATGTTGACATAAGCGTACAATAATTCATCTCCATCTACTATCATTGGTTAAGGAACCTGAGCGTAGTTCAGACGGTCGAAGACAGACCGTTTTGCTGACCGACAACAATATTTGATGACCACCTCATGGTGATGATTACAGTGGTGTTCTTATGGTTGTATTATAGGTGTATGAGACGAATTTGTGATCTTTTACTTCTGTTCAAGAAGTTCATAGAGATCGGTTACCGCAACAGGATGAGAAGAAGTCGGAGGAACATATTTTTTAACGATATTAGGAACTTGATATCGATTCTTGAGATTTCCTGTTCCCTGGGTGTACAAGAAAGTACTAAGTTGATTAGCATATATAAGAGGTTTCTGGACTTCAGAAGTCTCTCTGGTGCAAGTTAGCCAGTGGCACAGGCTGCTTGCGTCTTGCTGAAGTTGATACTGGCTGGCGCCTGTCGAGATATGTGCGCAGATCAGTAAGGTACGACACTTGTGTATCTATCTGAGATACTAGCAGTTTGCCTAGCTTGGATCTTGAGATGCACAGGTTTGGAAGATCCTGAGTTGCATTCTTGGGAGTAAGCAGAATCCCATTTTGTGCTATTTAACCTATTTCTGTGTGCTTGAGCGGGCACAACTGTGTGGCATAAAGTTTAGTTTGGACAGAACTCACTTTTATCGTAAAGGTTTGATTGTCTCTATCAAGAGGAGTAAGGTTTCTGGCCAAAATTGCTTTTGTACTAATTGGCGCAAGGGTGCAACCATAGTGGTTTTCTGCCGAGTCAAGAACCGGAGAAAAATAAGGAAATGCAAAAGGGCACTTTCCTTTGTTCTGTTATAAGGCAGAAATAGATGTATTCTTTGCCAAGATCATATTTGGTGAAAGAGAGGGAGTAGCTAAAGAATATTTCCCTTTGTTTTATGGCTGAGAGACTACAGGCGCATGTTGCGCAGGTTGAGAAAAGGCCAAAGGGCACTTTTCTTTGTTTTGTCTAGCACTCCCGTTAGATAAGTACTTCTCAGAATTCATAAATAGTGAAGAGGAGAGAGTAGCCAAAAGGCATTTCCCTTTGTTTAGAGCCAAAGAGGCAGTAGACGCAGGTAGCGCAGAGGCAGTATACACAGGCGCAGAGGCAGTATACACAGGTTGTACAGAACTAGTGGTTAGTACTACAAAGGACTTAGGAGTCCATACATTACGCACCTTGCTCTTGGCAGCAACTGAGGTGCGCCTAGTACCCCCAGCACTGATCATTGCTTCATAGGCGGTTTGTTCGACTTGAACGACCAAAGTCTTCTACGACTTGTCGATCGATGCGGTATAACATTTAGCTGTCAATTTCTCGTCAGAGGAGAAAGTCGTCCCCAGCAGAGTCATCATTTTGTTTGCAAAAACAAAAGTTTGATTACAAACTAAGAAAAGAGTACAAAAGTACAATTGATTTTTAGAAAATTATAAATGTAGGAATCTAATCAGAAGAGGATCACTTTATCCCTTTGACGATGTGATATCGAAGACACATGCGTCTGGAGAATGCAATAGTACTTTGTCAGGAGATTATGATCATTGGTGATGCTTTGAGACTGATTTGAAACTATATTTATATAGTTCTTGAAATAACTGTTAAGTAGTTATTCTGAGTGGCATGCACTTCAGGTTGCGCGCCTCTCATCCATTTGTGCGAGCAGTTAATTCAACTTTTGGGGACGCATGGCATCGTTTGAGTGAGATGCGCGTTATTATGGGCAGTGTAGTGGATATGTTCTTCGAGATTAGTGGCATGCAAGCCACGTCACCCTGCTTTTGGACATAAAATTTGATCAAATGGCACCAACTAGCCAGGTTGCGTGTGGGCGCAAGTCAATAACTGGTGCTTTTGACTGGGTCTTCTGTGCTATATTGATTAATTCTCGTGCCACACGATGACTTACGCGAGCTAGCTATAACATTAATTACATGCCGACAAAATCTCCTCGAGTACCGCGTTGTACAGGATTCGAATAAATTTTCTTTGATTTTCGTGTTGTTAGTTGTCAGAAATGATGACAGTCGTTACAGCTTCTCGAGGAGGCTTGCCACGTGGCACCGTGCACTCTAGCTCTGGCACAACCTGAGACTGGCACAACCTAATAATCTGGCGCTACTTCATGACGGCGCTCCTTAATGAGTGGCGTCCCTTGATTTTTAGCTTCTACATATGCTTCGGGTACGATAGAGTAGGGCACGTCGCACGCAACTGCCCTAAAGGTGGGCTGAACCAACGACCCCCACAACAACAACAAAACTAAGGCCAAGCACCTCATGCTCTACAGACCGCACAATAAAATGGCCATGACCGTCATCCCAATGCCCAGGGGCGAGTCTACGCTATGACCCGTGATGAAGCGTTCGCATCTAACACATTCGTGATAGGTATACTGCTTTTCAATAATAAACATGTTTGTGTACTGTTAGATTCAGGTGCTACGTATAGTTTTATATCGGCAGACTTCGCCGCCTAGCACAAAATTATCATGACACCATTAGGCCTTAATTAGCATTAACATACCATCGGGCATGTCACTACTTGGAAACTTAGCCTGCAGAGACAATCATTTGTATTAGAGGTAAATAGATCTATCTTGATGTGATATTTCTAGACATTAAGGACTATGACATCATTCTGGGAATAGATTGGCTCGGCCCTTGCAATGCCACCATTACTTCGTAGAAAAGAAAGTCACTTTTTGTATACCTGGAATGATCAAATTTTGCTACTCATGTGGTGAAGCATCGCCGACCTGCATGATGATCTCAGCATTATCTTCTCGAAAGATGTTGCATTCTGGATGCGAAGGCTATTTGGCGTTCGTTCGAGACAGAAGATAGGATAGTGCAAATACGGGTCAGACCGACGTTGTGGCAGAATTTCTAGAAGTATTACTGGACGAGCTGCCCGATATGACACCTGATCGAGAGATTGAGTTCACCATTGACACATTCCCCGATACTTCATCGATCTCTAAAGCTCCGTACAGAATGGCTCCTACAGAGCTTAAGGAACTCAAATACAGTTGTAAGTGCTGCTCAACAAAGGATTTATACAGCCTAGCGTCTCGCCATAGGGAGCGCCTGTGTTATTTGTCAAGAAGAAGGACTGCTCAATGCGTTACCGAGAGCTGAACAAGGCCACCGTCCAGAACAAATATCACTTGTCCCGTATAGACGACCTGTTCGATCAGTTGTAAGGCACTTCTGTGTTTTCTAAAATTAATCTTCACTCGGGTTACCATCAACTGAAGATTGAGCCAGACGATGTATCAAAGTCAGCTTCCGCGTACGATACGGCCATTACGAGTTCCTAGTTTTGTCGTTCGGCCTAACGAACGCCTTAGCTGCTTTTATGGATTTATGAATCGGTTATTTTGACCCTTCTTCGACAAGTTCATAGTAGTTTTCATCGACGATATACTCATCTACTCAAAGGACAAGCTGCAACACGCTGAGCACTTGCGGACCATGCTTCAGACCCTTCAGGAAAATCAGTTGTATGCAAAGCGCAGCATGTATGAATTCTGGCTGAGCAGTGTCGCATTCCTCGGACACATCATTTCATCCGTAGGTAATGGATTCGAGCCAAAAAAATTTAAAGCCGTTGTCGATTGGAAACGGACAGCATCAGTCGGCGAGATTCGAAGCTTTCTTTGCTTAGTTGGATACTACCGAAGCTTCGTGAAGGACTTCGCGATGATCGCATCGCCTCTGACTCACCTCACCCAGAAAGGAGTCACTTTCGAATGGTCAGACGACTGTGAGGCTTCCTTACAGGAGTTAAAGCAACGGCTCGTCTCGGCCCAAATACTCACACTTCCAGAAGAGACTTAGGGATTCCAGATCTTCAATGATGCGTCCAGCCAGGGTTTGGGGTATGTGCTGATGTAACAGAATAAGGTGATATCTTTTGCGTCTCGACAGCTAAAGCCGCACGAGAAGAATTACCCCACATATGACCTGGAGTTAGCGGCGATTGTGTTCGCATTGAAATTGTGGCATCACTATCTTTATGGCATGGCATACGTGATCTACACGGATCACAAGAGCCTCAAGTATCTATTCACGCAGAAGGAGCTGAACTTGCCGCTAAGGCGTTGGCTTGAACTAATCAAAGATTACGATTTGACTACTGACTATACGCTGGGCAAGAGAAATATTATGGCAGACGCTCTGAGTCAAAAATAAATTGCCTCGCTATCCATCGATCACAGATTTCTATGTGACTTAAAAGAGATAGGCATCGACCTTCAGGTTCGATTCAGGGATGTACAGTTGGCATAGTTTTAGTTAGAGCCAAGCTTGCGAAAAAAGATCAAGACTGCTCAGAAGGACGATCCGTACCTGAAAAAGATGCGGTAGCTAATCTCAACGGATAGGAAAACTGACTTTGCGGAAGATGAAACCTGCGTGCTTCGACTGAAGGGTTGGCTATGCGCTCCAGGTAATTCAAAACTTAGAAATGAGACATTGACGGAGGAGCACTATGCGAAATACACCTTGCATCCAGGCAGCACAAAGATGTAAAATGACCTCTGTACGACCTTCTGGTGGAACGAAATGAAGAGAGATGTGGCGCTCTTCGTATCGCAATGCATGGCATGTCAACTGGTGAAAGCTAAGCATCAGAGGCCGGATAGGAAGATGCAGGATCTCACAATTCTGGAATGGAAGTGGCAGCACGTATGCATGGATTTTGTTATTGGTCTGCCGAAGATGTCGTAGGAAATGGTGCCATCTGGGTTATCGTTGATCGACTAACCAAATCAGCGCACTTCACTGATATTAAAGTTACTTGGAGCGTTGATCGCCTAGCTCAGATTTATCTTGACGAAATAGTACGGTTGCAAGGAGTCCTTGTATCTATTATCTCTGATCGGAATGGACAATTTCTATCGTGCTTCTGGAGTAGCCTTCAATCGGCTATAGGTACCAAGTTGCAGTTCATCTCAGCTTACCATCCCCAGACCAACGACCAAACGGAACGTGTGAATCAGATTCTGAAAGACATGTTACGGCCCTGCACAAATTAACTTCAAGTTGATTTGGGATGTTCATCTACCTTTGGCTAAATTTGCATACAACAATAGCTATCAATCCGCATCCAGATGGCGTCGTAAGAAGATTTGTACGGACGGAAGTGCAGGACACCCATTTGCGGGAATGAAGTCGGAGAGCGGTAGATTCTCGGCCCAGAGCAGGTAGAACAGATAGTATAAAAAGTTTGGCTCATTCGGGAAAGATTAAAGGCCGCACAAAGGTGGTAGAAAAGTTACACGGATGTCCATCGTCGAACCCTCAAGTTCCTAGAAGGAGATCACGTATTTCTTAAAGTGATGCCCATGCGAAGAGTTACCCGATTTGGTACAAAGTGAAAGCTGAGCCCGAGATTCGTTGGGCCGTTCGAAATACTCAAACGAGCTGCCCAGTGGCCTATCAAATTGCCCTGCCATCAGTACTAGCGGATGTGCACGATGTCTTCTACATCTCTCAGTTATGGAAGTACGTGCACGACCCAAGTCACGTGGTAGATTAGCGTCAGCTGGAGCTGAAGACGGACTTATCCTATGTTGAATTGCCAGTCCAAATCTTGTAGTGCAAGGATAAGTTGCTTCAAAATCGAGCGATCCCTCTCATCTGCATGCTCTGGAATAATCATTCGGTCGAGGAATCGACCTAGGAGCTTGAATCCGAGATGAAGGAGAAATTTTCTTTATTGTTCTCGTAGAGGTAGGTTCTATTCTTAAGTTTTGATGATAAAACTTTTTCCGAGTTTATTATGGTGTAGTGCCCCGTCCTTACATCGTTCCCCGTTTTCGTCCCTATATCGTGCCCCGTTTCTGTCGAGACTGATAGATCGGGATTGGTTAAATTGGTCAAACGGGAATGATTGAATTAAGATCCTTTTCTCATTGCGGAAAGGCTTCTTCAGAATCAAGTCCCATATTCAGTGGGTTGCGCCTCGAGGATTGAATTTTTGCTGTGTCGGGAGAGACCTTCCGTTACTCTGTTTTTCATGCCGTACTTGCTTTGGCTTTGGCGTTGGCTTTCCATTTCGTGAATGCATTTTCATGAATATTTTCGAAGGTTTTCATGGCTTGCATTTTTGAACTTCACATTCGTATCAAACTCCTTGAATAGCACAGTGTTCTAATCCGTTGCTTATGCAATTTTAGGTGATCACGTAGGCGACGTCTAATCGCAGCCAACCAGTCCCTCGTTTGAAACAAAGACTAAGGTAAGTTGCTGACCTCCTTCACTTCGACCTCTGGTTTCGAAATCATGAACTCGAGATAAATGTATCAATTTAGAGTAATTTATGCTGAAAATATAAGTTTCACACAAAAAAGAGAAAGTTTAAGGTTCTAGAAAAGAGATAAGATTATTTCATGATCTACAAAATAGTTTCGGCATACGATGCCTCGAAAAATTGGTACCTACGGGACGCTAAATCAGACCGTACGACTTGTGTGCTAACCAAAGAAATGAATCGATTAACAAATATCACAACGATAAAGCTAAGTACATAAAATAGCTAAGTTTAAAAAGAAATAATACGGTCATTGGACAACTTGTGCACAAGGGGTAGTTTCTTCGAACAGTTTCCTAGGCTAAGGGACCGATTTAGCCCGGAAGAAATGAGTATAGCAAGTGCTAGCAGGATCGGCATGAGTGATTCGGAAACTTTTCCATAGGGCTCGCTACCCGCCGCGAAAGGTTCGTCATCTAACCCAGCTATAGTCCATGATGGCTTGACATTGCCAGTGACCTTCGCACCCTTTTACTGCTTGAACTAATACATGTGACACAGGATAACATAATAACTGCTCAATGTATACAATTTATATGCGGGCCTCAAAACATGTTAACATATAAATCGATCAAGATGGTTAGAAAGATCACCAAATAGCTAACATATTTTATAACACTGCTTGAACTAATAAGAGCATGGGTGTTAATTAGCCCCTCGCCAGTACATGTGATCGTACTGACCCTCGCTTCCTATAGGTGGTACGACTCAGGAGGGACGCGCCAACTGACCAAGGCGACGTTCGTGTTTCGAAGCTTCGACCGGGTGTCGAAGATGCCCGTCGCATCACTTTTGAATACTCTCTACAACAGTCCAAGGAACATGTCTCAGGCTCCCTACAATCCAGGTGGCTGAAAATCTTTTGTTGTAAATGAGGGATGTATGTATGGAACAACTATCTCATCGGCACTCTTTTTGTAATCGGGTCATGTTATAAGCCCACGCGGCACAAATGTAATAGAGTCTGTAAATGATGTCTATTATCAATGAAATGTAAAGTTCCTCTGCCTCAATTTGTATGTGCTCTTTCTCTTAAATATTGTATTTCGGATACCTTATGACTATGTCTTGTGCGATCGCAACCTAGGTTCACACAGTATCACGCCCGGGGGACGACTATCGATTCTTCAAAATTGGGGCGTGGTAGTTCCCTCCTGGATTCTTCGCCTCCATGTAACAATTGCCAATTTATCTTTTTTATGAGACCCATTCCGGTGGATCTGTAGGTTATCGGTGGATGTATTATTCTAGTAGCATTTGAACCACCTAAAGAGAAAGATGAAAAATAAGGCACGTGTCGAGGGTTTTGTTTGTGAAGCATATATTCTCGAGGAGGTTACAAACTTTTGTTCCATGTATTTCAAGCCTCATATTGATACTAATCGAACGAGAGCTCGGGAAACAACGATGGGTACCGAAAATCTAATGATGTAATACTGAAAGTATTTTATGCATTCGAAAAGCCTTCTAGATAAATAAAGAAGAGATTTATGAATGACGACGAGCTAAGGTCTTCTCAATTGAATATATTACTCAACTTTAACGAGGATGAAGTAGAGAAGCTCGAGCGGTAAGTAATTAATACGTCCTCGTTCATATCATCTCAATGTAATAGTATCTGTTATTATTATTACGCTAATTGCCCGACGTGTTGTTGTTTTTTAGCACATTTAATAATGAGGTGAGGTCGAGTAGACCATGCATAACAGATGAAGAAGTTGACTAGGAAATGGGACATCATTTTCCTTCTTGGTTGAGTGCATATGTAAGGAGCTCATTAATTACTTTTTTGTATGTGCACTTTACACAATAATTAATGGAACGTTGAACTTAATTTCTTATCTTGTGGTATTTATGTCGATCGTCTAGACACAACATTAGAGAATAAATATATTAGAACTCTAGTTAGGGGCCAATTTATGTCGTCAAAATATGGCTAAGCTATTTTATGAATGGGTTTAGATTCAAGTCAACACATGCCCCAATCAAAGAGATTTCTAAATCTCGATTCTATGGAAAATAGTTTTTGTGTAGTTGACATATAATTATGGAACATAGCCTACTAAGATCGTATTACTCAATTGTGACTGGTTCGATTCGGTCCAAGAACAAGATTGAAAAATAGACAAGCATGATCGTATGGATATAAACTACCGATGTCGATATAAAGACGAAGAACCATTTATCCTATAGAGTTAGACTCAGTTCGTGTACTTCATAACTTATCCTAAACGTAGAACAACAAAGACGGACTAGTGGGAAGTATGCAAGACCAAAGCTAGATATATGTTTGATGTTGACGACATAGCTTATCAGGAGGATGAACTACCACTTGTATAAAAAATATTGTAGATATGGACTCAACAGATGTTCCTCATTACACGTCTAATCGTGTAAAAAAGGTAGAACTATCAGAAGAGGAAGACGAAGTTGATAAAATTAAAGATAAGGAGGAAAAGTAGGGGAAGGACAAGGAAAATGAAGAAGATAAATTTTCATAAGTGGATGAAAAGAAAACATATAATCTGCTACTTACATCTATTTAGACTTGTGAAATGTTCTATCATTTAGCTGTGAAAACTGAAATTTGAAAGTACATATAATTGTTGACCCAAACTGGATCACTGTCAACCAGATTTAGATAATTAATAAAATGATATCTGATATGATCTAATATGACACATCAAGTCTAAAACAGAACATCATCTATGATCCAATACAACATATCAACTTCAAGACAGACGTCATCTACAAGCTGTTGCATTGCATTACAAATGTATTTGTTCTCAGTCTGTAATTTTTAATTTATTGACTCTAGGAAAATGTATACGTTGAGTCGTACTGTGTCATCTCAACCCCTAGACATATCTCTCTAAACTCTAAAATACAAATAGACCAATTGCTGAACCAAACTAAACCACCTTCATCCATATAGGGCTTCTGGCCTAAGGCAGACCAAACTTGGGCCGATGTCTGCCTAAGGCAGAACTCGAGCAGAACTCGGCCTCCTTAAAATGGGCAAGCTGATTGTTAGGAACACCATGCTACGAGCTATCCAACGGTCAAATTTTTGAATATTCGGGACAGAACTCTAGTCGAACTCTGCCTCCCCTGCCTAGTATAAATAGAGCTTGATTCCTCTTATTTCAAATCATCTCTCACTCTCAAGCTTTCAATCTTCTAATCCTTACTCTTCCTAATCCCCTAGCCACAAAACTTCCTAAGCCCCAAGGTGCTCAGTACGATTCAGCTTGAAGTTATGTGCAAGAGTTGAAAAGAAGCACTTGAAGAATTCCAAATTTCGTAGCTGCGAAGTTAAAGTAGTCGAGCTCTTTTAAAGCTCGTGTCTGTAAGAAGTTGGCATGCTCTTCTGACTAAAGGTGTGTATGTAACCTATTTCATAAATAGTGGATTTCAACTCCAAGCAAGAGTTCTCGGGCCTGGACTAGTCCTCCATGAGGGAAACTAGAATACATCGCGGTGTTTACGTTTGCTTTTCTAAACTCTTTTAATTTATGCATTATTACTCTGATTATATATTCTCCTGGTAGTTGCTTTCTGGACTTAGCAAAAGATTTAGTTTTTAATTGGTCATTATAGACACAAACTCTATTCACCCCCTCTAAAGTTGCCTATACGTTACTTCAATTGGTATCAGAGCACTGGTCTCTTGATAAATGATTAACACCCTAGAGCTTATCTATGGCAACCACACAATCCATTTTCACTAACCAAGGTGAAGGACAGTCCACTCATAGGCTACCCCTATTTGATGGAACAAACTACCCTTACTGGAAGACACAAATGAATTTTCATCATAAATCTCCAGACTTTGACTTATGGACCATAGTTACAAATGGTTATAAGAAGCCTGCTAGAATTATAGTTGATGGGAACCTCATAGAGAAACCCCATGATAAATACACCAATCCAGAAAAGAAACGGGCTAGTCTAGATGCTAGGGCTATTAATGGTCTCTTCTGTGCTATAGACAGGACTGAATTCAACAGGGTATGCACTTGTGCCACTTCACATGAAGTATGGAAGCTTCTATAAGTGACTCATGAAGGAACCACTCAAGTTAACGAATCAAAAATCAGTCTGCTAACACTGGAGTATGAAGCATTCAAAATGAAGACCAACGAGACGATCGCACAGATGTTTACCAGATTTCTCGACATCGTCAACCCTCTATCTTCTCTCGGAATGAACTACTCAAACCATGAGAAGATACGAGGGTCTAATAAAGAACTGGAACCCCAAAGCCACGGCAATCATCGAAGGCAATGATCTCACTACCATGTCTCTGGAGACCCTAATGGGAAAACTAATGACGCATGAGCTCGACTTCAAGGACTTTGAAGAAACAGCTCCAAAAGAAAAAGAAATCGCTCTAAGAGTTCATCGCTGAAAGACTGCTCCAGATGAAATAGACGTTGATGACTCCGAAGGTGGTGATCAAGCGCTCATGGTTCGCGACTTCAAGAAGTTCCTACACTTCAACCAAAGAAAGAAGGAATAACACAAAGATGAAGATGAAGATCCTATCTGCTTTGGTTGTAAGAAGACAGGGCATGTCAAAAAGAATGCCCAGCAGTAAAGAAAGGGAGCCGATATGATAAATCATATAAGAGGCCATCCTCTCAAAAGTATGCCAACACAAGCATCTGGCATGAAAGCGAAGGCAGTAACTCAGAAGAAGAAGAGGACACTCCCCAAGATACTGCAAACGTCTACCTAGTGGCAACTTTCGACCAGGTAACAAATGATCCACTTGATGACTTTACTTTTGATGAACTTGGAGATGCTTTTAGTGATTTACTTGAAGATCACAAGAAGTTACTTAGTAAATACAAACACGCAAAGGATAAGATTAAGACTCATGAAGCTGAGATTCGTAGATTATCATGCTTACTTGATAATGTTAGAGACACATCACCCACACATAACAGTAAGGAGTTACCCAAGCATAAATTAAGCTTACATGATGTTGTATCACGTATTGAGAAACAAATACATGATCTTATCGTACTCATTAAAGAGCTTACAGAAGAGAAAAAGAAGTACAATTCTGCAGCTATAAGAATTGGTACTTTGACTGCCAAATATGATGAATTGTATACTGCTTCTAAAAGATTAGAGATCAGGCTGGACAAACAGGTTATTCAATCTTAAACTCAGTCTCATGGTCACAGCACTTATACGAGACACAAGTCTACTCATCACAAGAATACACGGCATAAGAAAAACACACATACACATGCTGCACACAAACATGCTTTCATGTACGCATATTTGTTTGCCATAAAAATTCAAAGACATGTATTATAGAACACTAAAATTGATTGCAAACTCGTTTGTACAAAGAAATGCCTAGAAAGAAATCCTAGGAAACAATTTAAGTACAATTGTTTAGTTTTTATTCTGGAGGTGACGGTGGAGGCTCGAGAAAGTGCTATAATCTCTGCCTTACTCCGTGGACTATCTGATGCAGTCTTTGATATTGAAGAAATTGCTTTTTTCTTGAAGGTTGCCAACCTTTTTGCAAGGGTGTGGCACCCTACTATTTATAATAGAATGTATGTTGAGCCGAATAGATGGCCTGCGGCCACGTGGCTGATTGGCACAAGAAGATCCGCTCTTTGGCTGCCATCTGTCTATTTGTTAGGATTTTATTGTAGCAAATCTGGGTAGTTTAGGATTTGGTCAAATTGCTATGTGTCATGTCGCAGGGATCATCATTCTTTAGCCGCATAGATCTCTCAGTCTTCGATCATGTGGGACCGCATGAGCCTCATGCGTCTTAAGTCATAAACTTCCCTAGTCCAGTCATAGCTTAAAGATTTAAGCCGCATAGATCCTGTACTTTGGCCACATAAAGCATATACGGCTTGGATCACAGTTACTCTTGGCTGTATGGAGTTTGGAGACTTTGGGGCCGCATATGTCTGAGCCGCATATGGTTCATGCGGATTAGATGACACTCCTTATGGCTGTATGAAGGCGTCCGAACCTTGCTTTTGGGCGACGTCTCACGTCTTATCTTTTTGTCGAAGTGTCAAAGCTGTCATTTTTGTCAGGACTTGTCAGCTTTATCAGACGAACTGCTGCTCTTGGCCGCATATCTTCCTTCTCCAACTGGTTTGTCGTCGGGCCACATATGTCATTGAACCAGTCATACAACTTTCCTTTAGGTGGACCTGTTTGGCCCAAAGTATCTATGCGGCAATTTGTAATCAGCACAAATCCCATATTTTTCATGCTTCTACAAGACCCCCTTCAAAGTTTTCAAATTGCAAATTTGGAATAATTTGAATAAGAAGCATGAAAATATGTCAAGTCGTAGGGAATCTTCAAGTCATAGGAAATTTTTTGAACTGCAGAGAGATCTTGAGTCGCAGGGAAGTCTCAATCTGCAGAGAGATCTTGAGCCGCAGGGACATTTCGAGCCACAGAGGGCCTGCCAGCTGTCACTGCTGCATTTAATTTTCTTGATTCGGTTGTGGATCTCCTTTCTAGATAAAGCCGACGGTTACTGGACATAAAGTCCCCAAACGTCGACATTATCTTTAATGATCTCGAGAACCGAAGAGACGCTTGACGGTTATTAGGGATAAAGTCCCCAAACGTCATCCCTATCCTTAATGATCTCGAGAATCGAAGAGTCTCTTTTCAGCAACTCTGTAAATAGGAGTCATTCAGAGAGGAAGATTTTCCTCTTTCACCTTCTCTTCTTTCGACTTTATCATAGTTTCTGCTATGGCTCCAAAAGCTTCCAGGTTGACAGGTGCGGCGGCCAAAGGGAAGGGACTTGCTTCTCCGTCGAGAGCGGCAGACGCTCCTTCCATTCATTCTGACGTGCAACCTCCTCTCAAGAATAAGGATTGTGAGTAGACGATGACTAAGATTTTTAAAGGGCCATCGCACATATGTGCGGGCCTGTCATATACTGCCTCTGCTATAAGCCTGGTCGATGCATGACCTATCTCATTTGGACCACATGTGTTCTGTATGATAGGACCGTATGGACTGAGCCGCATAACCGCTGCTCATTCGAACTTGAACCGCCTGAGTGCCTCAAGACTGATCTGTACTAACATTTCATGAATGAGCCACATAGGTGCCGCATGAGCACATTATGATCGGGCCGCATGAATACTGTATATCTGGGCCGCATGATTGTCTCGTTACTGATCCGTATGAGTATTGGGCCACACGAGTATTTCATAAGTACCTCATATTTGAGCCGCATGAACACTTCACGACTGAGCTGCATAAATGCTTCTCGAATTGAGCTGCATGAGTACTTCGTGAAGCCGGCCTCATGACTTTATGCTGCATGAGTTCTGTTTTGGTTGGGCCGCATAACTGGCTAGGCCGCATAACAGATTTCTTTATTTTCTTTTTGGTGCTAAGTCGCCTCTTTTCCATATTTTGTAGGGTTCTGGCTAGCAAGCTTCTCCAGGACCGGCGTCGACGATGGAGTAAAAATACAACATTCTGGTGCCTAGATCAGACAGCTCAAAACTCCTTATGCTTCGGAAGAGTTTTTCCCACGCCTTTTTGGCATACACATCAGACAACTCAGGACTCTTCATGCTTCGAAAGAGTTTTCCCAGGTGGTAGGAAGAGCCTTTATACCTCGAAGAGTTGGACGGTGGTCAGGCGTCGTTATGAACGTCCTGCCTTCACGGCTCCCCAAGTAGGCGAAACCACCATCAGGGACCATATTTTGAAGGTATTGTCCTTCGGGGGAGCGGGGCTAAGACATCCGCAATACGGAGGGGAGGATAGCATGCTATATTTGCCCTCCTCCAAGCAGCTCCTTGGGGATTCAATAGCTTCGTTTAATTCTCAACAGTAAAACATGACTTCCTTCGAGGGCCATAAAACTGCTTAAAGACGAAGTGTTGTCAAACCAAACTATGTATTTCCAGATTTTACTTTCTTTGCTTTCTGCTGTCGATGTAGTCCTATGAATGTAACTGATCTTGAATGAGCAGAGTATGTTCACTCCCTTTTACTTGTGGTATTTTGTGGTGCTTGTTAGAGGGCCTAATACAGCATTTGTATTCGATAAAGGACATCCCACTGGAGTATTTTTGTGGACCTATTGCCCTTTTGTGCATCTGGAAATACGAGCAACTAGATTTAAATGATATTTTATGGACCTACTACTCTTTGGTACACCGATGGTGCGAGTAATAGATTAGGATAACTTTGTGGACTTATTACCCTTTTTGTGTACTGGCAATGCGAGTACGGATAATAAGTGGAGCGAAAACCAACATATTTACTCAGAGGTAATGAGGACGTGGTAAATATGGGTCAAAGTAGAGCCTTCCTACTTAGAGGTAATGAGGACATGGTAGGAGTAGGCATAATAGGGGTACACAGAACAACTCAGAGGTACTATTAACGTGGAAGTTCTACGCATTGCGTCATTTTTTTGTGATGGATAGGAAAACAAGTCAGAGGTAATATGGACGTGGTTGTTTTTCTCGTTGGAAAATTTTGTGGACCTATTACCCCTTTTGTGCACTGACAGTGCGAGTAATAGATTAGGATAAGTTTTATGGACCGATTATCCTTCCGCGTATTGGTGGTAACTCTTGGTGGAGAGAAGCTATGACCAGGAAGCTCATAGATATGACCAAAAGATAAGATATAAATTCATTCGGAGTAGTCAGAGAGTAAGTTCAGTGGTACTTGAGGGTACATAACTCAATAATCTGGAAGATTTAAGGTCAGAGTGTGAGTTCAGCGATACCAGAGGGTATATAACTCACAAACTGAGAGATAGTTGGAAGGTGTCGTTTAGAAATATATTTCTTGAGGAACTTGCCATTGATGGGCATCATGAGCAAGTCTTCATTTTGTTTTGCGAGACGGTACGTGCCGTTGGAGAATACGGTCTTGATGACGGACGGACCCTCCCACTTAGGGTGGAATTTGCCGGGGGTCTTGTGAGTCATGACCATTGGTCTGCGAATGGCCAAGACGAGATCGCTGACTTAGAATATTCTCTGTTTGACTTTCTTGTTGAAAGCACGAGAGATGCGCGCTTGGTAGAGCTTTATACTTTGTTGAGCTTGTAAACGCTTCTCATCTAATGCTTACAACTCTTGTAACCGTTGGCGGTAGTTGTCGTCCGATGTTAACCGGTAAGTGAGGGCCACTCTGAGTGAGGGGATCTGAGTCTCCAATGGGAGGACTGCCTTGCTCCCATAAACCAAGAAGAACGGTGTATTTCCTTTAATCATCCGAATTGTGGTACGATACGCCCATAAGCACTCGCCAAGCTTTTCATTCCAGTCGCGTTTGTTTGCAAACATGAACTTTTTGAGGTGCTTGATTATGGTTGTGTTGAAAGCTTCAGCCAGACCATTTGCCGATGGGTTATATGCTGTCGAGGCCATATTCTGAATCCGATTCTTGTCACAAAATAGATAGAAAGTGTGGCTTGCGAAATGCGGACCATTATCGTGGATAATCCTCTGTGGTAGTCCAAAACGGGAGATGTAGTGACCCGCTCCGCCCTAGCGGAATGCCGATTCCAAACGGCAAGTGCAACGACTCAAACGAGCCGTCGACCCGAAGAGTTGCTTCGTCCCGATGAAGTATCGATGCGAATCGATGCAAGGCTTACATTGGCCAGTAAAGATGAATCCAGACTTAGACTTTCAAAGGCGCGCTCGGAGGATCGCTCGGCCGATGCGAACATCGCTAAGGTGGGTGGCTCCGATGAACCCGTCTTTGCTTAGCCTATTCATATAGATTAAGTGGGCTTTGCTGGTGGCAATCCACGTGCAAGTCCTTGCATTGAAATCAGAGTAGTCTAAGTTAAAAGTTAAATGAACAAGTGCCTACTGAATGACTTGAAATGTGCCACTCCAAAATGATAATGAGTACAAATGAGTTAAAGAATGCGTCTACGTTATGTTATTACACATGAACTGTTGTCTAACTTGGTTTGCTCTGAACAGGGAAGGCCGGACGGTAAGTATGGGTAAGTTGTACATGTATTTCCATGCGACACTTGAAATCGGTAACACGGGACAGGTTATATCATATGCCATGTAAATGACCCTAAGGCAAGATTAGAAAGACAATGAATGATAGAGATGCACACAAGTAAATGGAACGTGTTCGGTAATGATAGTGATTATGGGCGAGCTAGCCTCCCCACCAGTGCATAACAATGTACTGATAACCCCACAGTCTACTTACAGGATGCAGGAGACGCCGGCGGGTGCGGAGCTTCAATCGAACGTGCTAAGGCACGGAGCTATCTCTGGGCCTTGGAGCGTTACAAGGAGCTGGAGCACCATATACGGGACATAATGTATCGGAACATCGCCATGAATCATTCCATCTTGTAAGCCACTTGGCACGCCTTTTATGTTTCAGAGAGAGAGAGAGAGAGAGCTTGAGTGACTTGTAATATCGGCCTAGCGCCGCTTGTAAACTTGTTGAATATCAATAAAGAATTTGGTTTCGCTTCAATTGTGTTCATTTATATTCCGCTACAAATGGGGACACTCTGTGCGACTCTGTGGCCTAGAACTCAAATCGGCCGTTTCTGGACTTGGCCTTGCACGGGCGCAACCTAGGCCCGTGCGGCATCACGCCTTAGCGAGGACGATCGCTCCTACGGGAGCGGGGCGTGACAGATTGGTATCAAAGCACGGCTTTACGTCCTTGGACATCATTTCGATTCTCTCAGTTTTGAAAGCTCGCGTTGGAAACAAAAGAAGTGTATGCTCTCTCTCGTTGTGCATTGGGATGTTCCATACAATAAGTCTAATATTACGAAAGCTCGTACGAGTACTCGGTTGCACGGGACCGATAGGCGATGGCCTTTGTGCCACTACGACGGACTTGATAGGCGATGGCCTTTGTGCCACTACGACGGACTTGATAGGCGATGGCCTTTGTGCCGAACCACGACGGACTCGAGTCGGACGAAAACTAAATGCTAAGAGTTAGCAAACGCGAGGCATGCTTGAATAGGCTTACGTTGACGATAGCAAACGGGTACACGAGACCGGAGTATTATTCGAACAGGATGGTTTTGCACGCAGCCTTTTGGCTAAGTTGTGCGGAGTATCGCGCACCTAGACCCTTTGGTGCAAACGAGTTGCGAACGAGAATAAGTGAGCATGCAAACTTGAATGTGGTCCGAACGGGATGGTTAAGCGGTACAACTTAGTCCGCGTGTCGCGCACCTCGACTCTTGGGTGCCATCGGGTTGCGAGCGATATCAACGTATCGCTCGATCGAGAACGGAGATACACTTTGAGTGTGTATCGATAGGAACGTTATCGAGTTAACGCTTAGGCGCACTCGAAGGATCGATTTGGACCTTGAGGATTATTGCGAACGACTTAATGCGTCGCAACGGTACGAACGACTACGCTAGCGATCCGTTGAACGAATCGATAAGACGTCTTAGCGCGTGGCGCAAACGTGATTGAAGATTAGACCGTATGGCTTAAAACCGAGTGGTGTATGTGATAGGTTCGGAGAAGAAAAAGAATATGATTGAGGACTAGATCAGATGGCTCGAATCCGAGTGGTGTATGGACGTCTTGGAAATAGTTCGAGCGAAATCGAGGATTACGAGTATGTCGGCGAGGCGATGCGGTCGCGCAAAGTCTTAGAACGCGTCACACTTAGTTGGTTGTGACTTCGATTGTCCCGAGCGAGATGTCGCTCGGACAACTTGTCGTTAGACAACGTGAGTTAGAAAATGACTCGGAACGACAGAGGTAAATGAATGGTCTTGATCGAGGAAACTTAGAGGATTGCGCGTACGATCTCGAATTGATTCAAATGAATCGCGACTTGAGCTTGAACAACGATCTTGACCCTAGCTGGAGAGATAGCGGTCGAACTTGATCTTGAATATCGAGGAAATTGTGGAATATCCAACTCGGACAATAGCATCAATGCATGACTCGAAAATCAGTTGCAAAGGAAGATCGTCAGGTTACGCATATCGTCGATGGTATTGAGGCGTATCGAAGATCGATATACGATAACTCGGGGGCACTCCGACTCGGCGAATGACGATCATGCAAATGTCATTGTTCCGTTGGATGCTATACTTGGGTCGTTAAGGATGTGTCGAGGAAAAGATAAACTTGGCTCGAGGATGAATGACGGTCGGACTATGGCTTGGATGAAAACGGAGTGCTTGGATTTACTTCATTGTCAACCACAACGTAGACGTTCTTGCCTTATGCGAGCGCAACCCCAGCCTCGCACATGCGTCGTGCCGACTAGGACTATCACTCTGCGTGAGCGCTGGTATGGTGATTCATACAGCGGGAGTGATCGGTACTCGCCTGGCATGGCAACTCGTATGCTTCGACTTGTGGTTTGACACGAAGGAGACTTGAGGATGAGTTGTGTGTTTGAAGAGTTGAACTTGAGGATTGAGTAGGTCCAATCTGCGTATCGAGAATGAGTTAGTCTAAACTCAAACAAGAGTTACGCCCCGATGAGAATGATTATTCCGCGGGAGCGTTGCATGGTGATTCATGAACCGCCGTGGATAATCGGACTCGCATGAGATTGGGGCAGAACATATTGTCGAGCTGGATGACCTCGTGATCGAATACATGAATTGGTTTAGAATTGGTGATTGAACAGATTTGGATGTTGCAAAATGAATGCATCTATGCGAACTAAGTGATCGTGCTCGATGTTTAGGAATCTGAGTGACACGAGCTTGGGTAGAAAAATCCTGCACCACCGACTTTGGTTTGACCCTAGGATTGGGGTCAGTGTTGGCATTATTGTTGGGGAACTATGATTCCAATCCTGACATTGACTTAGCCTTGAGAATTGGCCTAGCGGATAGGCGAGATGCCCCTGTTGTAAGAGTTGCAAACAAAGGATTGAGTTTGAGGATTGACATGGATTGAAAGAGTGGATCAAGAGTACGAAACCCTGCTCACGAGACTCGGCTGATATAGATATATCTCAGGGACGCTTGAGTATATGCACGATGCGACTCGAGTGAGAATGACAAACTCACTATCCTGCGGCTTGGCTGAATACATGTATTTTGGGGACGCCTGAAATGCGTGCACGATCCAACCAAGTGATACGCTGAGTTCTAGCACGACTTGGGGAGTGAACGAGTGTCGTGAACGTAAAATCGTGCTAGTTAAAAGTTGGTGCAACGAATTGAACCATCGATAGGAAGTTATGCTCGACGATGGTGTCGTTCTTGGTCTTGAATCGGACGGAAATTTCGTAGACTTGGTCGACTCCGCTAAGAAGAAGTCATAATAATTTCATAGACGAAAACGCTTGAGAAGCGAATCGAGTGATCCCGATAATTGAGGTAAACGAAAGTGAGTTGCCTCAATTACGACCCACGCATTTGGCAAAATCCAGCGTGCCTTGTGCAACCACTCCAGTCCCATAACACGAAGAAATAGAAACCAATACGAAGAAATGCTTGAATTGGAAAGATAACATCAAGTCTAAAATGAACGAGAAGCTATTCAATAAAAATCGACCAAAACGTATACGACACGGAACTTAGAAAGAAACCGAGTGTCGTTCGATGCCATCGAACGATGATGCATAGGAAATTGTCTAAGGTATGTACACAGTCCGAGTTAAGGAATGGTAGGATGACCTGCACTCAGGAAGTCTCGAGGACGAGACTTGTTTTGAGTGGTGTATTATGTAGTGACCCGCTCCGCCCTAGCGGAACGCCGATTCCAAACGGCAAGTGCAACGACTCAAACGAGCCGTCGACCCGAAGAGTTGCTTCGTCCCGATGAAGTATCGATGCGAATCGATGCAAGGCTTACATTGGCCAGTAAAGATGAATCCAGACTTAGACTTTCAAAGGCGCGCTCGGAGGATCGCTCGGCCGATGCGAACATCGCTAAGGTGGGTGGCTCCGATGAACCCGTCTTTGCTTAACCTATGCATATAGATTAAGTGGGCTTTGCTGGTGGCAATCCACGTGCAAGTCCTTGCATTGAAATCAGAGTAGTCTAAGTTAAAAGTTAAATGAACAAGTGCCTACTGAATGACTTGAAATGTGCCACTCCAAAATGATAATGAGTACAAATGAGTTAAAGAATGCGTCTACGTTATGTTATTACACATGAACTGTTGTCTAACTTGGTTTGCTCTGAACAGGGAAGGCCGGACGGTAAGTATGGGTAAGTTGTGCATGTATTTCCATGCGACACTTGAAATCGGTAACACGGGATAGGTTATATCATATGCCATGTAAATGACCCTAAGGCAAGATTAGAAAGACAATGAATGATAGAGATGCACACAAGTAAATAGAACGTGTTCAGTAATGATAGTGATTATGGGCGAGCTAGCCTCCCCACCAGTGCATAACAATGTACTGATAACCCCACAGTCTACTTGCAGGATGCAGGAGACGCCGGCGGGTGCGGAGCTTCAATCGAACGTGCTAAGGCGCGGAGCTATCTCTGGGCCTTGGAGCGTTACAAGGAGCTGGAGCACCATATACGGGACATAATGTATCGGAACATCGCCATGAATCATTCCATCTTGTAAGCCACTTGGCACGCCTTTTATGTTTCAGAGAGAGAGAGAGAGCTTGAGCGACTTGTAATATCGGCCTAGCGCCGCTTGTAAACTTGTTGAATATCAATAAAGAATTTGGTTTCGCTTCAATTGTGTTCATTTATATTCTGTTGCAAATGGGGACACTCTGTGCGACTCTGTGGCCTAGAACTCAAATCGGCCGTTTCTGGACTTGGCCTTGCACGGGCGCAACCTAGGCCCGTGCGGCATCACGCCTTAGCGAGGACGATCGCTCCTACGGGAGCGGGGCGTGACAGGAGATGATGTGATGTTTTATGATGCTGATCATGTTCGATGTCTTAACCTCTGCCAATGGAACAGCTTCCGCCTATTTGAAGAAGTGATCGGTGTTTGTAAGTATGAACCGATGCCCTCTAGACGACGGTGGGGTGATTGGCTCAATGATGTCCATTCCCCATGCTTCAAATGGCCAAGAGGCCACTGTCGGGTGCAAGAATTTAGATAGCAGATGTATAAAATCTATGTGGATCTGGCAAGGCCTGTATTTCTTTGCATAATCAACTACATATGCTACCATCGTGGGCCAGTAGTATCCCATCCGGCGGAGATGATCTTACAATTTTGGGCTTGGTAGGTGAGCCCCACAAGTACCGTCATGAGCTTCGCGTAAAGCTTCTTTGGCTTCTGCATTTGACAGGCAACTTAATAGTAACCCATCGTAGGATCATCGATATAATATTTTTGTCTCTGTATCGTAGAAGAATCTGAGGGAGCGTCTTCTGATTGAAGTTGCTTCTTTCATATTCTCTAGCAGAATTCTATAGACTGCAAAGTCGATGAGCGGGCATCTTCAGTCTTGTGTGTCGTTGGTTATCTGGACGGAGTAGCTCATACCCAGTTAAAGATTGTTCCTGGGGCAGACCAGCTCATGGCCTATTATGTCGACTAGATGATGAGTATTATTTGGAAGCACCAAGGAGGCGGCGAGACCTGCTAGGGCATCGGCTTCGATATTTTGGAGCCTAGGAACGTGCTCTCTAAATAACCCTTCCAAGGATGTAATGATGGCAATTGCTGTCTGATAATAGGGAATCAGGTCCTCGTTGCGAACCTCGTATGAACCTCGGATCTGGTTAACAACCAACTGTGAGTCACCGTATGCTTCCAGATACCTGATCTCTACTTCTTTTATGAGTTGGAGCCCGATGACTAGAGTGTTATATTCGTCTACGTTGTACGACCAGGGTTCTGTAAGAGAATACGCCTGATTGACTACTAGTCTAGAGGAAGAAATTAATACCACCCCGACTCCAGTGACGATATCACCTGGTGGACCCGTTCTTGAAGTACCGTCGAAGAACATTCACCAAATGGCATCATGCGAAGTCATGTTCGAGGCGACGACTTCATCGGGAATTTTTTCATAGATTCTGGCTATTTCTGAGCCAGGATGGGCTGCTAGGAAGTCAGCCAGGACTTGATCTTAGATAGCCTTCTGCGGAATAAAAACCATATCGTACGGAGATAATAGTATCGCCCAGGTAGCTAGATGAAAATTGAGCACGCCTGGCTTTGTCATGAGGACCCTGAGAGGATTAACTCTTGAAACAACGTGTATGGTCTGTCTTGTCACATAGTGTCGTGTTTTCTGAATGGTGAATACTAGGGCAAGGAACTCCTTCTCCACGGCGGTGTACCCATGTTCCGGTCCTACCATCATCCGGCTGTAATAGTAAATGGCTTGTTCGTGTCCCACGTTATTATTCTGTGCTAGCAGAGCACCGAAGGAGTATTCCATCGCTCGTACATAGAGTAGGAAGGGCTTTCCGGCGACCGGGGCTACCAGAACTGGTGGATTCATCATGTACTCCTTAATATCATCGAAGGCACACTGACATTCCTCTTTCCATATGAAAGAGACACCTTTCCTCATAAGTTGAGTAAAGGATTGACATCGCCCTGAGAGGTTAGATTTAAACCTCCTAATATAGGCTAGTCTTTCCTGAAGGCCGCAGAGTTCACGGAGGTTCCTTGGTGGGCTCATCTCAAAGATTACTTTTGTTTTGTCAGGATCTATGTGAATGCCCCGGGAAGTAATGACAAAGCCCAAGAACTTTCCGCTGGACACCCCCAGGAAAGACTTGGTAGAATTCATCATCAGGTTGTGTACCCACATGAGGTCGAACACTGTTCTTAAATCATGTAAGTGATCGTTTATGGAGCGGCTCTTGACGGCAATGTCGTCATCATAACACTCCACCGTCTTGCGCAAATTATCTCTGAAGATGACACTCATAGCCCGTTGATAGGTAGCACCGACGTTCTTCAGGCTAAAGGGCGTGACCCTATCACAATATACGCCGATCGGTATTCGGAATGATGTATGCTTCTCGTCATCAGGAGACATCTTTATTTGATTGTATCCTAGAAAGCCATCCATAAAGGACATACGCTCGAAGCCACACGTATTATCGATCATTATGTCGGTGATCGAAAGAGAAAATTCATCCTTAAGGCATGCTGCATTCAGATTACGGAAATCGATACAAATTTTTATCTTTTTGTTCTTCTTGATGTCTGGTACTACGTTGGCTACCCAGTATAGATGCTGCTCTTCACAGATAAAACTGCTAGCTATAAGCTTGTTCACTTCTGCTTCGATGGAATTCATGATGTCTGGACGAAATTGTCGCTGCTATTGTTTGACTGGTTTTGCGTCTGGATAGATGTTAAGCTTATGAAGTACAATCTCGGGGTTTAGTCCTGGCATGTCTTTATAACTCCAGGAAAAGACATCGATGTATCTCTGACGAGTTGTAGCAACGACTCCTGCTCGTCGTTTATTAGACTTTTACTAACGAAGATTGGCTTTGGAGATGATTCATCGTCGAGGTTAACTTGCATAACCTCATACTCACTAGAAGGATCATGAATTTCAAAGCATTTCTTCTATTGTGCGTCTAGTTGCTGGACCCACGGCTCCAACTTAAGTGGTTCTAGTAGGTCTTCGTCTTTCTCTTCGATATTAGTGGATGTTTTGTTGACAGATAATGTCTGTCTGAATATATCTCCAATACTGCTATCGCAGTCATAAATGGGTGACTCGGATGAATGAGAGTGCCACTCGCATTCTTCATCATAACTTTCGGGCGTTGTTGGTGGAGTAACATACCCGAGACCACATCTGGATTTGTGATAATGATCCTGAGGTTTCCCTGCCGGTGTCGACGACTATAGAGGCAATCGTCAGTCACTGCTATGTTTAGACCAGGGATAGCCTCCATGTCGTACCCCTGCTTTTGCATAAAGTATTTGGCTTGAGGACTATACAAGTAGAGAGGTAGTCTTCCAGCGTCGGGTCCGAGGTCGGACTCTTGTGGCATGAAAGATTGAGGACCTTCTTTTCGGCCAAAGATGATTATGTGATCCCATCCTCTTCTGTCTGGGATGAAAAGTAAGAGCCTTTTATGGGAACAAGTCGATTTGGGGTATGGACGGTTGTCACCTGTGTGTGCAGGCTAACGTCTAGACAGTCCCGTACGACATACGTTAGATTAGGCTTATCATACTCAGAATAGTCTAACAGCAGCCTCTTATTGATGAAATAAGGAATCTTATCCATAGGGATTACATCATCAAAAGAGGGGCTATCCACCTGTGTAACCAAGTATTTGGCGAGTTCTTCATCCTCTTTGGCTACCCCCTACGAGCTTCGAGGTCGGGATGCTATCTTGGGTAACTTGACCACCAAGGGTTCCGCTTGAGGTATTGACTTGCCTGAGAGTGTTGGATCGACACTTGGCTGCTAGCTCATCTTGGAAAGATGGATGACAATTGGCTAAGCAAGGGACTTTGTGTCTTCTGGTCACTTTGGATAGATTTCGGCAATCGGATTACCATCGGCGTTATAGAGGGCCTTGTCTCATCCTGTTGCCTTTGATTGAACTTCGACAGTCAGTTCACCATTGGCCCAACGACAGGTTTTGGCTCCTGGCTGGATCTCGGGAGACGGATGACCAGTGGTTCTAACTGCGTAGGTGTGGCAGGAGAACTGAGCACCTCTTTATGCAGGGTTGCGACGAGGGGTATGGCCTTGCCCGGTTTGCGAGCCTGGAGACAGATTCTCAAGGGTTCTTTCGGCCGCGTGGTGACCTCCAGTTTGTTAGTTATATGTTTTCTGGATTCGTCATATAGACAAGCCTTTAAAGAGTAATAAGCTTCAACCCCTTTGAAGGGATCAATGTCGGCGAATTCAGTTTTCATGGAACCGTGCTTACTGACATACTTGAAATACTGGTGAAGGGTGGATGGCACGATCATATAGTCATGTATCCATGGACATCCCAGAAGGATGTTATAGGAGGTGTCTGCATCTATGACGTAGCAGGTAACCTCCGTCTTCAGGTCGCCAATCTGATATTTCAATCGGATATTCCCTAGGAGATAGCTCCTCTCCGAGTTAAAACCGCTAATGGCAGTGTTGGTTGCCGCTAGCCGGTGCATAGGGATGCCAAAAAGTTAGAGCAAGCTTTTCGGGATGATGCTTATTGACGAGCCGGGGTCGATATGCATCCAATCCACCTTGACGTCGCCTATGTATCCGTATAGTATAAGGGGCGATCATGCAAATTGGACTTGATCAATATGTCCTGCGGAGTAAATATGACGTTGGGCATTGCATCTGTGCTATCGCCGCCCTGCAGATCTGCTGGCGGGTCTTCTTTTTGAGGCTTGACATAAGCTAAGTAGGCGTCAGCATTCTGGAGTGCTTCGCTTAATGAGATACGAAGATCCTTGGAGAGCCTTAGGAGCTCGTATAATAACAACTTTGTTGGCGTATTAGCCAATTGTGCTAATATAGCAAAGTTGTAAGGTCTCTCCAGTCCCTGAGGTACGTCATTGCGAAGTGGCCTGTCGAAGCGGGTTTCCTTTGTCTTAGACTTATCCGCTAGTGGAGGCTGAGATGGCCTTGGAACATCAGAGGGAGGCAATGTTGTCGGCTGAGGATCTTCGGCTGGACTATCCCGTACGGGCTGGACTTGTGCTCCAGACCGGGTAACAACATCTGCAGCTTCTTCAGCTTCGGCTAAAATTGTGTGACAGGATCTAGACTTCCTGCCCTTTTTCTTGCTGGTAGAAGATGACACCTCCTGGGTAACTTCAGGCACTAAGCCCGGGTGTACCCACATAATTTCTTCTTGCGAGGTAGTAAGAGGTACCATTCCAGAAGTCTGGTCCCGAACGGGTGGAAGATTCGTAACTTCCATCATTGCCCGAGGGACAGTT
Source organism: Iris pallida (assembly GCA_029216955.1). NCBI lineage: Eukaryota > Viridiplantae > Streptophyta > Magnoliopsida > Asparagales > Iridaceae > Iris > Iris pallida. Next base: position 8,150,517 of record JANAVB010008400.1, read on the forward strand.
ATTATCCCGTCTGGAGTGTTTGTTAGAGGGAAGTCGCCGAACTGTATTGACACCATGTTCGCCTCCACGGTAACCTCTTCAAAGTCTATCGACAGAGCTTTGGAGTCGATAAGACTCTGAATGTACCGCTTTAATTGAATGCAGTCATGAGTGGAATGATAGACGTAGTGGTGGAAGTGACAAGATTTTGGGTCCTCCATTTCTGCCGCTCAGGGCTCACGCCTTGGTGGAGGGAGCTGGATCCTACCCCCTTGCAAAATCATATCGAAGATAGGTTTGACATGACTATCTTTAAATGAGTAATTAACCTTGGGCCACGGACCTTCCATATGTTTTTGTTCGGGCTTCGAAGTCACATTAGTGACCAAGGCCTGCTTGCCCTTATTGTCCTGGTTGTTGGTGGCGCCAATATTGTTATTACTGGAGGTGGAACCAGGTCGTCTGCCCTTATCTTCTCCGTCTGGGATGTGCAATCCCAGTTGGCGAGCCTTCTTCAATTTTACCTCTACATTGGTATCACTTATGATGAAGGTTGTCCAATTCCTGAACTGATCGTCGCCCATCCAGAGGCTAATTGCGGGAAGTAACTTCTTCTGGCCAATTTTGATCAAGGAGCTCTCGGGATTGCCTAGGGGCAACCTCATTACGGTTTGGCGAAATCGCTCGATATAGTTCCTTGTCAGCTCCCTCTGTCCCTGAACGACGTCCATGAGCGACGACATTGTCACATCCTGCCCCACTTCGTAAAATCTCTCCAGGAACAGGTGCTTGAAGCTGTCAAAAGAATGGATACAGTTGTCGGAAAGGTTGCGGTACCAGTCAAACGTGATCCCCTCCATTGCTCCAATGAATAATTGTGTAAGGATAGCGTCACTATGCGGCAAGTGGTCGGTTGTGACTTCAATGTAAGTCATGTACCGACTAGCAGAGGTCTTTCCATCATAAGAATCGATATGGAATGGCTTGTACCGTGGTGGAAAAGGAACATCTTTCCATGCAACGGGATATGGCTGTCGTATTCTAAGGTCCCGAGAGGAGTCTCGGGCATTGAACATTGCTCGAAGCTCTTGGACTTCCCTCTTTGCCTTCTTGGCTTCATCTATAGATGAAGGCACGGATGCTGCTAAGGGATCATCACCCAAAGGAGGGGCGGTCGTGTTGGAGTCTGCGTTGACTGCGGGTCCTAAGCTTGTTTGTCCAGGCATCCTCGTTGGTTGAGTTGGCAAGGTAGCTTTGATCTCGTCTACGGACATGACCAAGGACAGGAGCATGGCTTCCATCACTTCTAGCCGTTGTCGGTCAGAAGGTGCTTCATGATCATCGTCAGCCATAAAGATTGTCCTCACGTGGGTCGAGGTGGAAGGGATTATGGCAGAGGTACTCTCTGTGTCGTACCCTTGTATAGAGAAATCGTCAGGAAATATCGGAATATCATCTTTCTCTGACTCGAAAGGGGTGCTACCCTCTGTGCAGGAAGCCGCATCGTCTTGGTGAGGGTGGTGGGCCTCAGAGAAATCCAATTCTGTTGCAGAGTTCAGGAGGATCTCTACCCCCTATGTGTGCTCTTGGTACACCGGGTTGTCGCATATATTGAGGGGACTGCTACCCCCAGCTTCATCTACTCTCAAAGAGGCCGAAGTGCACCCACGGTTGCTGGAAGCTTCTTTTTGGATCGAGGGCCTAAATAGACACCCCCTGTGGTTGTCGGTGGAAACCCTCTAGATGAGGGTCCCCTCGCAATACTGGCCGAGATAGCCGGGCTGGAAGAGCCTGTCTTTTTTTTCTTCCGTTGAAAAATTGACTTCCCATCTTGAGGTGCTGCCGATTTATTGCAGCAGCAGTTGATGATGACTTGGGTGCAACGACGCCCTGAGGGGGACTCATTGCATGCCGATGCTGCCGTCTTGCGTTTGTGAATAATCACGTCACGTAAGTCGATAGCAAACTGCTCTACCTTTGTACCAAACTTTTGAATTCGGGAATCCCCAGCACACGGGTACTTAGGTTTCATGTTTGCTCCCTGATCCGTGGCTAGTAAAAGAACTTGCTCTGGATCGTTGGAGGAAGATTTTGAAGACCCACCCTGTCCGTTAGCCCTGGAGGACTGGACGCGGGTGGTTCTGTATAACTTCCCGTCAGGAGCCCTTGTAACAGTCAACGGGGCCCGTTGACAATCAGCAACTTGGACAGTTGACTGGGCTGGTTGGGCCTGCACTACCCTAGACTTTTTTTACATAGCACCCGAAGGCACATAGTAAAAGGAGTCCAGATTGATACATCCCACATCCTTAGTGGGCCGCATGGCGTCGGACCCGCATGAGAGGCGGTCGAATATAGAGCTTCTGACAGGGCCGCATGAGACATCCTGTCTGTGGCCATGATTGGCTATCGCGTGGACCATCTTCCTGCTGCTAGAGCTGGCTGACGTATGGACCATCTTCCTGCGGCCAGAGTTGGCTGCCGCATGAGTTGTCTGCTTGCGACCAAAGTTGGTTGCCGTATGGACAGACTGTCGATCTCCTCTCTGCGGCTTCTTCTTAGTCCGCATGGATTTCCCTTATGCCCCCAAAAACTCAGCATTGTAGTATTTTCCTCTGCTGAATTTGGGGACAGTGGGGTTCTCTGCGGTCGGAAACAAAGCCGCAGGAGAGTTCTGGTCACCATCTTGGGCTATAGAAGGAGCTTCTTCGAGAACTTGGTTGGGGGCAACAGTTTTGTGCACCTACGTCTTACGAGTCCTCTTTGGGTTAGCTCGCTTCTGAGACGGGCTGGCGTTCCCTTCAGAGAGCATTTCTTCAAAGGCTTGTTGGTCGAAGCGAACCACAAGCATTTGTTACGTAGAGCCGATCTTGGATGCATCAGATTGCCTCATCAGCTTCTCATCGGAAGAGAAGGACGTCCCCAGCAGAGTCACCATCGTGTTTGCCATAAAAAATCAAAGACAGGTATTACAAAACACTGAAATTTATTGCAAACTCGTTTGTACAAAAAAATGCCTAGAAAGAAATCCTAGAAAACAATCTAAGTACAATTGTTTAGTTTTGATTCTGGGAGGGTGACGGGGGAGGCTCGGGAAAGTGCTATCAACTTTGCCTTACTCCGTGGACTATCTGATGCAGTCTTTGATCTTGAAGAAATTGTTTTTTCTTGAAGGTTGCCAGCCTTTTTGTAGGGGTGTAGCACCCTTCTATTTATAATAGAATATATGTTGAGCCGCATAGATGGCATGCGGCCACGTTGCTGATTGGTACACGAAGATCCGCTCTTTGGCTGTTATTTATAGATTTGTTGGAATTTTGTTGCAGCAAATCTGGGTAGTTTAGGACTTGGTCAAATTGCCACGTGTCCTGTCGCAGGGATCATCATTCTTTTAGCCGCATAGATCTCTCAGTCTTCGTTCATGTGGAGCCGCATGAGCCTCATGCGGCTTAAGTCGTAAACTTCCTTAGTCTAGTCATAGCTTAAGGATTTAAGCCACATAGATTTTGTACTTTGGCCATATAAAGCACATGCGGCTTGGATCACAGTTACTCTTAGCTGTATGGAGTTTGGAGACTTTGGGGGCACATCTGTCTGAGCCGCATAAGGTTCATGCGTCTTAGATGACACTCCTTCTGGCCGCATGAAGGCGTACGAACCTTGCTTTTGGGCGACGTCTCACGTCTTATCTTTTTATCGGAGTGTCAGAGCTGTCATTTTTGTCAGCTTTGTCGGAACTTGTCATCTTTATCAAACGAACTGCTCCTCTTGGCAGTATATCTTCTTTCTGTAGCTGGTTTATCGACGGGCCGCATATGTCATTGAACCAGTCATACGGCTTTTTTTTATGTGGACCTGTTTTGCCCATAGTACCTATACGGCAATTTGTAATTCGCATGAACCCCATATTTTCATGCTTCTACAATATTCTCATGTAGCACGACAATCACCCACACATAGACATTATTATCATCCTGCTCCTAACACAAACATGCATGCTACATGTCACTACTGTGGTAAATATGGACACACTTCACCATAATGTAGAATCAGAAGATTAGTTGATTAAACATATTTGTATGGGTACCAAAGACTAGCATTTCAAGACCATCAAGAATTTGGCTACCAAAGGTCACATCTACTCATGATGTAGGTGAACCATCCATCATCTTCTAGAAGCAAATAAATTCTCGATAATGGGTGCTCGCGAGATATGACTGGAAATGCAAATCTTTTTGCAACACTATCGATGAAAAGGGAAGGATATGTATCCTTCGACAATAATCTAAAGGGTTAGATTATAGGTAACGGTACTATTAGTAATCCTCCATTTTCAGTCGTTAAAGATGTTTTTTAGTAACAGAGTTAATGTATAACTTGCTCAGCATTAGTCATCTTACTGACAATGGATATGATATAACTTTGGAAAAAATAAATGCTCTATATATGATAGATCATATGGAGACATCGCTTTTGAAGGGATAAAGGAAGATAATATTTATATATTCTATCTCTTGAAAGATACTAATAATGTAGGATGATGCCTTTACGCTCACAAGAATGAAAGATTACTATAGCATATGCGTCTTGGATATGGAAAACATGGATACCATATCAAGACTTTCAACCAAGAAGCTAGTAAGAGGACTACCGGATATCACATTCAAAAAGGATACGGTATGTGCCGAATGTGAGAAAAATAAGGCGACGAAATCTTTATTTAAATATATCAACTCTGTAAGTACTACTAGACCTTTGCAACTTCTTTATATGGATTTGTTTGGTCCTAGTAGAGTAACCAGTCTTGGTGGAAAACTCTACGCCTATGTGATTGTTGATGACTTTTCTCGATTTACTTGGATTTTCTTTCTTTCAAACAAAAGTGATACTATTTATGTTTTCAAAAATTTTGCTAAAAATGTACAAAATGAAAAAGGCTTCATAATTACTCGAATTCGAAGTGATCATGGCGGCAAATTCGAAAACCCTGATTTCAAAAAGTTTTGTGACTTAAATGGTTTTAATCATGAATTTTATTGTCCTAAACTCCTCAACAAAATGGTGTTGTGGAGCAAAATATTATAACTCTTAGGGATATGGCCAGAGTCATGTTGAATCAATTTTCACTTCTGAAATATTTTTGGGCAGAAGCTGTAAGTACCGCATGCCATATATTGAATAGGGTTTTAATTCGACCTATTTCGAAGAAAACTTCCTATGAACTTTGGTTGGGTAGAACTCCAACTATTTCTTATTTTATAGTGTTCGGTTGTCGCTGCTTTATCCTGAATACCAAAGACAACTTAGGCAAGTTTGATGCCAAAGCTGACAAAGGTTTTTTTTCTTGGATATGCTTCCAAGAGTAAAGGATATAGAGTGTTCAACAAGCTCTCCATGATTGTTGAAGAATCTGCTAATGTTACTTTTGATGAGAACAATAGTACAGCAGCTATTCCTGATGACGACGATAATGTACATATCAAATCAATAACTTCAAAGGATACAACTTCTGGAACCAGTTCTCTGGAAAGCTTACCAAAGAAGTTTCGCTTCATACTAGAACATCCAAAAAACTTGGTAATAAGTGAGGTATCAAGAAGAGTAAGTACTCATTCATCTGTTAGAGATTCTATAGCTAGCACTGCTTTTATATATCAAATAGAACCTAAAAATGTTTTAAAAGCTTTTTCTGATGAATTTTGGATCTGCAATGCAAGAAAAACTCAACCAATTTGAAAAAAATCAGCATTGAGAACTTATTCCTAAACTTGCTGACCATTTAATTATTGATACTCGACGGGTTTTTCAAAACAAAGTTAATAAGGACGGTTCAGTCACACGTAACAAAACACGTCTCGTAGCTCAAAGATACAACCAAGAGGAAGGTATCGACTACGATGAGACGTATGCTCCTGTTGCACGGCTTGAATCAATCCGCTTGCTTTGTGCCTTTGCAAATTTCCAAAACTTCAAACTCTTTCAAATGGATGTCAAAAGTGCTTTTCTCAATAGTTTTATTAAAGAAAAAATTTTCGTAAAACAAACTCCTGGTTTTGAAAACTATAAATTTTTTGATCATGTTTTCAAGCTTAAGAAAGCTCTCTATGGCCTTAAACAAGTCCCTCGTGCTTGGTATGAACGCCTAAGCACCTTTACTTGAAAAAGGCTTTTCAAAAGGGAAGATTGACATGACACTTTTTATAAAATCTTTTGATGACACAATTCTATTACTGCAAATTTATGTAGACGATATTATATTTGGGTCTACTAATGAGATATTATGCCAAGAATTGTCAAGTGTATACAGAATGAGTTCGAGCAAGATGGGGGAGATTAACTACTTCCTTGGATTGCAAGTCAAACAAAACTCACAAAAGATTTTCAACAGTCAATCAAAGTATAGAAAGGATATGCTGAAGAAATTTAATCTTGACAACATCAAACCAATCAGTACTCTGATGGCTATAGCAATGAAATTAGAACCTAATGAAAGCGGCAAACCAGTCGACCAATGTAAGTATCGAGGTATGATCGGTAGTTTACTCTATTTAACTGCTGGTCGCCCTGATATAATGTTTAGTGTTTGCCTATGTGCTCACTATCAAGCCAACCCTAAGGAATCACACATGAGCATAGTTAAGCGTATCTTTCAATACCTTAAAGGTACTGTTACAGTAGGCTTTTTGTATCCCAAAACCATATCCTTTAACCTGTTCAGTTTTTCGGATGCTAATTTTGCTGGATGAAAAGTCGACCGTAAAAGTACTAGCAGTACGTGTCATTTATTAGGCAAAGCTTTAGTCTCTTGGTCTAGCAAGAAACAAAACTCTGTCGCACTATCTACAACAGAATCTGAGTACATAGCTGCAGGACGTTGTTGTCTCAGATTTTTCAAATAAAGCAAACCCTAGCAGACTATAATTTATCTTTTAAGCATATTCCTATATTCTGTGATAATAATAGTGCTATTAACTTGACAAAGAACCCATTATGTCACTCACGCACTAAGCATATAGAAATATGATACCACTTTTTAAGAGATCATCAGTCACAAGGAACTATAAATCTAGAATTCATTGACACTGATCACCAGCTAGCAGACGTTTCCACTAAAACACTTGCCGAAGAGCGTTTCAACTTTTTTCATCGAGAATTGGGAATCTTGGATGAAAATGTCATACGATAAGTCTTACCTACACAAATACTTGTTAAATCAAATTTGTATATGTTGCATTGTTTTAGGTACAAGACAAAAGGGTCCTTCTGACAAGAAGGCATAAAAGCCTAAGTGACATGGTACCTAGTGTCTTCGGACTACCGATAGCTGGGATCCGGCCCCTACAGCTAACCTGAGACGATTCACATATACTGAATAATGATCCACAAGTCTGTCGCATGTTCTACTTATTTTGTAGCAAAATAAAATCCACTATTTTCAATTCTAGACCATCTTTTCTACTTTTTATGCCAATCTTTACACTGTTTGGAGTTCTGGATCCACATGGACCGATCTCGGGCCGAACTGTGCCTAAGGCAGAACTCGGATCGAACTCGGTCTGGTGGGTTCCAGAACCTTCAGCCATTCTTGGTCGTCCGAGATACTTGATCAACCCCCACTCTTTTGCTATTGCAGCCGGCCCTACTTTATAAAATAATGATTTTTAAACCTCTCTCTTCATCTTCCACCACTCTCCATCCACTTTTCTCAAAATCCTATCCCTAGATCTCTCAATTTTGGTGCCCTTTCTTCTCCAAACTCAAGATTTGAAGATTTTGGGGATTCTCTTATCTTCATCAATTCTCTTTAAGGTATATCTCTTGTAGCTTCTCCTCTCTACTCTCCTTATTTTTTCCATGACATCTAAACTATTTTCTAGAGGAAAAATAAGTAGAAGTGAAGCATCTTCATCCAATCCTCCTTCTCCTCCTCCTAACATCAATCTCCCTCACCCTTTATTTAATCCACCTCCTCCTCCAAATGCTGACACCTACAATGAGCCCATCTTTGTTTCTTTAGAAGCTTCTAACGAATGTTTTTCAGATTTTTGTGCACGTAGTATGGAGCCGGCTCATACTATCAATTTTACCATCTTTCATGAATTTGAACCCAACTTTAGAAATCTTCGTCTTGATGAACTAGCCTCTAGTTCTTCACGAATTTATCTTAATGCCATCCAAATATTTTATTACAATCTCACTCATGATGACCATAAGATTTATTCAAGGGTAGCCAGTATCGACATTGAATTCGATGACTTCGACTTCACGGAGCATTTGCAACACCTTGAACCTAATACCTGGGAAAGCCTTGTCGATGCTTGTGACTCAAATTTGTTGGCGATATCACACTAGAAGGCTTTAAAGACATTATGTGTGAACCCAACCTTCATCCTCGTAAACTTCGTGCCAAATATCTCAACCAACATTTTTATGAACTTTATCGTATTATATTCTCTTCTATCCTGCCAAAAGCTGGATCTACTGATGAAATTACCTACCTAGAGATTACGCAACCGTATTATCTACATTTCACCATCCCTTTCAACTTTCCATGCACGATGATGGATTGGATGGTCCGTGCTAAGAAGAAGCCCAAAGCACTTGTCTATGTTATGTACCTTCCTATGATCATTTCTGTCTTCAACATTCTATTAGACGAATGTCAGTTTTTAGGAGCTCATGTGTATCTCTCTAAAGTCGTAGGACAGTTCCTGCACCTTTACCTCTTGCTCCTATTGAGGAAGCATCATTTGATTTCGATGCCCCTCAACTTGAACCATCTGCCACCCTGGATTCCATCAGAGACTTGTTGCGCGACCACTTCCGGTTGGAAGACGATCGCTATACTCTGCTGGATTATCGGACCACTCTTCAGATGACCGCCATTAGCAATACTTTTCATAACATCCAATACAACATGGCAAGGCATCCTACTATGTCTTTTCCTGTGGGTCAGGACCCTTCTCGCGAAGGCTACCGGATTGATGACCCTTGGGCCATGAGGTATCAGGATCCTGATGCTGCTTTTGTCGATCCTCGTCGCTCTGCTAGCGATCCGTCAGATTCTGCCGGTCAATCCCGTCCTCCTTCTCGTTGACAGCTATGGTCTATTACCTTATGATGCAGCTGATGCACCTTAGTTATGTTTCTGCTTTGTAGTTTTATTTCATGCACTTTAGTTATATTTTTCTTCTAGTTTTATTTTATATGTATGACTTCAAGTTTTTTTTACTGGATTATCAAAACTGCTAGTTTCCTCTATTAATGTTTGGTTGTAGTTTTGTTGTGTGCTTGCTCTCTTCACTTTGTCTTTTTTATCCCTTTACAGGGGAGCTATGCACTATTTTGCTAAATAAAAGGGGGGAAATAGCATACTATGTGATATTTGATGTGATCTTGTATATGTGTTGTATCTGTCTGTCTTTTGTGCTTGGATAAATCCTTTAGGATAGAAATATTCATTTACAAGGGAGCCACTTCATACATACAAAAGATCTTCTCTCCTTCAACATGTGTCTAGGTATGAATATTGAGACATACAAATATCATTTTGTCTATTATCAAAATAGGGAAGATTGTTGACCCAAATTGGATCATAGTCATCCTGATTTAGATAATTAGCAAACTGATATCTGATATGATCCAATACGACACATCAAGTCCCAGACAAAACATCATCTCTGATCCAATACAATGCATCAAGTTCAAGACAGACTTCGTCTATAAGCTGTTGCATTATTCTCAGACTATAATTTTTTAATTTAATAAGTCGAAGAAAATGTGTACGTTGAGTCGCACTGTGTCATCTCAACCCCTAGACATATCTCTCTAAACTCTACCATACAAACAGACCAATTCCTGAACGAAACCAAACCACCCTCACCCATGAAGGGCTTCTAGTCTGAAAAAGATCGAACTCGGGCCGAACTCGGCCTCCTTAAAATCAGCAACCTGATTTTTAAGAACACCTTGCTACGAGCTGTCCAACAGTCGAATTTTTGAATATTTGGGACAGAACTCTGGCCGAACTCTGCCTCCCCTCCTAGTATAAATAGTGCTTGATTCCTCTCATTTCAAATCATCTCTCACTCTCAAGCTTTCAATCTTCTAAGCTTATATACTCTAAGCCTTACTCTTTCAAATCTCCTAGCCACAAAACTTCCTAAGCCCCAAGGTGCTCAGTACGATTCAGCTAGAAGTTCTATGTAAGAGTTGAAAAGAAGTCACTTGGAAATTTTCAAGTTTCGCATCTATAAAGTTAAAGTAGTCGAGCACTTTCAAGGCTCGTGTTTGTGAGAAGTTGGCGTGCTCTTCTGACTAAAGGCGCATGTGTACCCAATTTAACAAATAGTGGATTTCAACTCCAAGCAAGAGTTCTCGGGCTTTAACTAGTCCTCGACGAGGAAAACCAGGATATATTGCTGTGTTTGCATTTGCTCTTCTAAACTCTTTTAATTTCCGCATTATTACTCTGTTTATATATTCTTTCGGTAGTTCATTTCTTGACTTAGCAATAGAGTTATTTCTTAATTAATCATTATAGACACAAACTCTATTCACCCCTCTAGAGTTGCCTACACATTACTTCAATGATATGTACCATCCATATATTTATATTTGTTAGACCCCCAAATTCTATGTTTCCATCAATCTTACCAGATGGCACCCATGACCCCAACATGTCGCTTGAGAGTGGCACAGATTGTTGTCAAGGAGGAAGTTGTACATCATGCTGTTAAGGAGTACGTGGCACATAAAGCGAAGATTGATGTTAAGGAGTAAGTGGTACCTTCTACTATTAAGGAGGAAGTGACACGTAAAGCGGAGATTGATGTTAATGAGGAAGTGGTGCCTCCTACTATTAAAGAGGAAGTGGCAACGGGAGGAAGTGGCACCAGGAGTTCCATTCACCCAACACCTATTGTAGAGATTGATCACCTAGACGCTACTTATACAGAGTATATGGGGGACTGGGTTCCGCCTAGTGTAGAGTTGTATGATAGAACTTTTGTTCGAATTTGTCTCAGGTAGACTTATCGTTGCATTATTTTTTTGTATTAGACTTCGTGGATGTTGTTGCCTTAATCCTAGACTTTAGACATGTTGGTCATTATCTAGACTTATTTACAACTTGAGATATTGGGTTTCCTTCTCTATATATCATATTGTTCTTATTCTTACTTAGCATTTCATTGAGTATTGTTTTGTGATATTATTGTATTTTAGTTTGAAATGTGTAATCTATTTAGACTTGCGGCTATGTACTATAAATTTTTTCTTCTTTTTTATTTTATAACATGTACTATATTTAAGCTTTTTTCTTGTAACTTTTATTTTGTTTATCAAAAGTCATGTATGATAGGACGATGTAGATCTTTTAGTCAGTACAGAGATAGACTACCTAGACGACATGCCACTACGTCTGGCAGTTCTCCTTCAGGACATAGAATTGGATCCTCGTCTCCGAGTACTCCATTCTATCGACCACTTATATCTTCTCCTGGCTGTTCTCTTGGGACGAGCAGTTCCAGGCCTGAGACTACTCCTCCGTCCAGTGTTTCTCCTACTAACGGTACCATAGAGAGCGAGGAGTGTCACGACTCATTCCCGCTTTTCTGAATACGAGTATGTGGCCAAATTTAGCGTATGCTACAGCATCGATGGTAGTACGCTGTCTAGACCTCAATATGAATCTCAAATACAAGTCGATTATATCTATTTGCTTATTTACAATAATTATTCAAATTACATATCAAATAATACATCGAAATAATATCCGGGAACAAACCGGCTAAATATTTAAATAAAAGATATCTAAGCTATCTAGAATCTAAGGTCGTCTCAAAGATGTCTCGAACCCCATCTGAAAGGCCCAAAGTGCAAAGTAGTAAGTCACATGCAACGTATCTAGTCAGGAAAGGTGCAAAGTACAATCCTATTGCAAATTATATAACTCAACACAAAATAAAGCTAGACAAACAGAGATGCAATATAACAATAAAGGATACATGTATATGAACTGAAAACAATAACAAGAACAAGAAGACCACTGGTAAAAACATGTATAAACAAGACAACTGAACAATGAACATGAGCAGGTAAAGACTAACAGATAGTGTGTGTGAAATATCTTTCGACATGTAAACGGCTGGGCAAATATGGCACATAATTTCGATGGCTATCCACATACTAAGGTACAGCTAATCCATACGTGAGTTGTGACTTAGCTATCCATATTAACATTAATTGGGGTTTGTTCACATACTTACTTTGCATTATTCCTTCCGACTCACTAAACAATAACAATAATAACAACATGGTACAACAAGTCCTATCGTGTCATAATCATGTCTCAAGTGGATACTAAATGAAAACACAATAAAGAGTAGTATTATAATGTACTAAAAACACAAAGCAATAGTGTACTTGCCTAGATTAATTTGGAGTTGATAAGTGCGACACAATCTCGATTTCGTTGAAAGTTGTTGTAATTATGGCAAACCGCTACTAATTCGTTGAATCATTGTTAATCTATGATTTATTCAGCTCCATGGAAGACGTGGTCGAGATTATCAGGGACTTACGCGAGCGCTTTGAGTCGAAGAATAGACAAGAGGAGCGCCAGAAGATGGGGATCCCCCAACCATATCTCCTTGAATGGAACAAAGTGGTTTATCCCCTCAAATATAAACCACAAACATTGACGCCATACAACGAGAAGGACTCTCCGCGCCGCTATCTGACGTACTTCTAGTCTCAAACGGGACATCTCCCAAAGAAAGACGCACTTCTCACCAGCATATTTGTCGGGGCACTGAAAGGAGTGGCTTACGACTGGTACTGCAGTCTCCCCGATAACTCCATATCTTCCTTCGATGACTTGAAACGTCTCTTCCTCGATCATTTCTACGACGGAGGGAAGGACATGATAATGGCGTCTCTTAAAGAGATACGTCAGCAGGAGAAGGAAACAGTTCGAGCATTCATCGAACGGTTCCGACAAGCCTGCTTCAGACTGTCCCCGGGTATGCCAGAACATGCACTCCTCTTCTCCTACAGCATGAACATGCTGCCTACGATCAAACTCTGGCTCAACTCCACTCCTCCTCCTGAATGGAGTTCCTTGATCATCGAGGCCGAAGCAGCAAAAAAGAAGGCATCTAATGCTCGTCTTCTGGGAGTCAGTTTCCCTGCCTTTGAGGACAAGGAAAAACGGCATGCAGCCAACAACCCTGGACAAGAGACGAAGGGGAAGCAGGCGTTAACTGTCAATGCCTCCAAAGGTGCATCAGCACCCACTCAGAAGCCTCCACTTGCACCAAGGCCAAAGGAGGTTTATTCTTTCAATGATGAAGACACCCTGTAACTCTTCGAGATATTGAAGCAGGGTGATAAGATCAAGTTGTTGGGCCCGAAGTGTCCCAACGAGGTTAGGAAAGTGGACAATCCGAGGTACTGTTACTACCATCGGTTTGTCGAACATCCAACTAAGGACTGCTACGTCCTAAAGAACTACATCCAGCACATGATCAATGCGGATGTCATCTCCGTCGAATACGAGGAGAAAACGGTCTCGGCCAACCTGGTGTCGCTCCAATTTGGCACCTTGCCGCCAACCACAACACAAGATGGCGTCGTCCCCATCCCAAAGGCGACAATGGAAGTGGTCAATCTACCACCTACTCGTGACAACGTGAGTGGACTCATCCCACTCACCACATCTTGGGGAGAGATCTTATGGGTTCACCCCGATCTCGTCTCCGAGGTTACTCAATCGGAGGTACGCTCTGCCTCCAAAATCAAGGGCAGGAAGGTCAAGTCTTACCGCATGGTCTCTTCCTCCGCGGAAGAGGCTCTTCCTGTACAAACCCGTTCGCAGCTGAACGTCCAACCCGACGAAGCTGCCGTCGAGGTGGTGCCTTCCTGCACTGCCCCTGCTGCCGAAGAAGGAGGTCCATCCAAGCCTCCAGCGGCCAATAAACAGAAGCATATAGAGGCCTGTTTCGACAAGCCTTTGCGAAAGGAGAATGCTTCAGGGCTAGCCAAGCCCCACAACTTCGACATACTGGCACAACTTGCCAGTACTCCTGTCCGTCTATCCCTGTTTGAGCTTCTTCGTCTTTCCAAGGACACTCGTAAAGCTCTCTGTGAAGCCCTGAAGGATGCTGAATCCTTCATCAGTCAGGTCAAGCAGCCTGAGGATACCCCGACCACATGTGCGTACTGCCATTGTGCGGATGAAGTTATCCCCAATATAACTTTTACCCAATAAGACGTGCTGCTCAAGCACAACCGATACAACAGGCCACTGTATTATACAGGGTATGTCGATTCCATGAAGGTGAAGTGGATTCAGATCGATCCAGGGACTTCCCTCAGCATTATCCCGAAGACGCTACTCTCAACACTGGAGATGCTAATGTACCGTCTGGCGCCTTCCAACACTACAATCAGCGGCTTCAATGCTAGCAAAAGCGAGCCTTCCAATACTATAATCGCGGACACTGACGTCAACTACAACCTCTTACTGGGTCGTCCGTAGCTGCATGAGTATATGGTGGTACCATCCACACTCCACCAATGTATAAAGTACGTGTCCACCAACGACATCATCCGGAAGGAGTTCGCGGACATTGACCCTTTCAAGGGGGTCGAAGCCTACTTCACTGATTCTACCCTGTACAAGTCGCTCGACGAAGGGAAAACCAATGATGCTGATGACGAAGCAGAAGCGGCAGCAGAGCCGGACATGGAGCCAGAGGTGATTCCCGACGCTCCTTTGAAAATTCGACTCAAAGGGAAGCCGCCTCAGGCGCTGCCTCCCTTGACCATCAAGCTACCTGGAAAAGCACCAACTTCTCTAGGTAGAACACCTACTGAAGCTCCCTTGAAGATACGGCTCAAGGGAAAGCCGTCTCAAACATCGGCTCCCCTTGTGGCAAAACTACAAGGGAAGGCACCAATCACTGAAGGCGCAGTTGAGGCACCTCTGAAGGTGCGTCTTAAAGGCAAGCCTCCGCAATCATCCGTCTCATCCAAGCTGCCGGAGAAGGCCCACATAGCCCTCTCGGACTCCAAGGTCAAAGCTGCGGTGGACTTTCCCGATCCAACCCCAGTACTCACAGATGAGGAGCTAGGGGAATATATATCTGCTGATGTAGATGCACCCTCTCTGGACAATATAATCCCGCGAGACAAAATCTCGTGTTTTATCAATAATAGAGTGTCTTTTAATTATTCTAGTCTTCCACATTGGAATGCCATGTACACATTATTAGATAACAATCTACGATCGTTGCAAACACAAATAACGACCGTCAATCATGTAAATCGAGTAGTCCCCACCCAAGGGGTCTATTTTGTAGTCCCACCACGGAATCGAGACGAAGAATCTATCATCTTCGGCAAAGTCGAGCGTCATCAAGACCTTCCACCACTAGAGCAAGAACCAGATACCGGCAGAATACAAGTCTATCGGTACACGGACAAGGCAAAGTACCTCATCCAAAAGATGGGTTACGACCTAAAAAGCAACAAAGGCCTGAACTATGGCAAGGGTCGACGTCTTCCTCTCCGGCTCCCAATACCTAAAGGAAAGCCGCAGGATTACTATCATCGAACTCGATGTGGGGTAGGCTATGTCACGCCGCCGACAACTCCAGAGAGTTAGGAGGCCGAAGAAGTAGAACATTCTCATTCGTCCGAAGTATCAACATGGTATTTCGATACCAGTATCGGCTCAGTCTTCAAGAAGGTGCTATCAGCCAACATGATATCTGTATAATCTCAAGAAGATGAAGGCGAAGACCAAACGCCAGAATTCTTCGAGGAAGAACCTTAGGCTCAACGCCTAGGAGCTCAGTGGGAGTCTCATTTTGAATTACGCGAACCCCCTACCGAAGACGAGGTCGAGCAGATCGACCTTGGGGATGGATCTTCTTCCAAACCCATCTTTATCAGCAAAAGCCTAAAAGGAGACGACTGGGAATCCTTGGTCCAATTGGCTAAAGAATATATCGACGTCTTCGTCTGGAGCTACGAAGATATGTCGGGACTTGATCCTCAGATCGCGATGTATAGGCTCAATATCTTATCTGATGCCAAGCCTATAAAGCAGCAACAGCGACGTTTTCGTCCTGACATCATAAACGCTATCGATCAAGAAGTGGACAAACTTCTGACCAGCAGGTTTATCCATGAAGAACAACACCAGGATTGGGTGGCCAACGTCGTCCCTGTCACCTAGAAGAATGGGAAGATACGAGTCTACATCGACTTCAGGGACCTCAACACCGCTTGCCCGAAGGACGAATTTCTGCTTCCAATCACTGACGTGATGATCGACAATACATGTGGCTTCGAACGCATGTCTTTTATGGATGGATATTCGGGCTACAATCAGATCAAGATGTTCCCCGATGATGCAAAACACACGTCATTCAGGACACCGAAGGGGGTTTTCTGCTACACAGTGATGCCTTTTGGCTTGAAGAATGATGGTTCTATATACCAACGAGCTATGAGTACCATCTTCTGTCAACATCTTCGCAAGATAGTTGAGTGCTACGTCGATGATATCGCTGTTAAGAGTCGTCTCAAAGGGGATCACCTACAAGACCTGAAGACAGTCTTTGATCTCATGCGAGCGCATCAACTCAAGTTAAACCCCGCTAAATTCTTCCTTGGGGTTTCTAGCGGAAAGTTCCTGGGCTTCATTATCACGGCGAAAGGCATTCATGTCGATTCCTAGAAGACCAAGGCCATCCTTGACATGGACCCTCCGAAGAATCTCCGAGAACTTCGAGGCCTGCAGGGACGTCTGGCATACATCCGAAGGTTTATAGCAAACCTTTCCGGAAAATGTTAACCCTTCACCCAGCTCATGAAGAAGGAAGTCTCTTACATCTGGACAGAAGAATGCCAGAAAGCTTTCAATGATATCAAACCTTACTTGACGAGCCCGCCAGTCCTGGTGGCACCCGTCGTAGGCAAACCATTTCTCCTCTACGTCCATGCCATGGATTATTCCCTCGGCGCTCTGTTGGCTCAGAACAGCGATGTGGGCTACGAGCAAGCTATCTACTACCTCAGTAGGACACTGATCTGGGCCGAACACCGGTATAATTCCGTTGAAAATGAGTGTCTGGCTTTGGTGTTCGCCATCCAGAAGACTCGCCATTATGTCTCAGGCCAGACAATTCATGTCATCTCTCGAGTCAATCCACTCAGGGTTCTCATGACGAAGCTAGGATCATTGAACTCCCGGCTAGCTACATGGATGATCATGTTGATGTCGTACAACATGGTGTTCGTTCCACAAAAAGCCATCAAGGGTCAAGCTCTGGCCAACTTTTTAGCTGCACACCCCATCCCAGAGTCCTCTAAACTATATGAAGACATCTCAGATAAGGTCCAAGAATCAAACGTCACCGAAGAAAGCTCCGTCTGGTGGATGTTTTTCGATGGCACTTCAAGAACAGGCCCCAAAGGCTAAATCATCGCAGGAGTGGGGGTAGTCTTAGTCTCCCCCGATCAGTTGGTCGTCCAGCATGCTTACTCCCTTTTGAAGCCGTGCTCCAACAATATTGTCGAGTACAACGCTCTCATCATGGGACTCCAGCTGGCACAACAGCTGGGGGTGGATCATCTGGAAGCCTACGGCGACTCAAAACTCGTCGTTAACCAGATCAGAGGGCAATACAAAGTTTGCCATAAAGATCTGGTTTCTTACCATGAGGTTGCATTGAACATTATTTCAACCTTCACCAAATTCTTCATAGAACACGTACCTCGATTACAAAACCTGGAGACTGACGCTCTGGCTGGCCTCGCAGCCTCATTGGCAGCACCCCTCGGGACTAAGCACTACATCACGGTAGTTGGTCGAGACTTGGTCTGTCCTAAAAACAACCTGTCCTCACAAATGGCACATGCCATGTCAATAAGTGCTGGTATTAACGTCCGAGACTGGAGGTTCCCGTTCATCGACTTCGCTGTATACGAAATTCTTCCAGAAGACCCGAAAGAAGCCGTCTCAGTCAGGAGGTGTTCCCTTCGATTCTATTATGATACAGCTACTAAAATGTTGTATCGACGCTCCTACGATAGACTTCTCCTTCGATGTTTATCCAAGGAGGAAGCAGCCGAAGCCCTTCGAGAAGCGCACGACGGGACTTGCGGGGCTCATCAACCTGGGCCTAAGTTGCAGGATCGACTGCGATGCATTGGTTACTACTGGCCAACCATGGCAGCCGACGCTGTCGACTATGCTAAGAAATTCCATGCTTGCTAGCTCCATGCCGACTTCATCCATACACCGTCGGAACCACTACATCCTACGGTCGCCTCTTGGCCCTTCGAAGCTTGGGGCATGGACATTGTAGGATCGATCACCCCTTCTTCGTCGAGGGGACACCGTTTCATCCTAGCCATCACCGGCTACTTCTCCAAATGGGCAGAAGCAGTTCCACTGGCAGAAGTAAAGAGCTCTAGGGTGGTCAGCTTCATCAAGCACCATGTCATCTACCGTTTCGGGGTACCTCGGAGGATTATCAACGATAACGGTCCACAATTCATCAGCAATGTTTTCAGCAGATTCTGTGACAAGAATCGCATTCAAAACGTAGCATCGACCGCCTACAATCCGGCAGCAAACGGATTGGCCGAGGCCTTTAACAAGACTATCGTCAGGCTACTCAAAAAGGTCGTGTCATCCAACAAATACGACTGGGACAAAAAGCTTGGCGAATGCCTTTGGGCCTACCATACAACGGTACGGACCCCGATGGGCAACACACCATTCTCCTTAGTCTACGGAAGCGAAGCGGTTCTGCCTCTCGAGATCCAAATACCCTCACTCCGTGTAGCGATCACAAATCAACTCACAGAGGAAGATAATCAACGTCGCCGTCTGCGAGAACAAGAGGCACTTGACGAAAAACGTCTCCTAGCTCAACGATGCATCGAACTCTATCAAGCCCGTATATTACAGGCTTTCAACAAGAAGGTCAAGCAGAGGACTTTCCAAGTAGGCGACCTGGTTCTGGCAGTCAGAAGGCCGATGGTGTTGACACACAAAATGTCATCCCCAGTTTTCGAATTAGGGGTATTTTCATTATTTTCTAAGTTTTATAAATTTTGGGAATTTTATTTGATTTTATAGGATTTTTAGGGATTTGTTTGATTTAGTTTAAATTTTATCCAATTTGGACTTAAGTTGGAGACTCGGGTAGTCTGGACCCTAGTGGGACCCACATACTAGCTGGGCTTGGCCCACATGCCATCCTAACTAGGCTATAAACCAATAAACCATACTCCCATGGCTTAACTAGTCATTTAGAGGCTTAATTAGTTAAATTAGAGTTAAACCAAAACAAACCGAACCAAACCGAATTCAAACCAAACCAAACTAAGTCTAATGGGTTAGGAGCTTAATGGGTCTCCACCCAAACCCACTAAGGCCCCACTTGGCCGGCCATGTATAGGCCACCTCCCCCTTCCCTTTGCTTCACTCCTAAGCAACATCTCACTCTCTCCATTTCTTTCTTTTTTGAAGCTTCTTCTTCTTCTTCTTCAAGGAGAACCACTTTAGGTATGTTCATTTAACCTCATTAATTTCCTCTATTTCATTTACTCCTTCACAATAAATGTGGAGGGGACCTTTCTCTACACAATGACCATAGATTTTGTAGGTTTTCCTAAAACCTAGTTTAAGGATTTATTGGGGGTTTTCCAAATTAGAGAGGAATATATATATATATATATATATATTTTTTTTTTTTTTTTTTTTTTTTTTTTTTTTTTTTTTTTTTATATATATATATATATATATATATATATATGATATTTATATATGTATTTGTGTATGTGTGTGTATGTATTTATATATATAGACATGTGTGTATGTGTGTGTATGTATTTATATATATAGATATGTGTGTGTATGTATTTATATATATATAGACATGTGCGTGTGTGTGTATATATAGATAGATAGATAGATAGATAGATAGATAGATAGATAGATAGATAGATAGATATATATATATATAGAGGGAGGGAATGAAGAAATAAGGAGCAGCAGTGGCAGCTGCTGTGGGAGGTAATGGAGCTGCTGCCCCCCCCTCCCCCCCTCACAAGCCAACAACAGCAGCAGCAGTTAGCAGTAGCTGCCGCAGCAGCTCCAGCAAAAGCAGCAGCAGCATTAGCACTTGCAGCAGCAGCATTAGCACTTGCAGCAACAGCAAAAGCAAGGACAGCAGCAGCAGTTAGATAGGGAGGAGGGGGGAGATAATAAGAAGAAGGGGAGGAAAAGAATAAAGAGAAAGGGGAATGAGAAGAAGAACTAGAGGAGGAATGAGAAGAGGAATTAGAAGGAGAATTAGAAGAAGAACTAGGAGAAGAAGAATAAGAAATAAGAATAAGAAGAAGGGAAGGGAAAAAGAGAAGGAGAAGGAGAAAGGAGGATAGTAGAGTAGTAATGTAGGAAATCGAATTTAGAGGAGATTGAGTGAATCAGATTTGGTGAAGGGGTAAAATTGAGCTCTGAGTGTCGGAACGCGTTGAAACTTAGAGGAGACCTAGATTACGTGAATTAGATTTTGTGGGTAGGCTCCCGAGTTGAAATTGGGGTATCGTGTGGGAGTAGGACGATGGTATCGTACCGTACCATTACGTATCTTGAGATATTCAAGATAATCGGCAATTGGCCGTAAGATGGACTGGATGTCCACTCTACCTAGGAAGCTTCGTAGGTAATGAATGTATATGCTAGTATCCTACTACCCTAGGAAGCACGGGTCGAAATACCAAGCGTAGGTAGGCTAACTTGGTATTTGCCTAGGTTATAAATTTACCTTTATAAAGGGTAAATTTAAGATACTGGCCTACGGCCAAGATATGGGTTTCGGAGTTCAAGATAGAATAGGATATGAATTGTAAGGGTTGGTAATGGTTAGAAATAGTCACCTAGACCTAGTCTTGACCTTGGTTGACCACGGTTGACTTTTTAGACCAAAAGTCAACTATGGGTCAATACTTTACCCAATTTAGTCCCAAATTCTATTAGACTTGAACAGTTGACCAAAATTCAACTGTTAGTCACCATTGACCTAGGGTTGACCTAGAGTTGACCAGAGTTGACCTATTGACCAAAAGTCAACTGTAAGTCAACTTTTGACCTAGTTTGATTCGGATCGACTTCCAATGTTCTCCTATGACCAAGGTTGACTTAACTAGACTTGTCTTGACCTAGAATGACTTAATAGGATTTAATTTGATTTGACTTTACTTCCTAAACATAGTATTGATAAGTCTTGTTATCTATAGGTCCTCGAGGCGCTGTATTCGATCCAGTTGACATATTATATCATATCATAGGCGAGTACATTCTCTGATAACTGTTTCCTAATTTATGATAACTGTTATAATTCATGTACTTAGTGTAGATATGCTTATTCCTGACACATGGTTCTCACGGATTGGTATTCCTGGATCTCGACGAGAGATGTTGCTCCTTGTTAGCTTGGGATATATTGTGCAAGCTCCCTTGTAGCTCTTGCGCAATATATAGTCACCGATTCTAGAGAAGACTTGCTCCCTTCTCATTAGAATCCCGTGTAGTAATGTGTCCTATTTGGATCCATTCTACCAGTTAGGGGTGGGGGAGTAGTAGCGTATGCCTGTGATCAAATCCATCTTGTATTCTTGAACAGTGTTAGTCATATACCGTACTTATGACTAGCCAGGCCAGTTCTTACAGGTTCCCAAGTCGGTCACAAGCTGAAACTACTACTCATACACATTGGATTGATGTCTTACCCTGATTTGTGTATATACTATGATTAGTTCTATTTTCCTATTCTAGCTCTAGCTCTACAGCTTACCATGCCATGATATATATATGTACACTCCATGATTTCATTGTATATGCTCTATTTACAGTCTTATGGCTTTTATTCTATCTTGAGATCTGTTATAAGATATATGTACTCGTTCCATCCTGACCGAATATGTTGAAAATATTACAGATGCAGATGAGGACTATTATTGCACTTACTACGGCCCATCGGACGTAGTAGGTTTAGAGACAGATACCCTAGATCAGCAGGGTGCAGTACCACAGGGCGAGATACCGCCTATCCTGTAGATAGAGTAGGTTTTTGTACTGGACATTGTCTCCAGTTACTCTTGGGACTATTATTATTTTGGCTTGTATTAGAGACTTTGGACTTAGACTTGTATATTCTTTGTGTTTGGACTTGACAGGTTATATTTTATTGTCATGTTGTCTTTATCTTTCAGTCTTTACTTTATCATCTTAGAATTATGATTGAGCACTCATATATTATTATTGCTTGTCCTTCGTTCGGAGTTGACCATATTCTCGACAGATTTTTGATAATATATAAACTGTTGTTATAGTAGTAAACCTACAGCGTTCCATGCCGTTTTTATGGTGTGGGCTGGGCGTTGTTACGCACATGTGCCCTTACAGCGGGTGCGGGTCGTGACACGTTTTTAGTGGTGGCCCATGCAGGTCCTGAAGTCGCAATTAGTGCGATGTCGTAGCAGCACTCGTCTTAGAATGTTGACTACGAGCCTGTGTTACATATAGGATGTAGTAGGCTAAGAGTACTCAATCAAAGTAGGATCTTTCCTTGCTTATCTTGCTTACCGTCTTTGATATTGATTTAATGTATTCTAGCTGTCCTCGCTTGATATAATCCTTCTTGTGCCATATTGATATCTTCTTTTCAATCTGTCTCCAGGATGGTTATGACTCATTCTCCCGGTGAGGAGCACAGGGAGACGGAGAGGTCTGCTACCTCTGACGAACAGGCTCCAGTCACTTCTCCTACAGTTGGGACTTCAGTAGGGGCTCTCGGGGGTACTCCTCCAGCGCTCTCGATGACTGTCCTTGGGGTCACTGCGGGTGCTCTTTCTGCAGTGCTGGGGGCTACGACGGGAGCTGTCGGGGGCGTTCCTCCTCCTCCTCACCAGGGGACTCCTTCACCGGTGGTGGAAGCTGTTCTTCCGTTGCCTCCTCTGCCCACAGACATGGTGCAGATGCTCGCATTCTTTTAGCAGGTGCTGGAGTCCCAACGGGCCCAGCACGAGGCACAGATAAGACAGACTGATGCCATGAGCTAGGGCATGGAGGATGCCCATAGGTTGACTCTGGCTACGGTGGAGCGTGGGGCTCCACAGCGGAAGACGCAGCAGCAGAAGCCCGGAGACATCCAGGCTTTCAAGAAGATGGGTCCGAAGGATTTCAGAGGGACCGAGGGCATTGTATATGCTGATGACTGGCTCGAGGATATCGAGCATCAGATGAGGGCCTCCCGCCTTGCAGACGACCTGAAGGTCGAGGCGGTTGGCTTGCAGTTATTAGATGTTGCCCGGACATGGTTCCGGAACGAGCCAGCTCTTGCAGGAGAGGGCCACACTTGGGCTGAGTTTCGGGCCCTATTCAGAGAGAAGTTCTTTTCCTCCACAGACAAGATTGACCTAGTACGGAAGTTTCAGAACCTGCAGCAGAGCAGTATGACTGTGGAGGAGTATGCGACGGAGTTCGATCGGCTGAGCCGATACGCCGAGTACATGGTGAACGACCCAGTGATCCGAGCAGAGCACTTTCGGAAGGAATTGAAATGGGATATCAAGATCCTGATCCCTTCCTTCTATGCGACATATGCAGAGGTCTATACGGAGGCTCGAAAGGTGGAGAGAGAATGGGGCTTGAAGCCGAAGAGGGATCGTGAGTTATTTTCGGGGGCCAGTAGCAGCGCGGGGGCTGCTAAGCGCCCTCAGCTTCAGCATCAGCCGTTCCAGCATCATCAACAGCGGGTGTAGGCTAGGGTACCTGTCTAGAGGGTTCAGCAGCGTCCAGGGCAGGATGATCCTCCGTGCCACTACTGCAAGAAGCCCGGTCACCTCTTTGATTTATACAGGAGGTGGCTGGGTTTGTGTCTCATTTGTGGTGTCGCTGGGCATCAGATACGGGAGTGTCCTAAGAACTCTCGTATTACTGGAGCAGCTCAGAGGGCACCTGTTTCGAGGGCGCCTGCTAGTGTGCCGGTAGTTCAGCAGCGGGGTCCACTTCCGACCCAGCAGCAGCAGTTTGTCCAGCACCGCCACCAGAAGGGTGTTCAGGGTAGAGCCTTTACTTTTGTAGCCGAGGAGATGGAGCCTATAGCGGATGTTGTCGCAGGTTCTGTTCTGTTCGATTCTTTTCCTGCCTTAGTCTTGTTTGATTCTGGTGCTACGAACAATTTTGTGTCTGTTTCTTTTGCTCTTAGGCACAATTTCATTGCTGAGTATCTTGGTAGGACTTGTAAGATTATGACTGGGAATGGCCTCATCCTGGTTCATAATGTTTGGAAGGGGTGGGGAGTTTCTTTGAGAGGCCGGGAGCTGAGTGCGTGTTTGCTCGTAATGCCACTTCCGAGTTATGATGTGGTACTCGGCATGGACTGGTTGAGCATACACCATGCTAACATATATTGCAGGGAAGACAAGATTCTGTTCAGGCCGCCGGAAGAGCCGGAGTTTGAGTTCACCAGGGGTGCAGCGGAGCTAGGAGATGGGTTCTGCGGAGCGTTGTTGGCGGGGCCGGTGTTGCCACATCCACTTATTGCTGAGTTCTTAGATGTCTGTCCCGAAGAGTTGCCCGGGATGCCGCCAGATCGTGATGTTGAGTTTTCTATAGACCTAGTGCCGGGCGCTGAGCCTATCTCTCAGCACGTCTATAGAATCAACCACAGTGAGTTAGCGGAGCTGAAGAAATAGGTCGATGAGCTGGAGGACAAGGGCTTTATTCGATCTAGTTCTTCACCTTGGGGCACGCCAGTTCTTTTCGTCCCGAAGAAGGATGGTACGGTATGTATGTGCATTGATTAAAGGGCGCTCAACAACCTTACCATCAAGAACAAGTATCCTTTGCCAAGGATTGATGACTTGTTCGACCAGTTGAACGGCGTGAGGGTGTTCTCGAAGATCGACTTGCATACCGGGTACCATCAGCTGAAGGTGAAGCGGGATGACATTCCGAAGACTTTATTTCAGACTCGCTATGGCCAGTATGAGTATACCGTCATGCCGTTTGGGTTGACCAACGCCCCGGCGGTATTCATGAACTTGATGAACAAGGTATTCCATCAGTACCTTGACAACTTCATGGTGGTCTTTATCGATGACATTCTCATCTATTCGAAAATGCCAGAAGAGCACGAGGAGCACCTGAGGATTATGTTGGACACTCTCAGGAGGGAGCAGCTGTATGGGAAGCTGTCAAAGTACGAGTTCTTCTTGGATCGCGTGGAGTTCCTAGGCCATGTTGTCTCTGGCGAGGGGATTTTAGTGGATCCGAAGAAGATTGCTGCAGTGGAGTCCTGGTCTACGCCGAGCTCAGTAGCAGAGGTTTGGAGTTTTCTGGGTCTGGCAGGTTATTATCGGAGGTTCGTGCAGGACTTTTCCAGGATTGCCTAGCCGATGACCTGACTTACCAGGAAGGACGAGGAGTTTGTTTGGTCCGAGGAGTGCCAGGCCACCTTCGAGGAGCTGAAGGCGAGGTTGACTACAGCTCCTATCTTGACGCTGCCATCTGGATCTGGTGGTTATACGATCTACAGTGACGCTTCAGGACGGGGTTTGGGTTGTGTACTTCAGCAGCACGGGAAGGTAATTGCCTATACATCTAGACAGTTACGTCCTCATGAGAGGAACTACCCTACCCATGATCTGGAGCTGGCAGCAGTCATCTTTGCTTTGAAGCTGTGGAAACACTATCTATACGGAGAGCGAGTTGAGATCTATACAGATCACAAGAGCTTGAAGTACGTGTTTACCCAGAAGGAGCTGAATATGAGGCAGAGGCGATGGTTAGAGCTGATGAAGGATTTTGATATATCCTTACAGTACCATCCGGGAAAGGCCGACGTGGTCGCGGATGCTTTGAGCAGGTATCCCGTGGCCATGTGTTTGACAATGGATCGTCACCTTCTGGCAGATCTGGAGAGCTTGGGCATAGAGGTGATAGTTCGTGGGTTCGAGGCACAGATGTGGGGTCTCCAGGTGCAGTCAGAGCTTATGGACAGAGTCAGGGCAGCTCAGTTTGATGATGAGGCTCTAAGGGTCATCAGGAAGCAGGTCCGGGCATGACTGTTGGATGAGTTCTCTATAGCGGGAGATGGGTCATTGAGGCATGGTACCAGATTGTGCGTGCCGAGCGGAGGACTACGGGAGAAGGTTCTTCAGGAGGTACATCGTTCTCAGTACTCTATGCATCCTGGAGCCAATAAGATGTATAAAGACTTGAGATAGCATGTTTGGTGGTATGGCATGAAACGCGAGGTAGCTCAGTTCGTTTCTAGATGCTTGGTGTGCCAGTAGGTGAAAGTCGGGAGGCCGAGACCCGATGGATTTCTCCAGCCACTACCCATTCCTGAGTGGAAGTGGGAGCATATCACTATGGACTTTGTATCTGGGCTTCCGCGCTCTCCAGGAGGGAAGGATGTGATTTGGGTCATTGTTGATCGTTTGACCAAATCGGCCCACTTTTTGCCTTTCAAGGTGGGTTTGTCTACGGAGAGGTCGGCCGAGGTGTACGTGCGACAGATAGTCCAATTGCACGGGGTTCCAGTGAGTATCGTCTCGGATCGGGACAGCCGATTCACTTCCCACTTCTGAAGGAGTTTGCAGCTTAGCTTGGGCACATCACTCAAGTTCAGTATAGCATACCACCCCCAGACAGACGGGAAGTCGGAGAGGACGATTCAGACCCTCGAGGATATGCTTCGCACCTGTGTCTTGGACTTCGGAGGATCTTGGGAGAACCACCTTCACTTGGTAGAGTTTGCTTACAACAACAGCTACCAAGCCAGTATAGAGATGTCACCTTTCGAGGCTCTATACGGACGGAGGTGCCGTACTCCCTTGTCTTGGGATGATGTCGGCGAGAGGGTTTTGCTTGGCCCTGAGATGGTAGTGGATCCTGCAGAGAAGGTCAGAGTTATCAGAGATAGACTTCGGGTGGCGCAGGATAGGCAGCGGCATTGGACCGATAGCCACCGGAGGCCGTTGGAGTTTGAGGTATAATTTAGATTTTTCTAGTATTTGAGTCTGATTGTGATTGTTTTTAGATCAAGCTTTAAGCCTTGTATTTTTGTTCTATGTTGGTGATCTTGTGTTTCTGCGAATTTCTCCGATGCGTGGCACGATTCGTTTTGGTGGCGGCGGGAAGCTTAGTCCACGATACATCGGACCTTTCCGTATCTTGGGCAGGATCGGTGCAGTGGCTTATCGACTGGAGTTACCGCCCGTACTAGTGGGAGTACACAACGTGTTCCACGTGTCGCAGCTGAGACTGTACGTGGCAGATCCCAATCACGTCTTGGACCACTCCGAGATCGAAGTGGGACCAACACTCAGCTATCCAGAGAAGCCGGTTGAGATCTTGGACCGAAGAGAGAAGGTGCTCCAGAACCAGGTCATTCCCTTGGTTCGCGTTGCATGGAGGCACCACTCTCCATGTGAGTCTACCTGGGAGAGAGAGGACGACATGCGAAAGCGATTCCCATATCTCTTCGAGCCTTGAGGTAAAATTCTTTCTTTTCCTTCCTTGTTCAATTCATGATTACTGTGTTAGTTCTCATTCAATTTCGAGGCCAAAATTTTTTTAAGGAGGGAATATTTGTCACCCCCAGTTTTCGAATTAGGAATATTTTTGTCATTTTCCAAGTTTTATAAATTTTGGGAATTTTATTTGATTTTATAGGATTTTTAGGGATTTGTTTGATTTAGTTTGAATTTTATCCAATTTGGACTTAAGTTGGAGACCCGGGTAGTCTGGACCCTAGTGGGAGCCACATACTAGCCGGGCTTGGCCCATATGCCATCCTAACTAGGCTAGAAACCAATAAATCATACTCCCATGACTTAACTAGTCATTTAGAGGCTTAATTAATCAAATTAGAGTTAAACCAAAATAAACCGAACCAAACCGAATTCAAACCGAACCAAACTAAGTCTAATAGGTTGGGGGCTTAATGGGTCTCCACCCAAACCCAATAAGGCCCCCCCTTGGCCGGCCATGTATAGGCCACCTCCCCCTCTCCTTTGCTTCACTCCTAAGCAACATCTCTCTCTCTCCATTTCTTTCTTTTTTGAAGCTTCTTCTTCTTCAAGGAGAACCACTTTAGGTATGTTCATTTAACCTCATTAATTTCCTCTATTTCATTTACTCCTTCACAATAAATGTGGAGGGGACCTTTCTCTACACAATGGCCACAGATTTTGTTGGTTTCCCTAAAACCTAGTTTAAGGATTTATTGGGGGTTTTCCAAATTAGAGACGAATATATATATATATATATATATATATATATATATATATATATATATATATATATATATATATATATATATATATATATATTTTATATATATATATATATAAATATATATATATATATATAAAATATATATATATATATATATATATATATATATATATATATATATGTAGAAGCATGAAAAAAGAAGAGAATAATGATCCATGCGGCCAAGGAGCCGCATGCGGCTCAGGAGACCCATGCGGCTCCATGCGGCCCGTAGAGGGAAGCTACGTGTCTTTTCAGAATGGCTGTACCCAGCACCATTCAAAAACAATTAATGCTCTGACGACTGACAGCTGACAGCTGACAGCCCTGACGTAAAGTAGTCATGATAACTGACACAAAGGCACTATCTTCCTAGGGAACTGGAGAAAATCTCCACAGCTTCGAGGCAAGTTTATGCGGCCAGACTAGACGAGTTCACGCGGCCAATACAGAGAAACCTATGCGGTTCAATCATGAAGATCCCCCATGCGGCTCGGCCATGAAGAAACCCATACGGCTCGGTCATGAAGACTCTCATGCGGCTCGGCCATGAAGACCCCCATACGGCTCGGTCAAGAACATATTCATGCGGTTCGGTCATGATGACCTTCATGCAGTTCGAGTATAGAAACTATTCATGCGGCTCGGTTATAAAACCTTTCATGCGGCTCGATCATGACGACCTTCATACGGCCCAAATATGAACGCTCCTCATGCGGCTCAGCAATGATGATAGAACACGTGTCCTAAAGATAATCAAATTTTGGATCAAATCCCAATGATTTGGGACACGTGGCAAGAGAATGAATTAAATTGATTCATTCAGATTTGCGGATTTCTTTATTTAATAGTAATACTAACATGCATACATATAATATATACACACATACATAAATTATACTAATAAGCTAGTAGCAAATAAATTCATAATTAATAAAATGTATAACAAAATTAATTAATTTATAAAAATTAATTAAAAATTATGGGGGTTTGCAATGTACTGTGATGATAGAGCCGTTCGAGGCTGTAACGCACCAGTCCCAAAATACGTAGGACTAGGAACGTAGACATGCCAGCTGTATTCATACGAAGTATACTCCAATATATAGAAGCCTCGTATAAATACATAAGCTGTAAAATGCAGTAAATCCATAACTAATCTCATCCACACAGAATAAATAAATAAAAGATCATATAATGAGAATGAATTTGTCTTGATACAACATGTTGGGCAGAGACAAATCCACTACCAACAAAATAAGGAAAAGTACATAGAAAATGAAATGAGTGGCGAGCGAAGCGAAGACGATCCAAATGCATCATCCTCGAGAAATAGCAACGAACACGGCTAGAGCTAAAGCACCTGCGAAAGATAATAGCACACACCTGGCAAGACAACCAGGTCCTCAGAGGGACGCAACAAGACACATAATAGCATGCCATATAAACTAAATAAATATTGCTCAATAAATAAGTAAATCAAATTTATAACATGTTCCAATACGCACCTACTGAACGAGCGTACCATCCCCCCAACCAAACAAGGACAAGAGATGGTAAACTAATTCACGGCGACGAATCTTCCCATGCTAAGAATCCGATATGGTATCCGGACCCCAACAAGGTTCAATACCTTCTCATCGGAGTAGTA
This sequence comes from Iris pallida, assembly GCA_029216955.1. Taxonomy (NCBI): domain Eukaryota; kingdom Viridiplantae; phylum Streptophyta; class Magnoliopsida; order Asparagales; family Iridaceae; genus Iris; species Iris pallida. The sequence goes on from JANAVB010008400.1 coordinate 8,180,525, forward strand.
AGTCACACCTACAACCAAACAAGGACAAGATGTGACGAACTAATCCACGACAAGTTATTATTCTAAGCCATGGTCAGATACAAGTACCCAAACCAAAAGTACTCGTACCTAACGGATAGGGTAGCCCACCATTCTAAGTGAAATGTTGTTAAGAACAATTCTTCCTACGCATGGGCCCTGGCTGGATAGGATCGGCGTAGTCCCCCTTTGGGCACCAGAGGCCCCAGCAGGAAGAGCATGGGTCATCAACCCCGTATCTCCAGCGGAGACTCCGGGTCACAAGGGAAATGCATCGAAGCCCATACGCTAAGGAATTGTCCTCCCCACCCAATGCCTACTGTGTTGTATCCACAACACAAGACCACTATAACCGCTAAGTCAAACTAGCATGCAACCTCTATTAGCGGATATTCCTATCGCACGGCTTGTACGTACTGGTGGCCAGCCAATCACGCACTTCCGTGTTCTACATGCGACACACAACTTCGTATTTACAATGTGTCAAGGCCAATGAATGCGACACACAAGGTGGTCCCTTAAATCTAGGTTTAATTTGTAAGAAAAAAATAATACACAGCAGGAAATATAAATGAACAGTTATGCCATGTATCACAGTTTATAAAGAAAATAAATAATGCATAAAATATGAGCTAAAAATAATTAAACAGCTAATGGCAAGGTGTCTTGCCTGATAGTACGTCTGGTGTGCTGCAAGGATCGATGTGGCATGAACTGCGACTTCAGTGCAATAACTATACAAGAGGACCTCGGATAGTGGCACGGTCAGTTCCATTGGGTCCAGGACGGTCAAGTTAGTTAAGGTAGACATAAGGTGGTACGAATTTGGTACAGGAATAGTAATAATAGGATTTGGTCATGGAAAGGAGGAAAAAGAAAGAAAAATAGGTGATAATAATAAATATATAAGATTTTTAGAAAAGTAATTAAAATACAAAAAAATGGTTTTCTTTTATATAACAAATTTAAAAACAACATTTTAGTCCAAATATTATTTTTTTGGCACAAAACTTACATTTTGATTAAGGACTATATAATAATATATATTTAAGGCCAAATTATGTTTGAAAGAAAATAGCTAGAATACTTTAGTAAAAATCGTATATGAAATAATGCAAGAATCTAAATTAAAATATAACAAAAATTTATTAGTAAACTAATGGATATAATATAGCCTTACTAGTATTTTAAAACTATATTTTATATAAAAATATATTTGTATACCACTGTTTTACACAAATCTTAACAATAAAAATTTTTTGTTAAAAGATAGAGTAACAATGATATTCATATATATTTACATTAAATCAATAAATTAAATTAGTAATAATAATAATAACAATAATAATAATAATAATAATAACTATGATAAGGATAAGAATATTAATAATAATAAAAAATCAGAAATCAAACGAAAGATAAAAACAAAAAACAAAAAAAAAACCACACTTCCTTTCTTTACAGCAGCTCTGCTGCTCTTTGATAAAAAAAAGAAAAAGTAAAGAGAGAGAGAGAATGGAGAGAGTGAGCGAGAGTGAAGAGAAGGGACGAGAGAGAGGGTTGAGAGGAGGCGAGCAGCGGAGTGAGATGAGGGCGGCGGTAGCTCGGAGTCGCCGGCGTGAGGGGGTGAGGCTGGGCGAGCGGGGCGGCAACGGTCAGGCGGCAGACGCGGCGGACGCACGGCGGAGGGGGCGCTCCGCGGAGCCGGCGGTCGGGGTTTCGTCGCGCGGTGGAGTTTTGTGGTCGGAAGAGGGTTCGGAGAAGGGGGCACGGCAGCGGAGAGTAGGGAAGGTCGGCGGCGGCGTCCACAGTGGGAGCGACGGGCGGCGGTCACGACGGACGCAGATCTGGAGAAGACGGGGAGGAGACAGGGCGGCGGACAGCGCGTCTCCGGCGGACGGCTCGCGTGGCAACTCCGGCCGGCCATGGAGGAGGCGGAGGAGGCTCGGACCGCCGGAGGTTAGTTTTAGGGTTAGGTTTTTGATTTGGGTTTTCCCTATTTTCTATTCTTGCTGGTGGTGGCGATGGTTACGCCGGGTTTGGGTTGGTCGGGGCTGTGCTCGGGGTGGCCGTGGTTTGGCTGGGCATTTTTCCGGTGGTCGTTGGTTGGGTTTAGGCTGTTTGTGGTTGGCTGTGGTGGCCGTGGCGTGGTCGGGTCCATGGCCGGTTGATGGTGGTGATGATGGAGACGTGGTGGTGGCGGGTCGTCGTGGCCAGGGGGCAGGAGTCGGGGGCTGGGTTTGGCCGAAGTTGCAGATGGAGAAGAGGCATGTGGTGGTGATGGACGGGGACGACGAGGTCGAATGGTGGGTCTGGTCGCGGTGGGGAAGATGCTGGTGATGGTCTATGGAGGCGGGCGTGGCGAAGAAGACGGGGTCGGGTAGGGCTAGGTTTAGGATTTTGGTCTGAATCATGTCGGGTATGACGGGTGTGTCCTGCGAGACACGAAGAATTGATAGGAATGGTGTCCGGTGTGTCGGACACGGTGAGGATAAATGTACTTGTATAGAAATTGATATAGTGAACGGGGAGAGGGAACATGGACACGATGCACGCACTTTGGTGGAAATTTGGTGGATGGAATAATGTGGAGGAGTACCTGCCTATATTTATAGGATGTGGGAATTTCCAAATAGATAAAGGTTAGGATTTGTTTAAAACCCAAAATAGATATTCCCTAATTTAATTTAAAGCAATCAATCCAAATCCAAATCTAAATATAATTAAAATCAAATTAAAACTTTCTTAGTTTAAAATCAAATAAATAATTTAAAGCAAATTTTAATTATAGATATTAACTTAATTTATTTAAATGTATCCATGGAATTAAATCAAAATTTAAATTGTCACCAATATTTCGAAAATATATTTTTCCAAAAATACCATAATAATTAATTTCGAAAATAATAAATCTTTTTGAATAATAAAATATTAATATTAAATAATTTCAAAAATACATTATAAATAAATATTTATGAAATAAATATTTTTGCACGAAGAATTTTATTATTAATATCTGCTAAAAATAATAGACTTTTTATGGCAAGAATAATAATTCTATATAATACTTTGAAAGTGTAAGAAAATAAAAAAATAATTGTTTTTCTAAAATATGTACGCTCGCACATATTCGCACTCGTCGAGCAAATTCGAAAAAGAAATAAAAGGTCGTGCGCGACGTATAATACAACTAGGCGACGTACAATACAAAAATTTAAATCGGTAAAAAAAAAAATATATATATATATATATATATATATATAGTAGAATTTTAGGGGTTTTACATCCTACCCAACTTAAAAGAAATTTCGTCCTCGAAATTAAGAATTAGTAGGGGGGGAGGGTGAGAGGACACAAGGGGTATCAATGGGGATTCAATGACGATAATGTTTTCGTAAAATCCTGTCGTAAGGAATCGTGATCTAGATCGTAGAAAACAGTATGGTCACGGGTAATGAATGAGGGTCACGATTTAAAGTACGAAATAGATTCACTCGATTAGAAGGTCATGGCAGTAATTATAGGGCCGAGAACGAGGGCGAGGAGTTTAGGATGAAGATATAGCAATATCGAGCGAGAATGGTCATAGTCGATGGGAAGGTTAGAGGGAGTTCTAGAATAACGGTCTCGCCTCCTAAAATAGGTGAAGGCAGAAGCAATATAGAGTTCGAAGGAGGCGTTATCGAATATGAATACGTGACTCAAGGACGACCGAAAAATCTCAAAAGGAGTTGCCAAGGCAGCCGCGGATGGGACTCTAAAGGACAAGTTTAGCTATGTCTCCATCCACGTAGAACGATAAATAAGCGAACCAAAGTGCACTTGGTTGATCAGACCATTATGCACCGGTTCTGATTTAGACAATAGGCTAGTGAGTGGCCACTCTATAGCATATGTCTTGATCAAGCTCGATAAGGATTAGCTTGTAAATACTAGGCTATATTAGCATCATTAGTCAAAACGGTAAATACATAGGCACGAGAGATTTAGATTAAAAGAAGGTAGAATGATTCTAAGTCAAACAGTTGTCATGTAGTCTTCTTGTCCAAGTCCTTGGTTGGCTAGACAGGTTAGGTCCTCTAGATTCTAGGATCTAAATAAGCTTGCTAATATAGGTCACTAGGTCAAAGGGGTTGCTAGGTCATAAGGTAGTCTACCCAACTTAAAGGATTAAACTAATGGTGTTTTGGGACAACTAACTAGTAGGGTCAATCTCTAGCAAGCACGAAGGAAAGATAAAAATAGGGATGGAAGCAAGCAAGCAAGATGCAATTGATGAGTCAAATGGTAGATAAAATCAAGGAAGAGGTCAAGTATGTGGATGAGATCCTAAACTTCTAATCCTATACACAGGCTTGCTTGGTACGGTAAAGTAACCAAACAATTTATCTCGACCTGTATGGGCCACCACAAAAACATGTAACGCCCCAGTCCCAAAATACGTAGGACTAGGAACGTAGACATGCCAGCTGTATTCATACGAAGTATACTCCAATATATGGAAGCCTCGTATAAATACATAAGCTGTAAAATGCAGTAAATCCATAACTAATCTCATCCACACAGAATAAATAAATAAAAGATCATATAATGAGAATGAATTTGTCTTGATACAACATGTTGGGCGGAGACAAATCCACTACCAACAAAATAAGGAAAAGTATATAGAAAATGAAATGAGTGGCGAGCGAAACGAAGATGATCCAAATGCATCATCCTCGAGAAATAGCAACGAATACGGCTAGAGCTAAAGCACCTGCGAAAGATAATAGCACACACCTGGCAAGACAACCAGGTCCTCAGAGGGACGTAACAAGACACATAATAGCATGCCATATAAACTGAATAAATATTGCTCAATAAATAAGTAAATCAAATTTATAACATGTTCCAATACGCACCTACTGAACGAGCGTACCATTCCCCCAACCAAATAAGGACAGGAGATGGTAAACTAATTCACGGCGACGTATCTTCCCATGCTAAGAATCCGATATGGTATCCGGACCCCAACAAGGTTCAATACCTTCTCATCGGAGTAGTAAGTCACACCTACAACCAAACAAGGACAAGATGTGACGAACTAATCCGCGACAAGTTATTGTTCCAAGCCACGGTCAGATACAAGTACCCAAACCAAAAGTATTCGTACCTAACGGATAGGGTAGCCTACCATTCTAAGTGAAATGTTGTTAAAAACAATCCTTCCTACGCATGGGCCCTGGCTGAGTAGGATCGGCGTAGTCCCCCTTTGGGCACCAGAGGCCCCAGCAGAAAGAGCATGGGTCATCAACCCCGTATCTCCAGCGGAGAGTCCGGGTCACAAGGGAAGTGCATCGAAGCCCATACGCTAAGGAATTGTCCTTCCCACCCAATGCCTACTGTGTTGTATCCACAACACAAGACCACTATAACCGCTAAGTCAAACTAGCATGCAACCTCTATTAGCGGTTATTCCTATCGCACGGCTTGTACGTACTGGTGGCCAGCCAATCACGCACTTCCATGTTCTACATACGACACACAACTTCGTGTTTACAACGTGTCAAGGCCAATGAATGCGACACACAAGGTGGTCCCTTAAATCTAGGTTTAATTTGTAAAAAAAAAATAATACACAGCAGGAAATATAAATGAACAGTTATGCCATGTATCACAGTTTATAAAGAAAATAAGTAATGCATGAAATATGAGCTAAAAATAATTAAACAGCTAATGGCAAGGTGTCTTGCCTGATAGTACGCCCGGTGTGCTGCAAGGATCGATGTGGCATGAACTGCGACTTCAGTGCAATAACTATACAAGAGGACCTCGGATAGTGGCACGGTCAGTTCCATTGGGTCCAGGACGGTCAAGTTAGTTAAGGTAGACATAAGGTGGTACGAATTTGGTGCAGGAATAGTAATAATGGGATTTGGTCATGGAAAGGAGGAAAAAGAAAGAAAAATAGGTGATAATAATAAATATATAAGATTTTTAGAAAAGTAATTAAAATACAAAAAAATGGTTTTCTTTTATATAACAAATTTAAAAACAACATTTTAGTCCAAATATTATTTTTTTGGCTCAAAACTTACATTTTGATTAAGGACTATATAATAATATATATTTAAGGCCAAATTATGTTTGAAAGAAAATAGCTAGAATACTTTAGTAAAAATCGTATATGAAATAATGCAAGAATCTAAATTAAAATATAACAAAAATTTATTAGTAAACTAATGGATATAATATAGCCTTACTAGTATTTTAAAACTATATTTTATATAAAAATATATTTGTAAACCACTGTTTTACACAAAACTTAACAATAAAAAAATTTTGTTGAAAGATAGAGTAACAATGATATTCATATATATTTACATTAAATCAATAAATTAAATTAGTAATAATAATAATAACAATAATAATAATAATAATAATAACTATGATAAGGATAAGAATATTAATAATAATAAAAAATCAGAAATCAAACGAAAGATAAAAAAAACAAAAAAAACCACACTTTCTTTCTTTACAGCAGCTCTGCTGCTCTTTGAGAAAAAAAAGAAAAAGTAAAGAGAGAGAGAGAATGGAGAGAGTGAGCGAGAGTGAAGAGAAGGGACGAGAGAGAGGGTTGAGAGGAGGCGGGCGGCGGAGTGAGATGAGGGCGGCGGTGGCTCGGAGTCGCCGGCGTAAGGGGGTGAGGCTGGACGAGCGGGGCGGCAACGGTCAGGCGGCAGACGCGGCGGACGTGCGGCGGAGGGGGCGCTCCGCGGAGCCGACGGTCGGGGTTTCGTCGCGCGGTGGAGTTTTGTGGTCGGAAGAGGGTTCGGAGAAGGGGGCGCGGCAGCGGAGAGTAGGGAAGGTCGGCGGCGGCGTCCACAGTGGGAGCGACGGGCGGCGGTCACGGCGGACGCGGATCTGGAGGAGACGGGGAGGAGACAGGGCGGCGGACAGCGCGTCTCCGGCGGACGGCTCGCGTGGCAACTTCGGCCGGCCATGGAGGAGGCGGAGGAGGCTCGGATCGCCGGAGGTTAGTTTTAGGGTTAGGTTTTTGATTTGGGTTTTCCCTATTTTCTATTCTTGCTGGTGGTGGCGATGGTTACGCCGGGTTTGGGTTGGTCGGGGCTGTGCTCGGGGTGGCCGTGGTTTGGCTGGGCATTTTTTCGGTGGTCGTTGGTTGGGTTTAGGTAGTTTGTGGTTGGCTGTGGTGGCCGTGGCGTGGTCGGGTCCATGGCCGGTTGATGGTGGTGATGATGGAGACGTAGTGGTAGCGGGTCGTCGTGGCCAGGGGGCAGGAGTCGGGGGCTGGGTTTGGCCGAAGTTGCAGATGGAGAAGAGGCATGTGGTGGTGATGGACGGGGATGGCGAGGTCGAATGGTGGGTCTGGTCGCGGTGGGGAAGATGCTGGTGATGGTCTATGGAGGCGGGCGTAGCGGAGAAGACGGGGTCGGGTAGGGCTAGGTTTAGGATTTTGGTCTGAATCATGTCGGGTATGACGGGTGTGTCCTGCGAGACACGAAGAATTGATAGGAATGGTGTCCGGTGTGTCGGACACGGTGAGGATAAATGTACTTGTATAGAAATTGATATAGTGAACGGGAAGAGGGAACATGGACACGATGCACGCACTTTGGTGGAAATTTGGTGGATAGAATAATGTGGAGGAGTACCTGCCTATATTTATAGGATGTGGGAATTCCCAAATAGATAAAGGTTAGGATTTGTTTAAAACCCAAAATAGATATTCCCTAATTTAATTTAAAGCAATCAATCCAAATCCAAATCTAAATCTAATTAAAATCAAATTAAAACTTTCTTAGTTTAAAATCAAATAAATAATTTAAAGCAAATTTTAATTATAGATATTAACTTAATTTATTTAAATGTATCCATGGAATTAAATTAAAATTTAAATTGTCACCAATATTTCGAAAATATGTTTTTCCAAAAATACCATAATAATTAATTTCGAAAATAATAAATCTTTTTGAATAATAAAATATTAATATTAAATAATTTCAAAAATACATTATAAATAAATATTTATGAAATAAATATTTTTGCACGAAGAATTTTATTATTAATATCTGCTAAAAACAATAGACTTTTTATGGCAAGAATAATAATTCTATATAATACTTTGAAAGTGTAAGAAAAAAAAATAATTGTTTTTCTAAAATATGTACGCTCGCACATATTCGCACTCGTCGAGCAAATTCGAAAAAGAAATAAAAGGTCTTGCGCGACGTATAATACAACTAGGCGACGTACAATACAAAAATTTAAATCGGTAAAAAAAATATATATATATAGTAGAATTTTAGGGGTTTTACAGAGGCTTCGAGGAAATACAATCCGCCAACATGCTCTCTCTAAATCCCCAGTCAAGGACGAAAACCAAACATTCGACTACTTCGAAGATGAACCCTGGGCGCAGCGCTTAGGATCCCAATGGGAGTAGCGTTTCGAGCAACACGAACCCCCTAGGAAAGATGAAGTCGTCCAGGTCGAATTAGGAGATGAGGCCTCACCTAAGCCCATCTTCATCAACAAAAGCCTAATAGAAGATGACAGACAATCCCTGATACAGCTCATCCGCGAGTATATTCATGTCTTCGTCTGGAGCTACGAAGATATGCCAGGGCTAAATCCGCAAGTGGTCATGCACCACTTCAATATCCTGCCCCATGTTAAATCGGTCAAGCAGCAACAGCATCGGTTCTGCCCCAACATTAAGGATGCTATTGAGGAGGAGGTTAACAAACTCATAGAGAGCGGCTTCATCCGCGAAGAGCAGCACGCAGATTGGGTCGCAAATATCGTCCTTGTCACTAAGAAGAACGGGAAGATAGGAATTTGCATAGACTTCAGAGACCTCAATTTGGCCTATCCTAACGATGAGTTGTCTCTTCCGATCACCGATGTGATGATCGAGAACACCTGTGGCTTCGAGCATATGTCCTTTATGGATGGATTCTCCGGCTACAACCAGATCAAGATGCTCTCCAAAGACGAAAAGCATATGACGTTCCGGACTCCGAAGGGGGTGTATTGCTACACAATAATACCTTTTGGATTAAAGAACGCAGGAGATACCTATTAAAGGGCTATGAGTACCATATTCCGCAAGCATCTTCGAAAGATGGTAGAGTGTTATGTTGACGACATCGTCGTCTAAAAAAAGTACATATCCAACCACTTGGATGATCTACGAACGGTGTTCAATCTAATGCGGACACATCAGATAAAAATGTATCCAACCAAGTCCTTCCTAGGCGTTTCCAATGGCAAGTTCTTAGGCTTAATCATCACAGCAAAAGGAATTCATATCGACCCGGAGAAGACCAAAGCAATTCTAGACATAGCACCTCCAAAGAACCTCCGAGAGCTTCCAGGTTTGCAAGGGCAATTAGCGTATATAAGGAGGTTCATAGAAAATCTCTCTGGTAAATGTCAACCCTTCACCAGACTAATAAAGTAAGGGGTCACTTTTGAATGGACCAAAGAATGCCAGCGTGCGTTCGACGACATCAAGAAGTACCTCACCAGCCCTCTTGTGCTGGTAGCCCCAGTCATGGGAAAGCCTTTCCTACTGTACGTCTGAGCCATGGATCATTCTCTTGGTACCTTATTAGCCCAAAATAATAAAGAAGGCAACGAACAAGCGATAGATTATCTTAGCAGGACCATGGTTGGAGCCGAGCACCGGTATAATCCTGTTGAGAAGGAATGTCTCGTCCTTCTCTTCGCCATCCAGAAGACACGGCATTATGTGACCGGACAGACGATCCATGTGGTATCCAGGATCAACCCTCTCAGAGTCCTTATAACCAAGCCAGGGGCACTGAATTCACGACTAGCCACATGGGCAATATTTTTAACTTCTTACGACATGGTGTTCGTTCCATAGAAGGCGGTCAAAGGCCAAGCATTGGCAGATTTCCTGGCGGCTCATCCGGTGCCAGAAAATTCAAAACTCTACGAAAAAATTCCAGATAAAGTACTGGAGTCCAACGTAGTTTCGGACAACTCAGTATGGAACATGTTCTTTGATAGAGCCTCAAGTATGGGGCCAAAGGGTGAAATTATAGTACGTGTCGTGATCGTCCTTGTTACTCCGAACGGCCTAGTTATCAATCATGTATATTCTCTCATGGAGTCATGCACCAACAATGCTGCAGAGTATAACGCCCTCATCATCGGACTCTAACTCGCCAAATAGCTGGGGGTTGACTACATCGAGGCCTATGAAGATTCATAATTGATCATCAGTCAGGTTCGAGGTCAGTACGAGGTTCGACATGAGGACTTAATCCTTTACCACCAGGCGGCAATCGATATTATCTCCACCTTCACGGGATCATTTTATAGAATATGTGCCACGGTTGCAGAACTTGGAGGCCGACGCACTAGCCGGTCTCGTCACCTCTTTAGCCCCCCCCGTTGGATATCATCATACCATTTCAGTAACGGGCCAGGAGTTAGTCTGTCCAAAGAATGCCCTACGCGCATGTCAGAACTACTCGTTGCAAATAGGAATGGATGAATGCACTAGGGATTGACGATTTCCATTTATAGACTATGCAGTCTATGGGATTCTATCTGAAGACCCAAGAGAAGCAGCTTCTGTCAGGAGGCGCTCACTCCGTTTTTTCTTCGATTCGGCCACCAAATGCTATATCGTCGCTCATATGACGGACTTCTATTACGCTGTTTGTATCGTACAGAGGCACAAAAAGCACTCAGAGAAGCGCATAATGGAACCTGTGGAGCCCACCAGCCGGGCCCCAGGCTATAAGACCGGCTACGCCGTATAGACTATTACTGGCACACTTTGAAGGCAAATGCTGTTGAGTATGCAAAGAAATGTCAGGCATGCCAATTTTATACAGATTTTATCCATCAACCTTCGGAATATTTATACCCCATGGTGGCCTCGTGGCCATTCGTAGCCTGGGAATAGATATCGTAGGGCCAGTCGGCCCACCGTCCTCCAAAGAACACCGGTTCTATTACAGATTATTTCTCCAAATGGGCAGAAGTTGTACCATTGGTAGAGGTGAAGACTTCCAACGTGATCAGTTTTATCAAACATCACGTTATTTACCGCAAACATGTATTTAGAGACGAAAATAAATCATGGATATGGTTATGGGTGAGGTCGCTAACTAACGTAAGTAAAAGATCAAGTGTTTTAGAAATAAAGATAAATAATTTGAGAACAAGGGCACCTGGTCCCTTGGAAAAGATAGTCATCTAGGTTTAGGGGTACAACTAAGAAAATGTTTTCAGTCATTCCTAAGTTCCAAACGATTAGATGGTCAAGGTAATAGTTCGAGGGTCAATGAAAAGGGCGAATAACTTGAGACGAGATTGTAGTCACGTGTCTTGGTCGATGGCTAACTATTTTTGCAATAGATGGTGTGGGAACTAAGGGAATATTAAGTACAAGCGTTTTGTCATTCCAAAGTAAGTGAAAGATAAAGACTATTAAGAGTTTGAAGAAGCTATTATCGAATACGAATACGTAGCCCAAAGGTGACATGAATAATTGAAAAGAGAATTGCCAAGGCAGTCGTGGATGAGACTCTAGAGGCAAAGTTTAACTATGTCTCCATCCACGTTAGAACGATATGTATAAAGCAAACCAAAGTGCACTCGGTTGATCAGACCATTATGCACCGATTCTGACTAGACAATATGTTAGTGAGCGCGCGCTCAATAGCAGGTGTCTTGAACAAGTTTGATAATGGTTAAACTTGCAAAACTAGGCTATAGTAGCAACATTTAGTTAAGATGGTAAAATATAGGCACGTGGGATTATTATTGAAAAAAACTAGAATTAGTTCGAACTCCTTATGAATCTTAGCCTTGTTTGGTGCCTATACAGTCGACCTATTGTCTCCTTGTCTAAGGCCTTGGTCAACCAATAAGGTATGGTCATTAAAAATTTATAGTCTAGGTAATCCACCTAGTAGCTACTATAATGAGTCATAAGGATGAAGGCAATGCTAGGTCATGAGACATTCTACCAGACTTACAAGAGTTAAACTAGTAGGGTGATAGGACAATGGGTCATGTCCACCTAGTATGGGTTACCTTTTTAATCTCTATCAAGCATGAAAGAATGGCACGAATCATGATAGAAGGGATCAAACAAGATGGAGTCAAGCGAGAAGGCGGTCAAGTATGTGGATGAGATCCTAGACTCTAATCCTATACGCAGGCTTGCTTGGTACGGTAAAGTAACCAAACATTTTATCCTGACCTGCATGGGCCACCACAAAAACATATAACACCCCAGTCCCAAAATACGTAGGACTAGGAACTTAGACATGCCAGCCGTATAATAAATATATGTAAACTATAGAATGCAGTAGAACCATGACTAATCTCATCCACACAGAATAAAAGAATAAAAGATATCATATATTCAGCTATAAATTGTCATTGGTACATGTAGTTGGGCGGAGACAAATTACTACCAACTATGAAAAGAAATACATCACAAGAGAAAGAGTTTGGCGAGCGATGTGAAGACGGTCAAAGTGCAATCATCCTCGAAGAAAAAGAGACGATCATGGCCACGGCTAGAACACCTGCGAAAGATAAAAACACACCTGGAGAGATATCCAAGTCCTCAGAGGGATGAAACAAGACACATAATATCATGCCATAAACTGAATAATAAAAGCTCAACAGAAAAGTATATATGACTAAACAGATAAAGGTCCTTAACCATTCTATGTGAAAATGTATTTTGAAGACAACGTTCCACACAAGGGCTTCCGAGACTAGAAACACGATACGTTAGCGTTTCAACCGAGGTACTAGTGGCATCTAGAGGAAAATAAATAAATGTACGGTACACTAGTCTCTCAGGTGAGTCACTAACGGCAGCTAGAGGAAAGTAAATGCATGGCACATTTGTGATTCAACCGAGGCACTAATGGCATCTAAAAAAATTAAATAAATGCACGGCACACTAGCGCTCGGCTGAGTCACTAATGGCAGCTAGAGGAAAGTAAATACACGACACATTTGTGTTTCAACCGAGGCACTAGTGGCATCTTGAGAAAAGTAAATAAATACACGGCACACTAGCTCTCGGCTGAGCCACTAATGGCAGCTAGAGAAGAGTAAATGTGTGAAAGCCCCTGCACCTAATAATTGTCTTCCTCCTCCCCATGCACTACTCGTTCTGAATCCACACCACGATATTTCTAATAACCGCTAAGTCTTCTAGGCAAATATATTAGCAGTTATATCCTAACGCTCGTCCTGTACGCATCGATGTATGGTCGGTATGCAAGTCTGAATCTATATGAGACACGTGACATTGTGGCACACATGTGTCGGGCTAATGAATGCGGCACAAACAAAGGTGGTCCCTTAACTCTAGGCCAAATGCATAAAGAGAACTAAGTATAGTAATTTGCAACTACATATGGTTTTGAAAGAACAACTTATAAGAAATAAAACATGCATGATATTGAGCAAGAATTTAAACAGTAAAGGTAAGGTGTCTTGCCTGGTAGAGCGCCTGGTGTGCTGCGATAATCAAGGTTACACAAAATAGTAAATATGCAAGACAGCCTCCAATGGTGGCACGGACAATTCCATCGGGTCGAAAATTGTCATAATAGTTAGGAACGACATAAGGTAGTCTAGAAGTGGTAAGGAAATAGGAGAAATAGAACTACTTATGGACAGAGGATAATAGAAGCAAATTTAATAAATAATATATATCAATTTAGAAACTATATATAATCCTTGAAAACTATATTTATATATATACCAATAAATTATAACTACGTACTTTATTAAAATCATTTATATGCATCCGTAACTTCTCTTAAGAAAATATGCTATATAATACCTACATTCTACCATTTTATAAAGTTCATAGCGTAGAAGATTTTATATATATATATAACCCAAAACTATCTATAGGTAGAAAGCAATTTTAAGTACCCAAAATAAAATATCATGTAATAATATTTTAGTTAAAAGCATATTTACAGTACCACAAAAAAATAAGAATACCTTAGCCACTAAGTCTAATATTATATTTTGAGAACAACTAGAAAATACAATAATAGTATTTTTAACCCTATTTTGTCAAAGTACAAATTTTTAGACTAAGAGACATAAGTTGATTTCACAAAATAATACGATGATAGTATATATATATAGAGTATCAATAATACTAATACTGATTTTTTATAATACTAAAATTAATAATAGCTAAAATTTGGCAAAGATCTTAGTCAACTACAAAATAATAATAATAGTAATAATAATAATAATAAGAATAATAATAATAATTGATACTAAAAAAAGAAACAATTAATAAACAAGAACAAAAAATACCAAAACAACAATAACAAAAATAATCTACAGCTATTCCCATTATTAGAAGAGGAGAAAGAGAGAGTTAGGAAAAATAGGGAACGAGAAAGAAAGGGATCGAGAGAGAGGGAAGAAGGAGAGGCTCAGATCCGGCGAAGGGGCGGTCAGATACAGGCACGGAGATAGAGGTTAGGGCGGAAGAGCGGGATCGAAGGGCGGTCGGAGGCTTTCCGGCGACATCACGCTGGCGGCGCAGCTCGGGTGATTGCGTCCAGGAACGGTGGAGGAGGTGCACTCCCGCCACGGGGAGAGGCGGCCGGATGTGGAGGCATGGACCGGTGGCTGGGTGTACGGTGCTCGAGCGCGCGAGCGGAAGAGGCTCGACGCGGCAAAGACGTCACGGTGGCGGATCAGAGGTGAGTCTAGGGTTAGGGTTCTAATTTTTTGGGGTTTGGGTTTGGAGATGCCGACCACAGCGGGGGTGGCCGATTTTGGCGGGGGTCGGTGTGGTGGCGGTGTCGATGATGGTGATAGTGGTGGTTGCGGTGGTAGTGTAAGTGTTGTTATCCAGAGTTTGGTCGAGGTGACGGCAATGGTGCCATGGTAGGAATCCGATGGTGGCGGTCTGTCGTAGAGGAGTTCGCTGATGACGGCGGAGATGAGTTGGGATCAGTTGGCGGAGGAGTGGTTCTGGGAATGACGTAGCGGGGCTTGTAATGGTATTTTAACGGCTGCGGGTCCACCGGGACAAGGCGGTGAGGGCAGTGGTTCCTGGTACGGGTGGGGATGCTGCGTCGGTAGCCAGAGATCGGAGTGTTTGATATTGGGGAAAGCAGGGAGTTGGCCCTCGTGGTCGGGTTGGTCGGGTGACCTTGTCTGTGGTTGAGGTGGTCGTGGTGAATGGCTGTGGTGGAGAGGCGTTGGCGGTGACACGGAGGAGTTGTCGACATGGAGGAGGCGATGGCGGTGACATGTTGCAAGCGGTGACCGACGGGGATTAGGATAGGGTTAGATTAGGGATTTGATGTTTGTCGTGTCGGAGTTGTCGACACGGAGGAGAACACAATGTATATGTAAATTTGGAATAAGAATTGGACGGGGAACATGGACACGATGCACGCACGTATATTTGTGGAGAAATTTTGGGTGTGGAGTTCATGGAAAAAGTGGGCAAGTACCTCTCCTTTTATAGGAGGTGGGAATCTCATTAGGATAAAGACTATGATTTATTTAAATCCAAATAGATAATTTACTATTTATTTAAATTGCTTTAAACCAAATTAATCAAATAAAAATCATTATTTAATTAAATCTAGATAAATTCCACCTTTTAGTTTAAAATCAAATAAAATAATTCAAATTTTAAATTACCATAATAATTAAATATTTAATGAAACAACTTTAAAAATGTATTTTTATATATACGATAAATAACTAAATTATTTATTTCGAAAATAGCAATAAATATAACCATTTGAAATGTATTTTTGCAAATGGTAAAAATGGTCATAATTAGTTTTCGAAATTTAATATCCATGAATTAAATTACATGCGATAGTACATTTTTAATAAAAATATCATTTCAATAAAAGCTTTTTTATATAAAGTAATTTTATATACGTAAGATATATTCTAAATGTATTTAAATAAAACTATTTATTTCTATATGTACAGAAACCTATAAAAATTTTATAAAAAAAAAATTTCTGGCATTTTCGTATTCGCACGCTACGTACAATGTCAAAAAGAAAACCAATGCGACAATATAAAATTTAAAAAAAATACTAGTGAAAATTTAGGGATTTTACAGAGTTCCCAGAAGGATCATTCACGAGAACTGTCCTCAGTTCGTAAGTCATACATTCTACCGGTTCTGTGACGAAAGTCGAATTCAGAGTATGGCGTCAACAGCCTATAACCCGGCAGCTATTGGATTGGCCGAGGCAATCAACAAAACCATTGTCAACCTCCTCAAAAAGGTCGTCTCCTCCAATAAACACGACTGGAATAAGAAGTTAGGCAAATGTCTATGGGCCTACTATACGACTGTTCGTACACCTACAGGCAGTATAACATTCTCCTCGGTCTAATTAGTTAAACGTCGAAGACAATCAGCGCAGGCGGTTACAAGAGCTAGAAGCATTGGATGAAAAGTGCTTGCTCGTGAAACAAAGGATTGAGCTTTACCAAGCTCGCATCTCTAGGGCCTTTAACAAAAAGGTCCACGAAAGATCCTACTAGGTGGGCGTCCTCGTCTTGGCAGTACGGAGACCGATGGTGATAACCCACAAGATGGCTGAGAAGTCCGAGCCCAAATAGGAGGGAACGTTTGTCATAGAAACGGTGTACTCCAACAGTGTTTATCGTCTAGCTAAGCCTAATGGGGACTTGCTAATGATGCCTATCAACGGCAAGTTCCTAAAGAAGCATTACGTCTGAAGACAGAACCAGCATAAACACCCACATCTCCTGAAAAGGGTGCCCATGAGTTCTGGTAAGGAGATCTCTCACTCTCTCTGCTATATATTCTCTCAAGTAGATGAAGCACTTCACGTGCATATTACCTCTTGATTGCTCCTCTACGCCTGAAAGACGCGACTACCATGTCCACATCACCTCTGAGTAGTCATTCTTCTCGCATCAGTACTATGATTATCCTGGCGGACTAGAAAACAGTTCACGTCCATATTACCTCTGGATTGTTGTTTTATATCTCGAGAAAGATCAAGCCTACCACGTCCATATTACCTCTATTCAGACAAATCCATTATGAAGATTCCCTCTTTATTCTCTAAAGCAAAGGAAATAAGAAAGCTTCTACATATAAAAATATGTGGCTACAAAGACCTATTACAGACTTTTTGTAGTTACATACACAGAAGCAAAAAAGCTGAAATTGCAGTACAAGCTCTCAATAGCATGGCGAGGAGGTGACAGAGCCAATCACTTCTTGGTCAAAAGGAAGCCACCGCCCGAAGCTGCTACTAACCCGAGCCGAGGATGAAGACCAGCACAGGACTCCCCTATCTCCCCAGCTGGCCGGAGAGAGCAACTACTGCAGCAGGTCTTGTTATTCCTCGATCAGAATGGCAAGCAATCCAAACCCATGAAGCAGAGGTCCAAGACGCCATTGACGCCTGCGACATCCAGGAAGAGGGACGTCTCGAGATCTAGTAGTAGTTTTACTACAGCTTCTTTGGATAAAAAGATTTGCCACTGATGGCCACCTCGAGCAAACTCCAGGGTCGTCAGGAGCCGAGCATCGGGCAAGCGAGGCCATTATTAAAGCAGCTGAGTCTTCTCTTGAAGGAGGACAGTCCTTTATGCAGGCTGTTCGCGTGGTCCAAGAACGAGCTAGACATCGGTTAGAAGGACGCTTACAAGTTAAGCTAGAGCTCCACTCCATGACAGATGACAGTACTGTGAGTGACCAAAGGAACGTGACTCTGAACCTCCTCTGCTAAAGAGATTTGTGATCGCTGCAAAGATGCAAGAGGCTCCAATATCAAGAAGCCATCATGAGCCCATGCTCTGAAATGATGACTCAGGACAATTAATGCTAAGAGCTAGGCGTGACACCAGCCATCAACCAGGTCGTACAGTCCTGACGCATGTTCATGCTCTGTTCAAATTATCCCGAGCTTGACTCAAGTTTGGGACACTTTGAAGGGGGTCTTATAGAAGCATGAAAAATCTCAGCTGAAGACATCTCATCGTCAAAGCGCAGAAGATACAAAAGACTTAGGCTCAGTGCGAAAAAGACAAGATGATATGGAAAGAAGTCCCCTTATTGTTATGTCTACCAAAGTCTAGTACAGACACATCAGGACTATACATAAGGGACTAATTTTGTTCTTCTACAAAGGATCAAGTACAGATTAGACAGAAGCTTAGAGGGATCTGTAAGGGATGCAGTCTTCATCGAAGTGCACCCTTCCTTCTTCTTGATACACATGCTGGAGGATTGACCTCCACCGGAGCATGTTCTAATATTCTTTTGGGCGTAGCCTCTCAGAAGCATGTCAGTAACTCAGCACTTTGAAGAAGCTAGAGCCTTCAAGTCAGAGGTGCAGCAACCTGCCTGTGCCAACCTCAAAAAGAAGATGGTGGTAGGCCCCCCTTCCCGTATTTTATTTCAGAAGCCAGTGCCTTCACTCTAGAGGCGCAGCTATCTACCTGCACCAATCTCATACGCGTAAGGGTGTCAACCCTTTCCTTCGCAGTCAATGCCTTCACTGTTCAGAGGTACAACTACATACCTGTGTCCGTATGAGGCGTATGATAGTGATATGCTTAAACCACCTCCATTCCCACGGTGCAGTCATCTGCTCCAGATCAGAAGCTTAAGTTACTTCTCTACAAGAGACTTGGGAACTCCCATTCCAACCAATGTAAGTCAACCTGTCGCTCCAAAAGCATAGTAACCTTGCCAACGCGAAGCACAAGGCTACTCGTCGCCTACAACACAGTGACTCCGGTAGCCCGAAACACAACTTCATAAGTTGCTCTATACGCACAGAAGTCTCGTCGACATTCGAAGCCAAGTCCACTCGTCGCTTGAAAGCACAGAGGTTCTGTCGTCCCCAGAAGCACGGTCTACTCGTCGCCCAGAAGCACAGCAGCACTTAGTCCTCACCAGAGGCACAAGAAGTGTGGGTCTGCCTCCAATTATTTTATTTAAATTGCCACTTGCAGAGAAGAATGGAATTAAATCATGATTGATATCATATCAGATTGATTTAAATCTTCGACGAGGAACATTTAGACTCCAAATCTAGGATGAAATTCTAAAATTTACTTGGCTGTATTCGAGCAAGCAAATCGGCATGCGCTACGTGTCACCTCCTTTGGTTATGTTTATAACCACCAAAGATCTCGTTTGAGGGGAATCTCGATGTCCGCCATATGTCAGCATCGCAGAAGCTCGCACCGTACAATGACGACAGATTCTTTCATATCTCAGGAAACCTAATGCACATCGCATATGTGCTCGGTTCTCTATAAATAGAGGGAGTTCTTCTTCCACCAAAAAAGAGAAAAAAGAAAGAGGGAACATTGACAATCGACAATCTTCAAAGAAGCAGCGATCTCTATCTACGAAGTGTCGACCACCCTCATCCACCTATCAACCAAAGAACCAACCAACCAACTATCTTTAAGGGATCATCTTATCCAGATAGCCTCTTGATCGGTGACCCTAGAGTCACATCAAAGGCGCCAGAGAGCTATAGCAAGGTTGATTCGTCGTGAGATTGTCAACGGACTAAAGGAGCCACTGCAGCACTCAATCTCCACCATCACATTTTTCCAGAAACCTTTTCTCCCTGTACTTAAATATCTTGTTTAGGACTTTCTTCTTTGTACGTAGATACCTTATACATTCAATAAAACAAAATGTTTATTCAACCTTTTGTTACGTCGAACAATTGTTAGGAGCATAAGTTAGAATTTTTCATCATAGCCAAAAGAACTAGCGATACGATATGAAAGTTTATATCGTTAGACTTTTGAATTAGTAATAGCTTCCTAAACAAATAGTATGATCACCGATACAAAGCCTTCTGGAAGATATGACAAGGATAAAAGGAATTGATGAGAATTGTACTAACTATTAGACTTAAGTTTGCACTTAAATTTTTACTTGGATGAAATAATCATAAGTTATACTAGTGTTGGAAATAAGTGTGAAAATGGACAGTAGATTAGCCAAGAAGACCATCATTAGATTTTGGATGATCATAAAGAAGCAAAACGATATGATATTGAAGACTTGGACAGTACGACTTGATATTTTGTGGATGGAGTGGATCAATAAGCCCTATTCTTAGTACTAGACAAAAGTCGATAAAGAATTCTATAATTAAAATGAGTTGAGAAATATTATTTGGAGGTTATGATCATAATATTGTGATTAGAAAGGAATTAAAATTAGAATGTGATAGTATTTTAGTCAAAATAACTCACCTAAGTAAGATATACATTAGATGATCATATAAAAATTTTATATTGTAATAATAGAGACGAAGAAGAAAAAATAGTACAAGGGAATATGTGATAGAAGAGATGAGTTTTCTTGGAGCTAGATAGACATTTAAATCGAAGGATTAGATTAGTATTAAAAGGACCAACCAAAACCATGAATTGATGATTACCTAATAGTAAATGTTCGGAGTATTGGATCTAGGTACCTGACTTAGTCTCGACCCACACCTAGTAAGTTCAGCATAAGAAGGATTCGAGGTACTTATAAAGATTTTATATGATTATCGGTAGCTAGTATTTGTAGATTTTCAATCGCATGAGTAAGGATATTTAGGTTATAACTTGTAGGAGTATAATATAGGGTTTAAGGATCGATCGCAACCTCTTTATTTTTCGTAAGTAGTCATAAATAAGAAATCGAGTTTTAAGATAGTGGACTTACCTAGAATAGACTAGTAACCATTGTTATGAATATCCTTTGATCAATATAGGTTAGCTAGGAATTCCCCAAAAAAGAAAAGGATTATGACTAGAGCAATTGTATTAGAATCAAGGTATAGAATGTGATTATAAAAGGAAATAATAAGAGGAGTACTATGTTTAAGTAATATGGTTGAAAAGAGGCGAGAATGAATTGCAAAAAAAACTTTGATTTGAAGATAGAACAAAATTAAGGATTGTCATAAAGTAAATTGAGGCGAGGATTACAGTAATAATTATCTATAACGACGTGATGAGGATTATAGAAAGTGCATGACTTAAGCAAGTCATGGTCTATAAATTTAATTTTAGAACCGAGACACACGGAAAGGAAAAGAAGCTTAGATTAAAGAAATATAGTACAAGATTTATGATGAAATAGAGGAATATAGGAAATTATTATGCCTTATAAATATGTTGATAGAGGAAATAATACGTGGACTATTTGAAGACTCAGGATTACGATTATGTTAGAAGGTTTTCAATAATCAAACAAGAAGTGAAATGGCATGAGATAAAAAAATATTTGAGATTTGAATATGGAAATAAAATAGAAGTTGGATACCCTTAAATAGATCGATGATTGTACCAGTAAATGGAGAAATGATTGAAAATGAAGTTTTATAAATAAATAAAAGGGCAAGGATACAAAATTATGCTAATTATTAAGGATGGAGGATGGCTAAAATATAATGGTGTTCGAAGCGTCATTTGAGGAAGCCAGGTCATAAGATTGAGTGAACTCTTTGGAGAGAAGAAAATATATAGGGATTTTAAAATGATATAAGTTAAATTATGGGTTAAGTCTTCCTATTCGAATCCTTAGGACTCCAATATTATCATAGAAAATTGGTATAGATAGACTATACCATAGTCCGAGTTGGTGTGGAATTTCTTCATCTTGTTTGGTTATCCTGAACCCACTATTATTTTAGTAACCAGAAGTTGTATTTTCACTATAGACCATACTCCTATCCTTTCCTTGTGATTACACATCCTATGTTATCAGAATGAGAAGTCCTTATTTCTTCACTAGTCGTGCCATAATTTTCAAAAACCAAATCCTTTAATTATATACGTATCCTTGTGCCTGATGTCTAAATCCTCATAAGCACCAGCTCCTTTCTATTCTAATTTTTTCTGGCCTAGTCGCTATGACTTAAACTCCCTATTTACCACTCCGCCATAGACTTACATGATAATTCATTTCCACTGTCTTGTTGAAGGCATGATCTATTTAAGAGTGGTATTGGATTGGTAATAATCTCCTTATATAGCAATTGACTAATATCATCATGATTGCACATATATTTTCTTTGTCAGTCTATGACAACCTACATAAGATCTAATTTTCTATCTTCCCTTCGAATTATTCCTTCTCATGAACCTTGCAAAAATGATTATGACTAGAGTTTTCGTTGTCAACTTAATTCCTATAAGTTGGATAGTGACACGAACTAAGCCTATCCTAGCTCTTAGATTATGATGTTAACTAGGATTTCATTGATATCCTTATACATATTCTTTGGAGAAAGCCGATATGACTAGTGGTACTATAGTTCTTCCAAGATTAATTCCCTTATCCTTTATATCGTGGTTTAGTCTAATATCGAGGACGAAATTTTCTAAGGTGGGTAGATTGTAAACCCTACTAAAAATAATATAGTTTAATATTAGAGTTTTTGATTATTTATTAGAATTAATAAATAATTATTAGTATGCACTATTTTATTAATTGACTTATATACTCTTTCTCGTAGCTTTGCTATAAGTAGCACAACAATGACTATTTTCTTCCAATAAAATTTGTATACATGACCTAGTCGAGCCCTTCTAGACATATACCATTCATGTTCACTTAAGACACGTCTCCATGTGCTTTATTCTAATAGCACAACATTAACATAAAATTATATTTAAATATTTGGCCATATACCTATGTCCGTTCCAAACGAAATTAGGGGCACAATTTCGACCCGAACCCTTCGATCCATAAAAGCATCATAATCTGAACTAACCCTATAACACTCATGTATCTTATGTTCCACTTAAATGAACCCCTACACACTCCCTTAATATCCATAAGCTACTAGGATATTTTTCTGATTAAACTATCCTAGTGAGCTACACAAGTCTAACGTTGTATTGAAATAGGACGATACAAGAGCCCAGTGGTACCCCAACTCGATCCTAAAATATTGTGGACATCATTAACTGAAACCTAGAGGGTTTGAACCTAATTTATGAACCAAAACATAGTGTCCACAACCACATAAAAATCGGTCAATTCTTTCGGTTTGGGTGATGTATGTGCATAGGTTTAGCTCAAATAGGTGAACCAAATGACCACCAACCCAACCATAACCTAATTGGAACTTATTTAACCTCAACCTAGTGTACTTAGGCCCAACTAACACACCCAAACATCTAGTGGATAGTAGCAAATAAGTGGGGACATCAGCTTACATAAGTTGGCAACCACCTTTGGGTGCTCACTATTTTTGGAGGGAAGCACCTCTTTGGTAGTTGCTAAAACTACCGTTACACATCATTCCACTCTCTCTAATTCAAAGTTACACTCCCTCACAACCTCCCCTACAGATACATGTCCTTTCTAAGTCATTTACAATCTATTTTTTAACTACATTCATCCTCCACAATTGTACGGACATTTAGCTGGGAGGTGCTGAAATTCTGTGGCATAGGGTTGTCTTCTACAACAGTTTACGCCCCTAAATAATTGGGTAAGCCCCTTAACTCCTTGACAAACTTCTTCCTCTACCTCTTACCTTTCCAACCATATATATTTTCATAGGGTATTCTTCGTGTTTTGTAGCTTTAATCGATGCCGCACGAAAAAGTGTCCAGCAGGGTGGCTGATTGAACGAACCATGCAAGGAATGTGGTGCACAGCCCAAACCACTAGGTAAAACTCCTTTTAACCTTTTTCATCGCGTTCCTCTTTCAATTACCTTCAATTACATATATGATTTGCTATATCTTTATTTTGTTTAACCTTTCGTCAAGGCCGTACGGCACAAAGTGCGCAGAAGGAGTCCTGCGGGAATCACCGCTGTCTGCGCCCTTAAAAATAGGTATGTACCCTATGTTTTCTTCACTTTTATGATTCATAACATAGGGAACAACTATATACTTCATTCTCCTAGGAAGAAACCATAAGTTTAACATGAAAAATGATGTTTAAACTTGATGAACGCACGTTTAAACGTATACATTCAGACTTGTTCATCGCTGTTTGTACGCTGTTTTGCATGACTTTAGTTTACGTTTTGTTCATGAATCCCACATGAAATGATACCTATATATGTTCCCATTATTGCCCTTAAATTTCACTATATAGTATTTTGGAAAATATTGATGATAATGTCACTTTTTGACACCTTGTTCACTGATTCCAGAATTGATACGCTGTGATTGCACGCGACATTTTATGTGTAAATTTTAATGTTCTCATCCTAAAACCTAGATTATCCTGGCCCTAAAATAAACACCTTTGAGTCCATATAAGTTTCTTGTGGACTTACATTAATTTTATAGGCTTTAAATTATGATTTAGGGCACTAAAACGTTGAATTCAGACTTGACAAATTAAGTTCAAATCACATTGTGCATAACATTTGGTAATGCTATTTTAGTCAAACTTATGTAAAACCTTTAGGCATGTATTTATTATATAGGTTATGTACTAGAATATTCGTACTTGACACATAGGTTTGACTTATAGGTTCGGGCTAGAGTTAGACTTTTCCATTATAGATGAGTTGTCGCACCTTTACGAGTGAGTAATTAATGTTTTGGACTCATAGGTAACCCTTAAAGATTGTTAAAGTGTTTTACTAATAGGTTGGTAGGCTATAGGGTTGGCCACTCGAAGGATATTTATGTCATTTGGACAATTTGTAGCCATAACAAACCATTAGTCTGAAGTAGTTCAAGACGAAGCCTAATCTTTACAATCTAATTCATTTAT
The DNA here is from genome assembly GCA_029216955.1 of Iris pallida. NCBI lineage: Eukaryota > Viridiplantae > Streptophyta > Magnoliopsida > Asparagales > Iridaceae > Iris > Iris pallida. The sequence continues at coordinate 8,205,333 of JANAVB010008400.1, forward strand.
CTATCTTTAACGTTGTTGTTAATGTGTAGCAACTCTAGAATAGATTCTGATGTAGACTTATTATATAAATAGGAACCCAGGGCAAGTCGGTTGTAGAGACGGAAGCAGGACCGTTAGATCAACATCTTGGGATTCCAGGCATACATTGCCTTATTTTTACTGTATTAAACTATTCATAAATAATTCTATGTATATTTGTTTTAAAAATAGTATAAAAGTTGCATCTGAGAATGCCTCGGGTGTAGTCGACGAAGGCGCCTATGTGAGTTGTGTTGACTCAGTTATATTAGACCCACCTAAAGTTATGGAGTTATTTTTATATCTTCCCGACCTTGACAGATATTATTACACGACACTGTGAGTGAGGATGAGTTTATGATGGACACGGGCTTACGTAGTCGACTAGCTATCGATGCAAGGAACACGTGTGACGATGTAATAAATAGTTTAGAGAGTTCTAGCTTATATTTGACTTGTCATATAGTTATGAGATGTTCAGGTTGTAGTCACAACCTGTGCATTGGCATTTGGGCTGGGAGGGTCATTAGTAATCGTACGGGACAGCCAATTGGTCTGTTGTAGTCTTCCGATGAAACTACGGAGTTATGATTACATGTTTCTAGTAGCTCAATAATATTGTATGCATTATTGTGGGATTATATGTAATATTGGCATATCAGGCGATGGGCGCTAGCACGCTATGCCGATTGATGATATATGTTAGTGTATATACGGTATCTAGCTAGGGGCTATGCCAGAGATTACTATTGAGCTTGTTCTATCCATACGTTCCAAAGTTATCCTCATGTGCATTCACATAGATGGTTAGTTCACCATTATGTTTATACAGTATTTAATGCATGGTATATATTTTGTATCTCGTTACGTCCCTCTGAGGAGCTGGTTCCCTGCCAGATTGCAAAATTGGTTGTTATGGTGACTTGCTACAGCTGATGATGGGCGACGTCGGATATTCAGGTATATTGTAGCTAGATGTTCATCTTTTATTGTTCATTTATTATCCTTCTTTTGCGTGTTACCTATTGTTGTAGTCTAGTTTTGCAAGCTCACTCTTCTTCGAGTTTGCTCGGACACGTGTATCATAGGACGGCCGACTATAGTACATGATGTCCATTCTACTTATACATGGATTGAGACTAGTTGAGATAGCATATGCTTAGTATATTTTTACAGCGTAGTTTGTTTGGGTATCTCAATAAAATTGGAGAACATACTCCAGATTGTATTAGCTGGCATTGTCTTGTCCAAGTTCCTAGGTATTTTGGAACTTGGGAGTGATACAAGGGAAAAGGTAAGGGATTTTGTACTATTCATGATAATATGATGAAGTCTCGAGTGAACTCCATGCTTGTTGCCTCACGAAAGAGTTCCTACTCTCCTGTGCCACTGATCTCCGATCCCATAAGCTGTTTTGTATATACCTTCATCTCCATCTCCTCAACCGTCATGTCGATGCTAGCTGCCATACGATGTACCTTCTGCACCACTCGGATTCTGCCAATGTCAATAACACCATCAAGACCAAAATCTCTGACGATCAGCCTCACCACAAGTATCGGTGACTATCCCCAACTTCCGTCTTGCACCTGAATGTGCTACCATTCCGTCGAGCTTCTTCACCCGTAGCTGGCCCAACCAAGCGGACGGTGTGGTCCTTCTGAAATTTGAACTCCTGAACCTGCCTACCTTTGTGTTTGACACTAAAGCTCTCCCGTACACATGTATCCTCGAACAGAACATCATGTTCTGTGCACACCATCGGTGACCCACAGCTCCCCTTGAACTATATGAATGGAGATGTGTTGGCCTATTAGTCATGGTCGAACCGAATTTTAATAATTAATATAACCTTGTCTCGATATAAGGGCTACTTAGACGAACTTCTACTATTACCGTTCAATATTTGGAGCCGTGTTTGTCATTACGTCTGTATTTTCATTTATTCAATGTATTTTTTTATATTTGATTAAGTCTAGGAAATACCATGTACATCGAGTCGTACTGGAAAATAGGCTACCCAAAAATGTTTTAATAAATACCCATCTGTTTTGAAAACAAGCCCAAAACTAGAAGCCCTAACGGCTTGAACATTAAAATGCCCAAAACTAGAGTTTCAAAACCTATATTCACCAACTCTGGCCTAGCAGAATTTGCCACGAATTCATCCCGAATTTGGCTACTGGGACGTTGCTTTTTAAACTCAGTCTTCCTGAAGTTACGGATGCAACGGTTATATGTCGAGATCCTCTCATAGAATTCTATCCGAATTATGTCCGAATTCTGTCCAAATTCTTCCTTTGGAAATCCTATAAATAGAGAAGAACTTTTACCCGTTCAACATACTAATTCACTTTCCCTTCTCTTCACTCTAAGCTTACTACGTTCTTCCAAAGCCTTCTAAGCTTTCATTTTCAAATCCCAAGACAGTTACAATCCCCTAGTCAATTTGCCAGTGCAGTACGGTCTAGAAGTTCAGAGTGATTGTAATCAAGAGGATTGACAAGAAGTAAGACACTTCACAATTGAAGTTGGTCGAGTGCTTCAGATCAAAGCTCATATTTGTAGAAGTTGCAAGGACTTCGTTTGAAAACTTGCAATTTTCTATAGTGGATTTCAACCGGGACCTAGAGTTCTCTCGACTGGATTAGTCCTCACAAGAGGGAGACCAATTTACATCGTCGTGTTTGTGTTTGCTCTCTCCTCTCTATTTTATCATTTTCATATCTATGATATATTTTTGTGATCTTGCTACTAATATTTTTTAATAGCTAATATTTTTCTACCTACTCTATTCACCCCTCTAGAGTATATCGCTTTACGTTTTGTTCCTACAATTGGTATCAGAGAGAGTTATACAGGTAAAGTGAGGTAACATTATTATTATTTTCTTTAATATAACTATTGTTACATAAGATCACTATATCACATATGACAACTATAAAATTCACACGTGAAGGCCAAGCCACAAACAGACCCCCACTGTTTGATGGTACTAACTACACTTACTGGAAAATACGTATGAGTTTCATCTTGAAATCTCTAGATTTTAACCTATGATCCATTGTTTTTAATGGCTATAAAAAGCCTCCCCGTGTTCTTATTGACGGAGAATTGGTTCAAAAATTACATGACAAGTATATTGACTCTGAAAAGAAAGAGGCCAGTCTTGACGTACGTGCTATTAATTCTTTATTCTGTACTTTAGACAAGACTGAATTCAACACGGTATCTATATGCACTACATCCAATAAAGTGTGAAAACTTCTCGAAGTTAAACATGAAGGCACAACGTAAGTCAAGGAGTCTAAGATCAGTAGACTTACTCAAGAGTATGAGGCGTTCAAGATGAAGCCAAAAGAATCTGTACACAGATGTTCATAAGATTTTTAGATATTGTAAATCCTTTGTCCTCCTTAGGTAAGGAATATAATAATCATAAGAAGATTCACAAATTGCGGCGAGCTCTCATAAAGAACTGCATTCCAAAGGCTACAACAATTATTGAAGGAAACGATCTCACTACCATGTCGCTTGAAATGCTCATGGTAAAGCAACTCACTCACGAGCTGGAACTTCAAGAGTTTGAAGACACTGTACCAAAGAAGAAATCAATCTTCCTCAAAGCTCAAAACCGAAGGACTGTCGAAGAAGATTCTAACGACAGTGATTTCAACACTGAGAATCATGCACTCTTAGTGAAGAAGTTCAAGAAGTTCATGAGATTCAACCGAAGAACAAATGAACACAATAGTAACAACAACAATAAAGAAGATCCAATCTGCTACAGTTGCAAGAAGAAAGGATACATCAAGAAGGACTCTCTGACAGTATCATCATTAACCAAGAAGGAAAATAAATACAAAAATAGTTACTTGAAGAAATATACTTCTATATGATATGCCAACACCAGCATATGGCAGGAAAGTGAAGCTAGCGACTCAAAAGATGAACCATCGGACGACGCTGCAAATGTATGCTTGATGGCATATGATCAGGTAAATTTAAACCCTCTGTTTGATACATATGATGATTTTACCTTTGAAAAATTAGGTGAAGCTTTTACTGACCTCTAAAGTGACCACAGAAAGCTGCTTAGCAAGTAATAAAACTCTAAAAAGGTACTCAAAGAGTACAAAGGTGAAAAAAGAAGACTTACTGACTTACTTGCTGAAGTTAGAAGTAATATAACCCTAGTGAGAATGGTGAGCTTTCTTCTGTTAAGTTGCAACTACACGAGTCTACCCGATTATCCGAAGAAAATGACAAGATTATTTCTAAACTTGAGGAAGACTTACTCAAAGAGAATACGAGCCATCAATGTGCACTAGTCAAAAATTATGCACTCACAGCTGACAACAACACACTTTATGACACCTCCAAAAGGTTAGAAATTATGCAAGGAAAACAACCTAAAGTTGTGGCTTCCTACCCTAATATGTGTCAATTATCGAATCATCGGAACACAATCAAACCCAATACTGTCAGACCAAATACAGCCAAACCTTTGCCCAAGAAGACTAACCGACATGCATTCTACTACAAGTATCCAACTAGAAAACCAAGACCTACCAATCACGCACATCACACTGCATCTAATATTCTTCATGCAAGATGTCACTATTGTGGGTGGAACAGCCTACTCATGCTAGAAGCAAGTGGATTCTCGACAGCGGTTGCTCATGGCACATGACCGGTGATGCTTCTCTATTCGCAACACTATCGAAGAAGAAAGAAAGATACGTCTCCTTCGATAATAACTTTAAAAGGTATATAGTAGGTATCAGCAACATTGGTAAGGTTCCTACCTGTGATGAAAGATGTTTGTCTAGTAACTGAGTTAAAATATAACCTACTCAGCATAAGCCATTTAGCTAACCATGGTTATGGTATTAACTTTGTCAAAGACAAATGTACTATAGTTGATAGCTCAACTAGTAGTACGATCTTTGAAGGTATTAGGAAAGACAATATATACATTTTCTATTTGTTGGAAGATGCTAAAAAAGCAAGTAGATGCTTACTAGCCAAGAATGATGAGAGTCAACTATGGCACATGAGATTCGGTCATGCAAATATGGACACAATATCAAGATTATCCACGAATAAACTGGTAAGAGACTTACAGGACATTGTATTCAAGAAGGATACGGTATGTAGTGAATGTGAAAAGAACAAAGCTACCCGATCCGTTTTTAAGTCCAAAAATGTTGTAAGTACCACTAGACCTCTACAATTACTACATATGGATTTATTTGGGCCTAGTAGAATTGCTAGCCTAGGTGGTAAGTTATAAGCATTTGTAATAGTAGATGATTTTCCTAGATACACGTGGGTATACTTTCTCAGGCGCAAGAACGATGCACTATCTGAATTCGTCTCATTTTGCATGAAAGTTCAAAATAAGAAAGGATTCATGATAACTCGTATTCGAAGTGACCATGGCGATAAATTCGAGAATGCAGAGTTTGAACAATTCTGTGACACATACGAATATTTGTACGAGTTCTCCTGCCTTAGGACTCTACAACAAAATGGAGTTGTGGAACGTAAGAACATAACTCTATCTGAAATGGCTAGAGTAATGTTAAACCAGTTTAGTCTACCAAAATATTTTTGGACAGAAGCTTTAGCTTGTTATGTTCTCAATCGGGTTCTAATTCGGCCTAGATCGAAGAAGGCTCCGTATGCGTTATGGTTTGATAGAACACCCATAGTTTCTTATTTCAAAATTTTTGGTTATATATGTTTTATTCTTAATTTTGACAAAAAGGCCGACCAAAGTATCTTTTTAGGTTATGCGGCCAAAAAGAAAGGGTACTGAGTCTTTAATAAAAAAAATAATGATCATCGAAGGATCCATGAACGTAACCTTCGACGAACTAAATCAACAGACGATGACGATGATGATGAAGACATCAGTACCCCAAGCAAGGCACCTACAGATCCGGAAATCGGAACCAGTTACTTTGAGAGTCTGCCAAAAAGAATGAAGTTTATGGCAAAGCATCCCAAGCACATGTTAATAGATGAGATCACCAAGGGTAATTCTCCAAGTATATGCAGAATGAGTTTGAGATGAGCATTATGGAAGAACTCAATTCTTCTTTGGACTACAAATCAAACAAACCAACAGTTGGACGTTCATCAATCAAGCCCGATAAAGATGAACAAGGCAAACATATCGACGTAAGTAAGTATCGAGGTATGATTGGTAGTTTACATTATTTAACTGCTAGTCACCATGATATAATATTTATTGTTTGCTTGTGTGAAAGATTTCAAGCTAACCCTAAGGAATCACACATGTGCGCAGTTAAGTGTATCTTCTGATACCTTAAAGACACTTCTTCTCTCGGCTTATGGTATCCCAGAATCACGTCCTTTGACTTAACTGATTACTCCGATGCTGATTTTGCCGGATGCAAAGTAGATAGAAAAAGGAAGGAATTTTGGAAAAAAAATATGGAAGATGTTTGTAAATTTAATAGGTATATAATGGGTAGCAATTATTTAATTATGATTAGATTGGAAGGGAAAAGGGCTTTCCTTAAATAGATGGAGACTAACTTAATTACTAATTAGGGAAGGATCAAATCTAATAAATAAAATATTTCCATCAACTTAAATCAAATAAATTTTTAAACTTAATTAGTCAAATCTAATCCAATATTTAGTTTCCATACATAATTTAAAATCATTTTTTTTTAAAAAAAAATCAAAATATAATCCAAAATCTTATCTTAAATAATTTTTATTGGTCAAAGATAATAATCAATAATTTTAAAACTAAATTAATCCAATCTAATTCTAATATTTGATAGCAATAATAATAAACTAAAATAATATTTAATATCATCAAAATAATCAAAATAATATTTTCATAAATTCCAATATCTAATTTTTTAAATTATAATTTGGCAAACATTTTTAACATTTAAAAATATTCATGATTTTATAAAAATTCAACTAAATTTATTTTCTAACACAAAATAATTAAAATTGTTGAAAGTTTGGGAAGAGGGTTTACGAATCTACCCACATTAGAAAAAATTTGTCCTCAAAATTTCAATGGTACAATAAGACACAACTAAGAACATAATCAACTATAAAAATGATACGATTAATGATAAAAATTAGTTAGCCAATCGCGAATAGAATCGAAACTTACGAAAAGATGCGGTTTGGTACGATCAGAAATATGGTCAAAATGGTCTAGTCATAATTAAAATTCATTTTAAAATGATCAAAATTGAAATCATTTTGGCACGATCAACTACTTAACCAAAATTATTTAAGCATGATCATTGAATCAAAATCCATGTACGATTATGAATATAGTGGAATGGAATCAAAATTTAGTAATAGGTTTTAAATGATTACTAAGAGGTAACTACATGACAATTCCAGAATAAAAAATATAAGAAATAAAAAAACTACAAGATTTATTGAGAAGATGTTTAATAAGAAATAGGGTATCAAATCGAATTTATGTGAGAGTGTAGAGATTTGTGAACAATAAAAAATTAATAATCATATGCCAAAAATGATGTAGTCTCTATAGAATCCGAAAACTGTATTTATATCTGAAGTCACTTACTGAGAATCCATGTCCCGCCAGTGTACATCTGTTTGTAGTAAACTCTTGCTTTTATAACTCAAATAATGATAGGATATCAAATATTCTATTAACTTTATCTAATATTGATAGAATAACTCAAGAGATCAAAATAGTAAAATTAGGACTTAGTTTTAATAATATCTCAAAACCTACGCATACTTGAAATTACTTCAACTTAGGTCATGCCTTGTCAGTAATCTGTTGGTCCAGTGAAACCACAGTCTCTATGATTCAGATAAATGGCTGCAATGCGCATCAACCTTCCTATAGTAAGTCACCGAATATTCTTTCAACTTTATCCATAAGATTTTTCAAAGGAGCTTTTAGAAATTTAAACAAGTTCCAAGTTGATCATGATAGAAAAGGGTGTAGATATCTATCTTTTAAGTATAAGTATCAATTCTTGAAAATCAATTGATCGATTAGGAAGAAAATGACCAAAGCCAAGAGAAGTATAAATTTCCTAATTCCTATTTAACAGATATTCAATGATTGAGGAAAAACGTATATACCTTAAATTTCATCAATACTGACTCAAAATTACAGGTTAGGTTGGGCTCAAAACTCGATAAATGGAAATAATTATAGTGACCCATAGGAAAAATAATTCCTTATGGCCAATGGAAAATAAAAAAACAAATACGAACTTTTTGATATGATAATAATTAGAGAAGGCAAAAAAAAATATTAAGGTTAGGGCTTAAATATTAGAAGGTTCTAAGATATACGATTTTTAGGTAACTAGATAAGTAGGAAAAATATGATCAAAGAATAAAGTTAGAGGAGTTTGGCCTATATAACGTCCCATTAGTGTCCTAGCCTTTTTCCTTGGTCAAAATCTAAATATTATCTATCAATCCTGTAAATTGTTCATCCTCGAAAATATAAAAATAAATCCTCAATTTTAATTATTCAATTTAAAACAATAATTTAAAATCCAAAGTATTCAAATTCATATCAAATCTTATCATAATCATCAAAAAATAAATTCTTCAAAATATTTTAACTCAAATCTATTCTTTCATAATCTCCTTAATATTTTAAATTCAATAAATCACTAATTTCTTATCATAATTTTATTTATCATTCTTGAAATCAAAAAAAAAATTCTTCCAAAAAAATCTCAACCTTAACTTAGCAAGAAATTCATATTCATCATTCAACATATAAATTTAAACTTCAAGCATCAAAAATCTAACAACTTTAATATTCAACAATTAACTAAAAGAAATAATTTACCAATTAAATATTCTTTCCCCCTTTGTTCATACCATCTTATCAAAACAAGATAATATTTTCTCTTAGAAAAATTTCTCAAATTTATCTAACTTTAAAATTTAAGGTTTATTAATATCTTAACCACATAGCCTATGTAGCAACCTTAATTACCCAAACGCTCAAATTGAAGAAGGGCTTTCCTACTGTATACTTAATCCAAGTCATTATCTTTAAAATTAAATCAATCCTAATTATGATGAGCACTTCCTAGTCGCAGGCTCGAAGTAGTACGACTAATATACGTACCACTACGAGTTCACATTCTTTTGCAAAAATAGACCTGCATGAGCAAACATAAAAACTTATCACGACCTGCTTCCGCTTTTAAGAATACAAATACGTGGCCAAGTCCAGCCTATGCAATTGCATCGATGGTAGTACATTGTCTAGACCTCAATGTCAATCTCAAATACAACAAAATTATATCTATTTGCTCATTCACAAAAATTATTCAAATTATAAATCCAATAATACATCGAAATAATATTCGAGAACAAACCCGCTAAATATTTAAATAAAAAAACTATCTAATCTATCTAGAATCTAAGGTCGCCATCAAGATGTCTCTAACTCCACCCGAATGGCCCAAAGTGCAAAATAGCAAGTCACCTGTAATTTATCCAGTCAGGAAATGAGCAAAGTATAACCATATTACAAATTATATAATTCAGCACAAAATAAAGGTAGACAAAAAGAAATACAATATAACAATAAACAAAACATGTATATGAATTAAAAATAATAATACGAACACGAATACCATTGGTAAGAATATGTATAAGCAAGACAATTGGACAATGAACATGAACAGGTAAAGAATAACAGACAGTGTGTGTGAAATACCTTTTGACATGTGAACGGCTGGACTAATAGGGCACATTATCTCATGGCTATCCACATTTTAAGGCACGGCTAACCCATACGTGAGTTATATGACTTAGCTATCCACATTAATATTAATTGAGATTTGTTCACATACCTACTTAGCATTTCCCTTTTCGACTCACTAAACAATAACAACAATAATAAAATGGTACAATAGGTCATATCGTGTCACAATCGTGTCTCAACTCGATACTAAATGAAAATTCAATGAAGAGTAGCATTATAATGTACTAAGAACATAAGGTAATATTGTACATGTCTCGGTTAGTTTGGAGTTGACGAGTGCGACATAATCTCGATTTGGTTGAAAGTTGTTGTAATTATGGCTAACCGCTACAAATTCAGTGAATCATCGGCTATCTATAGGTTCTACAAATTAAACAAATTAATAAATTATTTTATTAATTTTTAGAAAATTAGTATGTTATATATCTTTGTGTCAGCTTTGCAAAACATCAAACGGTTCACAAAATGGAGTTTTGGATCTTCCGAAATCTTAAAAACAGTACAACATGTCAATTTTTGGACAACTGGCACTCAAATAATTTTCCAAAAATTTACGTTCATAATTACGTTCATAATGTTTGGTCACAATGACTTCGCAAAGTGAAACAGTGTTCAGAGTCGGTCACAACGGCTTTGCGAAGTTACTATAGCTTCTAAAAAATGAGGCTAAATTTAGGACAAATTTTGGTCTATTTTGGACGAAAAAGAGAGGAATTTTTTAAAAAAAGAAGATATGGGAGATGTTCGTAAGTTTAATAGGTATATATGATGGGTAGCAATTATTTAACTAGGATTAGATTTGAAGGGAAAAAGACTTTCCTTAAATAGATGGAGATTGACTAAATTTACTAATTAGGGAAGGATCAAATCTAATGAATAAATCTTTTCCATAAATTTAAATCAAATCAATATTTAAAACTTAATTAATCAAATATAGTCCAACATTTAGTTACGATAAATAATTTAAAATCATATTTGTTTTCATAAAAAATAATTCAAAATATATTTGCATAATCGAAAATCTTATTTTAAATAATTTTAACATATTTTTATTAGTCAAAGATAATAATTAATAATTTTAAAACTAAATTAATCAAATATAACAGTAATATCTGATAACAATAATAATTTAAATTAATATTTAATATCATCAAAATAATTTAAATTACATTTTCATAAATTCAAAAATCTACTTTTGAAAATTTTATTTGGAAAAACCTTTTTATCATTCAAAAATATTCATTATTTTTCTATAAAATTCAATTAAAATAAATAAAAATTTTGAAAGTTTGGGAAGAGGGATAACAAGAAGTCGATGGATGAGGCCCCACCTATAGCGCCTCTGCTCTCTTTGTTTCAGAGCGATCTTCCGCGTCCTCCTCTGGACGAGGTGATGACAAAGATTTGGGCAGACAGGCCTACAAGTAAGTTAATTAATTTTAGTTTTCTTACGCATATAAAAATATATTCACTTTTTTTTGAATATAATTATCTATGTATAGATATCGTCCCTCGTTGGTACAAAAAGCATTTGGACATTTTTTTAGGTACAACTATGGTGGCCCTTGGATCAACTACTCGGATGTCCCAGACGATAGGAAGGCATTCTGATTTGCCTACTTCAAAGTAATTATAGCATATTTGCTATTAGTATCATTCATCTTTTATGCATATTATATAACTAACTATTTTACTTCTTGTAGAAAACGTATTTTTATCCACCACACAAGGCTGAGTAGATCGAGAAGCAGTTTTCTATCGTCGTCGCTAAGTTGATCCCTGATACGATCGATGACCAAAAGGCTCCTTATTGCTTCGAAAAATAGATCCATGGTTGGATCATGCCTGAGCAGTGGACTACGATGAAGGCTATATTCAATGATCCCATGTACAAGGAAAGGTCGGAGAAGGCGAAAGCGACTTGGACGTGGGCAGAAAATTGGTGTGGTGGCTCAATTTCCATGACGGAACATTTTTGTCCTCTAATATATATTTTATTGTACATATATTATTTAATAAACATAGGATAAAATATTTTATTTTAATAACAAATAAAATATTTTTAACAAGTATAGAGGGGTGAGGATGTCAACATGGTGACTATCTTCCTTGCTACCCTTCGGAAGGACGAGTACAACCTCATCGATGAGACACCAACGCAGATTTATGTAAGTATACTTTATGTTTTATTAACTTTAATATAACTTTAAAAATATGCAAATAGATATCCATACAGTTAGAAATAAGTACCTTAGCCATTAGCAACTACGACGATTAGATAGTAAAAACTATGCTTATCGAGATACGAACTTTTCTAGTATGAGTATCTTAGGCTACGTGAGCGGGCGGGTTCTAGTGCACCTACAGTGGGACGGGTTTGTACTTACATGCAGCCCTCTCCAGCTCCGTCGATGAATGAGCTTTAGATGACCGCTATTGGTAGGGTTTAGAAGGGTACGTAATATGGTTCGGGATCCTATGATGCCTTTATTGTGACACAGTCATCCAGCGGCCCCTCTGACAGTAGACGTTCCCACAACCCTCACAGGAGTCAGCCCAAATCGAAGAAAGCATTGCCCAATTAGTTGCGGATATGCGTGATGATATGTCGAGGAGGGTTACGGAGCAACCCTAGTCTCAACAGTAGATGGACGGTGCGATGCTCAACATACGATTTGATCATACGCTCGAGCGTAGCATCATGAAGATGGATAAGAGGACAGATTGTACCTTTACGGCGTTGTAGGGATGGAGGTGGCCATGGGCAATCAAATTTTAAGGCTACAAGATGCAATGTCTCACAGTAGTACGAGATTGACATCTGGTTTAGATTTATACAATGCTAGACTGGGTGCATTGGAGCAGATACATCCTTCTGGTCCGCCGGCATCGACACCGACTCTATCGATTACACTGCCTCCTTCGTCGCCATCGGTGACGCTTTCACATGAGCAATATGAGTTCCTTTTATCCCAGATACACGATGGTGCTCCTTCTTCTAATCAGCCAGAGTCCTTCATTGGAAAGATTATGTTTGGTTGTTTGCTTGCTTGCCAATTCTTAGGTTTTCATGTATTTATTTCATATTTTTATTGACAGTATTTAATGTGGTGTATGTATGTGATGTGTTGGACCATTTTTGGGTCTTTATTGTACAATATTTGATGTGACATTCCATATGTTTAATTTAGTGCAACTTTATTATTTATATTTAGAGTTATATTTATAACTCTATAAGTTTTTTTGGTGTTGAGTGTTCTACTGAAGGGCTCGGCCAACCTAGGAAATTCAACGGAGGGTTGCTCTGGATCTACTTTTGATAAATTGTGATTTCATAACTACAGACAGATTTTGGCTAGACAAACTGCTTTATATTTTTTATATTTTTTTGCAATTTAGCAACGTTTGGCAACATTTAGAAGTGTATCATTACGTCGCTAACCATGTATCGGAACATCGCTACCCTATATCATTGTCATCGCTAACAAATGTAGGACGTCGCTAAACATCGCTACAAAGCTGACATGGCAAAGTTTGTCACATCATCATTTGGTAGCAGGACTTTGCTAATGTTGTCGCGATATGTCGCTACACAGCTGACATGGCAAATTTTGCCACATCAACATTTTTGTAGCAAAATGCGATATATTGGTTGCTAAATTTGTGACGTTTAGCAACAAATTTTGACATAGATGATTAGTAATGACACGTAGACAAATGTAGCTAGATTCAAGTAGTCAGTTATGTGACTTTATTGCTGCAAGACGTCACTACAGCGACAAATAGAGACAATTAAGTCTCAGCGACCATCGATTACATAACATCATGAATCCGTCGCTAAATTGTTTCAGCGACATTTTTTGCATACAATTACGTTGTTTGGCTCCCAAATTTTCAGGATAATAGCATCTCCTATTATTGGCATCTGACATGGCAGGTAACATGTTATGTTTTAACCCAAAAATTTAATTACCAAAAAAATATTGTTAATGTTAATGCTAATACTAATTTTAATTTAATGTTAATATTAATTTTTCTGTTGAAATTAATTTTAATAATAAAATTAATGTTAATGTTAATGTTAATGTTAATAATAGTTTTCATGTTTATTTGATATTAATATTAATATTAGTTTTAGTATTAATTTTAATGTTAATGCCAATTTTAATTTAATCTAAATATTAATTTAATTGTTAAATTTAAGGTTAATATTAATGTTAATATTAATTTTAATATTAATTTTAATGTTAATTTAATATTAATTTAATATTAATATTAATTTTAATTTTAATTTTGTTATTATTTTTAATGTTTAATGTTTAATTTTGCCATGTCAGCTGTCATGTCGTCAGCTATGTCATATACAACATAATGGAAGATGGTATCACCCAAAATTTTGGAAGCCAAATAGCATTTTTGTTTTACATATTAGCAACTTTTCTCAACATTTCTAATATGACTTATTCTTGTAGTGTAAATTAATGCAATTCTAAATAAATGAAACTAAGCGGTTAATTATTCAGATACAATCTTCATGATTGATGGTTTATAAATAAACTAACCATTGAGATCAAGGACACAAAGTTAGTCATTAGGTACACTGCAATCTACTAAAAGATGATCACAAGAATTTGTTATGATCATTTTTATTATTATTATCTTTGGGTGTCTTGTTCGATCGTGCTACAGTTTTCAAAATTTATGGTATTATTCGGCTTCTGGCTCACAATAAACCCTTAGGATTGAGCTTCTAGATTCTGGTAGTATGCGACTTGACTACCCCAATGTGTGTAAAGTAGATCCCTAATGATAAGCTAAAGAATATCTTTCGAACGAAATTGTGGTTCTTTCCTATGCTAGAATTTATACAAATCTATTCTTTATTTTCCTCGCTCGTGATTGCAATATGATACCCGTTTGACCTGATCTCCTTAAAACTCAATCATTTTCTTTTGAGAGTATAAGGCATTTTGTATAAGTAGGTAGGTTCAATGCGATAAAATTAAGTGCGCTATGTCAGAGCCTTCAATAATATGAGCATGACCAATTATCATGGATACTACTTTCACACTAGTATTTATATTGGAGACAAAGATCCTAATCATAAGGATGGTGTTGATATGTTGATAGTAGCATTCTCAGTCAGGCATGAGATTTCTATCTCATTTTTTCATTGATTCCAGTTTCTAGATATGGCAATACCTTATCGATCGTTGCAAATATAGATATTATTAATCAATAATAATAATTCTAAACATAAAAATTCAGGTCTATGATAGTTGGTAGGACAATGATGCAGGTATAGTGCTGCAGATAGAACAACCTTATGGTACAAACTTTGAAAATATATAATTTAGAATATATACAACTACATTATTGAAATACCAACATTTAGGTTAGTATTTTCACATTTAGCCTTTCGGGATTCATCAACCCGCTGTGACCTACAAAAATTTAGTTCGTGGACAACTAGTATCTCCCAGCCATATAGCACAATACATGTCATGCATGCACCTATTTGGATGGTCTAAAACATATACAAGTAAACTTATTTGTACTTTACAATCTAGACATAATGATCCGAAATATTATTCAATTTTAAAAAATAGGGAGAAGTACTTCACCACAATAAATATTGTAGAAATTGTTCAAACATGTAAAGTAATTAATTGCCTATGTATAGCAACATTTCTATATAACATATTCGTTATGGCTAGCCATGCAGCATAAGTTGTATACATTATAAAATATTATAACATAATGCTATATTTAAACAAAATAATATGCAAATATTCCTTTAGTTATAAGCAAAATCCGCCAATGACCAGAAACATGTATCCATAAATTTCAGAAGATTTTATCAACAAGAAAATATTTCGATAAACATCAATCAACCAAATCTTATCAGATTCTATATATTATCCGAGTATACATGAACATAAATTCAAATGTATAATAACTTTATTATATAAATTATTTAACATTTGTTATATATAAGATAACTATCCTGTATGCAAAGCAGAAATGAGGCCATTATGCAATTTGACATTGTAAAGTCATACTAAATATAACATGCATAAAAACGTATGGGAAATCACTTATAACAATGATACTCAATTGTCCAATTTAACTATCTTCTATATTGATATGTAAATTTTATTTTAGAACCAATAAAAATTTCAGAAGCTATAAACCAAGAACAAATAGCAAATACCATACGCACGCGGGGTCAACTTCTAGAGGCGAAGTCGTAGTTTTTTAGGACACTAGCAGGACTCAAACAACTCTCGTAAGAACAAACTATTTAGACAGTTATATTGCATTGATCTTGTTAAATATTCTAAACTCAATTACAGGTTCTGTTAGAAGAAGGTAGTCTATGATGTGCATGTGCATTTTACATGAAATAATGATAATGTATCCAAACCCAAGTTTTTGGGTAGAAAATATCATGATGCATGATTGAGTTGTTCCTCCAAGGAAATTAGATTACGGAGGAACTTCGGATTATCGTGTTGGATTATCATGTAATCATAAATGCTAAGGGGGTTAAAGAAAACTAAAAAAATAAAATAAAAACATGCACGCAACACAAAACTATAGAATGTTGAGAAGCCAGGTTAAAATACAAACCATTAAGCAATAATGGGAAGAGCATAAAATAAAAGAATGAACTTTTGGTTCATGGTCAACAACTTTTGGAGATCAATAAAGAGAGAGTCAAGCAAAATTCACATATTTCCTTCTGACCTTTTTTACACGCCCGACCTTTTTTGTGTTGTCCGCATCCGGAACTCTCGAACAATAATGATAGCACGCTGTCCTAGGCACCCTAAATAAAATCTTATACTATTGGAAATGTAATAGTGTGAGTAAAGATCGTTTCCACATAGAGTAATTAGCTTTGTTTTCTGCCATGTGAATAATGGATGGAGAAATTTAATATAATGAAAGCCAATTAAGAAGAGCATATAGAATATCGAAAGAAATCAAAATAACAAACATTGTTCTAAGTTAATGTCTACCATCAGAATATCAAAATTGATCATAGCTGCAAACATATATTAATATGGTATTATAAATATTCATCATTGGAATTATTTTTCTATCTCCTTTAGCCACAATTAATTATAAACATGTTATATAATTAACCTTAACTACTGAACAGCCCCAAACCACTCTAAAGGTTTAATTTAATAATGTATCAAACTCAATGAGATCGATGAAGCAAAATAATACAAAAACAAGTAGTTGCATTTAATCTAGTCGAATGATTTCCTTCTAAGATTTAATAATACAAATCAGTAATTTGTTAAATCTTGGTTCCTTCACGAATTAGAGGATCGAACAATTAGATCTCATAAGTTTTTGTTAATTCTGAGTCTTCTGTCTCTTTCGACCAACAAGACTTTAGCCACGCATGTTCATGGGACTTCATAAGAGAGGTAGGAGAAAAAGAAGAAGAATAAGAAGAATGGTATGTAGGGATTTTGTTTCCTCCTAATTTCTACTCCATTTATCTAGGTTTGTGTTATCCTATATGGTGGTGTAATGTGATGGAAGAGTTCCAAGCAAGGAACAACCATTGACTCTACTACATAGGCCAAATACATTACCTCATTTAGGGTCTCTAAAGCGGCCGTTTGGATGAAGAAGTTCATAATTGAACTTGGGACAGTTCCTAGCATAAATGATTTAGTTTCGTTGTATTATAAAAAAATGGGGCTACTGCACAAACTAAAGGACATCGTCCCATTGGGAAATAACATATGCTTTGACGTTAACTTTTGATCCACAATATCGTTGGTCCCAAGGATGTTAAAATAGATCATATTTTGACCAATGACAATGTAACAAACCCCTACAAGAAGGCTCTAACACAAAATGTGTTTTAAAAGCACATCGACAATACCAGTATGAGGTACATTAAAAACTGGAAGTAGTATAGGTGAGAGATTTATAGTGATATGCCCCATCAGTTAATTTCAAAAGTGTTTCAATTTTACGAATATCAATAGATGTAATATAAATTTTGACTATTAATAATGTAGAACTATGTTAATCATATTTAGATTATGACAATACAATTCATGATACTACTTGGAAGAGATAGACGATAAGATTTGCTATGAAAACATATGTTCCTAGCTATAGGTTCATTAAGATAAAAATTCTGCAAGTGGTCTCATAATTTGTTGGGGGTAGTTACTATAATAGCTAGAGTATGGCTGCTCAGTTAGTTGGACGAGTACACTGAACTTAACACCAAAATAAAAGGAGTCCCTAATGAATCAAGTATACTAATGCATAAAGGAATGTTCTATGTCATTAGTGCAAGTGGTCGTTGGACCTAAGGTCATTAAGGTACCATTGGGGTGTGCACCCATACTCTGACTATGTACCTTTAATGAGCCCAAGGGTTGCGATGATAATAAATTTTATATGGTAATCACTCATGAAGGTAGTACATGACAAATAAAGAATCTGTCACTCCTACCATATATATAACAAGGAGGGTAACGTCATACATTATTTAATATGTTAAACTGAAAAAATCCTTGTACTAGGTGAATATGGAAGTAAAAGTCATACTTGGTACACATGAGTATTGAAAAGATAAGATAGATATAATAGTTATTATGATGAATACGACTTGACATAATATCAATGTTGTAAGTGTAGTCGGGATGTAAATAATAAAATGATTGAATTATATAATAACTAAACATGGATAACTTCTTAAGTGGATGTTGTTAACAATCTCATACCATATGAGGGCCATGACATACTACTAGGTGTCAATCTTGGCTAATAATAGCTAGAATTCCAAAAAAAGTGTTCAGGGACAGACGAACCCTCTACCAAATAACCGACCCACTATAGGTTGGTTCAGGTCAGGATCTATATGATCATGTGTGTCCATCTTAGTGTTGAGCCTAACGGGATACACATACAAAAGTTGGTCAATCATTATAGAGTGCTCAAGTTTGTAATGGGTCCATTGGTGATTGGCCTATGAGCAATTGATCAAGGTCAACCATGTTGACTTTTGCTAGCATATACGTTAGTTCGATGTTGACTAGGTTAACTCCTAATTGATCATATATGGAGATGTACATTATATGCAATCTATTTTAGAACTATATTTCATCTAGAGTGCTTTAGAAGAGTCTCTAATTGTCTAAATATATTCTAGAAGAATCTGGGATTGATACAAAATGGGCCAGAGCCTATGATCTGTAAAGTCGACAAATCATTCACCTATAAGTCCACTTTTTCGATATGAACTCAACTGTATGTCAAGATTTGGATTTTAATGAGCCGTACACAAAAACATATGTCGAGTCAGATCATAGGCCCGCCAAAATAGCATTCCGGCCGACCCTTTCATGATCGGACCAAACTAGGCTCATAGGACAAGAAAAATGATACGAGACTAGTGGCGTAAGTTTCGTCGCAAGGTGACGAACGTGTAGTAATTCAAGCTTTTGCAAATGGCTGATATGGTGTACCTCGATCGATACACCTAGAATTCGTCACGCACACGTATCCAATTCGAGTTTCTTTGAAGCCCATACGTCCGCAATATTTGTACGCACCTTTGGATGCCTTCGGGTTGTGACCAAGTCACCTGGTTTATCGGGACAGACCCCGTATTTGGAAATTTTAAAGTTTTAAAAACTATTTTTTGATATTTTTTTCTTAATTTTAAAGCTGATATAATATGTGAAACAATGTAGTATACTTCAAAGTAAAAGAAGGGTTTAAATCTCAGTTATATTGGTTTTATAACAAAAAAAATAATATCGGGATTTAGTTGACAGATTTGGAAGAAATCAGTCTCCAAAGTTTGGTGTTTGGGACATGAATTACTCTATTTCTAATTCGAAAATTAGAAATTTTTTTGGTCTTTGAAACTCGATTCACCACCAACCTAGTACAAACTAAAATAATCTAATTGAAAGGACTCAAAGAGGGTTATATTGTCTTCCCACCTTTGAAACCGGTTTTACAAATAATCGAACGTTGTGGAAGAAATATCGACTCGATGTGGGCTTCGTGGCTACAACTGCTGCTGCAGCAATTGCTCGCTATGCACGAGGTTTAGACGACCGACCGATAACTCTGGAAGGCGCTTAGGAGTCGAGGTGACTGCCTAGGGTTTGGAGGAGGTGGATGGGCGTTCCCTAGTTTGAAGGGTTAGGGTTTTGGTCGATCTCCTTGTCTCTTTCTCGAACGATTATATAAGCAAGGTTTCGGGTCTCCGCCCTGTCACGACCCGCACCCAGTATTTGGGCACGAACCGTGTGTACGCCCAGCCTTTCGTCGCAGTATCGACGGTAGAACGCTTTCTAGTCATCTCCACAATTTACATGTACAACAACGCAGTTTATATTCATTTTCACAAGTAAACCAATTCACAGTTGGGCCAAATATAATGAATTCTATAAATAGTTTGGAGAGATAGATAATGAATAATCTGAAAAAACTCTAATATCAATCAAAATGTACTGAGTGTCATAATCTCCAAAGAAAAGCAACGTACTAAAGAACATCTGCTAAACAACTCATAAGTCTCCAAATAGAAATACATCTAAGAGTTTCAACTAAACAAGCTTGTGAAAATACTAAACAAAAACTACTAAAAGCCATCTGTAGCTGGTAAATCTGCATAAGCGGCCTCCAACTCGTCCTGTACGCCAAAGTCTGGATCTGCAGTGTGCTCATAATACGTGGTACAAAATTTTTCTAACTCATCACCTAAAATATTGGTTATCCAGTCAGGATTGGAACAAGCACACAAACTAAAAAGCCATCCGCATCATAATAGATTGATAGTGCATAAATATAGCATATGTGGAAACAAACTAGAAGGTATTCTAATGATAGAGCATATCTAGAAAGAAATCATAAATCACAGGATGTAATATGTCAACTGGAAAGAAAGTAATAGCATAGTGACATGTCAAATGGTTAAATGTAAAGAAATAATGAAGACAACTATGTAAGTGTATTGAAATATCCTTTTCGACGTGTAAACAGCTAAGAGGTAAATACGGCACCCTGTACGTGTCGTGTGCAGTTGCTATCAGTCAAGATTAGACATATTAGGATAGAATGGGAATTTCACACGTCTACTAAGATATTTCCCCGTCCCGACCAGTATGCATGGGCCCAGACAAGTCACGAAGCAAATAATAAAAGTAAGGCAAGAACGTGATAAATGGGGTCCATGATACTACCTCATGTGTCCATTGTGTCATCAAGCAGGGCATATGTATAATATGTACTGAACATGACTATAAGAATTGGAAGCAAACAGATAGTGCACTTGCCTGTAGTTTTGAGCTGGTGGTACGAAACAAGTGCTTAGTAGGGGTCCAACAAACCTATATTATGAATCAATTTCTAATCAACATAGGAAATCAATCAATGAGTCTATTTAACTATTATAATTACCCTTACACTTAGTGATCTTAATGGCCTAGAGTTTGTTTATACTAGTTCTAATCCTAAATCTCATATCTAGTACTAATGTGTAGGAATACTTGTGTCCGACTGTCAAGACTACCAAACTTTGACTATATGTGTACACCCTTGGTACACAAGTCCCTATTTCTTTAGTGATACCTACCCCATGATACTGCTATACTGCTGTTAGCATGGTCTTACCTGTTCTCTAACAACTTTATTACTACCTAACACAAAACCAATAGAATTATCTCTTGTATGAGCCCTTATTACCAAGTCTCCTATGCTTTAGTTGTACAAGTGTTGTGCAACTGGACCCTCCTTGAATGGCCTAAGGCATAATCTAAGTGTTTGCACCCTCTACACAGGGGATTTCCTTTGCCTGTGCACATCAGTGCACAGGTTGCACTAAGTAGTACATGCAATTTCCTGTATTTGAATTCCTCCAGCCCTGACCAACCTTGTTACTGGTATTCAGCTAGATATGAACCCTTTGGGGTTTTATACAAATAGCCATTGGTACCTAAGTGTCTTAACTGGAAGTTCAGGATTACTCTTGACACCCTACTAATGTACAGCCCGAGTATAGAGCATACTGGTGCTCTCAATGTGTCAAGCCTGGTACAAGAAGTTGTTCTTATTCGAACCATACAGACTTCTCATATTTATGGGTTGGTAACAGAACCCAGCTCTATCTTGAGGGAATATTCTGTGCCCAATTGGTATGGACTACTAGGCTTCACTGTCCTAGTATTGGTCTAATTCATTGGTACCAGTACTCCTATCTCTCTAATCTGAACAGGGAACACATATATTTATGATAATATCCCAAATGTATCAGTCAAGTGAACTAGGTGTGTCACGACCCGCACCCGCTTTTCGGACGCGAGCTCGTGAGCAAGCCAGCTACGTATCGAGCGGACTCCAGCCCGACTCGAGCACGTATAAGCTGTCCAGGGCAGGGTATCATGTCTAATCTAAACTATATCTCAATCCACAGGAATCATATAAAACAAGAATAAACAAGTATGGTTCATGGTCTGCAGCCCATTAGCATATATGTCCGATAAGACTCTAAAGAAGTAACAAGAGTCTAAACTGAACCAGAAAACATGATAAAGTAAGAAAGCACGAAAGGATAAAAACGTAATAATGATACCTGAATTCCACAAGAATCGCAAATCCTCCGCCACCCAGAACTACTAGCTAACTACATGCAACTGCTAAACCTGAGGAGATCATCAGGTCCTCAGAGGACATAGCAAGATACATAATATACATGCCTATCTAACAGTTTTATCATGCGTGAGAAAATAAACAAGAAGAAACAAGAACACGACAAATGACTACAAACACGAACACAAACACGAACACACGAATACTAGAACAACTACGTATAAATGAACTGCCAGGGGAATCACGAGATCAATGGAAGAACCAAACCCTCGTCCCGAGTGTGGACTCACGGGTTTGAACTAAACACTAACCCTCGTCCCGAGTGTGGACTCTCTGGTTAGTACTAACCCGTATCCCGAGTGTGGACTCTCTGGTTACACGGCAAGTCACCCTCATTTCGAGTGTGGACTCTCTGGTGCAAGTACTACATCCTCGTCCCGAGTGTGGACTCTCTGATGTAAACACCCTCGTCCCGAGTGTGGACTCTCTGGTGCAAATAATCGACATCTTAGTCCCGAGTATGGACTCACGGATGTAAACAGATCAAGAAAAACACCCTCACCCCGAGTGTGGACTCTCTGGTGTCAAGAAAACAATATCAAGGATTTAGCAGTTCAATTACACGTACTCGTTCTATGACACGACTCAAGCAAGGTACTGACGAGAAACTCCAAGTGTGAACCACAAGACCAAACATGAACACGGCTATATGCAATAAAAACAACTCTGCAGAATATAACACGAAAAGCACATATCCATAAACAATCAAAACTAGAAAATGAAATACAATGCATGTAAATAAAACTGCAGATGGAGGCAAGCTATACTTGCTTGGAGGTTGCACGCAGATCCCACAAAATATAGTCAACTGGTGAGCCGTAAAGTCCAAATCACCATAACTGTCTCCGAAAGCTGAAACAGACATTGCCATCATTCTCAGAATAGTCAAATTAGCTAGGGTTGTCTGTTCTTAAGTCCAATTCTGGATACAGAAGCAAAACGGTAATTTTGGGCAAAAATGATGTCCTTCGTTAGATTCGCTTTGCACCGAAAAGCGTACCAGAGTCAAAGGTCTCTAAAGTCGTCAAACTATATGTCAACAGGTCCGGTTTTCCGATACGAATCTAACCGTATTTCCAAAGTTGGATTTCGGCGGGCCGTGCACAAAATCGCCCGTTGAGTGGGACCGTGGGGCCCGCAAAATGGTGGTCCAATCAACTGTCTCAGAATGGGACCAAACTTGGCATACAGGACCAAAAAAAGATAGGGTCCTGCTGGCACAAGTTTTGTCTCGATCTGACGAGCGTGCACGAAGTAATTGAGAAACTTGCACAGAGACCGATACGGTGAATTTCGACGGATACACATCAAATTCGTCGCGCACACGCGACCAATTTAAATTCCGTCAAAGCCCACACGACCACGAAGCCGTTACCCACCTTTCGATGCTTTCGGTTCTCGACTACGTCGCCCGGATTGGCGGGACGCACGTCGTATCGAAGGTTTTCTAAATTTTAGAAATCAGTTTTTATGTGGTTTTTCTGGACCTTCAAACAGAAACTACTTATTGTTCAGAATGCTAGAAATAGTTCCAATTATAGGGTTTTAATCCTCTACATGTTGTCTAAAAGTCCTTTTAAATGTTTTTCCTAAACTGGGGTTGGATTGGCAAATATCTGCCTTCTCAAAAGGTGGTTTGGACTGGTTTCGTGTCCTGTTTCGACAGATTTTTCGGCAACTTTGGGTTCGACTTACGAAGCGTGCTGTGCAAAGTGAATCGAGGTAAATGAATCAAAACAAAGGTGGTTAGGTTGTAGTTGTACCTGAACAATCAGAACACAAATCGGTGGAGAAACGAGGGAGATACGGCATCTCGAACATTGCCGCGGCTCCTGCCATGCTGCTGTGCGCTATTCTGTCCCCGCGAGCGCGCTGCCTCCGACGCGTCGTGGCCGCACGCGACGGCGCCCTAGGCTGGGGAAGGTCGCCGGAAACAGTGGTTGGGGTCGGCGGTATTAGGGCTTAGGGTTTTGACGAGTTACTCTTTCTCTCGATTTCACTATATATACAATAGAAGAGGCCGACTGTTGTGCTCTCTCTATACAATGGGTCGGTATGGGAATTTCCTTTGTGTGGGGGAAAGGCTTGGGGCTGCTGGGCTTGCCCGACTAATGTGGGGCTGGGCTTCTTGCTGCTGTTGGTTCATCCCCTATTAACATTATACATATATCCATATAGATATATAAATACTTATATACATATATATATATATACATACATATTTTTTTTTTATTTTTTTTATATACATATATATATGTATATAAATACTTATATACATATATATATATACATATATATATATATATACATACATATATATACATACATATATATATATATATATATATATATATATATATATATATATATATATATATATATATATATATATATATATATATATATATATTCACACACAACCTCCTATATATATATATATATATATATATATTTATTTATATATATCAAACAACTGCTGTTGCCCTGTGATCGGCCTGTGAGCCCTTGGGGAGCTCGACCGTGGGCCGCTGGCCCGACTGGGCAGGCTGAAGGTCCTAGGGATTGGGCTGGGCCTCCCTCTTCTCATGTTCAGTTATTTCTTAATAACATTTATATATCTTCATATATGGAAATATATATATACCTACATATATATAGGTATGATATGTATATATATACTCCATATAATATATACAAGCAAGGCTTAAACAAAATAATTAACTCATATATTTTAATTCTGATTACTAAATTATAAATAAAAATCTACGGTATATATAAAGCCCTATGTTTGCCAATTACGAATATAGTTATACACCAATATATATATTGCCTAAATCATTTCCCCAAAATCCAAAATATCATTCTAAGAGAATGATATCCTATTTCAAAGGTAAAATAAAAGTAACTAGCAAACAATGCACGAATTATATTTAATATACAATTTATAGAATTTACTCACAAGTCTATAAAAGTGGACTGCCAATCTATATACATAGACGTCATTGGACACATCACATGATTACATGGGCTGAGGTTCGGTTCGGGTCCAACTTGACTAGTTTGTCTAATTTAAAATAATCAGGTCTCATAAATAGTCATTAACCTAGTTAATAAATAAATAAATCGTCTGTGGGGTTAAGTCGCAACTTGGCCTGGTTTTCCTAGTTAGGACATCACTATGGCTAGACATTCCTCTACCATGGCTAAACACTAGTCAAAGCACGCCACTGCACTATCCGTGCCATGATTACTAGTCATTTGGTACTTCAAAACTCAACCACGGCTAAAATTATCTACCGTAAAAACTAACTAAATAATTATTTATAAAAAATTCTAAAATCACTATTTAAATCAAATAAATAATAAAAAATATTTCAAAAAAATTCCGGGAAGGGAGGCTACAAATCTACCTACCTTAAAAATAATTTCATCCTCGAAATTCTAATTTATAACTATTTCTTAAAATTTTAAAGTCCACTACTACCTTAATCTCCTCAATTTAATTCCTCAAAAATATTTTATAACCTTCTCTAGTCATTTCGTAACTACGAAATTTCGAGGACTTCTACCCACCTTGGTGTCACGACCCGCACCTACTGTGAGGGTACGAGCGCGTAACAACGCCCAGCCTACGCCGAAGTGTCGGCGGTGGAACGCTGTCCTAGGTTACTATCTAATCAACAACTCACGCAATTATATAATGTACTTGTCAAAACTCAACTCCGAACGGAGGACAAGTATAGATATAATGAATCTCAATCACAGTCTAAGAACGATAAGATATCACAGAAGATATAACTAAAGGCTAAATAACAGAAATAAAATCCAACAACTAAAAATATAATCTCAAACAATCTCAACTACAAACTCAACTTATATATACAACTCCAGTTCTAAACATAAAAGCTAAACAACAACTAGCTAATCTCCCAATCACTCCTGAGTGTCGGGGCCAAAGGTAGCTAAGCCATCTCCTCAGTAATATGTAGGGCATGTGTCCTCAGGGCAATCATCTGTAAAATTTTCAGCAGGTCCAGTCAGGACAGGAACGAGTACAACTCATCAAGAAAACCCCAGTAAATGACAGGGAACTATAAAGCAGTTATAGACAGTTTTATTGATGAATATGGCAGTTTATATACAGGTGATGGTATGGAGAACAGATAAGATACAAGGAAAGTAAGTAACTAAAACAAGAGAAGAATGATGACAATGAAGACTGTAAAATAAATCTAGCTAAACTAAAGTAACATAATGAGTCCAGGCAGTAAATGTAAAACAAGTGTAAACTACTATAAATCCAGTACAGGATGAATCTAATACAAGATGAATCCAGTACCAGATGATTCTAGGTAGTGATCAAGAATCCAGGTGAGTCCAGCTAATCTAATAGTGTATTTTAAAATACCGAGATCGACATGTAAACGGCTGTGGGTAATCAGGCACATCTCTTACTGATCAGGCGAGAGATGGCTATGCTTCCAGTAGATTCCAGTTGGAGATTCCAGATTTGGGGTATGTCTACATGTCTTACTCAATATTTCCCCGCCCCGTAATACAAATGAATCCAGAATTCGACACGAGAATCGAGATGAATCCAGCCAAAATATGATGATTCCAGAAATAGATTCCGGAATGATTCTAGTGATTCCAGTAATAGAGGCCAGATAATATGGTGAGTGTGTCACATACATGAATCCAGAAATATCCATACGTGTGGTATCAGAGAATCACATAAAACTAAATAGAACTGAAATACAGTAACTGGCAAATAAATGAGAGAACTATCAGAGAATGTACTCGCCTGATACTCTGAAAAGAGTAGTGTAATGTCAGATGTCTGCATCGGAGTCACAATGTCCTAAATAGAACTGTACAGGTTATAATATGCTTAAAATAAGACAAATAAAGTCTATGATGCAATCTACATGATTCTAAGTCAAATCTAGGTCAAAGTCAACTCTAAGTCAAACCTGGTCATTTGTCTAGGTTAAACTAGGTCCAAGTCAAACTTGGACAACTCTGGGTCAACCCAAGTCAATACTCTAGTCAAACTAGGTCAATTGGTCACATCCAGGCTAATATTGACTTTTGGTTAACTCCAGTCTACCTGGATTAGTCAAACTAAGTCAACTAGGTCAAGCCTAAGCCAACCAAGTCCCACTAGGCCTAACCAGTCTATTCTAGCAAGCACACCCAATTTCTAGGCTATACAAGCCAACCACACTCCTACACTGGCATTCAAGCCATAAATACAAGTTTATGAGACATAGGCTATATGCCTAGGCTAATCACATAGGAATACACCCAAGTGCAATGTGCCATGCATATAGGCTATAGGCCATATAAGCTATATCATACAGATTGTATATACATTACATTAATATAATATCACGCACATTCACCACATTATTATCAAGTATATAGATATATATATACATACATAGAGTGAATAGAGAGAGAGGGGTAATGGCATGTGTCATGGCAAGGTTGAATGTGTTAGAGAGGGATGTGTGTGTGTGTATGAGCATGATACAGTGCAATATGTGTAGGCTAGGTGTATATATCAATGTGTGTGTGTGTATAGTGGTATCTCAGTTTCATTGTATATGTGTCTGTGTCAATGGTGTGGAAAAATATGTGTGTGTGTGTAGTGGTGTCTGTGACAGATGAGTGTCTTAGAGAGTGGACAAGTGACATGAACAAATGTGTGTGTGTGAATTTCCAGAAGACAGCAAATGAATATGTGACAGTTCAACACAATGTGTTCTCAGGAATTAATTGACAGTTTCATTAACCAATGTGCATAAGTCCTACAGTGTGCTAAACATGTGTGTGCATACCATATAGAAACTGTGTGTGTGTATATGTTAATAGGGTTTAAAGTGAAACTGTTCTCAGGTTTAAACCTATATTTCAGTTTAAAAATAATATCAACAAACATGTTAACTAATATACATATATGTGAATATCAACCCAAGTCCCCAATCAATACAACCAACTCCAAATCTCAGATTTAGGAACACAAAATCAATTAAAAGAAATCAGTGAGCTACTAAACATTATAAAATATGGAAATAGGTTGACAGTTACAATATGAGAAAATTAGTGAATACATTGAACAACATTCATTCATTCTCAGTTAAATTAAAGAGGGAAAACAGGGAGAATCATTCAGGATATCCAAGACTTCATTCTCAGGCATGTAATCATGCTACATATTAACAAATGAACATTAATTAACCATTAAACAGAAAAAAAGTAAACATTAACTCAGAAACAAACTTGAGAAAACTGTGTATCAGTAACAGCCCCAAACCACATTTCAAAATTCTATTACTTGATCACGAAACCTATTCTATCATGCCAAACCTATCTAACTGAACTAATACATATGTGGGAAATCAATTTATGGCAATTCAATCATCAAATAAAAATTAGTTTAGAAGGGAATGAAGGTTCAGGAGTTCAGTCCTAGACTGTGTGTATCAGTCGACCATTTGCAGTCCAAAACAATGTCGAAATCCCATTTTCAAGTGCCAAAACCAAATCTAACTTGCAAAAACCAACTAGCAGTATATATGACATATGTAGGAATCAATTCAGTGATTTAAAACATCATTTAAAATCAATTTGAAGGAACCTAATCTCAGGAAATCGGAAACTGAAGTATGTATAAGTTGAAAATGGGGAAATCCACATTCGTGTATCAAAACATGATAAAATGAAATTTAATTGGTTGGTAATCATCAAACAAGTGCACGTGTACCCAGGAATACTTTCGTATCACCCTAGAGCCGAACACGGCGTGTCGAGGCCCCAAAACATGTACAGACACTGCACAGGCATGCAGCGTCGTGCACGCGTGTGTCTCGCCCAAGGATACGACACAGGGCACGATACGACTCGTGCTCGTGCCCACGTGTTTGCCCCATATAGGGCTACGTGTCCATGGCCCTGCACTACGCCCCGTGTCCCCGTGTCCAATTTAAATGTGCGTGTCAGTGGCCAAAATGCTCGCGTGCACAGCCCGCGCGCGCGGCCAGTGCGACCAGTACGAGGAGGAGAACTTCTCGCACACTGCACCAACCCACCCCAAATTTTGGGAGGATGGTGGCAGAGGTTGCCCCGACCTCTACGCCAAAAATAGGGTCTTAAAACTTCGTGTCGTGTCCTACAGAAGTGTCGGGCAGCAGGGGACTGCACGGTATGTGCTGCGAGCGTGTTCGTGTCCTGTTTGGATACGGACACGGCTCGAAAATCAACTCCGTCCATGGGGAAAATAGTAAACACATATAAATCAATATTTCCATTCAAATACTTTTCAAAAATAGCAAATAAATTTCCTTTGTGATATTTCATCGAACACCTATACGTATACTATGACACGTGTCCGATATGGACACCAAACGGACACGAAATTCACCCAAACTTCAGGGACACCTAGGGGACTCCTAGATCTAGCCCTACATGCAAAGAAAACTGAAATTTAAATCAATTTAAAGGGTTTTACCTATAGGTGTAAATTGCAAGAAAAGGCTCCAAATGGGGGGTGTTCTTCTTGATGGCCAAATGCTCCAAATTGATCCCAAACTGAAATAGCTCTCCACCAACAGTCCATAAACTCAAATTAGAACCCAATGCAAAAGACTAGGACGAAAAAGTAGATCAAATGAATAAAATAGGAATTTTTGGAAGGGGAAAACATACCTTTCTTTTCTCCAAGTGTTGGAATGATAAAAAGAGGCAAGCCCTAATGAACAAGTGTTTAAATAGGGTGGGGATCTCTATGTGGCTGCTCATAGGTTCAATAATTAGGGTTAGGGTTCACTAAATGGCCCATGGGCTTAAGTCATGATCAATTAAATAATTAAGTCATAAGTCATTTCATGAAATCACAAGCCATGACTTAAATTCACTAAACCAAATCCCCTCATTCTAAAACTATTCTCTAATGACTAAAATAGGTTAACTAAAGTTAGACTAGGGTCACCATGGTTAGGGTTAGCTTCTAGGCTAGTCCACTAGGTCTCAACAAGTCAAAGTCAAACTAGAATTCACCAATTCAACAAATCACTAATTAATTCAAATAAGTCAAAATGACCATATTACTCCTAGGCTAAAAATGATAATTAAGTCATCATAATGACATAGTTAGGCTCTAGGTCATGCAATCTCTCAGGTTTCACTAGCAGCACATCAAAATCACAAGTCATGACTTAAACCAGTTTTTAAATAGTTTAAAAATTATTAAAAATCACTAAAAATCATAATGTGAATCAAATATCAATAATTAATAATTATAATTATAAAATTTCAAAATTACCCTCATCTGGAAAACTGGGTGTTACAATCCTACCCACTTTAGAAAAATTTGTCCTCGAAATTAAGATGATCGCACCCTTCCTAGGTCAAACCCCCAATCAATCAAAGTCGAAGCAACACAATCCTACTGGTCGTGATTTCACATTCTCGAACGGGGAAGCTACACTATCTATCAATCAAAACAATATCCTGGCAGGTACTAATGGAATCACACAGGAAAGTGGAAAAGAAGAATGAGAAGGTCAAACCTGCTAATCCATCACCTGCAGCGTCGGTCTCCTCGACCGCCATCGCAAAAGCTCCACTACTCTGGTGCTGAGCTACATGTGGCCTAGTTCCTTCAAAAGGAGGTGCAAAGGGACAGTCTATCTTCTGGTGGGCTTCCGACCCACAGGAATAGCAAACCTTCAGCCTCTTTCTACACTGCTCCCTGGTGTGTCCCAACTTCCTGCAAGAGGAACAACTGATCGTCTTCGGGTCCTGACCCTGATACTGATGTTGCACCTGCTGAACCATCACTGGTGCCCGGGTCTGCTGAATCTGAACATGAGGCCTCTTGGCCTGGCCTCCGCTGCTGCTACCACTCTAGAGGTTACGACCCTTCTTCAACTTCAACCCTAGGTCGTCCTCCGCTGCCATAGCCCCAGAAAATATCTCTGCAAAGGTAGCGTTCCGGTCGCTCTTAGTCAGCGATCGAACCTCCCTAATCAAGCCTCGGCGGAACTTCCTCGCCTTCGTCTTCTCAGTCAAGTCATCTATGAACCGGGCCAATCGACAAAACTCCCCGGCGTACTCAGCTACCGTCTGGGTTCCCTGAACCAGACCCTCAAACTGTGCCTCTATGCCTCCCAAGGCCACATCAGGAAAGAACTGCTCCTTGAACAGTTCCTTGAACTGGGCCCAAGTCTGGCCCTCAACTCCCACCCTGGGATCTGTCTGGTACCACGTACGGGCTAAGTCCTGCATCTGACTGCCTGTCGCCTCGATATGGAGTCGATCTGGTATCTCTGCCAGCCTAAATATCTCCTCGATATGCTCTATCCAGTCGTCTATGTAATGAATGCCCTCAGTACCCAGGAACTCTCTGGGGTGCATCTTCTGGAAGTCCTATATATCCTTCTCCTTCCGACGAGGCTGCTGCTGCTCCCCCTGAGCAGTCACCATCTCCACAGTAGTACGAACTAGCTGGTGTGCCTCGTCAATCCCCTGACAGAAATCGGTAGTCTGTCGCTGCTGCTGCTGCTGATGATACGCCAGAATCCTCTCCATGAAAGAGAATAGATGAGCAGCATCTATCATCCCCGCAGGTGGAGGCTGCTACGGTGGAAGGATCTCGGGAAGCACCGGACTCTGCCTCCCAGCTGATGGAGGTGCTCCTCCAAAAGCTGCTGAAACACCCACCCCAGCTGGCATGACTGGGGCTGCGGTACCAGGAGCTGGCTGCTGAAGGTGAGAGGTGGCAGACCCCTCTGCAGTGGCTGCTGTACCAGAGCGATGTGATCGTGTCTCCACCATCCTGAAGACAGATCGAAAAGGAAGTCAATACTGAGCAGGAATCGATAAAATCAAAGGAGGACAGTTTATTTCAAAGAAGACAATCAGTAAGATATGTAGATGGCATGAATTGAAGCAGAATTTTTTCTAACTGTGATTGAGCGCCTCTCCGTTAAAGCCTATCTCTCAATCCTATCACAGGCTCACGGCAGTACAACTAAGTCGCCGTACTACCACGATATCGCACTAATGCGACTCTCGACCTGCATGGGCCACCACTAAAAACGTGTCACGACCCGTACCCACTGTGAGGGTACGAGCGCATAACAACGCCCAGCCTACGCCACAGTGTTGGCGGTAGAATGCTGTCCTAGGTTACTATCTAATCAACAACTCACATAATTATATAATGTACTTCTCAAAACTCAACTCCGAACGGAGGACAAGTATAGATATAATGAATCTCAATCACAGTCTAAGAACGATAAGATATCACAGAAGATATAACTAAAGGCTAAATAACAGAAATAAAATCCAACAACTAAAAATATAATCTCAAACAATCTCAACTACAAACTCAACTTATATATACAACTCCAGTTCTAAACATAAAAGCTAAACAACAACTAGCTAATCTCCCAATCACTCCTGAGTGTCGGGGCCAAAGGTAGCTAAGCCATCTCCTCAGTAATATGTAGGGCATGTGTCCGAAGGGCAATCATCTGTAAAATTTTCAACAGGTCCAGTCAGGACAGGAACGAGTACAACTCATCAAGAAAACCTAAGTAAATGACAGGAAACTATAAAGCAGTTATAAACAGTTTTATTGATGAATATGGCAGTTTATATACAGGTGATGGTATGGAGAACAGATAAGATACAAGGAAAGTAAGTAACTAAAACAAGAGAAGAATGATGGCATTGAAGACTGTAAAATAAATCTAGCTGAACTAAAATAACATAATGAGTCTAGGCAGTAAATGTAAAACAAGTGTAAACTACTATAAATCCAGTACGGGATGAATCTAATACAAGATGAATCCAGTACCAGATGATTCTAGGTAGTGATCAAGAATCCAGGTGAGTCCAGCTAATCTAATAGTGTGTTTTAAAATACCGAGATCGACATGTAAACGGCTGTGGGTAATCAGGCACATCTCTCACTGATCAGGCGAGAGATGGCTATGCTTCCAGTAGATTCCAGTTGGAGATTCCAGATTTGGGGTATGTCTACATGTCTTACTCAATATTTCCCCGCCCCGTAATACAAATGAATCTAGAATTCGACACGAGAATCGAGATGAGTCCAGCCAAAATATGATGATTCCAGAAAGAGATTCTGGAATGATTCTAATGATTCCAGTAATAGAGGCCAGATAATATGGTGAGTGTGTCGCATACATGAATCCAGAAATATCCATACGTGTGGTATCAGAGAATCACATAAAACTAAATAGAACTGAAATACAGTAACTGGCAAATAAATGAGAGAACTATCAGAGAATGTACTCGCATGATACTTTGAAAAGAGTAGTGTAATGTCAGATGTCTGTACCGAAGTCACAATATCCTAAATAGACAGTACAGGTTATAATATGCTTAAAATAAGACAAATGAAGTCTATGATGCAATCTACATGATTCTAAGTCAAATCTAGGTCAAAGTCAACTCTAAGTCAAACCTGGTCATCTGTCTAGGTTAAACTAGGTCCAAGTCAAACTTGGTCAACTCTGGGTCAACCCAAGTCAATACTCTAGTCAAACTAGGTCAATTGGTCACATCCAGACTAATGTTGACTTTTGGTTAACTCCAGTCTACCTGGATTAGTCAAACTAAGTCAACTAGGTCAAGCCTAAGCCAACCAAGTCCCACTAGGCCTAACCAGTCTATTCTAGCAAGGTCACCCAATTTCTAGGCTATACAAGCCAACCACACTCCTACACTGGCATTCAAGCCATAAACACAGGTTTATGAGCCATAGGCTATATGCCTAGGCTAATCACATAGGAATACACCCAAGTGCAATGTGCCATGCATATAGGCTATAGGCCATATAGGCTATATCATACAGATTGTATATACATTACATTAATATAATATCACACACATTCACCACATTATTATCAAGTATATAGATATATATATATATACATACATAGAGTGAATAGAGACAGAGGGGTAATGGCATGTGTCATGGCAAGGTTGAATGTGTTAGAGAGGGATGTGTGTGTGTGTATGAGCATGATACAGTGCAATGTGTGTAGGCTAGGTGTATATATCAATATGTGTGTGTGTATAGTGGTGTCTCAGTTTCATTGCATATGTGTGTGTGTCAATGGTGTGGAAAAATCTGTGTGTGTGTGTAGTGGTGTCTGTGACAGATGTGTGTGTTAGAGAGTGGACAAGTGACATGAACAAATGTGTGTGTGTGAATTTCCAGAAAACAGCAAATGAATATGTGACAGTTCAACACAATGTGTTCTCAGGAATTAATTGACAGTTTCATTAACCAATGTGCATAAGTCCTACAGTGTGCTAAACATGTGTGTGCATACCATATAGAAATTGTGTGTGTGTATATGTTAATAGGGTTTAAAGTGAAACTATTCTCAGGTTTAAACCTATATTTCAGTTTAAAAATAATATCAACAAACATGTTAACTAATATACATATATGTGAATATCAACCCAAGTCCCCAATCAATACAACCAACTCCAAATCTCAGTTTTAGGAACACAAAATCAATTAAAAGAAATCAGTGAGCTACTAAACATTATAAAATCTGGAAATAGGTTGACAGTTACAATGTGAGAAAATTAGTGAATACATTGAACAACATTAATTCATTCTCAGTTAAATTAAAGAGGGAAAATAGGGAGAATCATTCAGGATATCCAAGACTTCATTCTCAGGCATGTAATCATGCTACATATTAATAAATAAACATTAATTAACCATTAAACAGAAAAAAAAAGTAAACATTAACTCAGAAACAAACTTGAGAAAACTGTGTATCAGTAACAGCCCCAAACCACATTTCAAAATTCTATTACTTGATCAAGATACCTATTCTATCATGCCAAACCTATCTAGCTGAACTAATACATATGTGGGAAATCAATTTATGGCAATTCAATCATCAAATAAAAATTAGTTTAGAAGGGAATGAAGGTTCAGGAGTTCAGTCCTAGACTGTGTGTATCAGTCGACCATTTGCAGTCCAAAACAATGTCGAAATCCCATTTTCAAGTGCCAAAACCAAATCTAACTTGCAAAAACCAACTAACAGTATATATTACATATGTAGGAATCAATTCAGTGATTTAAAACATCATTTAAAATCAATTTGAAGGAACCTAATCTCAGGAAATCTGAAACTGAAGTATGTATCAGTTGAAAATGGGGAAATCCACATTCGTGTATCAAAACATGATAAAATGAAATTTAATTGGTTGGTAATCATCAAACACATGTGCACGTGTCCCCAGGAATACTTTTGTGTCACCCTCGAGCCGGACACGGCGTGTCGAAGCCCCAAAACACGCACAGACACTGCACAGGCACGCAGCATCATGCACGCATGTGTGTCGCCCTAGGACACGACACAGGGCACGACACGACTCGTGCTCGTGCCCACGTATTCGCCCCATATAGGTCTACGTGTCCATGGCCCTGCACTGCATCCCCGTGTCCCCGTGTCCAATTTAAATGTCCGTGTCAGTGGCCAAAACGCTCGCGTGCACAGCCCGTACGTGCGGCCAGTGCGACCAGTACAAGGAGGAGAACTCCTCGCACACTGCACCAACCCACCCCAAATTTTGGGAGGATGGTGGCAGAGGTTGCCCCGACCTCTACGCCAAAAATAGGGTCTTGAAACTTCGTGTCGTGTCCTACAGAAGTGTCGGGCAGCAGGGGACTGCACGGCATGTGCTGCGAGCGTGTTCGTGTCCTGTTTGGACACGGACATGGCTCGAAAATCAACTCAGTCCTTGGGAAAAATAGTAAACACAAATAAATAAATATTTCCATTCAAATACTTTTGAAAAATAGCAAATAAATTCCCTTTGGGACATTTCATCGAACACCTATACGCATACTATGACACGTGTCCGATACGGACACCTAACGGACACGAAATTCACCCAAAATTCAGGGACACCTAGGGGACTCCTAGATCTAGCCCTACATGCAAACAAAACTAAAATTTAAATCAATTTAAAGGGTTTTACCTATAGGTGCAAATTACAAGAAAAGGCTCCAAATGGGGGTTGTTCTTCTTAATGGCCAAATGCTCCAAATTGATCCCAAACTGAAATAGCTCTCCACCAACAGTCCATAAACTCAAATTAGAACCCAATACAAAAGACTAGGATGAAAATGGAGATCAAATGAATAAAATAAGAATTTTTGGAAGGGGGAAACTTACCTTTCTTTTCTCCAAGTGTTGGAATGATAAAAAGAGGCAAGCCCTAATGAACAAGTATTTAAATAGGGTGGGGATCCCAATGTGGCTGCTCATAGGTTCAATAATTAGGGTTAGGGTTCACTAAATGGCCCATGGGCTTAAGTCATGATCAATTAAATAATTAAGTCATAAGTCATTTCATGAAATCACAAGCCATGACTTAAATTCACTAAACCAAATCCCCTCATTCTAAAACTATTCTTTAATGACTAAAATAGGTTAACTCAAGTTAGACTAGGGTCACCATGGTTAGGGTTAGCTTCTAGACTAGTCCACTAGTCTCAACAAGTCAAAGTCAAACTAGAATTCACCAATTCAACAAATCACCAATTAATTCAAATAAGTCAAAATGACCAAATTACTCCTAGGCTAAAAATGATAATTAAGTCATCATAATGATATGGTTAGGCTCTAGGTCATGCAGTCTCTCAGGTTTCACTAGCAGCACATCAAAATCATAAGTCATGACTCAAACCAGTTTTTAAATAGTTTAAAAATTATTAAAAATCACTAAAAATCATAATGTGAATCAAATATCAATAATTAATAATTATAATTACAAAATTTCAAAATTACCTTCATCTGGAAAATAGGGTGTTACACTTAGTTACACTATTCCTCAAAATATAGTCACTAAAGTCTTATGGTCTTCAAACTAGTTGCTAACAATTCTACCGACAAATATCTAGGCATATGGCATCTATACTCCCTCATATCTATAAACAACAAAACATTCAATAGTCAAGCAATATTATACTATAATTTAAGAATTTCTAATGAATCCTAGACAGCACGATCACTTGTCACCTCGAAATAGGAAGGGACGAGAATCAATGGTACAAGAAGGCAAGGGAGAATAATCGAGAACGAATACGAAGTTTCAAAGACGGTAGAGAAATTTCTAAGAAAATTTTCAAGGTAGAGTGGATTGAGATTTCTAAGAGTTTAGTCAGTTGTGCAGGCTCGTATCAGTACAGTTACGTAACCGATACGATATGCTCTGACCTGCATAGGCCACCAAAAAACTTGTCACGACCCGCACCCGCTTTTCGGACGCGAGCTCGTGAGTAAGCCAGCTACGTATCGAGCGGACTCCAGCCCGACTCGAGCACGAATAAGCTGTACAGGGTAGGGTATCATGTCTAATCTAAACTATATCTCAATCCACATGAATCATATAAAACAAGAATGAACAAGTATGGTTCATGGTCTGTAGCCCACTAGCATATATGTCCGATAAGACTCTAAAGAAGTAACAAGAGTCTAAACTGAATCAGAAAACATGATAAAGTAAGAAAGCACGAAAGGATAACAACATAATAATAATACCTAAATCCCACAAGAATTGCAAATCCTCCGCCACCCAGAACTACTAGCTAACTCCATACAACCGCTAAACCTGAGGAGATCATCAGGTCCTCAGAGGACATAGCAAGATACATAATATAAATGCCTATCTAACAGTTTTATCATGCATGAGAAAATAAACAAGAAGAAACAAGAATACGACAAATGACTACGAACACGAACACGAACACGAACACTAGAACAACTACGTATAAATGAACTGCCAGGCGAATCACGAGATCAATGGAAGAACCAAACCCTCATCTCGAGTGTGGACTCATGGGTTTGAACTAAAAACTAACCCTCGTCCCGAGTGTGGACTCTCTGGTTAGTACTAACCTTCGTCCCGAGTGTGGACTCTCTGGTTAGTTCACGGCAAGGCACCCTCGTCCCGAGTGTAGACTCTCTGGTACAAGTACTACATCTTTGTCCTGAGTGTGGACTGTCTGGTGCAAATAATCGACATCCTAGTCCCGAGTGTGGACTCTCTGTGCAAATAATCGACATCCTAGTCCCGAGTGTGGACTCACGGATGTAAACAGATAAAAAAAAGACCCTCGTCCCGGGTGTGGACTCTCTGGTGTCAAGGAAACAATATCAAGGTTTTAGTAGCTCAATTACACGTACTCGTTCTATGACACGACTCAAGCAAGGTACTGACGAGAAATTCCAAGTGTGAACCACAAGACCAAACATGAACACGGCTATATGCAATAAAAACAACTCAGCAGAATATAACACAAAAAGAACATATCCATAAACAATCAAAATTGGGAAATGAAATACACTGTATGTAAATAAAACTGCAGAGGGAGGCAAGGTATAATTGCTTGGAGGTTGCACGCAGATCCCACAAAATATAGTCAACTGGTGAGCCGTAAAGTCCAAATCACCATAACTATCTTCGAAAGCTGAAACAGACATTGCCATCATTCTCAGAATAGTCAAATTAGCTAGGGTTGTTAAGTCCAATTCTGGATACAGGGGCAAAACGGTAATTTTGGAGAAAAACGATATCCGTCGTTAGACCCGCTTTGTACCGAAAAGTGTGCCAGAGTCAAAGGTCTCTAAAGTCATCAAATTATATGTCAATAGGTCCAATTTTCTGATACAAACCAAATCGTTTGTCCAAAGTTGGATTTCGGCGGGCCGTGCACAAAATCGCCCGTTGAGAGGGACCGTGGGGCCCGCAAAACGACGGTCCAATCAACTGTCTCAGAATGAGACCAAACTTGGCATACAGGACCAGAAAAATGATACGGTTCTATTGGTGCAAGTTTTGTCTCGATCTGACGAGCGTGCACGAAGTAATTGAGAAACTTGCACAGAGGCCTATACGGTGAATTTCGACGGATACGCATCAAATTTGTCGCGCACATGCGACCAATTTAAATTTCGTCAAAGCCCACACGACCATGAATCCGTTACGCACCTTTTGATGCTTTTGGTTCGCGACCACATCACCCGGATTGGCGGGACGTACGTCGTATCGAAGGTTTTCTAAATTTTAGAAATCAGTTTTTATGTGGTTTTTCTGGATCTTCAAACAGAAACTAGTTATTGTACAGAATGCTAGAAATAGTTCCAATTATAGGGTTTTAATCCTCTACATGTTGTCTAAAAGTCCCTTTAAATATTTTTCCTAAACTGTGGTTGGATTGGCAAATATCTGCCTACTAAAAAGGTGGTTTGGACTAGTTTCGTGTCCTATTTCGACAGGTTTTTCGGCAACTTTGGGTTCGACTTACGAAGCATGCAGTACAAAGTGAATCCAGGTAAATAAATCGAAACGAAGGTGGTTAGGTTGTAGTTGTATCTGAACAATCGGAACACAAATCGGTGGAGAAACGAGGGAGATACGGCGTCTCGAACTTTGTCGCGGCTCCTGCCATGCTGCTATGCGCTCTTCTGACCCCGCGCGCGCGCGCTACCTCCGGCGCGTCGTGGCCACGCGCGACGGCGCCCTAGGCTGGGGGAGGTCGCCGAGAAAAGTGGTTGGGGTCGGCGGTGTTAGGGCTTAGGGTTTTGAGGAGTTACTCTTTTTCTCGATTTTACTATATATACAATAGAAGAGGCCGACTGCTGTGCTCTCTCTATACAATGGATCGGTATGGGAATTTCCTTTGTGTGGGGGAAAGTCTTGGGGCTGCTGGGCTTGACCGATTGATGTGGGACTGGGCTTCTTGCTGCTGCTGGTTCATCCCCTATTAACATTATACATATATCCATATAGATATATAAATGCTTATATACATATATATATATATATATATATATATATATATATATATATATATATATATATATATATACATTTATATATATATATATATATATATATATATATATATATCAAACAGCTGCTGTTGTCCTGGGATCGGCCTGTGAGCCCTTGGGGAGCTCGACCGTGGGCCGCTGGCCCGACTGGGCTGGCTGGAGGTCCTAGGGATTGGGCTGGGCCTCCCTCTTCTCATGTTCACTTATTTCTTAATAACATTTATATGTCTTCATATATGGATATATATATACGTACATATATATAGGTATGATATGTATATATATACTTCATATAATATATACAAGCAAGGCTTAAACAAAATAATTAACTCATATATTTTAATTCTGATTACTGAAATTATAAATAAAAATCTACGGTATATATAAAGCCCTATGTTTGCCAATTACGAATATAGTTATACATCAATATACATATTGCCTAAATCATTTCCCCAAAATTCAAAATATCATTCTAAGAGAATGATATCCTATTTCCAAGGTAAAATAAAAGTAACTAGCAAATAATGCACGAATTATATTTAATATACAATTTATAGAATTTATTCACAAGTCTATAAAATTGGACTGCCAATCTATATACATAGACGTCATTGGACACACCACATGATTACATGGGCTGAGGTTCGGTTCGGGTCTAGCTTGACCAGTTTATCTAATTTAAAATAACCAGGTCTCATAAATAGTCATTAACCTAGTTAATAAATAAATAAATCGTCTGTGGGGTTAAGTCGCAACTTGGCCTGGTTTTCCTAGTTAGGACATCACTATGGCTCGGTATTCCTCTACCATGGCTAAACAATAGTCAAAGTACGCCACTGCACTATCCGTGCCATGATTACTAGTCATCTGGTACTTCAAAACTCAACCATGACTAAAATCATCTACCGTAAAAACTAACTAAATAATTATTGATAAAAAATTCTAAAATCACTATTTAAATCAAATAAATAATAAAAAAATATTACAAAAAAAATTTCGGGAAGGGAGGTTACAAGGTGGGACTGATATCTAGTCCTATGAACACTGTAGCCCCTGGTCTAGCATTGCATACCAATGCAATATCTCCTCCTATATGTGAATATGCAACCTACTAAGCATTAGGTAGAGTGCCTACATTAGCACCTTACTTGTACCTGCTATTTGGAGTCTATAGTGACTGATGCAAGAGCCTGTGTATAGGTGACTTAGAAAAATCCTAAAATGTGGATGATTGGTCATAATGTGATGATTGGACTAAGTATGCAGGCAGGTGATGGAATAGTTGAGGATCTTAATAACATGGTGGGCCCTAGGGCCTACTCTAAGTGAAATGCATGCTAAAACTTGTATTCTGATACCTGGGTGTATTAGAAGAAGCTAAAGTGAGCAGTAATTTTGACTGTCCTATGTGCCTGGCCACAGGTAATTGCCTCTGCTCCCTTAGCCTGTGTCCATGGGAATAGAGTCCAGGTTTGGCTCTGATGCTACCTGTTATTAGTCCTATCAGATGGCAACTGGTAAGGGTCCATGTAAGCTAACCCTTAATGACATGGACTGAACCTACCATAAGGGAAGGAGGATCTATACCAAGGTTGGGACTTGGGTGTTGTGACTGAATAACAGATAATGGATTTTGAGGGTTAAGGTATTGATACCAATACCATTCTCCTCTATATCTTCAGATGCATATTTAATGCTTTGACAGATGGTACCCATACATTCATATGGCTGAAAGCAGAGTGGTTCAAGTAATTGGGTTCCTTGAGTTTCCTATACTGATTCTTGTAGGCATGGGAATGAGAAGTTAAAACTCAGCTATGGCACTAACCAGATTGCATGTGAGCTATGCCAATACTACTGATACTCACCCCTAAGCCTATAGGAGAGATATCCACCATATGGGAGGGTTAGAGTGCAGTGAGGGTACACTTATGTGGCAGAGGATGCAAGAAGCCATGGTCCCTAATATGCAGGGCATTATGTTGTGAAGGGCTGATGCATGAGATAATACAAGACAAGTCTAATCATACAGGACATGTTATAAGTATGCAGTGATCTACTGGTACGTACATTATCGAATATGTAATGGATTAGAGTGCATGATACTAGAAAACATCTGATACCAAGACAAAAGTGAACTAAAAGCTAATAACACCCTATTCACTAATACAATTCAATTATGGACTGAAACCAATATGGGATAGGGTGATACTCTAATGTAATCTTAGTTCCCAGGGCTTTACTCTATACTGCTACCCTTGGTACTGGTATTCCCTTGTGCAACCAGTAGGTGGTATACCCAACTGAATACCAATGTAACTTGGTATATGAGTAAACCAGCAAGTCATAGACCTGGGTGATCTCAGAAGTATGGATCCAGGTATATGCAGTGGCTAATACTGTATCACATTAACTAATAGGTAATGGACAGGTCAGACATTCACATGGCATGACTAGGTATCAATTTGGTCATGCATCTGAACAAGAGGGATATATCAACTGAACAATGGATAGCCATATATGGACTGGATGTATTTACATCATGATCTAATTCACCATAGGGCAGAACCATAATCTAATGTTTTGTTTATGTAGGGAAATGAGGGACTGGACATGGTATCGTGGTCTTGGTCAAGGATAGTGTTGGGTTTAGGTTGAGTTCATCAGTTGAGCACTAAGAAGTAACTCAGGGACAAATTTATGTGGGTGGGGACTTGATATATCCTGTCCTCCTGGGTTTTACTATATACTGCCACCTCCCCCTTAAGCGCTGACATCTTATGTGCATTCCATACACCACTTAATACCAATACAAACTGATATTTGTGTATAACCGGAGTTAAGGATAACATCAGTACCCAAAAGTGATACCAAAATATTTCATCCTGAGAGCCTGGCTATCTCTATGGGTACCCCTTACTGAACCTGGGTGCATGGGCTAGTCTCCTACTGTTGGTTCATGTCTACACCCTTCTTACTGACATCTAATTGTATAATGATTACTGGTGTTCATATTTATCCCAACCCATTCTCATTGCACCTATGGTCTTGTGTCTATGCCTGTGTAGCATACACTAGTATAGGTTTAGTCCTG
This sequence comes from Iris pallida, assembly GCA_029216955.1. Taxonomy (NCBI): domain Eukaryota; kingdom Viridiplantae; phylum Streptophyta; class Magnoliopsida; order Asparagales; family Iridaceae; genus Iris; species Iris pallida. The sequence continues at coordinate 8,248,852 of JANAVB010008400.1, forward strand.
TCCTGCCCAACTGCTGGTACACAGCATGACAGGAAAAGTCACAGGTGCTGATTTGAGATACCCCAATGTCAGGTCTTTTTTCCCCCCATTGCTACTAATCCCTTTCACCAATTACTACAAACACCTTACCTCCCTCGGTGTACTAATGAGTTAATTAGTCCTATTGAATCAAAACTATGGGGAGAAGAATACTTGTTGGTGGCTCGACTGCTTTCGGTTCTCCAAATATTCCTCGATACAGAGTAGGGGCGGCTGGTGGCAGAGAATTAGGGTTTAAGGGAGAGGCTAGGGCATCGAGCAATCTATATATATATATATAGACTAATTTGAATCCTACTGGAATAAGGAGAAGAAATTTCGATCTCATCTAAAACTTCTTCTGGCTTTGCCCGTTTAGGAAGAGGTTTGAATACATGATTTAAATCCCTGGGCTTTTCGAAGGGATTTGAATTACACAATTCTGCTCAGGTCCCTATCGGTTTAAATATTTGCAAAAAGACCCCTCTACCATTCTTTTCTTTATTTATTTAAGTCCTATATTATATAATATATAATACATTAATTATTCTAATATATCTATGAATTAACTAATAACTCAGTAATATTTAATAACATAAAATAGGAATTTCGGGTCAAGGGCTCACAAATCTACCCTCCTTAAAATAATTTCGTCCTTGAAATTAAAGGTAGACACAAGAGTAAGAATTTTATACCTCATGCCTCAAAAAGATAAGGATAGCGCTCTCGCATCTCGTCTTCCTTCTCCCAAGTGGATTCGCCTGGAGAATGGTGCCTCCATGCGACACGCACCAATAGAATGGTCTGATTGTTCAGCACCTTCTCCCTGCGATCCAAGATCTCCACGGGCTGCTCCTGGTAGCTAAGGCTCGGCCCCACCTCAATCTCCGAGTGGTCTAGCACGTGACTGGGATCTGCCATATATCGCCTCAGCTGGGACACGTGGAATACGTTGTGCACTCCCTCCAATACGGGTGGTAGTGCCAAACGGTATGCCACCTCTCTTCTCGAGAATGTGAAATGGACCGATGTATCTCGGACTGAGCTTCCCGTCTCCTCCAAAACATATCGTGCCACGTGTCGGTGATATCTTCAAGAATACCATATCGTCCACTAGATTTAAGTAAAAGGTCACGACTTATTTCTATCATGATTAACAATTATAACTACGAAACTATTCCTCAAACTCTACTGGACTCCGGTGACTGTCGGCCCAGTGCTTCTGTCTGTTCTGAGCCACGCGAAGTCGCTCCCAAATCAGCTTCACCTTTTCCGCAGCATATACGACCATCTCGGGCCCTAATAGTGCTCTCTCACCCATGTCGTCCTAAGATAGTGGGATACGACATCTCCGCCCGTACAAGGCCTCAAAAGGGGACATCCCGATACTAGCTTGGTGGTTGTTGTTGTAGGAGACCTCCACAAGGTGAAGGTGATCCTCCCACGAGCTACCAAAGTCTAGCACGCATATCCGCAGCATATCCTCGAGCGTCTGAATGGTCCGCTCTGACTGCCCATCCGTCTGTGGATGATAGGTCGTGCTGAACTTGAGCGATATGCCCAAGCTAGAATGTAGGCTCTTCAAAAAGTGGGACGTGAACCTGCTATCACGATCGGAGATGATACTCACTGGAACGCCGTACAACCTGACGATCTGCCTCACGTATAATTTTGCTAATCTCTTCGTAGACAGTCCCACTTTGAATGGTATAAAGTGGGCCGATTTGGTCAACCTATCAACGATGACCCAAATCGTATCCTTCCCGCCAGAAGAACGTGGAAGACCGAAAAAAATCTATAGTGATATGTTCCTACTTCCACTCGGGAATCGGCAACAGCTGAAGTAAACCTCCAGGTCTCTGCCTCTCGGCCTTGACCTGCTGACACACAAGACATCTAGAAATAAAGTGCGCCACCTCACGCTTCATGCCGTACCACCAAACGTGGCCTCTTATATCCTTGTACATCTTGTTGGCTCCAGGATGCAAGGAATACTGAGAACGATGTGCCTCCTATATGACCTCCTCTTGCAGCTCTCTACTAGGTATACACAGTCTCGTCCCATGCCTCAACGAACCATCCTCTACAATGGTGAAGTCCTCTAGTAAACCAGATCGTACCTGTGCGATGATACTCCTCAGCTGCTCATCCTGGTGTTGTGTCTCTCGTATCCTGTCCATCAGTCCAGACTGAATCTGCATGCCCATCATCTGCATCTCGACCCCAGGAATGACGACCTCAATGCCTAAGCTCTCCAAGTCTGCCAATAAGTGTCAGTCTTTCATCAAGAACATAGCCACTGGATACCGACTCAAGGAGTCCGCAACTACATTCGCCTTCCCCGGATGGTATTGCAACGAGATATCAAAATCCTTCATCAATTCCAGCCATCGGCGTTGTCTCATATTCAGCTCCTTCCACGTGAAAACGTACTTCAAGCTTTTATGGTCAGTGAATATTTTCACACACTCTCTGTACAAGTAGTTGTTTGCCATGAAATATAAAAGAGCAAAACAATTATCGGAGGACTGGACTTTTACTTCACGTTACAAACTCGCTTGTACAAAGAAAGCCTAGGGACAAAAATCTAGGTACAGCAATCTAAGTACAATTATTTATTTTAGATTCTGGGGGGTGGTGGTAGAGGCTCGAGAAAGCGACGGCAGCTCTGCCTTACTCCTTGGACGATCGGTATGCAGCCTTGGCTCCAGAAGATTGTCTGGCATTGAAGAAATGCTCTCTTTGTTCTCTCTCTGCTTTTTCTCTCCAAGTATTCTGGTGCTCTCTGATTTCGAAAAAGGGTCTCCTTTGTAAGGGAATGGCACCTTGCTATTTATAAGAAGGGAATGCTATCATTAGGGTTTACAATGATTGTCCCTTAAAGTGGCGGCGGCCTGTTGATTGATCAATCTGGGCCATTAGTTTTGAGTTTAATGAATCTGGGCCATTAATGTAGATTGTGCCAAATCCTTTGAGTAATTAATGATGTTTGGAATAAATCTCCCTTATGACGATCCGTTGATGTCTGCAAATCTGAATGAATAAGTTTAATTCATTCTCCTGCCACGTGTCCCAGATTATTGGGATTTGACCCAATCTTTGTTTGCATTAAATCTGGGAAATTGATTGGCTTTATGACACGTGTCCTGGGAGCCACTGAGGGGATCTGAGTCGTATGAGGATTGAGCCGCATAAGCCCGGCCACGTGTCAAGGCTGTTGGGGAGTGGCCCCCGAACCTTCGAATCACATGATAATCTGGACCGCATGGACGTAGGTGGCCGCATAACGGGTAACTCCTTCGTGAGCCGCATGGAGATGGTCCTCATGAGCCGCATAGGAGAGTGTCTGCTTGAGCCGCATAGGGCTGTTTCGATCTGGGCCGTATAGAGCAACTTCGGCCTGAGCCGTATGGAGGGTCCCCGCTCGAGCCGCATATGACTGTCCACGTGCCTAGGCTGCGTGGCATTTTCTGGATCTCGGGGGATTATGTCAGAGATTTCCTTCGTTTCCCTAGGAGTCTGTCATTATGACAGAGTCATAATTACATCTTTGTGTCAGGGCTGTCGTCTTGTCAGAGCTGTCAACCGTCAAGGCAATTAATGCAGTAAGGGAAGAGTTGTTTGTATGCTACGTGGCACCTCTCTAAGCCGCATGGAGATCACAGAGCCGCATAGACGCGTTGAGCCGCATGGGTCCTCTGAGCCGCATGGGCTTTCTGAGCCGCATGGGGTTTCCTGGCCGCATGGCTCTTTCTTTATTATTTTCCATGCTTCTACAAGACCCCCTTCAAAGTTTTTAATTTGCAAAATTGAAATACTTTGAATAAGAAGCATGGCTATGTGCAAGCTCTTTCTAGCCGCATATGAGGTCCTAGCCGCATAGATGTCTTGGCCGCATGGAAGTTCGGCCGCATAACCATCTGAGTCGCATGGCCGTCTGAACCATATAGGCTCTTTGCCACGTCATTATGCCATGCGTACAAATCCTTTTAGGGCAGGATCCCAAGAGCTTAGTCTTTAATTGGCTAGATAGCCGAAGAGTCGATCACGTTGTACGAGGTGTCGGTCCGTGGTCCTCTTTGTCTATAAATAGAAGGGTATTTGGATGGTCTTCTCTCTTAGACTCTTCTTGACTCAGATTCCTGTCTTGTTTTCTTTCTCTGATCATCAGACAATGATGGCACCCAGGGCTTCTAAAGCTATGAAGAAGGCTGTGTCAAAGAGCAAGAAATCGGCTTCGTCCTCGACTGTCGCGCCCCCCGTTCATCTTGACGTTCATATTGCCATCGAAGGTAAGAATTATGTAGATGATTGAGTACTTTGAAGCCCTAACAGAGCCTACTTTGCTGCATGCTTCGTGCACAAGCCTTTGACGCGAACTTCTTAAACTACATGGTCCGCACAGACGTCCTATGACTGAGCTGCATGGGGGTATACCCCATGTCCGAGCCGCATGAGAGTTGTCTTAAACGAGCCGCATGAACCTTTCTGAATGTCTTCTGACTGTTTTCATTTTCTTCGTCTTTGGTTCTTGCAGTATCTCCACCGAATGCTGAGATTGCAGTGTCAGAGGAGCCGCAGCCTCCTATCATCAACCGGGGGTCTTTCTCTGTTAAGGAGGAGGCGATGAAAGAAGAACCGGAGCCTGAGGGGGATGGCAACCCTCCAAATATCAAAACTGCTGAAGGTGGTAGCACTGGGAATTCTGATTCTCCTATTCTGGACAAGGATCTTCCTCAATTGCATCCTTCATATATGAGGTGGTTGAGGGAATGGTATACGCGCTTCTGCAACTATGATTTAGAGGCTTCTCGTAGATGTCTATCTTTTGTCTGTAGTCTTTATTTTGTGTCGCTTTTCTTCTTGTCTGCATGAGGAACCTCTTTGACTTGCTTGTAGTCGTGTGGATGTAACCGATTTCTGAATGAATGAAATATATTTGCTTCAATCTTTTGCTTTGTAATAGTCCTCTTATTGAGACATTTTGTGTGGACCCATAGCACCTAACGTACCCTGGTTTTGGATACGGACAACAAGTTAAAAAAGAACCAATATACTTACTCAGAGGCTATGAGGACATGGCAAGCATGAAGGTTTCTTCGACGGAGCCTTCCCACTCAGAGGTAATGAGGACATGGCAGGAGTGGGCTCAATGAAGGAGGGTACATAGAACGACTCAGAGGTAATGAGGACATGGAAGTTCTATGTAGAGGGGTGATTTGTTTTTGACAGAAGTGAAACGACTCAGAGGTAATGAGGACATGGCCGTTTTAGAAATTTGTGGATCGGTTACCCTTTTTATGTACTGGGAGTGCGGGTAGTAGATCATGAGGGAGGATCTCTTCCAGGAAAAAAGTTCAGAGGTATGGTCATACATGACTTACTATCTAAAAGAGTGACCGAAATGTGAGTTCAGAGGCACCTGCGGGTACATAACTCGATAGTCTGAAATGTTGTGAAAATGAGTTCAGCGGCACCAGCGGGTACATGACTCGATGATCTTGGAATAAGTGGTTGTGAGTTCAGCGGCACCAGCGGGTACATGACTCAATGATCTGGGATGAGTGGTTGTGAGTTCAGCGGCACCAGCGGGTACATGACTCAATAATCTAGAATGTTGTGAAAGGGAGTTCAGCGGCACCAGCGGGTACATGACTCAATAATCTGGAATGTTATGGTTGTGAGTTCAGCGGCACCAGCGGGTACATAACTCAATGATCTGGAAAATGTCGTTTAGATATAATATTTCTTCAGGAACTTGCTGTTGACGGGCAACATGAGCAAGTCTCCATTTTGTTTTACGAGGCGATAAGCACCGTTGGAAAATACAGCCTCGATGATAAATGGACCTTCCCATTTTGGCTGGAACTTGCCGGTGGTCTTGTGAGTCATGACCATCGGCCTCCGGACTGCCAGAACGAGATCGCCCACTTTGAACGTTCTGATTTTAACCTTCTTGTTGAAGGCTCCAGAGATGCGTGCCTGGTATAGTTCGATCCTTTGCTGAGCCAGGAGGCGCTTTTCATCTAAGGCCTCCAACTCTTGTAGTCGGCGTCGGTAGTTATCATTCGTCGTCAATTGATAAGTGAGGGCGACGCGGATTGAGGGTATTTGAGTCTCCAATGAAAGAACTGCCTCACTCCCGTACACCAGGGAGAATGGTGTGTTCCCTGTGGCCGTTCGGACCGTGGTACGGTACGCCCATAGGCATTCACCAAGCTTCTCGTTCCAGTCGCATTTGTTAGACGACACGAACTTCTTGAGTAACTTGATGATGGTTTTGTTGAAGGCTTCTGCCAACCCATTTGTTGCTGGATTGTATAACGTCGAAGCAAAATTCTGGATGCGGTGCTTGTCGCAGAACCGATAGAAGGCGTGGCTTGCAAACTGCGGACCATTATCGTAGATGATCCTCCGGGGCAGTCCAAAGCGATAGATGACGTGATGCTTAAGGAAGCTGATCACGTTTGAAGTCTTGACTTCTGCAAGCGGGACAGCTTCCGCCCATTTGGAGAAGTAATCTGTAATTACGAGTATGAAGCGATGTCCTCGGAAGGAAGGTGGAGTAATTGGACCAATGATATCCATTCTCCATGCTTCGAATGGCCAAGACGCCACTGTCGGATGTAGAAATTTGGATGGCTGGTGGATGAAGTCCGCGTAGACTTGGCAGGCTTTGTACTTTTTTGTATAGTCTATCGCATCTGTAACCATCGTGGGCCAATAGTAGCCCATTCGGCGAAGACGGTCTTGCAATTTAGGGCCAGGCTGATGGGCCCCGCAAATACCGTCATGAGCTTCTCCTACGGCTTCTTTGGCTTCTGCGTTTGACAGACACCGAAGCAATAATCCATTATAGGATCGGCGATACAGCATTTTTGTCTCCGTATCGTAGAAGAATCTGAGAGAACGCCGTCTGATGGAGGTGGCTTCCTTTGGGTTCTCGGGCAGGATATCGTAGACGACGAAGTCAATGAATGGTTGTCTCCAATCCGGGGCATCGTCGATCGTCTGGGCGGAATAACTCACCACGAATTGAACGTTGTTCTTGGGGCAGACCAGTTCGTGGCCTATCACATCTACCGATTGATGAGTATGATTTGGCACTGCTAGGGAAGCAGCCAGGCCTGCTAAGGCATCGGCTTCGATATTTCGGAGTCTGGAAACGTGCTCGATGAAGAACCCTTCAAACGACGAGATGATGTCGATCACTATTTGGTGATAGGGGATCATGTCTTCGTGGCGGACTTCGTATGAGCCCCGGATCTGATTGACGATTAACTGAGAATCGCCGTATGCTTCAAGATATTCTTCCCCCAGCTCCCTTGCAAGTTGGAGGCCAATGACCAAAGCATTGTACTCGGCCACATTGTTAGAGCAGGGTTCTGTGAGAGAATAAGTGCGGTTGATTACCAATCCGGAAGGAGAAACCAGCACCACCCCGGCTCCGATGACGATGTTGCCCTTGGGTCCAGTTCTCGAAGCGTCGTCGAAGAATATTCGCCATATATCATCGTGAGAGGTTGCATGCGAGTTGGTGACCTCATCTGAGATTTTTTCATATATTCGGGAAGACTCCGAACCTGGGTGGGCTGCCAAAAAGTCTGCTAGGGCTTGACCCTTAACAGCCTTTTACGGGACGAAGATCATATGATAGGGGGACAGCAATATTGCCTATGTAGCGAGGCGAGAGCTGAGTGCTCCTAGTTTAGTCATGAGAACCCTAAGAGGGTTGACTCATGAGATCACATGTATTGTTTGTCCAGTAACATAGTGCCGCGTCTTCTGAATGGCGAACACCAGGGCGAGTCATTCCTTCTCCACAGCGGTGTATCGGTGCTCTGGCCCAATCATCATCCGACTGAGGTAATATATAGCTTGCTCATGACCTGTATCGTTGTTTTGTGCCAGCAAAGCCCCGAGGGAATGTTTTATTGCTCGTACGTAGAGCAGGAATGGTTTTCCAGCAACCGGGGCCACCAGGACTGGAGGGTTCGACAAATATTCTTTGATGCTGTCGAAGGCCTGCTGACATTCTTCGTCCCCTACGAATGAGACGCCTTTCTTCATGAGATGGGTAAATGGTCGACATCGCCCGGAGAGGTTAGAAATGAACCTCCTGATGTAAGCTAGTCTTCCTTGAAGGCCTCTGAGTTCGCAGAGATTTCTCGGGGGACCCATCTCCATGATTGCCTTTGTTTTCTCAGGGTCTACATGGATACCCTGGGCGGTGATAATGAAACCCAAGAATTTCCCGCTGGATACGCCCAGGAAGGACTTCGTAGGGTTCATTTTCAAATTGTGCGCTCGTATCAGGTCGAATACCATCCTCAGATCCTGTAGATGGTCTCCCTTACAGCGACTCTTGACGGCGATGTCATCAATATAGCACTCTACCGTCTTGCGTAGGTGGTCTCTGAAGATGATACTCATGGCTCTTTGATATGTGGCACCGGTATTCTTCAAACCGGAAGGCATGACTGTGTAACAATATGTGCCAATCGGTATTCGGAATGATGTATGCTTTTCGTCATCAGGAGACATCTTGATTTGGTTGTACCCCAAGAAACCATCCATGAATGACATACGTTCGAAGCCGCAGGTGTTGTCAATCATGATGTCTGTGATAGGGAGAGGGAATTCATCTTTGGAGCATGCCTCGTTCAGATTGCGGAAGTCGATGCAGATTCGAATCTTTCTATTCTTCTTGAGGACGGGTAGTATATTGGCGACCCAGTCAGGATGTCGCTCCTCATGAATGAAGCCGCTGGCTATCAGTTTGTTGACTTTGGCTTCGATCGCATCCATGATGCTCGGGCGGAAGCGTCGCTGTTGTTGCTTGACTGGCTTTGCATCCGGCCGAATGTTGAGCTTGTGAAGAGCAATATCGAGATTTAACCCCGACATGTCTTCATAGCTCCAAGCGAACACATTAATGTGTTCTTTGATAAGTTCTAACATCGATTCTCGCTCTTCGTCTGTTAGGCTTTTACTGACGAAGATTGGTTTTGGAGAAGATTTGCTGCCGAGGTCGACCTGCATAACCTCATCTCCAGTAGAAGGTTCTCTCAGTTCGAACCGCTTTTCCCATTGTGCATCCAACTGTTGGGCCCACGGCTCTAGCTCAAAGATTTCAGGGATGTCTTCGTCTTCTTCATAAGCGTCGGCGAATGCCATGTTGACTGACAAGACTTGTCTGAATACATCTCTGATGCTGGTATCTGAGTCAGAAGTTGGTGACCCGGTCGAATGTGAATGCCAGTCATATTCTTCATCTGAACTCTCAGGGGTCGTCGTGGGTGTAACATAGCCTAACCCACATCGAGTCTTGCTATAGTAGTCCCGCAGTTTGTCAGCCGGGACTGGTGACTTCAAAGGTAATCGTCGTCCAGTACCGTAGTTCAAGCCTGGCATCGTCTCCAGATTATACCCCTATTTTTGCATAAGATATTTGGATTGGGGGCTATAAAGATACAGAGGCAGTCTTCCGGCATCTGACCCAAGGACGACTTCTTCTATGGTGAAGGGATGCGGATCGTCCTTCTGGCCGAAGATGATTGGATGGTACCCTCCCTCGATTATGCGGTAAGCGTCTTCTACCGGAGTAAGCTGGATCACGGTGTACACATCTGTCACCTGTGTGTGTAGGTGAGTGCCTATACCGTGTTCCATAGCATACATTGTACAAAGCTTATTAAGCTCGAGGTAGTTCAAAGATAGCCCTTTATTGATGAAGTAAGGTATCTTTTCTAGGGATTACATCATCTGCGAAGGGAACATCAGTGTGGGCAGCCATATACTTGGCTAGCTCCAGTTCCTCTTCGGCTACCCTCTGTATAAATAAAGACTGAGAGGACGACCTGGGCAGCTTGATCGTCAAAGGTTCAGCTGGTGGAGCAGAACGGGGAGTTGTTGGCAGACTAGCGACCCCCAGTTTGGTACTCGATGCTGGGCGGGGAGTGGTTGGTTCGCTAGAGGTCTCCGACCTTGCATCGGGGTGACGACCCTTCTTAGGAAGGCGTATTGTCACTAGCTTGTCGGAGGAATTGAGCTTTTCCGTTTGCGGCTGGCCAACTCTCGGCAGCCTGATTGTCAATGGCTTCGTTGTGGGTCTTGACACTTGGCCAGACCTTGGCAGCCGGATTATCATCTGCTCTTCTTGTGCCGAGAGGCTGATTGCGTCCTTACGCAGAGTGGCTGTAAGGGGTACGGACCTGCCAGGTTTGCGAGCTTGGAGGTGGATCGTCAGAGGTTCTTCTGATCCTAAGGCTGTCTCGGTACGAGCTTGCACATCTCCTTCATCAAGGTGCCTCTTCGACTTTTCGTATAGGTAGAAGTCTGAGTAGTAGAATTCGACCCCTTTGAAGGGATCGATATCAGCAAATTCCGTCCTCACGAAGCCGTGTTTGTCGACGTATTTGAAGCACTGGTGCAGCATGGAAGGCAAAATTATATAATCGTGTATCCACGGGCGCCCCAAGAGGATGTTGTAAGAAGTGTCTGCATCTATGACGTAGCAGGTGACTTCTGATTGGAGATCGCCAATCTGACACTTCAGACGAATCTTCCCAATTGGGTAGCTCCTTCCTGAATTGAAACCACTGATGGCGGTGCTTGTAGGCGTCAGGCGATGCATTGGGATGCGGAGATGATGTAACAGACCCTTCGGGATAATGCTTATGGAAGAGCCAGGATCGATGTGCATCCGATCCACCTTTACGTCGCCGATATATCCAGTGTAGTATAACGGGCGATCGTGTAGGTTGGTTTTGATGAGCATGTCCTGCGGAGTGAAGACGATGTTGGGCATCACTCCCGTACAAGCGCTGTCTTAGAGATCCGCAGGCGGGCTCTCTTCTGTGAGGTTGACCTGAGCCAGATAGGCGTCGGCATTTTGGAGTGCATCGCTCAAAGCCGCGCGAACATCCTTTGAGAGTCTCAGGAGCTCGTATAATGACAATTTGGCCGGTGTGTTGGCCAATTGTGCCAAGATGTCGAAGTTGTAGGGCCTCTCCAGCCCCTGCGGTGTCTCTTTTCGGAGGGATTTGCCAAAGCGAGTCTCCTTCGGCCTAGGCTTGTCGGTCGTCGGAGGCTGAGCTGGTCCCGTAGTGTCAGTTGTAGTGGGCTGATGATCTTCAGCCGAGTTGTCAGCCGCAGGTTGGGATTGTGCCCCATACCGAGTGACGACGGCTGTAGTTTCTTCGATATCTGTCGAGATTGTGCGACAGGACCTGACTTTTCCACTCTTCTTCTTGCCAATGGAAGATGGCGTGGGCTGAGTCACTTCATATACCAAGTCTGGATAGACCCACATGACCTCCCCTCATGATGTGGTAAGAGGTACTAGACCAGCAACCTGATCTCGGGGAGGTAGAAGATTAGCAATCTCCATTATCGCTAGAGGGATGGGGACCACACCGTCTTAGGTTTCCGTCGGGGGGAAGCTACCGAATTGTACCGATACCATATTGGCTGCCACGGTTACCTCTTCGAAATCGATGGCCAGAGCGTTCGAATCGATGAGGTTTTGGATGTACCATTTTAGCTGGTAGCAGTCGTGTGTAGCATGATGGACGTAGCGGTGATAATGGCAGTACTTTGGGTTCTCCATCTCAGTCGGCCGCGGTTCCCGTCTTGGTGGAGGAAGCTGAATTCTGTCTCCTTGTATGAGCATGTCCAAGATGGGTTTGACGTGACCGTCTTCGAAGGAATAAGTGATTTTCGGCCATTGTTTGTCTGCCGGCTTTGGCTCAGGCTTCTGTGCTGTGTCGACCACCATAGCCTACTTGCCCTTGTTGTCCCAATTGTTGGAGGAGCTACCCCCATTGTTGGTGTTGGTGTTGGGACGTCTGATCTTGTCCTCTCCCTCTGAGATGTGCAATTCCAGTTGGCGAGCCTTCTTTAGTCGTTCTTCGGCGCTTGTGGCACTAATGATAAACGTCTTCCAATCCTTGAATTGACTTTCGCCCATCCAGAGACTGATTGTTGAAAGCAGTCTCTTTTGGCAAATTTCAATCAAGGAGGAATCTGGATTTCCAGACGGCAGCTTCATTGCGGTTTGGCGAAACCGCTCAATGTAGTTCCTCGTGAGCTCTTTCTTCCCTTGGACGATGTCCATAAGAGTGGACATTGTGATGTCCTGCCCTACTTCGTAGAATCTCTCCAAGAATATGTGCTTGAAGCCGACGAAGGAGTGGATGCAGTTGTCCGGCAAATTGCGGTACCAGTCGAAGGCGACCCCTTCCAATGCCCCGATGAATAGTTGTGTGAGAATGGCATCGTCATGGGCCAGATGGTCGGTGGTAACCTCGAAGTAAGTGATGTACCGACTTGCTGAGGTCTTGCCATCATAAGGATTGATATTGAATGGCTTATATCTTGGTGGGAATGGAACATCCCTCCAGGCAGCAGGGTATGGTTGCCGTATTCTGAGGTCTTGAGAATTTTCTCGAGCGTGAAACATGGCTCGAAGCTCCTGGACCTCTCTTCTCGCTTCGTGGGCCTCATCTACGGCGGTGGGGGCCGTTACTTCAGGCGGATTGTTGCCCGGGTTTGGTGCTGCTGAATTCGAGTCCGCATTGACCGCGGGACCTGCGCTTGTTTGGCCAGGCGTCCCTCCTTGTAGAGTTGGAAGGACTGCTTTAATCTCGTCCACGGACTTGACCAAGGCGAGCAATATGGCTTCGAGGGTGTCGATGTGTTGGCGATCACTGGAGCCACCTTGGCTGCTGTCTGTCATGAACACTGTCTTTACATGAGGAGAGATAGACGGAGCGGTGGAGAAAGCGCCCTCTGAGTCATACCCCTGTAGTGAGAAGTCGTTGGGGTATGTGGGAATGTACTCCTCTGGTTCGGACTCAGAAGGAACAGTAGCCCCAGTCTCCGAGTTTGCCTCGTCTTGGGAGTTATGGACGTCCTCGGGGACGTCGGTGTTTGCTGCATCTGATGGGAGAGTTGTTTCCTCCGGCTCGTCTTCTTGGAACATCGGATTGTCATGGAGGTTCGGAGAAGTGCTACCTCAAGTCCCAGCAACCCCCAGTGGTGTGGACGAAGAATCTCCTACTGTAGCAGATTTCGTCTTAGAATGGGTACCTTAGAAAACTCCGGCGGTGGGCACCCGCTTAGACGACTGTCTCTTAGTCATAGTGGTTGATATCTTCGGGCTAGGAGCACTGGTCTTCTTCCCTCTCCCATCGGCGGGGACTTTCTGAACAGAGTTGCAGGAGACGACGGAAAGTGCTTCGTCTTCGGAAGATGGCTGTTGCAGTCTTTGAAAGACGGACTGTCGGTCTTTTTGTACTGTCGCGTTATTACAGCAACAGTTGACGATGACTTAGGTGCAGTGACATCCGTAGGAGGACTCTTTGCACCCCTATGCATCTTCTCTTTCCTTGCGTTTGTGGAGGATGGCCTCACGCAAGTCAGATGGGTCGGGATCGACCATGTTTGCTCCCTGGATTTCGGAAGACTTTTGAGAACCTCTTTGTCTATTTACCGCCGGGGGCTGGACTCGAGTGGTTCTGTACAACTTTCCATCTGAGGCCCGCATAACGGTATGCGGGACGCTCGGATGGTCAGAGACCGGATCAGCGGACCGAACTTGCCAAGCTCGCGCTGCCTTAGACTTCTTCACTCTAGTGCATAAGGGCACATAGTAGGAAGAGTCTAAGTGATGCTGGAGAGAGTCAGACATATCTTCTTTGGAGCACAAGAGATAAAGACCATAAGATAGGCGGTCGAAGACAGAGCCACGCGGGGTAGGCGTTATGCGGCTGTCATCAACAATCTTCACGCGACTGGTAAACGTAGCCGCATAGGCTTTCTTCATGCGGCTGGAAGTCTCAGCCGCATGAGTTTTCTTTATGCGGCTGTTTGCCATGAAATATAAAAGAGCAAAACAATTATCGGAGGACTGGACTTTTACTTCATGTTACAAACTCGCTTGTACAAAGAAAGCCTAGGAACGAAAACCTAGGTACAGCAGTCTAAGTACAAATGTTTATTTTAGATTCTGGGGGGTGACGATAGAGGCTCGGGAAAGCAACGGCAGCTCTGCCTTACTCCTTGGACGATAGGTATGCAGCCTTGGCTCCAGAAGATTATTTGGCGTTGAAGAAATGCTCTCTTTGCTCTCTCTCTGCTTTTTCTCTCTAAGTATTCTGGTGCTCTCTGATCTCGAAAAAGGGTCTTCCTTTTCACAAGGGAATGGCACCTTGCTATTTATAAGAAGGGAATGCTATCATTAGGGTTTACAATGATTGTCCCTTAAAGTGGGGGCGGCCTGTTGATTGATCAATCTGGGCCATTAGTTTTGAGTGTAATAAATATGGGCCATTAATATAGATTGTGCCAAATCCTCTCAGTAATTAATGTTGTTTGGAATAAATCTCCCTTATGACGATCCGCTGATGTCTGCGAATCTGAATGAATAAGTTTAATTCATTCTCCTGCCACGTGTCCCAGATTATTAGGATTTGACCCAATCTTTGATTGCAGTAAATCTGGGAAGTTGATTGGCTTTATGACACGTGTCCTGGGAGCCACTGAAGGATCTGAGCCGCATGAGGATCGAGCCGCATAAACTCGGCCACGTGTCAAGGCTGTTGGGGAGTGGCCCCCGAACCTTCGAATCACATGATAATCTGGACCGCATGGACGTAGGTGGCCGCATAATGGGTAACCCCTTCGTGAGCCGCATGGAGATGGTCCTCGTTAGCCGCATGGGGGAGCGTCTGCTTGAGCCGTATAGGGCTGTTTCGATCTGGGCTGCATAGGGCAACTTCGGCCAGAGCCGCATGGGGGGTCTCCGTTCGAGCCGCATATGACTATCCACGTGCCTAGGCTGCATGGCATTTTCTGGATCTCGAGGGATTATGTCAGATATCTCCTTCGTTTTCCTAGGAGTCTGTCATTATAACAGAGTTATAATTACATCTTTGTGTCAGGGCTGTCGTCTTGTCAGAGCTGTCAGCCGTCAAGACAATTAATGTAGTAAGGGAAGAGTTGTTTGTATGCTACGTGGCACCCCTCTGAGCCGCATGGAATGTATCAGGCTGCATAGTTCCTTGTGCCGTATGAATCTCTGAGCCGCATGGGCTTTCTGAGCCGTATGGGGTTTCCTGGCCGCATGGATCTTTCTTTATTATTTTCCATGCTTCTACAACGGCTGGATAACCTGACCGTATAGACTTTCTTCTTGCGGTTGGCAGATTAATCCGCATGAGCCTCCTGCATGTGGTTGGCAGATTTGGCCACAGGAGTGTTCGGCTTCTTCTTGGGGTTCATAGAGTCGCTCTTTGTCCCTACAAGTCCAGCATCGTAGTGCTTTCCTCTGCCGGACTTGGGGACAGCAGAGTCCTCTATGGCTCGAAGTGGAGCCGTATGAGAGTCGCCATCGCCGTCTTGGGTAGCAGAGAATACCCCGTCCAGAGCTTCTGGAGGAGCAAATAATTTTGGCCTCCACTCGCAGCGAGCTTTCTTTGTGCGGGTTCGCTTCTGGACCGGGCCAGCACTTCCTTCAGAGAGCATTTCTTCAAACGCCTGTTGGTCGAAGCGGACGACCATCTTCTGTTGCATGGAGCCAAGTTTGGCTGCATCCGATTGCGTCACCAACTCCTCAGCCGTGGAGAAGTTTGACCCCAGCAGAGTTGCCATCGTGTTTGCCATAAAATATAAAAGATCAGAATAATTATCGGAGGACTGGACTTTTACTTCACGTTACAAACTCGCTTGTACAAAGAAAGCCTAGGGACTAAAACCTAGGTACAGCAATCTAAATATAATTGTTTATTTTAGATTCTAGGGGATAACGGTAGAGGCTCGGAAAAGCGACGGCAGCTCTGTCTTACTCCTTGGACGATCGGTATGCAGCCTTGGCTCCAGAAGATTGCCTGCCGTTGAAGAAATGCTCTCTTTGCTCTCTCTCTGCTCTTTCTCTCCAAGTATTCTGGTGCTCTCTGATCTCGAAAAAGGGTCTCCTTCGCAAGGGAATGGCACCTTGCTATTTATAATAAGGGAATGCTATCATTAGGGTTTACAATGATTGTCCCTTAAAGTGGCGGCGGCCTGTTGATTGATCAATCTGGGCCATTAGTTTTAAGTGTAATGAATCTGGGCCATTAATGTAGATTGTGCCAAATCCTCTCAGTAATTAATGCTGTTTGGAATAAATCTCCCTTATGACGATCCGCTGATGTCTGCGAATTTGAATGAATAAGTTTAATTCATTCTCCTGCCACGTGTCCCAGATTATTTGGATTTGACCCAATCTTTGATTGCAATAAATCTGGGAAATTGATTGGCTTTATGACACGTATCCTAGGAGCCACTGAGGGGATCTGAGCCGCATGAGGATTGAGCCGCATAAGCCCGGCCACGTGTCAAGGCTGTTGGGGAGTAGCCCCCGAACCTTCGAGTCACATGATAATCTGGACCGCATGGACATAAGTGGCCACATAACGGGTAACTCCTTTGTGAGCCGCATGGAGATGGTCCTCATGAGCCGCATAGGGGAGTGTCTGCTTGAGCCGCATAGGGCTATTTCGATCTGGGCCGCATAGGGTAACTTCGGCCTGAGGCGCATGGGGGGTCCCCGCTCGAGCCGCATATGACTGTCCACGTGCCTAGGCTGCGTGGCATTTTCTGGATCTCGGGGGATCTTGTCAGAGATTTTCTTTGTTTCCCTAGGAGTCTGTCATTTTGACAGAGTCATAATTACATCTTTGTGTCAGGGCTGTCTTCTTGTCAGAGCTGTCAGCCGTCAAGGCAATTAATGCAGTAAGGGAAGAGTTGTTTGTATGCTACGTGGCACCTCTCTGAGCCGCATGGAGATCACAGAGCCGCATAGACGCGTTGAGCCGCATGGGTCCTCTGAGCCGCATGGGCTTTCTAAGCCGCATGGGGTTTCCTGGCCGCATGGCTCTTTCTTTATTATTTTCTATGCTTCTACAGTAGTGTTTCTACAGCTTCAGGGCGAATATAACTACTGCCAACTCTAAGTCGTGGGTGGGGTAATTCTTTTCATGAGGTCGCAGCTGTCTAGACGCATATGCTATCACCTTCTTGTTCTGCTCTAAAACACATCCCAAGCCCTTTCCTAAAGCATCGCTATAGATGGAAAAACTGTCGGAACCGGATGGCAACGTCAATATAGGAGCTGTCGTCAGCCTCTTCTTCAGCTCATCGAACGCAGCCTGGTAGTCCTCTGTCCATACGAACTCCACGTCCTTCCGAGTGAGCCTAGTCATCGGCTCTGCAATCCGTACAAAGTCCTGTACGAACTTCCGGTAGTACCCCGCCAATCCCAAGAAGCTTCGAATCTCAGCCACAGAAGTCGGAGTAGTCAATGACTCAACAGCAGCAATCTTCTTCGGGTCAACGGATATACCGTCTCTGGTCACCACATGTCCAAGGAATTCCACTTTGTCAAGGAAAAACTCGTACTTTGAAAGCTTCCCATAGATCTTCTCCTTCCTGAGGGTCTCTAGCACGATTCTCAGGTGCTCTTCGTGCTCTTCCGGCGACTTGGAATAGATAAGAATGTCGTCGATGAAGACCACTACGAACTTGTCAATGTACGGATGGAATACCTTGTTCATCAAATTTATGAAGACTGCCGGAACATTGGTCAACCCAAACGGCATCACCATGAATTCCTACTGGCCGTACTTGGTCTGGAAAGCCGTCTTCGGAATATCTTCTTTCTTCACTTTCACTTGGTGGTACCCCGACCTCAAGTCGATCTTCGAGAACATCCGTGCACCGCTCAACTGATCGAAAAGATCGTCAATTCTAGATAACGGGTATTTGTTCTTGATCGTCTTGCTATTCAAGGTCCGATAGCCGATACACATCCGCACTGTCCCGTCCTTCTTCGGCACAAACAACACCGGTGCACCCCAAGGCGACGAACTCGATCTAATGAACCCCTTCTCCAGTAGCTCGTCGAACTGCTTCTTCAACTCCACAGCCTCCTTATTGTTGATTATGTATACTCGCTACGACTCTGGCTCCGTGTCTGGCACAAGATCAATGGAGAACTCAACGTCTCTGTCTAGCGGCAGCCCTGGCAGCTCCTCTAGGAATACGTCGAGAAATTCTACAATAATGGGATGAGGTAGCTCCTTCTCTGCTACAATAGTCCCACAAAGAGTGTCGCCACGCTGCTCCACTGTTCCTCTAGCGAACTCGAACACGGCCTCCCCGGTGGACTAAACACCACACACCTGCGGTGAAAATTAATGCTGGCAAAGTGTTTACTTAACCAGTCCATGCCGAGCACTATGTTAAAGCTCGGAAGTGGCATTATGAGTAAACTAGCGCACATTTCCTAGCCTCCTATGGTAATGCGGTGACCGACGCAAACATCCTTCACTAAGATGATGCCTCCGCCAGTCTTGATTTTATAGGTGCAGTCTAGAGGCTCAGATACAATACTATGTCTAAAGATAATAAAAGCTGCAGATATGAAGCTGTGACTGGCCCCAGAATCGAATAAAGCAATAGCTGAAAAAGACTCAAGGAGAACATAAACGAATAAAAAAACTGCTGCTACAATTGCTCGTTGTGCACGACGTTTAGACGACCGGTCGATGACTCTGGGCGGTGCTAAGGAGTCGAGGTGGCCGCCTAGGGTTTGGAGGAGGTAGATGGGTGTTCCCAAGTTTGAAGGGTTAGGGTTTTGGTCGATCTCCTTGTCTATTTCTCGATCGATTATATAGGCAAGGTTTCGGGTCTCTTCCCCCTTTTGGGCTCGGGTATACGTTGGTGTAGAAGCATGGAAAATATTACTTTTAGTCCCACATCGGAAAGGAGAAGAAGAAAGGGCTCACTCCATTCTATAAATAGAGCCCCCTTGCCTCCTTTGAAAAGGGCACCAACTTCCCTTCCCTCCCTCCAACTTTGACTCTTCCTACTACGCACCTTCTGATGCTAAGTCGAAGAAGTCTAGGGCAGTGCAGGCTCAACAAGCCCAGTCAACTGTCCAAGTTGCTGACCGTCTGCGGACACCATTAACTGTTGTACGGGCTCCTGATGGAAAGTAATTCAGAACCACCCGCGTCCAATCCCACATACGGAACGGACAGGGTGGGTCTCAGAAGTCTTCCTATAACGATCGAGCATAGTACTTTACTAGCCTCAGATCAGGAAGCAAATATGATGGTCCCAAAAGTCTTCCTACAACGATCGAGAGCAGTACTTTACTAGCCTCAGATCAGGAAGCAAATATGATGGTCCCAAAAGTCTTCCTACAACGATCGAGAGCAAGTGCTTTTACTAGCCTTAGATCATGAAGCAAATATGATACCTACGCACCCGGGCACTCGGGATACCCGGGCCCACAAAACGGATGCAAAGGTAGATCAATCTTCTCTCAACCTGCGAGAGGTGGTCATTCACAAACGCAAGGAGAGAGAAGCAACCTTGATGTGTGAGGAGCTCTTTCCAGGATATTACTGCACCCAAGCTGCCATCAACTACTGCTGCCACAAGATAGTGGCTCCACTATCAAGGCAGTCAGTGTTCCAGCGACTGCGACCTACTGCGCCTTTCCAACATTATCTCGAAAATATGATACCAATTGAAGATGTTATAATGGTCTGCTCTCAACTAGATGCATTGCTCAGATGTCTCAGTCAGGCGCATCATCTCAGTCAAGCGCATCACAATCTTCTGAAGGAGTCTACCGTAAAATCTTCTTCGAACAAGGAGATCAGTCAAGAGGAAGACAAACGAAACTCTCTCAAATCGTTACATTCGGTACAACACCTTCTCCAAGGGCCCCTATACCCATCCAACAAGAAGATATCCTTCATACGGCTTGGTCATAAAATATTCCTCATGTGGCTCGGTCATGAGACATTCCTCATGCGACTCGGTCATAAGACATTCCTTATGCGGCTCGGTCATGAGACATTCCTCATGCGACTCGGTCATGAGACGTCCTTCACGCGGCTCGATCATGATAAATTCCTCATGCGGCTCGGTCATGAGATGTCCTTCATACGGCTAGGTCACGAGACACTCCCTCATGCGGCTCGGTCATGAGACGTCCTTCATGCAGCTCGGTCATGAGACATTCCTTCATGCGGCTCGATCATGAGACATTCTTTCATGCTGCTCAACCATGAGACATTCCTCATGCGGCTCGGCCAGGAGACAGCCTTCATACGGCTAGCCACAGAAGATTAGTTGATGCACGTGACATGTTGACCAGTTCTCAACTGCTCAGATTTGCTACAACGACAAATCACAACAAATCCTAACAAATTCCCAGCTATTAGTCACAGACCATGTCTCGAGGCATGATTACGGCCATGTGTCCCGAGGATTTGACACGTGGTCATCTATGCGGCTCAAAATATCCTTCATCCCGAAATCACTCTAAATAGTAGGGTGCCACACCCCTGCAAGATGGTTGGCAATCCAAGGCTGGCAACCTTCAAGAAAGTAATTTCCTCAAGATCTAAAGACTGTGTCAGATAGTCCACGGAGTAAGGCAGAGTTGATAGCACTTTCCCGAGCCTCCACCGTCACCCCCCAGAATCAAAACTAAACAATTGTACTTAGATTATTTCCTAGGATTTCTTTCTAGGCTTTTCTTTTTACAAGAGAGTTTGCAGTCAATTTCAGTGTTCTGTAATACCTGTCTTTGATATTTTTATGACAAACACGATAGCGACTCTGCTGGGGGCGTCCTTCTCTTCCGATGAGAAGCTGGTGACACAATCTAACGCGTCCAAGATCGTCTCTACGCAGTAAATGCTTGTGGTTCGTTTTGACCAACAAGCCTTCAAAGAAATACTGTCTGAAGGGAGCGCCAGCCCGTCTTAGAAACGAGCCAACCCAAAGAGGACTCGCAAGACGTCGGTGTGCAAAACTGTTGCCCCCAACCAAGTTCTCGAAGAAGCTCCTTCTGCAGCCCAAGACGGTGACCAGAACTCTCCTGCGACTTTGTTTCCGACCGTAGAGGACCCCACTGTCCCCAAATCCAGCAAAGGAAAATACTACGATGCTAATTTTTTGGGGCACAAGGGAAATCTATACCGACAAAGAAGAAACCATATAGGAGAGATCGACAGTCTGTCCATGCGGCAGCCAACTCTGGCCGCAGGAAGACAACTCATGTGGCAGCCAACTCTGGCCGCAGAAAGATGGTCCATGCGGCAGCCAGCTCTAGCCGCAAAATAATGGTCCATGCGACAGCCAATCCTGGCCTCAGACAGGATGTCTTTGTGGCCCTGTCAGAAGCTCCATGATCGACCGCCTCTCATGCGGGCCCGACGCCATGCGGCCCATTGAGAATATAGGATGTACCAATTTGGTCTCTTTTTACCATGCACCTTCGGGTGCTAAGTCAAAAAAGTCTATGGCAGTACGGTCCCAACCAGCCCAGTCAGCTGTCCAAGTTGTTTATTGTCAGCGGGCCCCGTTGACTGTTACATGGGCTTCTGACGGAAAGTTGTACAGAACCACCCGCGTCCAGTCCCCTAGGGCTAACGAACAGGGTGGTTCTTTAAAGTCTCCCTCCAAAGATCCAGAGCAAGTGCTTTTACCAGTCATGGATTAGGGAGCAAACATGATGCCTAAGCACCCGTACGCTCGGGATACCCGAGTTCACAAGTTTGGTGTAAAGGTAGAGCAGCTTGCTACCAACTTACGTGACATGATTACTCACAAACGTAAGACGTCAGTGATGGCATGCAATGAGTCCCTCTCGAGGCGTCGTTGCACCCAAGTCATCAACTGCTGCTGCAACAAATTAGTAGCACCTGAAGATCGACAGTCAGTTTTCCAATGACTGCAGCAGCCAGCAGCTGTCCGACAACAACTCAGAAAATAGGTACAAATTTTGGGAGACGAGGGGTTTTCTCTCGCTTCCTGTAATTCAGCTCAGAAGGTTCGCAAGGGAGGAAAGAAGATAGGCTCTGCCCGGCGATCTCGGCCAGTATTGCGAGGAGACCCTAATCTGGAGGGTTCCCACCGACAACCACAGGGGATGTCTATTTAGGCACTAATTCCAAAAGGAAGCTTCCAGTACCCGGGGGTGCATCTTCGGCCTCTTTGAGAGTAGATGAAGCTGGGGGTAGCAGTCCCCTCAATATATGCGACAACCCGGTGTACTAAGAGCACACATAGTGGGTAGAGATCCCCAGAACTATGCAACAAACTTGGATTTCCCTGAGGGCCACCATCCTCACCAAGACGATGCGGCTTCCTGCACAGTGGGTAGCACCCCTTTCAAGTCAGAGGAAGATGATATTCCGATATTTTCTGACGATTTCTCTATACATGGGTACGGTACAGAGAGTACCTTTGCCACAATCCCTTCCACCTCTACCCACGTGAGGACAGTCTTTATGGATGATGATGATCATGAAGTGCCTTCTGACCGACAACGGCTAAAAGTGCTGGAAGCCATGCTCCTGTCCTTGGTCAAGTCCGTGGACGAGATCAAAGCCGCCTTGCCAACACATCCAGTGAGGACGCCCGGACAAACAAGCTTAGGACCCGCAGTCAATGCGGACTTCAACACGACCCCCCTCCTTTGGGTGATGATCCCTTAGTAACATCTGTTCCTTCAGTTGTAGATGAAGCCAAGGAGACAAGGAGGGAAGTCCAGGAGCTTCGAACAATGCTCAATGCCCGAGACTCCTCTCGGAATCTCAGAATATGGCATCCATATCCCGTTGCATGTAGAGACGTACCTTTTTCTCTACGGTACAAGCCATTCCATATCGATTTGTATGACGGAAAGACCTCTTCTAGTCGGTACATGACTTACTTTGAAGTCACGACTGACCACTTGCCGCATAGCGACGCTATCCTTACGCGATTATTCATCGAAGCATTTGAGGGGATCGCGTTCGACTGGGACCGCAACCTTTACGATAATTGCATCCATTCTTTTGACGGCTTCAAGCACATGTTCCTGAAAAGATTCTACGAAGTGGGGCATGATATAACGATGACATCTCTCATGGACGTCGTTCAGTGAGAGAGAGAGCTAACAAGGAACTATATCGAACGGTTTCGTCAAACCGCAATGAGATTGCCCTAAGGCAATCTCGAGAGCTCCTTGATTGAAATCTGCCACGAGAAGCTGCTCCATGCAATTAGCCTCTGGATGGGTGACGATCAGTTTAGGGATTGGACGACCTTCATCATAAGCGCTACCAATGTAGAGGAAAAATTGAAGAAGGCTCGCCAGTTGGGATTACAAATCCCAGGCGAAGAAGATAAGGGCCGACGTCCTGGTTCCACCTCCAGTAACAACAATAGTGGCACCATCACCAACTAGGATAATAAGGGCAAACAGGCCATGGTCACTGATGCGACTCTGAAACCCGAACAAAAACAAGCGGAAGGTTCATGGCCCAAGGTTAATTACTCATTTGAAGAAAGTCATGTCAAACCTATTTTCAATATGCTCTTGCAAGGGGGTAGGATCCAGCTGCCTCCACCAAGGTGCGAGCCCCGAGCAGCAGAAATAGAGGACCCAAAGTATTATCACTTCCATCGCTATGTCCATCAGGACACTCATGATTGCTTCCAATTGAAGCGGTACATTCAGAGTCTTATCGACTCCAAAGCTCTGTCGATAGACTTTGAAGAGGTTACCGTGGCGGCGAATATGGTGTCTATTCAGTTCGGCAATTTCCTTCCAATAAGCACTCCAGACGGGGTAATACCTATCCCTTGGGCAATGATGGAGGTTACTAATCTTCCACCCACCCGAAGCCAGACTTTTGGATTGGTACCTCTCACCACATCACGAGGAGAGATCATGTGGGTACATCCAGACTTGGTGCCCGACGTTACCCATGAGGTGTCATCTCCTACCAGCAAGAAAAAGGCCGAAAGTCTATATCCTGTCATACAATTTCAGTCGAAGCTGAAGAAGCTACAACAGTTGTTACCCGGTCTGGAGCATATGTCCAGGCTGTACGAGATAGTTCAACCGAAGATCCTCAGCCGGCATCGTTGCCTCCCTCTGATGTTCCAAGGCCATCTCAGCCTCCACTGATGATAAGTCCAAGACAAAGGAAACCCGTTTCGATATGCCACTCTGCAATGATGTACCTCAGGAACTGGAAAGACCTTACAACTTTGATATATTAGCACAATTGGCTAATACGCCAGCAATGTTGTTGTTATACGAGCTCCTAAGGCTCTCCAAGGATCTTCGTGTCGCATTAAGCGAAGCACTCCAAAATGCTGACGCCTACTTAGCTCAGGTCAAGCCTCCAGGGGAAGACCCACAAGCAGATCCACAGTGCGACGATAGCACAGATGCAATGGCCAATATCATATTTACTCTTCAAGACATGTTGGTCAAGTCCAATTTGCACGATCGCCCCTTGTACTACACTGGATACATAGGCAATATTAAAGTGGATCGGATGTATATCGACCCTGGCTCATCAATAAGCATCATCCCGAAAAGCTTGCTCCAACTTCTTAGCATCCCTATGCATCGACTAGCAAAAACCAACACTGCCATTAGCGGTTTTAAATCGAGAATGAGCTATCCCCTATGGAAGATCCGGTTGAAGTGCCAGATTGGTGACCTGGAAACGGAAGTTACCTGCTACGTCATAATGCAGACATCTCCTACAATATCCTTCTAGGACGTCCGTGGATACATGACTATATGATCATGCCATCCACCCTTTACCAGTGTTTCAAGTATGTCAGTAACCACGGTTCCGTAAAAACTGAATTCGCCGACATTGATCCCTTCAAAGGGGTTAAATCTTATTACTCTTTGGAGGCTTGTCTATATGACGAATCTAGGAAATATATAACTGACAAGCTGGAAGCCATTACAGCCCCAGAAGAACCTTTGAGAATTTATCTCCAAGCCCGCAAACCGGGCAAGGCCGTTCCCCTTGTCGCAACCTTGCATAAAGAGGTGCTCGGTTCTCCTGCCACACCTACGCAGTTGGAACCAATGGTCATCCGTCTCCCGAGATCTAGCCAGGAGCCAAAACCTGTCATAGGGCCAATGGTGATCTGACTGCCGAGGTCCAATCAAAGGAAACAGAAAGATGCAAGGCCCTCTGTAACACCGATGGTAATCTGATTGCCAAAATCTACTCAAAGGCGACCGGAAGACACAAGTCCCTTACTGAGCCAATTGTCATCCATCTTCCTAAGACGAGCCAGCAGCCAAGTGTTAATCCAACACTCTCAGGCAAGTCAATACCTCAAGCTGAACCCTTGGTGGTTAAGTTGCACAAGACAGCATCCCGACCTCTAAGCTCGCAGGGGGTAGCCAAAGAGGACGAAGAACTCGCCAAATACTTGGTTACACAGGTGGATAGTCCCTCTCCTGATGATGTCACAACCGTCCATACCACAAGTCGACTTGCTCCCATTAAAGACGCCTACTTCCTAGTCTCAGGCATCTTTGGCCGAAAAGAAGGATCTTAACCCTTCATGCCTCTAGAGTTTGATCTTGAATCCGATATTGGGCTACAACCGCTCTACCAGTATAGTCCTCAGGCCAAGTACTTTATGCAAAAATAGGGGTACGACATGGAGGCTACCCCAGGTCTGAATTATGGCATCGGTCGGTGATCGCCTCTGTAGCTGTCAACTCCGGCATTATTATGACAAATTCCTGAAGAAATACTATGTCAAAAGGACATGCTGGTACTCCCTCAAAACCATCACATCTCCCTGAGTGGCGAGTCATATACGATGATACCTCTGAATTTCTACTCTAATGCTTTACCACACAGGAGTCTGCCTAGTTCATCATTATCCCGGAGCAAACTTTTTGGTCCTGATTATCGTGTGTCATGGCCATATTACCTCTGATACCGATAATCTTCCGACTTAACACCTGTACCCCAACCCGGGATAAAAGATACGGTGTTAAGACCACAAAACCTATCACCTTTGTTGGATTTTGTTTCAAATCTATTACCCGCACCACCAGTGCACAGAAGGGTAATAGGTCCACAAAAGTTATCATAATCTATTAACCGTACCACCAGTGCACAGAAGGGTAATAGGTCCATAAAAGTTATCCTAATCTATTACTCACACCATCGGTGTACCAATGAGTAGTAGATCCACAAAATATCATTCAAATCTATTACTCGTACTACCAGTGCACAAAAAGGGTAATAGGTCCACAAAATTCTCCAACGGGAAAAAATAACCACGTCCATATTACCTCTGAGTTGTTTTCCCATCCATCACAAACAAACCACCCAATACATAGAACTTCCACGTTGATAGCACCTCTGAGTTGTTTTGTGTATCCTCATTAGGCCCAGTCCTACCACGTCTGTATTACCTCTGAGTAGGAAGGCTCTACTTTAGACCCATATTTACAACGTCCTCATTACCTCTGAGTAAATATGTTGGTTTTCTCTCCACTTATTATCCGTACTCGCACCGCCAGTAGAAAAAAGATAATAGGTCCATAAATGTCCTCTGTTGACCACAAATGCTGTATTAGGTCCTCTAGCACATGCACCCCTTTTTCACAATCATTTGCTTCTGGAACCCAGTTGTTTCGTGGCATTCATT